>OY735201.1:13840793-13928293 GCA_963457665.1 Thysanoteuthis rhombus
GAGATAGGTGTTACATCACTATTCTTTTTATCATTTCATGGGCGTGGTTCGATGCATTTTGACAAAGGACAGCCATCTTCTTCAAGGGAAAAATATCATCGGCCTTTCACAGAGAAAATAATTGCTGTTGTTTGATGCTGAAGAAGAGAATGTGAATATTTCTGAGTTCAGATGTTTAGTAACAGTGGGGGTGTTTATATTAGTGTGAATGAAAGCAATATTCGATTTGAAATGAGAAGAAATTTTTGAGGTGTAACACCTATGTCTTTAATTTTTCTTTTCACCTTCCAACAGTTATTTTCATCTACATTATGTCAGATCATCTCACATACAAACATACTGCAAAATGTAAGCAGGACAGAGGAATGTTTCCATGCTTACCTACAGCTACACACCCTGATTCTTAGAAAACACTGGTCAGTTGATAATCAGAATCACAAATTCATGGTGATATATACACCAACATTTACAACACCTTACACCTTGTCGGGGAAAAAAACTGCATATATCTATGCCTGCGAAAGGGGTTGGGTGACACCAATTTTTCTGTATAAACCTTCTCGTTGGGTTTGAAATAAGTTAGTACTCCAAGTTTCAGCCTCCTCCGTATTCTTGAAGCGATCTAATTTTGGTGAGGGTCATTAGTGTTATCATTTTCATCATCATTGTAATTGTTGTTACCAGGGAGTATCATGACATTTGACTATCATCTAATTGAGGCATAGCCCATGAAAATTCTCTCACTGAATATGAGATACGACTTCAAATCTTGACGAGAGCTTTTTCTTAATTCTTACATTTTTTTCTCACTTTAATAGGTAAGGGACATTTGACCAAAAAAAAGACTACCAAGAAGTTAATAATAGTTTACTTTAGTCAAAATAGATGAGAAGGCTGGAAACGCCATCAACAAGATGGAATTGACGTATAAGTCATGGGACTGTAAGAATATAACTGTTTTAGTCAAACTGCAGTCCAAGTCTGGTGTTGACTTTTTTCCTGTTCTAACACAAATAACACTTCTCACCAAATTTAGTGACGTAGACTCTTTACTATTTGTCTCGTTCAACCAAATCGATTAGAAGTAACATTCATCTACTGCAGTTTGGAATTACGACCAATTGATCGGTAGTCGTGTCTCTTACCGACTGAGCCAAATTGTCAAATCTTACATATGTACCAGAAATAATACCTGAAACACGCAAGGGCTTATTTAATTCCAATAGATAAGTTTATTTATGATTTTTCATTTCTCTACCAAGATCTGAAATCACGACCAATACTCGAGACGCTTAGTTAGGTTTCGTACGCACCTCTGAGTCAACTGAGGTTCACTTCACATTTCAGTGATACATAGTGTAAGGATCATGAGAAGGTTGGTGATATTTGCTGGTTCATAGTTGTTTATCTGCTTTTTTGTATTAAGTATAACAGAGGTTTTGGGTCCTTGGCTATGGTCAGGATGAAACAAATTCGACCAGATTTGGTCATACTTTAGATTGTTGGATAGAGAAGTTCATGTTGAGCAAAGTTTACAAGAGAACTATATGCCCCAGAGCATCTCCTCTCAAGCTATTTATCCAGCATAAAATGTGATATCCATCGATATGCACCATGACCATAGTTGGTAAAACTGATTTCATCTCGAACATAGCCACGAACTCAAAATGGCTGCCGCCTTTAAATCGAGACGTTGGAAAAACAATAACGAACTAGCAAGTGCCACTTACTCGTTTATGATCTTTAGACCATGTATTTAGAAGATGCCAGGTTATATATAAGTGACCCAAATGTGCATTTAGTACGGGACCGAACTCAGCTCCCGAAGAAGAACGGTATCAACATTTCAAATTGAAGAGTTCTGGTAAACTGACAGTACAATTTTTTTCTCGCAATTCTTTGATGAAATACTGTCGTTATTAATTTCTCTTCCCATCTTATTGTTGAATTTTCTAATGCTCAGGTCGTTCTTGCATTCTCCGTTCAGAGAACACAGCATGGACAAGAAATTAGAAAGAAAAAATAGCTTCAAACGATATGAAACTTGCAACCACTTTTTGCAACGTTAGGCAAAGATTTGATAAAATTGAGTAAATTTTATTGCGTACTTAAATCTCTTTTCTCGCGACGCAATTTCGGATCGCGACCCACAGGTTGAAAAACGATAGTTTAAAGGCTATATTGTTTTCTAAATATATCTTTATCTTCACCTTTTCTGATCATTAATTCTGATCTGTTGTTGCATATCATATCAGCACCACGCATAATCGTATGTATGTCAGTTGCGAACCAAGCACTTGTCGACCTTTAGTTTAACAGCCTCTCACGAGCGAGTCTGTTGGGTGGATAAGCAAAGCATGTGCTTGTCAGAAAGATAGTGTTGATAAATCAATATATATATATATATATATATATATATATATATATATATATATATATATATATATATTATACAAAATGAAACATTAAATTTATCAATTATTGAGAGAGAATATATAATTATTTGCATCAACCAAAGCGGGGATGGATTCATTAACAAAAGGATTTATCTCTGCTATTTCAAAAATTGAAAGATGAGCAAGTATTCTGCACATTTATCATCATCATCATCATCATCATCACCATCATCCGTCGTTGGACATAGAACTTCCCCAGGATTTGCCACATTTCTCTATCATTGGCGTCGCGGAGCCAGTGCGTTCTGAATTTGTCTTGCTCGTCTCTCCATCTAATATTCTGCTGGCCTCAGTTGCGTATATGATCTCATGGGATCCATGTCGTGAGTCACGATGTCCATCGGTTGTCTGCCATTCTTGCAACATGGCTAGCCTACCGCCATTTGAGATTTTTTATGGATTCTATGATGTCCCTGACTCTTGTCTTTCCCCGGGTGTACTGTGCTGTCTTTTGGTCTCTCCATATGAGGCCCAGTATAATTCTTTTATGTGCACGTTGCATGGTTCTCAATTTGTGGATCTGTCTCTTGGTTAGGCCCCATTTTTCAACTCCATAAGTGACTATTGGGAGGAAGTATTAGTTATACACCCTTCTTTTTAGGATTAATGAGATCTTATTGTTTTTGAAGGTTGGGCTTGCTCTGTTATCATTATAAAGCAGTGGATTGTTGGCTAGCAAGGTAATCTCAAATATCCATAGTGAGTTCGAGCATCACTGATTGCCCAGTTGTATGTTTGTGCAAAAACAAGGCTAAGTTAAGCTTAGTAAATAACCAATAGCATCCTATTACGTATTTCCAATCAGAACGAAGAGTTGGTGTCTGAATACCAGTAAATGGCAAGATTGCCAATATTGATTTTCGTAAGAAAAAATCTCCATGAGAAAGATGGCGTAACACAATCTTCCAAGGTAACACTTACCCTCTTTGATCCAGACCCAGAATAAGCTGTGCTTAGTAAATATAAAGAATACTCGAATGGTGAGTGTGCACTTGTGGGTTTATGAAATTGAATTGATATGTATATATATATATCTACTGAAGTGGATCTAATTGGCGTTTACCAGCATTCGAACACCGACAACCGACGCCAAATTAGAAATACGCAACTGTTTCAGCCAAGATGCAAAGCTCAACGTAGTCTTGATCAATTGGTGTATCTATGATTTTACGTTTGAACACTGCAGAAAATATCTTAATCGATCGTTAGACCAAAGACGTAATCTCTGTCGATTGGAAGTTGTTTACGTAGGAAAAGTTGGAAGGAACTTATTTTGCGTAGTTATGTGTTCGTGATTGAATGAAACGCAATATTGTCGCTGTCGTGCAATAATTAAAAAATCTAGCTATCTGGAGTCCTAGAACCCAGCTCCTGGGCACCACCTTTTCATTGCATTAATGTTCGTGGCATTTGTGATATTTTGCTATCAAATAGCCCTCTATATTTACCTTGGACAACGAATCTTCATGAATCCATCAAAAGAAGGAATCAAGCGAAAAGTCACTCGAGGATAGCAAGCTCAACCTTCAAGAACGGGAAAATCCTACCATTCATCAAAAGAAGGGTCTACAACTAATGCATCTTCCCGATGGTCGCTTATGGAGCTGGAAAATTGAACCTAACTGAAAGATTGGCCCCAAAACTGAGAACGATGCAACGTACACAAGAGAACCATGCTTAACGCCATACGGAGAGATTACAAAACAAAACAGTCTATTAGAAAAAAAACAAGAGTCAGGAATACCATAAAAATCCATCCGAAAACTTGAATAGAAATGGGCTGGCCATGCTGCAAGAATTTCAGACAACCGATGGGCATCATGACTCACAAAATGGATCCCCAGAGATCATATGCAAAATTGTAGCTGGCAAAATATAAGATGGTGTGACAAACTTGACAAGTTCAGAAAGCACTGGCTTCGTGACGCTGACGCCAATGAAATGGGAAATCTGGGGAAGGTCTCTGTCCAACGACGAACGCCAAAAATCTATTGCTGATAATAATGAAATAAATACCTCGTTAATATTTATTATAGATGTAAGGTGGGTTCGATTCTCACCACAGGCTGCACACATGCTGCCTTGTGTCCGTCTCAACCAAGTTTAATTTCTAGGCTGGATAATTGAACATTGCTCACAAGAGCAAAGGGTAGCCTTTTGAACACACTTAAATGCCAAGATGGGCGAAATACAATTTTCTATATTCATCTTTCCCTATTTGTCTATATGCCTTAATAGAAGCTGTGAGAATTGACTATAGAACAGTAGGGGTTATGAAGTGATCTGTTCATTGCACGGAAAATGAATTTTTCGAACCGGGTTCAAATTTTGTCTGATGTAGTTGATTGATTACCTTACAATAATACCCTCGGGTGAGACATGAATACATTTTGGGGCCCCAACCATGAGTAAAATATAAAAATGAATGAGGCTCTTGTCCATCTAAGAGACTGTGAACAAAACTCGACAAAAATGTATAGTTTGACTGTCGACTTGGCCATCTCTGTGCGCTGAGTTGCAGATGAAGGACACGAGCTATTGGGGAAAGGCACCAAGCTGCTGAAGGAGGGCACCGAAATATTGAGGAAGGGTGCCGCGCTGGTGAGGAAGGGTGTCGAGCTGCTGAGGAAGGGTGCCGAGCTGCTGAGGAAGGGTGCTGAGCTGCTGAGGAAGGGTGCTGAGGTGCAGAGTAAGGGCGTCGAACTATTGAGGAAGGACACTGAGCTACTGAGGAAAGGCGCCTAGCCTAGAAAGTGAGCCCAAGCTGATCTCTACTTGGAAAAAAAAAGAACAACAAAACAGTGCAGGCAGTGTTGTCACCAGCCATCTTGGTGAAAAATATCTCACTAGCATGTCACGATAGACAAGATGAAAGGGGGTGAGCGAGATACCTGGGCTGACCAAACCCACAGGACTAGTAGTAACAATAGCAAAAAATCACAGTGTCAATCTTGACAGTCATATGGTAGTACTGTTACTAATGCTTAAGGGAGTATTTATTAGTAATACTTCTAGTGCGTTGATAGTTGCACCAGTGATAGTATAATGAAGCCATTAGTGTTAGTGGAAACGTTGTTTGCAGAACTACTACTACGAACATTTATGGCATCTACAACTGTTTTGTTAATAGAATAGTTAATAGTAGTGGTAGTAATACAACTATTATCATTGATATTAAAAGCTGTAGTAATAACAGCTGTTGTAAAGCGAAAAATTGCCGTAGTATCTTAAAGAAATAATACTTATGTTGACAGAAAATAGTTGAAATCGTAGTAATATAACTAGTACAACAAGAATGCGTTGTGTACATGCGTGTGGGCATCAATCTCTAACCAGCACCTGCGGCACGGGAAAAAAAGCGTCTGAAAACCAAAACAAAAAAAATGAAATAAACACCGAAAATTGTTCCTAACTGAATTACTTGAGGGGAAAAAAATGACTAAATAAAAAGCAAAGCTGAAATCTCCAGAAAAATTTAGTTATCCGTGCCTGCAAGACGACAACGTCAAATAAAACACTTGAAATAGAAAGGGGAAAAACAGGAGATAAACCATAAAAGTGCAAATCACCTGCGAATGTCTTTAGAGAAATGTAAGGTTTATTTCGGTTAAAAAAAAGAAAGGAAAACGAAAAAAAAAAAAAAAGAAAAAGAAGAAATGTATTGAAAGCGTTAATTTTTGGTGATTCAACTCGTTCAACGAGAAGGTATAACTCCCTAGAAAAGGGAACATGGTCCAACAGCGTGAAGTCTCTACATAGGTATATACATATGCACCACATAATGTGTAAGTATAACGATATAAATTATATAGTAGCTAAGAATAAGGATGCCTCAATGGTAAGAGCGACGCTACGTTAAAGCAGCTACCTATTGGTCGCAGGTTCGATCCCTGCAGCAACACACACACACACACACACACATATATATATATATATATATATAAAACGCTATTGAATTACTCATCCTGCCCATTCTTTACATCTTAGCAAAACATCACTGCAACCACGTCCGTAAACCCACTCACAGTTCAGACGTGGTTCCCTACAATCTGTGGCTTTTCCCAAGGCGTTTTCAAACCGTGGATAAGATTTAGGAAATGATGATGAGGCAGCTGATGGTCATCCTGAAAGAGAGTTCAGCAGACTGTTCCAAAAAGTGTTGATGACGTTGTGTGAAGCCCCAATGAGAGTGATTTCAAGGGGACTGAGACAATATTATCTTTGGTAAGCTATTTCTTGTGAAGGGCACCACTTATTCACTTTCACAGTTCGTAACAGTTTTAATGTGTCAGACTCTGCGTAGTAACTATCTACACGTAAGCACGCAACCGCCTTCAAGATTATTCCCACCAGAATGCCACCCACCACTTTCAAGATTGATTGACTCACAAAGTATATTCTAGAATTGTAGTTTGTATAAAGATCAATATTCTGACAGTTTGACTCTGCCAATCTATGACCTCCCCCGGAACCTCAAATTCCCCCTCCAGTGGGTAATTCCCCCTGGTTGAGAACCACATAGAATAGCCATTCATCTGATTCATATACTCGTGTGTACACATTTATGAATGATTGTACACTATCAACTGAGTAACTCAAAATCTTCAAGCTGCCTTTTACAATAGGCTGTTATTAGTTGTCATACTGTTATTCTGATAATAACTTCAATACTTGCGTTGGAAATTCCTTTTGACGTCACTAGTAATTACCCATTCAGTGGTCTCTGCCTCGGATATAAGGGTTGAGAGAAAGTCGGTTAATAGTAATTATCTGGACCTGTGGAAATTACACGGGTATTGACAAATAAGTAATTACCATTACTCCCACATATATAGTTCAGCTATTAAACTATATACTGTATCTCCTCGTGTATATTGAGAGAAATTCAATTAAAAAAAAATCAGGGTCAGAATTTGAGGGTAGTATTATACTCAGCGGCAGTGGTTTCGAAACTGAGGTACGTGGATCACTGGGGGTCCGATAAATAATGTTCAGGGGCCGCAGCAGCGTTTTCTCTGAAATTTACAAAATGTGTGACAGAGAAACAACCTCATACATTGCATAGCTATCAGAAAAATAATCATTGTACACAGACCTGTATCATATTAGAATTTGAAGAAATGTAACCCATCTTGAATAGAAATGAATTTTAAAGGCAAGAAATTGCTTTTTTATTGTCGTATATGAATTAGCCTGAAAACTAAATGCTGAAAATAGGAGTCCGACAGAATATTGTCTTTATAGAAAGGGGTCCATCAGTTTTCAAAGTTTTGAAACCACTGCTCCAGTATAATAATGATAACATTATATATGCATATCTATATTATTTCTGTTTTTTTTTCTTTTAATTGGAATGGATCTATATTGGTTATAATGACATGCAAAGGCACACGAAACTGATATATATATATATATATATATATATATATATATATATATATATATATATATATATATATATATATATTGTTATTCTATACTTATTGCAGTTTACATTCCTGTGGTCTACTACTACTATAACTTGATTTTCAGGTTTTGAAAGATCATCTCGAGGTTGGCTGTGAAGAGTTTGGGTGAGCCAGTTCCGCCTCATCTCACTCATTTTCCGATAGATAAACTAATAAATGGACTGCTTTGTCAGTACATATGTTGCAAGGCACTGACACATACAGGGTCTATGCCTTGTGGCATGATAGCAACGTTGACCTTGGGGATTTCCTCTAAGTCGAAGACCGTCTTAAATTCGACAAATGCTTCAACGGATGGCATTTTATATTCTGTTGCTTTCTTTTTTTGGTTGAATCACCGAATGGAGATGGTCAGTGGTCAAGTAGCTTTTTTCTGAATCAATCCTGTATCGTTGTTAGTTCTCATCTAGCGTTTTGGTGACTCAATTGGTGATCACTTTGGTAAAAAGTTTATAGATGCATTTGAGTTGGCTTATTGACTTGTTGGCGTTTAGATCTTTTGAGATCCTTTTCTTTTGTAATAGCATTATGATTGCAGTGTTCCAATCTTCTGGGACTACCCACTGTCTTGCGCAAGAGTTGAATAGGATGGGCGATTTCCTGGTGATGACATTTGCAGTTTTTTTAATAGGTCGATGGTGATGTTATCTAGTCGAGGGACTGATCCTTTTTTCGTTTGTCGGATAGTTGGTTTTACCTCCCACGGAGAAACTTCTGTGAAATCTTCTAAGTGGTTATTCTTAGTGTAACAAACTTATTTCAATTATTGAACCATTTTAATTCTTGGCTCTATAGAAGAAAGATAGAGTTTTACAGTCGAGCAAAGATTTCTAGTTGGAAAGCAATTCCCGTATTTTATTTCTGAGTAAATATGACCGAGAATCCAGACACACTGAGATAGGAGGTTGCGAAAGGTAGCAGAATTTAATAACACTCTCATCGATTTCTGGATATTGTTTAGAAAGCTTCGATGGAACTCAACTAATTCTAATTTCGTAAGTTGATTTATCTAAGTGCCAATTTAGCTTAATTGTGCAAAAAGATGCTGCGAAATGATTTAGAGTTGAGTGGCTGATTCAACGATTTACATTAGCCTCAAAGGAGTTGAAAATAAATAATTACCGTATAAGTCGACCACAAAATTATTCAACAATCCAAATGTACATACAGCAGCGGAGGGGGGGGGCATCAAAATTTCACAGCTCATCTTTGTCATTTTAGAATTAACATCAATCCAGTGGTAGGCCCATGGTTGGTGTCACTCGGTGCGGTAACCCAGGGTGTTATTCATCCCCACTTCAAGAATTGGCTTCGCATGATATCTAGAAATCTGGGGATTTCTTTTTTACTAATCACATGCATTATTCATTATGATTCTTATATACTATTGAATGTGATGGCATAAGCCTACATTTACCTATAATCCTATCAGTCTTTGATTATCAATTCTGAATCGGTGGAATAATATGAAAAAAATTAAGTGTTGGTACCATGGAAATGTTTTTGTTCAATATCTTTGAAATAACCCATACAATGCAACTAGAAAGCACTCGGAGAGCTCATACCTATTCCAAAGTCATTATCAGGGGAAGTAATTGTGCATGGATCCACATAAAATTTTAATCACTTCTGTATCCCGTTTTCCAGCCTTCCACAAAAGTTCAACGAGATCTATTTAGAACTTTCGGAGAAACCAAATGGACAATCTTTTAGCGATATTATGAATTGCGGACGTATGACTCCAATGGAGGGGAGTTAATTGTTGATATCATCAATTTTTTCATCGCGTATTGCCCACATTTCCACAAAATTTCATTGAAATTCATAAAATACTTTCGGAGACATGTTTCATTACAAAAAAAATTGCAAGGTATTATATGAAAAGTTTTTAGGCAGACATCTTGATGTCAGCCCCCCCCCATTTGATGATGTATCCCCAACCCCGTTGGTCCGCCACTGCATCAATGCACACCTATCTTCTATCATATAAACAAACAGTAAGTGCTTTCTCGTTTGTCCCTCACAATAAACTTGCATGGTCGACACTTGAATGTTTTGGTCAAATCTGATCTTTTCTATTTGAAAACTAAACACATAGAGACTAGAATTGAAAGTTTAATGAGAACACTCTGTTTATAAAACACACAGCAGAGATATTCGAGAAACCAAACTAACGTTTTTAAGAACGACTAGTAAATCTAATTTGATGGTTAGAAAAATTGTTAAAGCTAAGGGTAAAGTTGAATTTATGACGTCGTGTTTGTTGCTGTAGATTCAGGCAAGGGATAGCGACAACGTGGAGTCAAATTTGACAAGTTAAAAAAAGTGATTGAACTTGTAAAGGGAAAACAGGAATATTTTTTACGATTGAGTTTAGCGACTGTTCGATCAGTGGTGCCTTCTGAACAATAATGTGTTTGTAGAGCTCGAAAATATTTGTTGATTCAACGAATGTTTGAATTACACAAATAGAATGAGCCAACAGGCCTGGTTAGTCACTCAATAGATACCGTCACGTGACCACCACATATAGCAGCTTACCGTATAGAGAGGGTGATCAATTAAAAGATTGGAAATAAGGGTGATCAATGAAAAGGGTAATTCTCTCACCACTTTGTTAGGCCATGATTAGTAAAAAAAGGGTGAATTTTCAAAACTGCACAGACTAAGGGACTGTTCTAGCATAAAATTACATTGCAAATCGAACCCCCATAAAAAGATTCTTTCGCAGGAATTTAAAAAAAAAACAACAGTTTTTCCAGGACATAATATATGGCATTGTGAATTTTTATTGTTTCAACCCTTGTGCTCCATTGGTGCAGCCTGTACGCGTGATACATATATAGCCAGCTTGTCAACCAGACCAATTTAAAAACAGAAGAAACCTATGTTAACAGTTTTAGTTGTCAGTTTCTAATAATGGCAGTTTGAAATCGTGGTTGTTCATGGAATCGGACCTCTGACTTAGAAAGACATTTTGAAACACAAAAGCCGCCGCGCAGAGCCATACGCACACAAATAGTGGTAAGAGCAGCGCATGTTCACATACACACACACACACACACACACACACACACACACACATACACATAAACATACGTTAGTACAAAGGGACACACAAACACATCAAAGCATATCCGGAAAGACATACAGCGCAACGCATATTCACATACACACACATAACAATGCATATTCAGACACACAACAATACATATTCAGACAAACACACACACGCACAAAACAATGCATATTCAGACAAGCAAACACACACACAATAATGCATATTCCGACACACAAAGACATAACACGTATTCACACAGATTCATTCACCAGCAACAATTGGACATCTTCACTGGCTGGAATGAACGCCTACAAAAGGTGGGTAATAATTAGATTATTGTTAGATGTGTGCCGCATTCTCACGGCCATTCGAAGAAGACATCGTAATGATATATTCAAATGATTGTTAAACTCCTCTGAGCCGCTTTTCATCCGAGGTCTTCTTTCAAAAGACTCTTTTAGTTTTCTGCCTTCGAGAATTTCGACGTTGCTATCTTCATTAGGTCGAGATGTCTTGTTGGACGCTCCTGAAACGTTCCTCCCATCATGTTCGGTCCTTCATCACAGAAGGTAGATCTTCTGGAAAACATCCGATGGCATCAGCCTGTAGATCAATGTACGTGTGTTGGGGTCAGTCAACTGAGGTAGTTCCATGAAATGGGAATCATAGCGTCGTTTCATTCGAAGTTCGTCCTTATTGCGCCAAGAATGGCCAACGAGGAGTCTTCTTCTCTCCCTTATAGAGGCTGCAATTGGAGGGAGATATCTGTATAAATATTTTTATCGGGTGTATTTCTTCCAGCTGATGTTTAGAGCAGCTCGGATCATCCTTGTGTATACACCACCCAAAGCAGATTCGTGTTGTTTTGCCAAAGTTGTAGAGATGTGAAGTAACACAGATCTCGGCTCATCGGGGAGTGTCGACTAACAGATTTTGTTCACCCCATTAAGAACGCCCCAGGGGTTGACCCTTCCAGTTGATGGATGTTACTGCCAATTCATGGATCGATTTTATATTTCTCACATCAAAAGAAAATTTCACCATCTTTTACTCCATAATACTTCTTGCACGGCGAATCTACCAGAGTCGCTGATTTTCGAAAGTTCACATTATCCCATTTTTTTCGCTTACACGCAAAAAAGGCGTACAGCGAAAATAGCGCTCAACGTTTATTTCACGGCTAGCTGTTATTGGGGCAGCGCAACCCCTCTCCCTCTTCTACACTCTAGTCTCATGCACATCCCAACGTCCCTACTTTCCAAGACTCAGCCTAACATACCATAACATCTTTTTTAGTTCTGGGAACGCTCAAATATTTTCTTATATCGTTTAATAGAAATTGCTCCTCCGCCATTTCAGCTTAGGAGAATTTAGTAGAGACGCTAGACTTTCGGATCTTTCTGGAGAAAACTGTATCTATGTAAATATAAAAATAGTAAATTATGATACAAACATCATTATTGACATTTCTATTTATGTCGTTTAATTTACATCTGAGAGCGGAAATCTGTGTCCAGGCAAATATCAGTTTTTCATTATGATATACAATTCCCGTCTATGATTGAGATTTCTCGATTTCTATCGCACAAATTTAATCAAAACGGTCTAGACAACTTAATTTGCGAAAAGTATTATTGTAATTAACTTGAAAAGTGCAAGACGAGATGAATCCCTATATAGCAATAACAATAAATTATTAAAATGAAAGTAATTATTTTTATTTCAGTGTTCTTAGACTTAAAATTCTAAAAACTAAAAAAAAACAAAAACTGAAGAACTTCAAATTCTTATATACGCAGGTCATTTTTTTAAATGATGGCTGGCTTTGATGGAAATGTTACGACTGTATTGGAAATTTTCATCATCCTGTTTGTTCAAGTGTCGATATGCAATAAGCGTTTCCAGACCTGAGCAAACTTATTTCTGATTGGCAGAAACCAGCTCAGCTAAAACTGATGAAAAATCATTCCTTATAGAAGCTTTGTCATAACGGCCGACGCAACTTGAAACGGTAGAAACGCTGCGTGTGCATCACTTCTCTCCCTTTAATCTATAAATGATCCATACCACGCTCTTGGAACAATGTTTTAAAATCTTTTGATATGAAATGTAGACTCCGCTAATACGTCTGCAAACAATTTAAAAAGACAAAGTTTGCCTGTTTTTTGTAATAGCATAAATAGAAACTGCTGCCTTGATACAACGAAATCATCACATTATTGTTCTCTAAGGTAAGCACTAAAAAATCGAGTAACTATGCACAGGTGAACAATTCTAATTACGTGAAATAAGTATTCTTGGTACATAAAGGTTGGGTATCATCTTTAAAAGATTATGACATATATAAATTATGACATATATAAATATATAACAAAATCACAGGATATAACTATAATGTGAGTAAAATGTTATACAAGGTATAATTGGCTGAGAAACATGTGGCACGATACAAGCGTTGTTAAAACCGCTAAAACATAATGTAAGTATATATATCATACATATATAGTCATATTATTCTAGTCTATTAATAGCAGTGAGATTCAATAAGGAGCCTAATGTTGGCAAGATTATTTCCATCCTGTGTGCAGGAGTGGATTTCCATTACGTGCCGGACATCTCGTAACACTCGTGATTCATTTGGTCAGTATGGTGAAAAAACGTACACCTAGTCATGAAGAGCCTCGCTATGGCTTGGTTCTATTGAGAAACTTGCATCGCTGTTGCTATTTTGCATGCCCGAGAAATAGCCAAAATGTTGGCCATTCAACGATCGAGTAATGCCAAACAGTTAACTACTCATTATTGATCTCTTCACTTCCGAGCCATTCCTCATATTCCCTAAGGTTCCATTAGTCATATTACAATTTCAGAGGAGAGGACAATTTCTCAATTGTGTTAGCCACAATCAAGTTGTATAGATTTTTATTAGCACACAAACCGACACGTGATTTGGGACCCGAGAATTCGTCCTCATTGTCCCATCTGACCAACTTGTGAATCTACTGTACGGTTTAATGAAGATTACAATCCCTTCTACTGTGGAGTCCTGTCACTCCTGATCGACTGAGGGCCAGGGTGCATAAATGGTTGACAGTTTGTTCTGCTCTTGTTGTTAAATGACATTGAGAGTATTCATTATTCAACTTTGTTTGGAAAAAAATCACTTTTGATTGTTTTATGTAAGCTATCATATCAGCATATATTTAATCGTAAAAATATATTTAATCGTAAAAATAGTCATAATTTGTTCATGAATTTCATCTTTGAAAAAGGGGGATGAGCAACATTCTCCGTGTACTATGCTTTTTCATTTCAAGAAAGTGATGAGCAGTTTATAAGGAAAGTACTGCTAGTAAAGTTTGGGTACATACATCCTGCCAAGGAGGTGGTCATAAAAACTGAAGGAAAAAGTCCTGGTCTTGACCAGACTTGAGACTTGCAAGGATCACTAAGCTGGCATATGCGACAGAAACTGGGACTTCGTCACCAATATCTATACTCCATTAGGAATTGTCATTACCACCTTTACTATGAATGACCTAAAGTGTCAAAAGTGGTTTGTGAAGTTTCATGACGAGATTTCTTGCTGAATAATGCTCCTCAACCGGTCAGACCGATTGAATTTGATAGTAATTGAACGGAGACATTACTGGAGAATAATCAACGTTATACAACGTGGGCGAGAGTCAACATACTGGAAATATCCAAATCAATCGTTGAAAATCATTTGTATCATCTTGATTATGTTACTCAATTCATTGAGAACGTCTAGAGAGACTGTACAGACAATCAGACATACATGAGCAAATACATATACATATTCCAACTTCTTTGGAAGAGAATAAAACATGCCCTCATTGCATTGTAATAATATTTGATCTTAATTCATCTGGACAAATACATGAAAATAAATAGCATATTTATAATACATTTGCCAAACCTACTCCCATTCGTGCACAGGAGTAAATAGTATACTATACATTTTCTTCAAGCTCAGTGCATTGATAGAAGTAGCGTTGGTGTTGATGAAAGATGGTTTTCAGTTTGTTGAGGGTGGAGTTACGAAGTGACTCACGCTCCTCAGAGATTGACTATAGCAAGTCACTGATGTGGGTGTTGCTCGTGACTAGAGAAATATCGACTTTTAACTTCCCAACTTGCATTTTATAACAGCGCTCAAAGCCGTCTGAGCTATGGTACAAGGCAACACCAAAGGACCAAAATCATTACTCTAGTTAATTGGTCTGTGAGACTAACTCGTTAGTTAACTTTCACTCCACTGTAGGGTCATTCATTCAACATTACCTAGTCTGGCCTGAACTCCCTACACTATCAAATAGGTCTACAGATAGACATACTATGACTACTACGAATAATATTAAGGGAAATCATGGTCTATCTGATGCAATCACGCGGTCCCACATCTAAAATAGATATTTCGTTTTCCGTAAATTCTGACGTGATCCCGACTGTGTATGTATATATGAACGAAACAACTAAGGCAAATATTGACATACTCGCTTAATAGCCGCTTGCTGTGGCCTTCAAGCCCCTTGTCAAGTCACTGCCTTATTTATAGAATTTATATCATAATTATTCACTTATTCCTTTTATTTTCATATAAAGAAATGAACCTTTTTAAAATTAATAGGATCTTTCTGTTCTTGAATGTCGGGTTTGCTCTTCCGAAAACTCGTCAAGATTCATTTGATTTTTTCTTCTTTTGAGGATTTCATGGGGATTCTTTGTCCCAGGAAGTTTTAGTGGTCTACAATCGTTAGCACTTCGTTTGTCCCCGACATATGTGTTATACATCTTATTGGTTTTACCGAAGTTCATGTGAAGACCTACTTTCTGGCCTCCTTCATTCAATTTTTCTTACATTATCTGGAGTTCATCGAGGTTTTCGGCAAAGAAAACGATGTCAACAGCGAATCTTACGTTACTTAGGTATTTGCCATCAATTTAAATGCCAAAATTACCATCGTACATTTAACGTGTAAACAGATATGGTGAACATCATATTAATAAATAAAATAGTTTGTCATTCAATACTTTTATATGTTCTGCTCGAAAAATTATACAAAATATCAACTTCAATGGTGTGCCAAAGGGATAAAAAAAAGCTATACTTGTTCAACCTCGAAAAAGAATTTACAATAGCCCAAGTAAGTACGGGCTGGGACTCAGAGAGGAGGAGCTGCTGGTACATCGTACTGGGGCCAGTAATGCCAAGGGGCTGCGAGTAATGAAACACTTCAGTCGATACGATATGCGAATTAATATATTAGCTTGACTTTTTTTCCGACGAGCGGATATAGTATGGGTTATAGTGAATGAAAACAAGATGGTTGAACAACGGGGGGTTGTGCAGTGTATGTAGTCCCTGAAATTCCTCTTGGAGACCTTCATTACTGATCCCAGCATAAGAAGGAGAAGGTTATTCACAGGTCTATGGGTGGACCAAACCGCAATCGGACATACGTATGCAACGTTCTATCAAAGTTGAGCAAGTTGAGTTTTCACATAAATCGATGACTATAATCTTATAATAACATATGTAAAATTCAATCAATTTTAATAAAATTTATGTCATACTGTTGAGAATTTTATTGTGAGTAACCATTTTAATTACACTGTCTCACAAAGATTGTTCTGGAAAAATCCAGATATAATTTTTGTTGGGAGGTTTTACTTCAAATTTGATATAACGCAATTCACACCAGAACCGTAGAAATGAAGTACACCGAACTTTCCATATACACTTATAAGACCCTGAAACTGGTTATTACTGGGGGGAAAACAGGAAAAAACGAAACAACATGTAAACATAAGAGTTTTAGTGTTGGAAATGGGAAAAACAATTTCGAAAGCAGAGCGCAAATGATTTGTATTAAAAAATAAATCATATCTGGTACATGTGTCTCGTTGTTTCATGTGTTTATTTTGTAATCGAGAGATTGGAGGTTCGAATTCCCCGGAGAACTACTTTAAAAAAACAAAACAATAGTTGTCATACTTGGTGATGACGTGTGTACATATTGATATTAAAGAAAACAGGACCAGTAAGAAAATGCATTCCAGCACAATATGTTGATATGATTGTAAAAAACTTAAAAAATACTGAACAAGAATATTTCAACCAAAAATAGACGAAAATATTACAGTCTCAAAATTGAACAATCATATAGTTACATATGGGTATAGGCCAATATGAATAGCAATTTTATGTTGCTGCATTACCATTTTTATTAGAAAAAAAATGAACTAGAATATCTTAGATCTTTGCAATCAAATCTGAACATTGAGTGGGAATGCATTTTCTTACTGGTAGTAACACGAGCGTTTTAAACAGAAGTTGATAATTTAACCACTGAATTGTAGATTCTTTTAACAGAAAATTTTATTGAATTTCTGCTTTTAAGCTCTTCAATGTTATACATTGGAAATGAAGAAGAAACAATTGTCAGTGGTCAGGAATTGATGCACTCATTACCGACATAATAAGGCTAACATGTGTATAATGTAAATGCATGGCTAATGATTTTATTACAGGAATTCATTGTGAATAATTTTACTATAAAAATTCTTCGAAAATCAGGCGGAAGGGAATTGTCAGTGGTCAGGAATTAATGCTTGCCGGACTGAAAGATTGTGGCTATTATATGTGCATTATGTGGATGTATTGCTAATGATTTTAGTACGAAAAAAGAAATCAAAATAACTTTACATATAGAAATGCATTGAAAATCTGGAAAAAGATTGTAAAGGAACTTGAATTGATGCAAGCGTTACTGACAGAGAGATCAATAATGTAACAACTATGCATCTTCATATCAATACCCTTGCTCTGTTATTCATATCTCTATCTTAGCCATCGATCCATTTGCATTTTCATCCCTGATGTATCTATCGATTTCCCAATTTATTTACATATATATGTATCTCAATGGGGACAATATGAGGTTAAAGTCAAGTTATAGAGTTCCTCTGTGGTTTGAGTTTCTGTTCTGTGTTGACTGTTTTTCATTATGACTTGGGTTATCTGCTATGATTTTTCACATTACTTTTCAGTGTAAAAATTCATAATCAAACATTTGGTTGTCAGATCTTTTTTCCAAAACTGGATTTACATCCTGATTGTATATTCTAGATAGGAGACAATCTGTTTAAGCGTCTCCTGATCCTGTTGGTTGCTTCTCGCTGTGGCCTATGGTTGCATTGCTTAGGGATGACTGCAGCATGATCTTATCAGAGGTTATTTTCTACCAAATCAGCATGGATTCTTATGTAGGGTGTTTTTTTTTCTCTCTCTCTTAACATTTCTGAATATGACCGGTGATCGATGCCAAAGATCATCCTCGTGGCTCTTCTTGGTTCATTTTCTATTACTGTTGAATGTTGAGATGACCAAATAAAGGAGCTGAATTCGTATTGAATATTATAATATAAATATTGTAAGACCGAAACTGTTGACGGGGCAGAAGCAAGTTTATTGACTGCCTGAACAGTCGTTATCTGATTCCAATCAGAGTGGAATTTCTAATGCTGATTGCCAAGATAAGCCCCTTTCGAAAGGTTATAACTAAGCGTTATGCATTTATTGACGGTTGGAGGTTTATCGAAATTGAACAAGTCAACACTAGTTTCAGAATGAATTATGCATCCATTGCTTGACCTTTTATTTGTCAGTCAGAACATTTTATTACATATGAAATCTACAATCCTTAAGGGATTTGAATGGCTATTACCTATCGATATTTCATTTTCCTGGTCCATTCCATCCTCGTTTTGATATTTTACCCTCTCAATCTCTCCCCTCGATATATCATGGCTTGGTTCCACGATCGAAGATCCAGGGGGGGGTTTCCTACGTCTTTACAGATTCTAAGCAGAGTTGCAGATTTGGCACTAAAATTTGACAGCGAGAAAATTCAATTAGAAATTCAGCTATTTTTAGCCAATTTTAGTGGTAAATGTTAAAGCAACTTTAGCTTTTTAAAGCAATTTTCTAGCTACTTGAAGCGAGTCTATTTTGAGAGAGAGTAAAAAATGTCACCATGCACTAAGAAAGTCTAACATTGTTTTTTTTTAGTGCGTTGTGGCGTTTTTGACTCTTTCTCGGGGTCGTGCGAATTTTTTTTTTTTGAGTCGATAACACAGGTCCTCAGCCAGCGGAACCTATACCCAAATAGCCCAGAGGCCTACGTATTGGGTTTTCACAGTTAGGTGCAGCTTCAGCACCGCTGATCCCACCCTACCGTTACAATATTTTTCTAACACGAGTGAGGCTGGAGCTTTCTACCCGATAAACCTGCATCAGTGTAGCTGGCATCGATTCAGGTTTAATCGAACACTTTCGAGGCGGATTCTTTTCTTCTTTTTTTCTTTCTGCTATCTTTTTTGCTATCTGTCTTTCATTGAAGGGCACGCGCCCAAATTTGTTTTTAAATGAACAAAATAGATGCAAATTAATGGAATATGCAGTCGAGAAGAATGACAAATGCTCCAAGTGGAAATCTTATTCCATTAATGGGGGAAAATGATTGGATATTAGAAAGCCATTTGTATTAATAGAAAGGCGAAAGTGTGTGCGAGTGTGTGTACATGTGGGTGGAATGTTACAGGTATTCTTTAGGCATAAGTTAGGCACGAAACCACAGGGGCTTCCAAAGCCATTACTATAGTAAAAAGACTGGCTCGATCTCCATCGATGCAGTCTGTAGGTGTGACACATACAGAGATGGGGAAACGCAGCTATTTCAGCCACTAGTTCGAATAATTAAAAGAAACACTTGCTGCTCTTCAATGAGGAAAACGTGCGTGCAAAATTTCAAGTTTCTTCTATGGTGGTTCGGGCCGAGAAGAGTAGAGAAAAAAAGAGAAATAATTACGATAAAGATTGAAATTAATTAAGATAAAATTGTTAGTAACATCAGATAATTCGATGTAATGTCCATAGCTTTTCCTTTTCTCTCTCTCTTTCTTTCTTCCTCTCTTATTTCCTTTTCGTTGATTGATGATGTATGAAAAGAATTTGCTCTTCTCATCCTTCGTCAGTCTATCAGTGAAACTTCAACAATTGTTTGACAATTATATTTATAAATGGGCCTTGTACTGTCGTATATATCTTACTTTAAAACCTACCTCTGGGTTAGTCGATATAGCACGTCAAATTCGGTTGGGCGAATCAGACTTTTGATATTATATAGAAATAAATGGAATTCAGATCATTGTTATTGGGTAAGAGCGAACGAAAACCTACTATTCTGTGATTTTTTTCAAACATATGCAGCCTATTGTGAAATAATATAATAGATAGAGCTTAACTTCATTAATAACAGCCTGTTAGCGTCCAGCGTTGGTCATAGACCTTCCCCAAGATTCGCCAGACCTCTCTGTCATGGGCATTGCGGGACCAGTACTTTCTGAATTTATCTAGCTCGTCACACCATCTTACTTTCTGTAGGCCACGATTTTTGCATACGATCTCTAGGGATCAACCTTGTGAGTCATGAAGTCAATCAGTTGTCTGACATTCTTGCAACACGTCCAGCCATTGTAATTTGAGTTTTCTAACTGTTTATACGATATCGTTTTAGACTGATATTTGAATCGTCTTACTCTTTCCAACTCTATTAAAACACAACTTTTCACTACGAAGTTGACTAAACCATTGGTCAACCATGAGCTCAAATACCAATGGGGAGCATGCACTTTTAAAATTCGCACAGTGGCTGAAATAGATACTTATCTCCGAGGGGTCAGTGAAAAAAAATCATGGATTTCAAATGCTAAGCTTTGAAAGCAGTCAGATCATCTCCACTTTGAAAATTGTCGTAACACAATCTTCCTGACTCCCATTTCCTCTCCATTTGGCCTTGCACCATACTAAGTCAAATACATTACGGTGAAATGCCCACCCTGCTAGTTTTTTTCTTCATGCTCGGCCAGTGATAGCGAAACTATGACACGCATGTCAGCAGTGACATTCGTGTCAGCATTGACACGCGATGGTGAAAAAAATATTCACTTTATAATCCTAGTTTGACGAGTATATTTTTGAATTTAAAATTACATCTTAAACTAATTATTTTATATATATATTTAAAAAGAAAGCAGCTTATCTATGAGAATTTTCTGAAAACTAAAATACTTGTATACTTGTAAAACATACGACCAATAACCGGATCATGAAAGAAATTGAGATTTCTACACGCCTGGCTAAAATGGATAGCCACTACTGATCTAGGCTAAAATGTTTGCTTATTTTAGTCAAGGATAAAGAAGAAACGACATGATATATAGAGCGAGCAAAAAAGAAATCAATACAACCTGAAAGATTGATGTCTACATTTAATAAAGATGACTTTTCAAATAACGCAGGTCTTTGTATTGTTATGAATAATGTCAATTCTTGATTAAAAAAAGTAACAACTTGATGCCTGGAATGTCAACTTCACGTTGAAATCTATACATAGATCGATGAGCGTTGTTCAACTCATACAAACAAATGCCCTTGCGCTGGCCATGGCTTTAGCCGTCCTTGCTTGGGCTCCACATATCACGTTACTACGTACTCGGCCCGTTTGTAATACGTGAATTAGACTTAGAGTCAACGAGCACCGGAAGTGGTGACACTCACTTTCCATGCGCTATTTTTACCCCTAGCAAGGAGGAAAGCTGGATTCATGCTTTTCCCAAGGGCATTAGTATGAAGTGAGCAAATAGTTCAAGTTAGAGTTTGAACTCGTCTCGTCTCTTTCTTTGCCCATAAAAGAATATTAAAATTGGCAAGGAATATTATTTCATGTTTTGAATATATATGTAACAGCCCTCAGTATCCTTTATTCCCGTTTCAGGATCCCTATAAACAATGATATCATTAAATGCGTTTCTGTCTAATTCGGTGTTTCGTTTTGTCGGCTGACATTTCGTCGACGGTCAAGTTTGGCGGGGAAACATACTGATTGAGGGCGGTGGTTTCCAAAGTGGGCGAAAGTTGTTACTTGACGGGAATATTTTGAAATTGTATCTGCGTTCCTCAGAAGTCTCCAAGTACTTCTAGCGAAAAATCACCCTCACCCTCACTCTCACACACACAGACAAAAAACTCGTTCAGAAAATGTCGTTCACCGAGATATCAAGGGTATTCAAAGAGAATAGAGCCTTTTACAATAACAACAACAAAGAAAAAAAAAAAGAAAGAAAAAAGGATTCAGCGTGGGTGTGAAGCACGAGGATTACTGACCAGTAAATGATGGTAATGGGAATAGCAGTTGTGCGGAGTTAAGCAACATTGTACCAGGTCATTAATAGATGGAGAGCTATTTAAGCGTTTCATGTAATCCGAACAAGCAGCAGGATTAATATTATGATTTTAGATCAAACGATTGCTTTCCGGAGCGGTCAGTCTAATCGATATGAATCTGGGATTCAACTCAAAATAGGTTCTAGGACAACTTCCTTCTGGACAACTTCCCCCTAACGATAGCATAACAACTATAAGGCCAAAATTAAGGTTTGTGGGAAAGAAGGAGTTGGACATGTAAATGATCACACCCAAAGAAAAATTATCCAGTTGGGGAATTGTCAAGTGTCATTTACCGGGGGTGGGGGCAGTTATCCAGGGGCAATTTTTCTGGGTGCAGAAAGAAAAGTGCATTTTAATCTTGATAGAACTTGATACAATTGTGCACGTAATCTTCTCCAATTTTGCTGACGTTTTAAATGCTGGTTGTGCACAGGCATGAATATTTGCCTCTCGTTTTGTGCAGTTTTATGTCTGACTCATTGGCGAAGAAATTGGTTGCCAGTGCCACGTACATGTTGGAGAAAAAAGAAATCCCGAAAAGCCATGAACTCAATTTTGTCTCAATAGGCTGCGAAAAGAATCCGAGAATAGTCTGCGAGTATATGATGTGGAACCATGAAACATTAGTGGCATTATGGGAAATAAAACCAGTTCTGCGATGCTATGCTACTAAATGATTGCATCTCCAGTCCCGTAAGAATCTTATTCTTGTCAATTCAGAGGCTGGAATTGACTCATTTTTCTACCGTAACGATGAAAACAATCCTCGCCCAAATTTAGGAGAGCAAATTCTCCACCGTTTGGCTCTCCCGTCACGTTAAACCAGACCGAAGTGTATCAAAGTAAAAATCTGTGATTCAATATACGAAGTTTATTTCATAAAAGCACTCAATCCAAAACCTGATAGTTAGAGGAGAGCTTTGAAAATGGCGAAGCAGACGATTTGGTTTGTCTAAAGAAACCCAAAGGGCAGAAACAAAAAACGTATTTGTGTAGCGAATACACAATTTCACCATAAATATAAAATTACCACCCCTTACAGAGATTTGAAATCACGACCAGGTGATTAGTAGGGAGCTCTTTCGACGACTGACCCATATTAACAAGACTTACTACGGAAATTTATATTAAAAATATACAAAGGTCTATTTCACTCTGATAAATAAATACAATCACGACCAAATGATTGGTAGGCAGCTGTCTAACCTACTAAACTGACGAGTCTTATACTTTTATAGAAATTTATATTAAAAACACACAAGGCTTATCTCTTTTCTTATAAAAGAAATACATGTAAACTAAAAAATATACATTTTTATTCATTATATATGCAATACAAAAGTTGCAGTAATCATCTTCAGTCGGAATGAGAGTCTGGCCATGCAGCAAAAACAAATCATAAATTTGAAAAACGATCTGTCATATAGTAATTCCCCATAAACTTTGCTATTCACCTGCATCAGGGTGAATAGCAAAGTTTATGGGGAATTGCTAAAACCCATGCAACGTGTAAAACAGAGGATTGTGCTTAACATCATATGGAGAGGCCACAAAACAATATATCAGAGGAAAAATAGGATTCGGGTATATCATAGTCATCATCAGTCCGTCGTTGGACATAGACCTTTCCCAGGATTCATCAGACCTCCCTATCATTGGCATCGTCGAGCCAATACTTTCTGAACTTGGCTAGTTCGTATCTCCATCTTGTATTCTGCCGGCTTCGTTGTCGCATGTGATCTCTGGGGATCCGTGCTGTGAGTCGTGATGTCCATCGGTTGTCGGCCATTCTTCCAACCTGACCAGCCAATGATCTCTGAATTTGTTCAGTTCGTCTCTAGATCTTGTATTTTGCTGGCCTCAGTTGCGCATGTGATCTCTGGGGATCCATGTTGTGAGTTGTGATGTCAATCGGTTGTCTGTCATTCTTGAAACGACCATCCCATTGCCATTTGAGTTTTATAGTAAATTGTATGATGTCTCAGACTCCTGTTTTCTTCCTGATATACTGTGCTGTCTCGTGATCTCCCCATGTGAGGTTAGGCATGATTCTTTCATACCCTTCTTTTCAGGATTAATGAGATCTTGTTTTTGAAGGCTGAGCTTGTTCAGCCGAAATTTGGCCATCATAATGATTCTTTGCTTGATTTCTGCGTCCTCTGTGGATTTCTTAGAGATTCGTTGCCCGAGGTAGATGTAGAATCCTACTTTCTCCACTTTTGCGTGGTCGATTTTGATCTATGTGTCCCTATTTCGGACGTGGCTGTTGCACATTACCTTCGCCTTGTTCATGTGTAGGCTGACTTACTTTCTTCATTTAGTTCATCTAGCATTAGTTGGGGATCATAGAATCCATTAAAAACCCCAAATGCCAATTCTTGGGAACGGTCTATGCCCAGTAATGGACGTTTAGATGCTGCTGTTGATGAAAAGGTGAACAATAATAGTTCAAAAAACTATATTTCTAATTCAGTACTAGTTTGGGTTTCATGACGCCTTCTGGTAGGGAAATCAATTAAAAGCGTTGATGGTACGTTGATTTGGTGTTGCTTGCAAAAAGAAGTCGGTTTTATTATGAGACAGCGTTTACATATTCATGTTTATGAGACTCGCCCCCGAACCACTCAATGTTTGAAGCCATTGAATTCAACACTAATTAGTCATCATCTTATTAAAGTCAAATAGCAGAACAAAAATACTTAAGAAATACCTTCGCCTCGGTAATAAACATAGAAAGAGAGAAAGAGAGAGAGACAGACAGACAGACAGACAGACACAATCGTGGTAAGAACACTCATTCAAGAACGTATGCATATATGCCCGTACGTAAATATGTGTTTATGCTTGAGTATCATGAATGTATGTACTTATATACTATTTTGAGCTATATTTACTTACACTGATGGATACTTATAAATATATCACTACATAAATACAGAAACAGATCTCAGCTGATTAACTCACAGAGCTACAAGCATATATATATATATATAATTATATATATATATATATATATATATATATATATATATATATATATATATATATATATATATATAAGTCTATTCGGAAAATATCCAGAAATCGGTCGGCAGTGAGACATCATTGAGTGGGCTGTGTGACCGTCATATTGATAATGATCAAGCCTGCCAATATTCCACGTCTCATGCAGAGTTATTTTGGCTGAATTTCGCACCACCCAGGTCTGTCAGTCCGCCCCCACTACAGTCCAGATTTGGCTCCCTCTGTGACCTCTGGCTTTAACCCCAAACGAGACGAGAATAACGAGAAAAACGACCAGGCAGCTGATAGCTATCCCGAAAGAGGACTTTGAAGACTGTTCTGAACAGTGGAAGGGACACTGCACGAGATCCCAAGGAGAGTAATTTGATGAGGACTAAAGCACCACTTCCCTAGGTATGCCATTTTTTTTTGCTGATGATAAATGACTGAATACTTCCTGTGCAGACTTCGTATGTACGCACACTATCATAGATGTAAGGGCACGTGCCAGACCATGAGTAGTGTGGCGAATTCGGTTTTCATCGGATGCCCCAACATTGTGGCACAGCGCCAGACCAAGGTAGGCTTAGTATATATATATATACATATATATATATATATATATATATATATATATGTATAGTATTAGTACACGTTCATAAATTTCAGGGCATTAGAACAAGTGATATATCGTGCTACCACACCCTGCTTGGGAAGGCTCCAATAAAACTTATTATTTTTACGAGAAATCTCTTGCCGTAATTTTCACTTTGTAGCTCTGGCCTTGGAACCCAAGATCGCCACTGAACTAGATTCTCCCGCGGATACTGTTTGAAGGACTGCGGTTAATTCAGTTTGCTCTTCGATAAGCCGTCCTATTGCCCCCGATGCCTCCTAATGGGGCTAATTGTTGAGAGCGGATGGGGAATGAATCCTTGCGATATCTCATCAGTTTTCATCTGCTAAATGTCACACCGGCCCATTCTTTTATTTAGAGGCTTGCAAAAGCTGCGGGCCTTTTTTTTCTCCTTCGAGTTTAATCGAAGGACATGAGGTGCAGATGGCTGGATGATCAACAGCACGGAAAATTGGGCTGGCAAAAAGAGTTCGAATTCTGACGGAGGCTGCTTACGTTCACTTCATATGAATCTAATTCTTCCCAATATTTTGTAAAAACAGTAAAGCATGGGAAGCCCTGTAATCGTGTTGAGCAATCCATCTGGGGCTGGTTACTATATCTCGTAAAAACCTATTTGCAACTAAAACTGTAATTCAGCCCTATGATCCACAAGGAATCTATACGATTTTTTCAAATCCAGGGACGATCTCTTCAAAATGACTGGTATATGATTAAACATTATGGAACACTTTTCTCAAACAAATTTCCACTGCTACAAAATTTGAAACATTTTGCACTTCAACGGCCATTTTAGATTTTGTTCGTGATTTATTTTATATCATTCTTTCCTCCAAGTTATTCTATGCGTATATGTGCAAGTATGCTTGGTTGGTCGACGACTGACAGCAAATAATTAAGTTCAACTTTTTAAAAAACTTCTTTTGATCTGAATGGCTCTATGCGATCGATTCTCCTGATCGAAAAACTTTTGCAATGGCTTGAAAAGTAACGCTAGCTGAAAGCTCGACTGAATTCTGAAGATTAAATTGATTTTTTTTAATTTAAAATCTTCCACGTGTACTGAAAGTGTCGAGGGGGAGATGGAGACGGTGAACACGTTATTTTATCCGTCCGTATTTTAGTCAGCTTTATTTACTTCTGTCAACGAAGTTGAAAAGAGGAATATGTTTTTGGTCGCGTATATTTACACATCTCCGAAAGTAATGGATGAATTTCCGTAAACTTTTGCGATGGCGAAGGCAGTGAGATGTGGAAAGAGGTGATCAAATTTTAGGGCGGATCCAGGAACTCTCTCCTCATTGAGAGATATTTTTCCATTTAAAAAAAAAAAAATTTTAATCAAAATTATATTTACGCTCGTGACTGTCCACACGATATCTCAAAAGGGTTTCAATAAATTTATATGAAATTTTTCGGAAGGTTTGAAAACTGATTAACTTTTGGGGTGGATCCATGCACAATTACCTCCCCTGACAATAGCACAGAGTGCTTTCTAGTTTTAATGGAGTAATTCATTATGATCCCATCGAAACTCCACCAGAACCCCTTCAACCGTATATTTTCGGGAACATGTACCCATCTAGATCCGTTTCCACCCGCTCACGACACACTGTTGAACTGTCCTGTTTAGCATTCAGAGTGGTCCACCTTCTAGACTGGTTGCCAACCAAGGCTGAGTAGCCAAGTCTGTAAGAGAAGAGACGGATCTATGCCTTTCCTAAAGAGCATTGGTACAATTCCATTTACTTTGCTACTAAGAGTTAGTCCACCTGCACCTTCATTATAACTGAAGTAATTCCCCCCTAATATCCAGACATTGACACCAAATTTCAAGTTAACATTTACATCGGTAAATAGGACAGGTTGTTCTTTGGTTTCCCTTCTGTGGACTCATTGAAGCCACCCAAATGGCCCGACCATTACGTGTCTCCTTTATTAGAGACAAAATCTCCTCTCATTGAATGTGTGTGTATTCCCGGGCTCTCCCGATCACATTTTTCGTGCTGTAACCTTAAGAAGTTGCATGAGTACACGATTAAGCTCCGTCAGAATTTTGTTGTTGTTGTTGTTGATTTTTTCAAAAAACGAAAGAAGTGCTTTTTGGGTTCATTTCGGACAAATAATGCTCAAATTTTGGGGCAGACATCAATTTTAGATAATTTTAACTGAATGACCAATTTTTAAAAGATAATTTTGGCAAAAGATCAATTTTTTTTTAGATAATTAATTTTGGTACATGCATGGATTATGGTGATTAATTCATCTAAGGTACAGATATAGTATATTAAATCCCAATAAACCCTCTGGGGATAAAACATCAAACGTCACGATAGCTAGAACCACAATTCATCAACTCCACTAAATAATGATTAGAACTCTCACGTGTGTACATGGTCATGTACAATTACATAGAGGAAGTGGGGGTAATTTATACATATACACCAACGTGGGGAAACTGCTAGCCCCAAACACGTCTAGATTAGTTGCGAATATTCCTCAAGAAATTACACACGGAAGACAACCAAGAGCTCGAAGTATTTGCCGAGGCTACAAAATTATGTTGTGGAACTGCCAATAAAATTTCGACGACCACCCTAGTGAGAAAATTCCGTGCAGGTGGTTGATATTGAGTGTACTTTTAGAAAAACGTACGAATTAAATCCTCCTTGTTTCATGCCACTACAGACTGAAGAGTCGAATTCGATTTAAAACGTCGTCCAGCTTTTCCATGCTGGGATAGAATTAACTGCTCATCGTTTAGTCAGTTAATTAAAAAAGAATTCACAATATTGAGTCAATAGTTCCTTCAAAACTAAGAAGAAAACAGACTCCGTTCAGAAATTGCGACGTTGCATATGCAGTTTGTTTTTTTTTCAACATTCATTTCTTTTATAAAACTATTTCTTTCCGGGTTAATCCCTGTTAAAATACATTATTATTGCATCAAAGATAAAACGAAAAATATTGTCACAAATGCAGCATAATTCAATGTAAAATGAAAAAGTTATAAGTATATATATAACTATATATATAACAATATATATATATATATATAAGTATGTATATATATATATATATATATATATATATATATATATATATATATATATATATATATATATATATAGT
This sequence comes from Thysanoteuthis rhombus, assembly GCA_963457665.1. Lineage (NCBI taxonomy): Eukaryota > Metazoa > Mollusca > Cephalopoda > Oegopsida > Thysanoteuthidae > Thysanoteuthis > Thysanoteuthis major. The sequence continues at coordinate 13,869,865 of OY735201.1, forward strand.
GTAAACACAGCATAGTCTGCTTTATTTTCTTTCATGTACTTGTATTATTTAAAAACATAGTGGGATGTAAAGAAAAAAATATTCCTCTTCTTTTACTCACTCTTTCTTTACCAACACTTTCTCTCTCTTCGTAAAGAATGCTGTCTATTTCTCTTGAACTGCACTCTTATCGGTTCACCTAATTACTTACAAACGCCGTTAACTAATTTAAATCTGGTCTTAAAATAATTTTTTTCGTCCATAGAGCTAACGGCGCGGTTAAACTGTCGATTTGATTCATGAACGCAAGCAGGGGATATCTAAAAATCTCCGATAAAAAGCCACTGAAATTAAGATGTGAAAAATACTGGGTAGTGAGTAAGTAATTATCGACAATACTTCATTTAAGATGTCTTATTCATATTCAATATTAGATGAAGTGTTGTAACACGATATTTTTTACAAATAATTTTGACTAGTTCCCATCGTCATCTTAATTTTCATTTCAACTTTATATAGAAACGAATAAACTGCCTGATCAGAAACAAAGAATGAGAGGTGTGGGCTCGATTCTAACCATGGGCGTAGTGTTTCCGATCACCCTATTTACTGGTTGTCGCAGAATGGTGGTCCGAGTCAAAGGTGTGATAGAAAGCATCTAAAAATCAAGATGGAGGTAAAAAGTAGACATCCAAAGAAGTAATATGACCTACAATACTACTGTTGTCTGTAAATAGAAATGGCAACGTATCAGTCGGTTGGGAAAACTAAAGAATGGCTCGATGTTTGGAATTAAATAATTGCAGCCGGTAACAATCATGTCCTAAGCAGTAAGGCAGTTGTCACGTTGAAACAGGCTCACTAAAAAAAAAAAAAGAAAAAAGGGAGGCAAGTTTGGAAGATAATCAATTCCAATGCACGTTGTTTACTACAGGACGATAGTGACAGTCTGACAGTTGCGATAAAAAGCAACTGAAATCAAGCTGAAAAAGAATCCTTGTTGAAAAATAAATGATAAGCGACCAAACACATCTCTACAACCATGATTAGTTAGTGTTCTCCATTAAGAGGCACTTCTGTCAATAGTCTGCAAGTTCATTTTACAGAATCCCTCATTTTGACGGTATATATATACACACACACACAATATATATATATATATATATATATATATATATATATATATATATATATATATATATATATATATAAATATATGTATATATATACACACACAAACACACACACATACACACGCACACACACACACACACACACACACACATATATATATATGCTGTTTTGAGGGGCTGCTTTATATATGGTTATACGGCGTGCAATATTGTAAAAAAGCGTAAATGGAGTGACATTCACCATTTTGCTGTTACTAATGAGTTTCATGCAGCCATTGCACACGAAGGACAACAGTTGTCCGTCGATTGTGATGGGTGCGTGAAACTTATCAGTAACAAATTGTAAATATCTATATAGAAAAGGGTGGAGGGAGAGAGACTGACTGGGTAGAAAAGAGAGAAAGAGAGATACAGATAGGGACAGAGAGAGAGAGAGAGATGCATGCACATACATTCATATACATATAGCTATCTACAACAGCACACGTGCACGCAGTCGGGAATCGACACCCCGTGACGTCATGACACAGCACCAAAAAAACAACCACTTCCTCGTTTCACTGCCCATATATGGAAGCTGATATGCGCAGTATTTTTTTCCATGCCAGCAGCGCTAATGTTGGGGTAGGGGCAGAAATGGGGGGAATCTTGCATTTCTTGGCCCATTTTTTGTTACAACCTGCCGACCGAGCAGTCAGGACCCAACTCCTTAACACTTCTTTTCCTCTAGCCTCAACAACAGTTCCTCCTGGCCCTATCGACGGCATGATACCACCCTCCTCTGTTTATGACCGAACATCCTAATTCTCACACACCCATTTCGCATTCATTTTTTCAACTAGACCGTTTTTTCTTTTTATCTGCGGCAGTTTTTTAGAGTTCATTGTTGGACATAAACTTCCCCCAGGATTTGCAAGACCTCTCTATCATGGGCTGGGCGTTGCAGAGCCATTACTTTCTGACTTTGTTTAGCTTGTCACACCATCGTGCTTTCTGTCAACCACAGTTTCGCATATGATCTCTAGGGATTCCTGTGGGATGCTCCGATAGAGGAACTGTTGTTTCGGTGGATAAGTTGCAATACTCTGATATATTCTGGATCCACTTGGGGGTTTCCACTGGATTGGAAGCTTTCTAGGAGTTTACAAATGCTATAGCAAGTGACATTTTATATTCTGCTGCTCTCTCTGTTTTAGTTTGATTTACTGAATGGCCCAGCTGTATCACTTGCTTTAGGTGGAGGTGATGTGCTCCATGGGTAACAACCAAAATGCATCACCAAGGAAACAACCTTTCAAGCAGGGGCAGTGACTCTGAAAGGCCCAGCCACATCACTTGCTTTGGGTCAGGGTGATATGCTCCAAAAGGGACTACTCAAACAAAACCTTAAAACCATAACCAAGAAAACAACATTATACATTGGCACTTACACCGTCAGAACGCTCAATAGACATGCACCAAACCGATCTTGAAAATGAAATAGAAAACATTTAATAGAAAATATTCGGTATCAGCAAAATGTTAAGACCCTAGAACTAATAGAAATGAAAAGCCAACATCTTTTATACAGCTGCGGAAAAGAGAAAGGAAAACAAAACTGAGTCGGCTTTCTTATTTATAAACAATTGAATTCTTATCCTTCACTAGAGAGCGACCTTCGGTAAAACGACTTGCAATTGTTCTCATTCAGAAACATTTTCATTTCGACGTTTCGCTCATACCAAGATTTTCATTTCGACGTTTCGCTCATACCAAGCTTTGTTAAGAGAATAAATAATTACAAAAAGACAGGTGTTTTATATACACAGACCGACTATGAAATAAAAAAAACACCCGTCTCCTCATAACTCCTTATTCTCTTGACAATCCTTAGTTTGAGCTAGAAGTCGAAATAAAGAATCATTTGTGATAAAAAGCTTTCTCATGTTGTCATTTTACTCATATATATATATATATATATATATATATATATATATATATATATATATATATATATACAACATTACCCCTTCCATTGCTCTCGGTGCGACCCAGAGCTAACCCAGAGAGATCGAAAAGGGTCAACATGGATTCAAGAGTAGACCAAAGTAAGTAAATATCATACAAGCAATTGAACAACAGGAATGGACGTTCAATAAGAAGCAAGGACAAAGGATGGGGGAAAGGGTTAATCGATCGGTGACAAAGGGACAGCAAACGCTGTAGGGAAAGGCCAGACACCAGATGAGGGATAAGACAGAAAGGTATGCCAGTAAGATATGACAGAGGTAAATGCATTCACGGTCGTACAATTAACTTACTATGACTAATGAAGCTACTCATACACGTATATATTACTAAAAGATTGGGACATGTTTCTCTTGGTTCGACTATTTCTTGAAGAATGGTGGATTATTTTTAGTTTTAATCTAATTACTTTTAAAGTTACCGTCAAAACGCTGTACTTAAAATTAACCGAAACAGATTTTATTGCTTGGATTTTGCTCATGAAAGGAATGAAGAAGCAATATCGTCACAAGAATGACAAAGTTATTCTCAATATTCAACGTTTCTAATTTAGTTCGAAAAAATTAAAAAGTCTGCCAATTTCAAGACGTAATTCCCCAATTCTTAAGGTTAAAAATTTTGACCAATCTTGATAAATTGTTGAACCAAGAGATACGTTGCCGGTAATTCCATTCCCAAAAGTCATGTGTGTATTACTCTGTGTCATATGATTAATATATTGAGCGTTTTTTTTAAATTTTGATTTAATGAAAATAATCAAATTTTGAAATTCAACTGCTCTACTTCTTCCATCAAAATTATTTGGAAATTATTGTAGCATATATATATATATATATATATATATATATATACGTGTGTGTGTGTATATATGACTATATATATATTTTTTGTTATGTGTTTAATGTTTAAAGTTGTAAAGCTTTCTAGACTATATATGAATTATAAATTGTCTTATATCATATAGAAACTTTTCTGAAATTATCTCTCTTCGTTACACAGTTAATATATCACTCAATTTAGACAACATAATTTGAATTGACAATTATAGAAAATTGTGCAGCAGCAGTCCCATTTTCTTCAGTGGTTATATATATATATATATTTATATATATGTATGTATGTATATATATAATACAATGCAATTTATTATTATATATATATATATATATATATATATATATATATATATATATATATATATATATATATATAATCTTCAGTTTATTTTTGTGTATTGATATCCAACACTTCATTCAATAAGATTTCTTGGTTTTCTACATCTCTTAGTACAAAGGCTGGGGATCTCATACCCGGTCAACAGAATCATTATTTTTGATACTCACACGCACAATACGCCCAAAAAGCTATTTCTATGTAGGCGGATCAGAAATACCCATTTTCCCCGGTCCAAGCCAAAGATATCAGAGTCACCTTGGTCCTAATCGTCTGAACCCTTTTACCAGTCAAACAACATTTCTGTCACAATTGCCTTTCCTGCAGAGCTACATCGTTTCCGGTCATTCAAAAGAAAAGAATTCTTGGAGTAAATTCCGGCTAAAACTGATAGTTCACACAGCTCAACATTGTCCGTCAATACACAGCATGTTTGGTGTAATACCTGTATAGCCAAAACGAGGCTGCAGTGTCTGAATTTAATACCAAGTGGTATTGAATTGCTGGAATAGAATTGATCTTTACGGGGAATACTGAAATGGGGAGATACGGCTTGATAGTTCGGTTTCCTGTCACCAGGCTAAAATTGCTCTAACAATTGCACCGAATGACTGAAATTCTGAAATTATTGTACACAAATATGTATCATATATTAGAATTAGAATAAATGAAATCCTTTCAAAAGGTAAAAAAAGAATTGCTTATTACTTTTATAGTTAAATAATTACTGTTTGATAACTAAATGAAAATCGCATCCGCCTTCATAGAAGGGGTCCTCGAGTTTTCAAACATCTGATCTAACAAATAAACTGGCTCAGAAAGAATATGGAAACAAACATGATCGGGTAGAATTGGAGATCCAGTGGAAACTGTGCAAACAACACATATTTAACCAAGCAGACAAATGGTACAAGCTCGTCTCACAGACCAATGTCGTACATTCATTTTTTACTGGGTGCCCATACTGTTTCCTTGGTCTAGAATAAGCTAAGTTGACCTAAGTAAATCCCAATAATAATAATAATAATAATTATAATAATAATAATGATAATTTGGAAGCGTACCAAAGACATTGAAAACGAGATTTGAGCAACCAGGAAAGGGGATAAGAGGAAAGGTTGAGACTAAACAGACTATAGCACTACTGGAGACCGCACGAATACTGAGCAGAGTACTGGAAATATGAGACCTACGACCCCCAGCTGGTTGCAATGGCTTAACATCCAAGAAAAAATACATGGTGGAAGCACTGCTGTGTAGGAAGGGGAAATGAAAGGAAGGCTGGAGACCTGAGGAGACTTGCTGTCACTCAGCTTGCAACGATAACCATCAGGCCACTGATGTGTAATCTGAAGCACTGCTGTGGGCAGTGAGAGTGTGAAAAGGAATGTGATCACCAGGCAACCGGTGTGAAAATGCAAATATTAATTTTAACAATAATGGTAGTGGTAAGAGGGAGCAATAGAGAAGGATAGGGTTGAGTAGAAATAGACGACGTGAGAGAAAGAGAGAGAGAGAGGTTGAAAACGAGAGAGAAAGGGAGTGGAGAGAGAGAGAGAGACGATGGGATAAAGATAGAGAGAGATGAAGGTAAAGAGATGGAAGGAGAGATGTATATAGGATGAGAGAGAAAGTTAGTAAGAAAGAGAGCGGGGGCCAGATAACATACCTCGAAAGAGAGAGGCTCATACTCTTGAGATATTGGCACCGAACAAGTATTCTATACAGGAGTGACCGAGTAAAATCTACGATACCTTCGTAGTATATTTATGTAGGTCTTGGTTCTTCTGCTCACAATTACACACGGCTGGTGTGCGAGCAAATTATGCGGTTATGACTCTCAATGTACGTCTGCTCTTTGGTATGTGAAGACCTAAATTAGTATATATTTATAACCGAAATTATGCATGCGACTGTGCGTACGTGTATATCTGTGAAAAGGTCTACATTATGTTTTCTATGTCATGGCTCATGTGTATAAGTGCAGGAGTATGTGCGAGCGATAGAGTGTAATAAGGAATGGGATTCTTTCACACTCTCATTGAGAGTTGACGAGAAATTCCTTCGACTAATTTCTGCGGTTACTTGTGGCACCAATTTATTACATTAATGAATTGGTTCTACATTCCAAAATCTCCGCTTAGTCAACTCCATTTATTATGTCCCCGATTTTTTTCCCTTGATATAGCTTAGGAACCTAGAGACGGTAGCGGTAGGAAAAACTTGAAAAATATCTTGTTATTATTATTTTCTTAAAATTTCTTCAAAGTCCTTTTCTTCTGAAGTATTTACATCATCATCATCATCATCATCATCATCATCATCATCATCATCATCATCATCATCATCATCATCATTTTATCGTCCGTCGTTGAACATAGACCTTACCCAGGATCCGCCACATTTCTATATCATGGGCGTTGCAGAGCAAATACTTTCTGAATTTGTCTTGTTCATGTCTCCATCTTGTATTTTATCGGCCTCGGTTTCGCATGTGATCTCTGGGGATCCATGTTGTGAGTCATGATGTCCATTGTTTGTCTACCATTCTCGTAACTTGACTGGTCCATTGCCATTCAAGTTTTCTAGTAGATTCTAAGATGTCTTGGACTCCCGTTTTTATAAGAAACTTTCACTCATTCTTATTGAATACTATATCTTAACAAACCGCCGGCCCGATCAACAGTCAAGTGGGCTACAGATTCTTCTCCCTTTTCTTGTCTGCATGCGGGTGTATATCTGGGCGGTCCTGGTCATATTTTGGGGGCTACAAACTTTAAAATTTGCATGTGTACACCACTGGGTACCATCTTGAAACGTTTTTTTTTTCTTCTTTTTTTCAAAGAAACTGCTTTTTGGGGTCACTGGGTACATTTTGGACCAACAATACGCAAATCTTTTGATGGTACTTCCTTTAGATATTTTTAGATTAAAATCTATTTTTTCTGAAATAATTTTAGATGATGTATACGCGGGGGCTTCAATGGTTCATTTATACGAGGACATCATCATCAGTCTTTTAACGTCTGTTGTTGGACATAGACCTATCCCAGGATTCACCACACTTCTCTATCGTAGGCGTCGTGGAGCCAGTATTTTCTGAATTTATCTAGCTCGTCTCTCAATCAAATGCTCTGCCGGCATCGGCTGCGCATGTGATCTCTGGGGATCCATGTCCTGAGTTGCGATGTCCATCGGTTGTCTGCCATTCTTACAAGATGGCCTGCCCATTGCAATTTTTAATGGATTCTATGATCTACCTGACTCCTGTCTTCTTCGGAAATATTGTGCTGTCTTGTGGTCGCTCCGTATGAGGTTGAGTATAATTCTTTCATGTGCATGTTGCATGCTTCTCAATTTTCAGGTCTGTCTGTTGGTTAGGTTCCAAGTTTCAGCTCCATAAGTGACTATTAGGAGGATGCATTGGTTGAAGATAGATGATGTATTTGATAATTAATTCCGGTACACGCGCGGGCAACAGGGATTTATCCATTCGAGGTACAGATATCTGTCTATCATTGTTGATTTTAATCACAGGGATCTGGGGCGATACGCTTTTCAATTATTACTATTACTATTTCATTACTAGTTGAGGTGGAGATTAAAAGAAGTAATCGTAGTTAATAGAAAAGGAGACGAAGTTCAAATAACAATTACAACTTTATTGCCGTTCATTGAACGAACACTATGCCTTTGAGTAGTTTTGACAACCACTCGACTGGTGTCCGTGGTAGGAATCACGTATCTTATCAAAGCAACAGGAACAAATGGTGGTCTGAAGAAACCTGGATGAGGGATTATCACGGGTGAACTCAAGCGAAGATGAAAGAGTCTATTTGTCTAAGCGTAGACTGTTGGTTGAAATGATTAACAGAGAACATATTGTCGATTCTTGATTTTGGAAACCTTTTTATAATTGTCTGTAGGATTCCAGAGTTAGCTCAGCGCAGCGAATACTGATTGATTAGATCGGTGTGCTAGAATCTTCAAGTATTTAATCTGTTTAAGTAAGGATTCACTCATTTTCAGTGTATCTTGGAAACAGATAAAGATTTTCAAAATATGTTTTTGCCCATAACGATAGAGCATTGAAATGAGTTTTTTGAGAGCACTGAAACGTTACTATGTAATGGTGAAACATGCTTGTTAACATTCATAGAGAGAGAGAGAGCAAGCGAGCATTATAGACTGACTTTTAGTGAGGATCTGTTACTACGTCGTACGTAATAAAGTTGAGATTTAAAACGGTAACTACTGAAAAGGTTAAAATGGATATAAAACGTAAGTACTGATATGAAAGTCTATTTACATTTGGCCAAGTTCCGGGCGTCAGACGAAACGGCCTGACATTGTTTCTTCTGCGTCTGGCAAGACCACCTCTTTCTCGTGGCAGCCTCCCGCCTTTTACCAAAGCAATAACGTTGGCAAGTGCTTGTAAATAAAGGAAGGATATGGAAATTGAGAAAGAGAAAGAGAGAGAGAAAGCTGGGGAGTGCCAAAATACGAGAAGGTGGGTTGCCGTGTTTAGGAATCAGATGAACAACACGGATACTAGTGAAAACAAAACAAAACTGAAGGAGTACAAAAGGTTTGCTCTAGGCATTGGTGCCATGGCTCATATGATAATGATGATTTTTGGATTTGTCCATGCATCTCTATTAGACCCTTTTCGGTCGGTTGGTCCCAGTTGTTAAATAACAAATACGGAGGAAGGGAAAGGTTTATGTCAATACGATGTATGACATCAACAAAGGAATACCAATCAAATATTTTTTAACCAGCTGCTAATGTCATAATAAAACGTTTGTTGTTAAAAAATAATGCTGCAAAATGTAAGAAAAAAAACCGTCATAAATGGCAAAAAACCCCTCCAAAATGGCCATTTACGATTGTTATTGAAAGTAAAACTTGGAGAATATTCCCATATCGCAATATTTTAAACGTATGCAGATCGATTGGCTCAAAAACAGACTACTTGCTCTTCCTCCTTCTCCGCTAATATCATGGATGGTAGCTGCACCTTTGAACTTGTGGTTCTTATCTCTTTCAACTTGTCATGTTCGTTGGTTCTGGGCAAAGTTTTCAGACTTCTGGTATCCGGTTAATAATCCTGCAATATCTGTCACAGCAAAGTCTTTGAAGATTTCTATTCAAAGGAAATAGTTTTTCCAATTTGGATATTCCGATATCAACTATTAAATATGTATGGAAAAAAATTTCGAAAAGCCTCTGATCTTGTTTTTGAATAATTATCCTCGAGTGATGAAAGAAAACAAACAATATGTAGGTTTTACCCCGCTTTTCGAACATCCGTTTAACGCCATTTTTTCACTTCGATGCAAAAAAAAGCCAAAAGTGAAAAAAAATGGCGTCCAGCGTTTGTTTTGCAGCAAGCGGTCATAGAGGTAGCATGCACCCTTTTCCCCTCCCTCCTAAACCCCAGTAACCACCAAACCCCTCAAAACCCAGGTTTATAAGTCACAATCAACATTATGAAAGAATGCTCAAAACTTATCCCTCATTGAAAATTAATTGTAATTGCTTTTTTTGCGTTATGCCATTTAAGTTTACGAACGGATTTTATAGGAACGCTGTACGGTCGGATAGCGGAGGAAGCTTGCATTGTAAAAATATCCGTACGCATGTGAGTGTGTGTGTGTGTGTGTGTGTGTGTGTGTGTACCTGTATGTTTATACCCTCAGACATACGTGTTGTTATGTATACATGTACATTTACATATAGAAATTATATAAATTCACGTTTATAAATTGAATCTCTATACCTTTTCATACATTTTCATGCAATGTATTTATATATTTATCAAATTTTCATAAAGTCTTACATATTTATATCGTCCGTTACATCTTTATATTATTTATATAGTCTGTTATATCTCCACATTATACATTGCATCTCTAGAAGGTACACATTTATATACCATGGAAATTCATGGATGCGTACGCATAATATATTTAAATGTTGCATATCTATGACATTTTTAGATACTATGTGTGTGAATGTAACTGTATACAGGTAAAACAATTCCATTGTCCGAATTTATTGTATTTCACTTTTGCTTATCATTCATTCTATTTGTTATATATTTTTTTAAGTTCTATCAAACGAATGATTGTAGTCTTGAAATACGACAGAGAAAAAAAAACGAGGAAAAAAAAAAGAGACGGAGAGATGAAAAGCACACACACGGATATATAATTAAATATTCAGATCAATTGTTCTTATGACATGCATTTTCAAAGAAGCAGACGACCAGAAAAAAAAAAGGAAAAAAAATAGACGATGAGATGGAAAAAAGAAAAATAACAATTATGAATATAAAAGAATTGTATGGATGATAGTATTGTAAAAAAACTTCTTTCAACATAGTGCCACGTCTATTTTGATTTGTATAATCGACTCCTGTTATTAAGACACCCTCGTTATAATGCCAAGATTGAAAAAATACGGCGAGCAAATGACTTACTTTTTGATTAGCCCGTAAAAAGTATACAGTAGTATATTGTGCCGGTAGAACGCGTACATCATGAAAAAGCAACGTTAAATCAAGCGCCGTAACATCGAGAATTATATATATATATATATATATATATATATATATATATATATATATATATATATATATATATAAGGTTCGTATACATTCTGTATAACTCTCACTGGTATTATAGGGAATAGGAAAAATAAGACTTGCTTCCTATCACATCATGGTGTCAGTAAACTTTTGATATCGTTTCTATAACTTTAAAGTCTGGGGGTTTCAAAACAAAATCAAACGAAGCGGGAATTCTTTCAATATTTTGTAGACTTTTCAGAAAATAAGCGAAGTGAATGTTATAAATATTGATAAGCCACAATCGTTCAGGAGAGTTTCAAAGACTTTGAAGAAGTTCGATTTATATTTGATCATCATCTTAGAAGTAAATAGTTTGTTTCATTAAATATCCAGAAAAATTTATTAGAACTGTATACCTGGGACTATATAAGGATGTTTGGGAAGTGATGTTGTGTTTTTGGAGACTAAATGAAAATTAGTTTGAATGTTACGAACGTTAAATTTATCTTTGATGAACAGAATCATCATTATTGGTAACAATGACAAAGAGCAGCATAACACTGATTTTAAAATAATTCTTATTGAAAGAATCTGGGATCACCCGAAAAGATTCTGATCGTATAAAATTGATCTCTACCTAACTTTTGAAGGTTTTGTCGCAAAGAAGAATGAAACGTGTAGATCAACTGGGGTCAGCTCAAAGGAAGGTTACAAAGCAACTACCAAATATGAAGACTTCAACATACCTGGAAAGGTTACGAGCATTGAAGATATCAACGTTTAACTATCGTCGTGTCAGAGGAGACATGATAGAGATATTTGAACCCAACGTGACTCCGGTGACATATCAACTTTGGATATTCTGGAAAGTCCATTTTACTGCTTTGAAAAGAATAAACTCATCGAGTGTACTGATTGATATCTGAACAGCCAAATGCAGTCACATGATTGTTGGTCAATTTCACTACCCAGTATGTTTTATCAAAAGGGAAATGTATTCTTATTGGTTACAATAGTATCAGGGTTATATGACAGATCAGTAGTGAACTTCATTCGTACGTGGAAGGAATCAACAGACCATTCAATTTCAGGACACATAAAGTAAAAACAAATTTCCCAGTACTTGCATGGACAGCAATAAGACGATCAGCAAAGATGTGGAACATTCTGCCGGAATATATAGTTACAGCAAAGACAATAAACACATTTAAAAACCTGCCTGGATAAATTTGGGGAGAATCAGAAGGTTTTGAGTGACAACAATAAGACAGAATTTAGGATAATTATTTGAAGTCCTAAACACAGGAAAGAGTTTGGAATCATGGGAGTCCAGTGGAGATGATCCATCAAGAGCCTAACCGGAAATGATCTTCAAGAATCTTAAAGTGTACCAATAATCCGGAAATTACATAGAAATCTCAAACTGTCAAGTTGATTGATTTGCTAAGATGCGACAGAATATACCAATTTAACGATTTAATCCTATTTCGAGTTTATATGTCTGGGATGTCATTCAAAAAATATGGATTTTTGTTGACCAATGTTGGATATACAGGGCGAACAATTTTCATCTTCTCACGTTTAAGTTGTTGATTGTCTTGTCTTACTCTAGAAGCTGATAACAGACAGAACATGCCATTTTCTATAGACTATTGACTGGGACCTCAACGTACGGGGATATTTTGCTTGAATGTCGCCGTAGGTTTTTTCATTCAGAACCCCTGATTATTTCAGCAATGAATGAAAATAATCAGTGTATTTCGTCATTAATAATGATGACGATACTTTTTTGAACACGTGAGGAAGGTCGTGGGTATACAGGCCGAATCATAGTAATGGGGAGATAATGAATATGAGGGAAATAATACGAAAAAATCCATATATTATTAATAAATGTAACGTTTGCTACATCTGAGCGATTTTTTTATTTCATCTTCCAAAATGTGACATTTCTTTCCGAACAACCTACTAAGTGAATAATAAACATGGCACATATCAACACAGGAGTTTATCTTGCTATCTTAAAATTTACTTGCTCGCAAATTATTAAAACCAGCTGATTCAATCGTAATTAATGTTCGCTTTCTATGATAAGACGTTTTTCGCTTTGACCTTCAACTTTTCTGCAAGAATCTTCCAACCATATGATCTTATATGAATTTTTTTTCTGTTTGTTTGGGTTAATCTCATTGGTTGATTTAACTTCCTATTATGACATAACAATGGAGATTACGTCATAGGAACTCTTAAGACTTCGTGTCTGATCATCACACATTAAAACAGCTTGAGTTAAGTTAAGACGTAAAAACATTGAAATTTGGAAACTTAAAATATTGAAAAAAAAATTACCTTATAAAACACCTTTTGGCTCCTTAGTGCTGATCCATACATGAATAACCCCGTCACTTTTTATGGGCGTACTTTAGTTTTAAATAATAGGTAAATATTTCAAGACCGTGCAATTTAAACGAATCAAGCTTTCTCAGTCAGGAGATCAGATCTTGCTGTTGTTACTACTACTACTACTACTACTACTACTACTAATAATAATAATAATAATAATAATAATAGTAATAATATTATTATTAATAATAATAATAATAATAATAATAATAATAATAATAATAATAATAATAATAATAATAATAATAATAATAATAATACCGGTTATAGAAATGATCGTAATAATAATGATAATAAAAGGTCTGTTCGGGGTGATGGTTAACACTTCAACCAACACGCAGATACTTGTAGGTTCGATTCCCAGTACGAGCGAAGAGCTTGGATAACAATAATAATAATAATAATAATGATTTCCGGTATTAAAGGCACAACCCTCACCTTCATGTTTCACAGTTTGTTTTTATTTTTGTTATCGGGAAATATCTTCGTGTTATTCTTTTCTCTTTTTCGTATAAATAACTGCAAATGAAAAATTTGAGTAAAATTTGGAAAAAATGGTAGCAGCGAGCAATATAGGTTTCAAAGAACTACCCAAAGTTCGAGGAATTCGACTTCGAAAAAATCACTTCAACACCTAATTTCCATTGTCTCCTTCGAAGAAAAGGGTGTCTCCTGATAAGAAAAAAAAAACGACACTAGTTTGTAAGCAACACTAATTGAACGAAAAATCAATATCTTTTCATTGATTTCCCACCAGAAACCTCCATAGAATCCAACCTAATTTTAAACGAGCTAAGGAAGTTTCTGAACATTCGAAGTTAGCCTTTTAATTTTACCCGAACTACACCAATAACTTTCATTAAATGTCATCGATAATACTGCAGTCCTTTGCACAAATATGAAAAGACATTTTCAACACGCCCTAAGATTCTCGGCTGGAATGTGGACAAGGGAAGTTCATGGCCATTTGTCAAATCCAAGGTTATGCAGAAATTCATGACTTTTGGACCTGTGCACGGCTCCATACGTGGCACACGTCACCCATTTCTTCACCAAAAATTCAGGTATCAAGTTCTACAAAAGAAGCAATTATTTACGTTCGTGCGTGACTCGTATGATGTATATAACGTTTACCATCAACACCAAGAAAATATGAGGAGACCACGTACGCGATTATCAATACCTTTAAGTTTGATCCTGAATGGACTGCACGCTTCTTTTGAAAAAAACATCCCGAAAAGTTGTATTTTATCATTAGAAACCTTTTAGTCCTAATCCTCTTGCCTACTGTTTGAACACTGACTCACAAAGGCAAGGGACCAAAGTCCGTACTACATACAGTAGGGGCACCCTGTTCAAATTCTACGAACTTTTGGGTAGCACTTCGTATAGCAAGGGTTATCTAATATTTTACGGAACTTATCTAAAAAAAAGGAGAGCCTTTTATTGTCATTCTGGACTCCTGTGTGTCACCGACTTGGAACAGATTTTGTGTTACATCCACAAAGCTCTACACCCAAGCGTTTTGAAACAGATATTCAAAGAATGGAGTTAAAGAGAAAAAGAAAAGAAAGCTAGTTCAGGTGGGCACCGGTGCGGAACAGACGGTCTTCTAAGTATTTTTAGTCTTTTAACACAGCCAGAAATAACAACGAAAAATCGGTTGTGTTATTCGTAGCTCGCCCGAATTTGTAAAGACATACCACGGGACTTATCCCTAAGTTTAGACCAGATTCCCGTGAAAACTATTATTCCCACTGCTTACCCCCCTTCTTTTGTAGAGTTTTGTCATCACCCACCATTACCCATTCCCTTTCTCGGATGTGCACGTACGCAGTCCCACCCTCAAAACTTTTCGGCATCTGTTAACTACTTCAGCACAGCTAACGACAAGTATTATCAGAAGCAGTAGTCAACAATAGTTGTAGGAGTAATACAGTCCCCACGTTATATTGTAGTTCGTTATAGCGAGGTTGGATGATGGGCACTAACATATTGATCTAGATTTTAGATAGCTAAATCTAGCTTTAAAATAGCTAAATCGATCATGGCCCGGTTATTACGCATTGTTGGATTTCTTGGACACCAACACCCATGTTTTAACGGGGGAGGTCTGTAGTAGCAGTTGTAGTAGTAGGTGGTGGTGGTAACATCGTTAAAGTTAGCAACAGACTGGTGAGTAAAAGAACGGAAGAACCTAAGAGGAAAGTCTATAAAAGGAAAAGTTAAAGATGCAGATAAAAAAGCATAAAATATCTGTACCTCGTATGAATGAATCACTGAAGCCCCTACGTCTATATTATGTAAAATTATCTGAGAGAAAATAGATTGTTATCCAAGATTATCTGGAAAAACACAAGCGTAAGATTTCGGCATAGTTGGTCCAAAATGGCCGTAGAGATTTTTTTTTAAAAAAGTGTTTTTGAGAAACAGACTGCGAATTTCCAAGATTGTAGTCTCGAAAACGTGACCGGGAGCGCCTGGAGCCACGCACACCGACACACACATAGGCAAAGACGAAGAGAGAATAATCTATAGCCCACTTGGGTGGTTGGTCGGGGAGTTGCATTTGTGAGGCTACGGTGATTCGATATTAAAAGATTATAATGACCAACTCGGACAGGAAAAAAAAAACAGAGACGGAAAGAGGTAAGGATGGGGATTTTCAAAGGAAACAAGTAGTAATAGATTTTTTTATAAGAGTTCACCATATAAATCTGAAGGAAAAGGGAAAATGTAGACAAAAGAAGGGTAAGACGAGAACAAGGCTGGGAAAAGAAAAAGAGATGAATGAAAAACAGTGAAGGAAAATAAGGAAAGAAAAAGCAAAAGATATGAAAGAAAAACAGTGAAGGAAAATAAGGAAAGAAACAACAAAAGATATGAAAGAAAAACAGAAAAGGAAAATAAGTATGAAGGGATTGCAGCGAGGGGGTCGTAAGCCTCGCCCCACCCCATGATCAAAAGCTAACGTTCATAATTTCAAAGCAAGGAAGCTTAAAGATAAAAAAAAAACTAATAAAGACTGGTGAGAAATTGCTTTGTTCCTCTAGAGACCGAAGATATGTCTTCCAGCAAATTGCTTTTGGTCTTACTCTGGGAGTTAATCAAACAGGATTCAAGACAATTCGTAGATGGTAGAGAAAGCAATGATATCAATGACCATCTCAGAGCCACCTGACGAGATATATCGCTAGATATTCATTGGCCATCGGTTGTCGTTTTCTGGTGTTTGTTCAGATAGTGTAATGGTTAACATGTCTGCCTCGAAAAAGGATTCCCGGTATGAGCAAGGAGTTCATTTTCCTATGCACTAAGCAGCTGATTAGCAATTGTGTAATTGGGGTGGGGTCATCCATCCGATTGACCTGCATCCTGTCAAAGGGTTGGTCATTAAAAAAAATGGTTTAAAGTCCTGGTCTCGACCTGACTAGAAACTTGCAAGGATCACAAGGACGCCTGCAACAGAATTCGGGACTTCTTCGGCGACCATTCATTCACCTGGACACAGACGAGTCACCTTATTTCTCTGGCAGGAGATCAGATAGTGATTCAAGACAGTTCGTAGGAGTTAAAAGCAAAGATTTTCCTGGCAGAATATTATATCAATATGACGTCATACAAACCTTGGCCCCAGAGGTCATATAAGATTACAATCGTAAGTAGCTTGAGATAATCTCAGTTATGGCTTATTTCGCTCAATTTGCATCGGCAAATGATCTTAAGATGCAACGTCTTAGGGAATAAGGAAATCAGATAAGATATTTTCTCACTTTGTTGTTCTTGACTGCTTCTTGGTTAACTGTAACTTCTTGGTTGACTGTGTAACGTTCTTGCAAATATACAGGGATGATGAATATAGAGGTCATAACACATGCATATTAACACATACACACACGCACACTATATATATATATATATATATATATATATATATATATAGTGTGCAATGCTCTTCCATATGAATAGAGCACTCTGATGGATGGGGAATATACCCTAAAATAGATATATCGCTTATATCGAACCTTACTGACCGTCCAATTCCGGGTCTGAAGCGAAGGTTTCAATCCTACCTCGTGGTACTGGATGGGATAATGGATAGTCTATCGCTACACTGAAGAGTTGTAATACAACGAAACAGCTGTCGGTGGATAACACAATAATTAACGCCCCCCACCCCCTTCAGGGTTGAGCACTCTTTAAGTGAGGTAACTCGTTCATTGTAAGCTTACGCAATGCTCTTCCATAGGAATAGAGCACTCTGGTGGAATATATACTAAAATAAATATATCGCTTATATTCAACATTACTGAAACAATTATATATATATATATATATATATATATATATATATATATATATATATATATATATATATGTATATATATATATATATATATATATATTCTGTTGTACCTCCTGTAACACTTGAAGATTGTCATTTGAAAATCTTTTCAAGTGAATGTACAATCTGAAATGAACTATTGGAAAAAAATCTTTATTCATTTTATAATCTCTCTGCTGATGTTATTGTATTTTTAAAAAATTAAGATCTACACTAAATATACGCACGTTTGTTGTAAGTTTTATTGATCTCTCTCTCTCTATACATATATATATATACACACATATATATATATATACATATATATATATATATACATATATATATATACATATATATATACATATATATATGTATATACATATATATATATACATATATATATATATACATATATATATATATATATATATATACACATATATATATATACATATATATATATATATACATATATATATATATATATACATATATATATATATATTCATGTAATAGAAGAGAGAGTATTTTCCGACAAGATACGATTCAATGTCAAATGATAATGAAAGAAACAGAATATAAGTAAAGAACAACAAACGCAGGACTGCAGGTTAAAGAACACACACACACACACACACACACACACACACATACGTACGAAGCAAGAGGAGAAACGGTAGCCCACTTGGCTAGTTGGTTGGGAAGGCCATTTGTGGGGTTACCCTGATTCAATAAAAGGATGATTCTCTCTCAATGAGTCATAGTTCATGTAACTGGAACCATTGACCACATTGTTTCATTTAAGCTTGCTTCACGTCATGCATGGTTTTGTGGTGATGGTAGTTTGGGAGGAAACACAACTTCGTAATTGAAAGATATACAAATTATACAAATCAGACTCATCATAGTTTTACAATTTCTTATCTGAAATTCTGGAAACCAAAATTCAAAAGTTTTTTCTTTGGGCTTCTCTGTATAACAAATTCTCGTTTGGTGCCAAAACTTGACCCAAAGAAATACATGCTTAACGAGTTGTTGAGTCAGTTGTGTCTCAGTGCTCTTACCAATCAGACATGCCTTTGTTGCTTGCTAATATATATATATATATATATATATATATATATATATATATATATATTTATATATATATATATATTGTTTTAAGATTTATGTTGAAAAAAAATGCCACCACGACAACGAAGAAATAAAAGATGTCAGTTTGCAATTTCATGGTTTGTCTTCATCCATTACATTAACCTCTTCGTTACTACACAAATGAACTCAAATATCGAATAGCCCCACAAATGGCCAGTCTGCCCAACCAGCCAAGTGGGCTACAGATTCTTCTCTTTGCTCATCTATGCGTGTGTGCCTGTCTCCAGACACTCTTGATCATATTTGGGGGATTACAACATTTGCAAAGTTTGCATGAATACACCAATAGTTACTATCTAAAATCAATTTTTGTGTTTTTCAAAAAGGTTCTTTTCTTGCCCTCCAATGGTCATTTTGGACCAACATAGTCCAGATATTGTACTAGTATTCTTTCCAGATAATTTTAGTCGGAAGATCTATTTTTTAAAGATAATTTTCGATATTTTCTTTAGATAATCAGTTCTGGTACAAGCGCAGGATATGGTGATTCGTTTATGAGAGGTATAAGTATATATATAATTTCAATATATTTCGTGACATTTTCATTTATTTGTATCAATCAGATGTCTGTTAGCAATTTTTGAATCAGTGTTGAATTGATTATGAGCTCTGAGTTTCCTCACCAACGAAAACCTCAAAAAACTCGACTTGTTCACTGTTTTAAAGTACACAAGATTCACATACGTAAGCACATTCTATGCCGATTTTACTTAGCTATGAATAGTATTCGTTGAATGTTATACTCTGTTGCTCTTGACTGCTTCCGGGGGAGATTTTAAAGTTCTCGTAAATATGCACACGCACCTACTCACGCACAGATACACACACAAATTTTATATCAGAAACTGTTACCCCAAACTGTCAACAATAGTTCATTTCCGTTTTTGATCTGTTTTGCCTGGTCGGCTATGTGCGTACAACACGCATGGACAGCACCAATGGAGCTACAGGACTGAAAATTTAAATACTCACACCTTATTATGTCTACAAAAAAAGTCTCGTTTTGTTTTTGAATCCACCCCAAGTAGACCTTAAGTTTGGGTTCAATTAGTAATGTAAGTTTTATACAAATTTTTAATTTAGACTTTATTAGTGATCACTGCCCAAGGAGGGCGACAGATATAATTAATCTATTGATCAGCCCCTTTTTCCAAAATGTTTAATTGATCATCCCCAATACAGCATGCCGACAAAGGACATTGGAAGCATGACGGTCTCTACTGAGTGGCTAACCAAACCCATACTCAATTGTATCATATATATATCAAATAAATTCATACATATACTAATCAGTAGTCTTCAAACTTTAATCCTCTGCAATAATTAAATTGTCTAGGGAACCCCTTCAATAACAACTTTCCCATCTAAATACATATTGATGAACACGTGCACTGGATTTGGGCCATGTTTAAAGAATTATCCGAATGGGTATAGACTCATAGGTAAAAACCGTGAACGTATCATATGGTAAATTATTATCAAGTATGTTGTTTGTGTTGTAGGAACACACTTTGAAAACTGCTGATATATATATATATATATATATATATATATATATACATATATATATATATATATATATATATATATATATATATATATATGTGTATATATATATATATATATATATATATATATATATATATATATATATATACTCTTAACCCATTCCTTGACAGCATAATTGTCGTGTTGAAAGAAACAAATAGAGCAGATATAGATTGTGAATGAACTAAACGTGAATATCGAGTTAAAACCCGTTATTTGGACCGTTGCATTACCAGCAGCTGTTTAGCTCAATGGTAAGAGCAATACTACGTTGATGCGGCTAGCTTATCAGTTGCAGGATCGATTCCTGCAGCGGTCCTGTTTTCTCTAATTCTTCGTTCTATTTACGTCGTCCAGGCCAAATGATACATTCAACGTATAATAACAGACCATTTCAAATAGTTTCTTTGAAATATGACGTAACTGATGATCATTCTATTAGAATGAGTATCGATTCTTGGATAACTTATATGAATACGTATATATAACACGAGAATGTTTTTTTAATTGGTTCATTACAGATATTCATTTTGTTTCATTTGAAAAGGATTTTCAAATGGTTATATATATATATATATATATATATATATATATATATATGTACCTATATATACATGCATTTATATGATGTGTGTGTATGTGTGTATTTTATTGATTCTTTCTTTACAACTTTGGAAGTAATGCACAAATAATGTTATAAATATGCACAAAAGTTAAACAGCAGGCGCAGTAGATTGATATTCATTTATACCTTTTCCAAGAGCACAAGTTCGAGGTTAACGTGGAAAGCCTCTGCTGAAATTTAAAAGCACTTCACCGATTCCATTTCCGTGCTGGAAACTGTTACACTACGCTCTCTCTCATTATATATATATATATATATATATATATATATATATATATATATATATATATATATATATATATATATATTATGAATTGCTTTATATTATATAGAAACATTTATTCTAAATGATCTCCCGTCGTTACACGGTTAATGTATCGGTACGTTGAAGTGGCTACCCTATAGTTCGTAGGTTCAATTCCTGCAGGGGCTCAATTTTCACTAATTGTTCAATCTATTTACGATGTCCAGGCTAAATGATACATTAACCGTAAAACAACAGGAGATCATCTCATGTGAATGCTTCAATATAATATAACGCAATCTATAACCATTCTGTCGGATCATATACATCCATTTCTCTCTCTCTCTCTCTCTTATACACACACACACACACACACTTGTAATTTCAACTGTCATGATATTCGGCTCACCTTCACTGTGGGGTGCATACACGCTGTGAATATCATATATGAGAATATACGCTCATTATGATATTATTATTATTATCAATAATGATAATAATAATAATAATAATGATTATTATTATTATTATCATTAATATTATTATTATTATCGTTCTTATTATCGTTATTATTATTATTATCTGAGCAATATACTGTGAAACACTCAAGAAAAACGGACATAAGAAATTTACGGATATAATCCATGAAGTCATTGTATGTGTGAGACATCTAACAGATGACAGCTGCATGCAGAATCTGAAGCAGACGTCAGCAGTGTGTGTGTATATATAAGTAAATGAAAAATATAGAAGGAAAATGGGAATATATGTATGGAAAAAGTAGGATAGAGATGTGGAGGGAAAAAGAGAATAAAAAATCTAAATAAAAAAAAGATATATATTTGAAGATCTTAACATTTTTTTTCTTCCTCCGGAACATGTCACGTTAATAAAAGATTGTTTTTTTTTTTCCCCAAAATTTGCTCTTCACTGTTGACTTTTAAATTACCATTGTATACATATATATATATATATATATATGTATTTATATCTATGTTTATATGACACAAAGAGCAAGTCATGTATGTTGTTATACTTACTGATCCCTCATCGTAAAAACGTTATTTTCGGATGATCTATGTAAGGAAGCCCTGTTTCAAAAAATAGGTACGTAGTATAAAATGATATCAATATACAATACGCATGGGACTTCATATGAAATGAAAAAAATCTACATGTACTGCATAAACTATATAATAAGGAAGGGAGGTGTTGTTCAATTTTGTGTTTCATTTTTGAAATCCCCGAAACGGTTACATGGTAAATAACTGATGATCCCTACAGGAGAAAATTTATACATTCTGCCGTAGTATTCGTGAAACAGGGTAAAAGCACTGAAAAAAATTACATAAATTGCATTGATAGATAATGGGAATTGGTGACTAAAAAAATCTCGAAAAATGTTCTTAACGTTTAATGTTCATTGTAGTAAAGATTTCTAGACACACACACACGAGCAGACACACACACACACACACTCATACACACACGCACACACACACACACACACACACACACACACATATATATATATATATATATATATATATATATATATATTTATATATATATATATATATGAACATCTGTGTGAAAATATTTATTTTGCCCCACAATTATTTTTGTGGAAAATATTTAATTTGCTCAACAATTATTTTTCCACATTATCTCTTACTTTGTCAATGTACTCAACTTAATGCTTCCCCATCAACGATATAGCAAAGATTATGTTGTGAAAATTCAGAGAGAAAAAGATTAAAATATATGGAATTTCATAGTGTGTAGTAAATACAGAAACCCCGAGAGAAGGAACAGCTTAAGATGAAAACATTAAAAAAGAAAAAGAACTCAATGGAAAGAGAAAGAATTTATACACGTGTGCGTCAGAGAGAGAGAGAAAGAGAGAGAGGGGTGGGGAGTGAGAGAGAAAGAGAGAAGGAGAGAGAGGGATGGATGGATGGAAAGAGACAGAACCCAAATGAGCTGACACTTAAAAATAAATGGCAGATTCTAAATTTGGAAACTTTAGTCAACAGACTGAAGCCCATTCATGAGGCCAAATACTTGAATCAACACATGGAACCATTCTCACAATGGCCCACTGACTCGCTCACTTCTGCACGTCCACATAAGACTTCACACTTTATCTCTTAATCAATTGGAAACCATCAAGCAAAACTGTCAACATGGGTTTCTTCAGTTTCAAACTGGTCTCGCTGACTGGCTGTGTATGTATCACGTGCTGAAAATTCTAACATTTACACATTATGTCTAGAAAAAGTGTTGTTTTTTTCCCGAAATTCCCTGAAATTTCGGTTGGCGGGTCATTTTGCAATGGTTGTTTATGCTAAATTGGTCCATTAGTTAGCATTAATGCCTTTTTTTGTGATCACTGTTCAACAAAAGGTACTAAAAGTAACATATCCAATATTCACTCCTTTTTACAATTTTTTAATGGATCTTCCTCAACACAGCATGCTGCCAAACAACGCTGGTCACGCGATGGTATCTGTTTCTTTTTTTTCTTTCTTTCTTCCTTCCTTCCCCCTTTCCTTGCTTCCGTCCTTCCTTCTTGCCGCTTTTCATTAAAACTATCCTCCCTCTGCATCTCTTTAATTTTTATTATAAACAAAAACTAAACAAAAAACAAAACAAAAAACTATCCAACTGAACAACTACAGCCACGAAAGGTGTCCAAGTGTTCTATCTTTTTTTTTTTATGGGCGTTGTTTGGGATTTCTGGAGATCCTGGCCGTACAGTTTTATCTACAGACTTGAAAATCAACATCAGTACTTTACGAGACCCTTTCTGAAAATATCTTTTTTCATTTTTGGAAAAAAAACTAGCGTCCTTGCCTTTTGGGAGATTTTTTTAGGGGTGGGATGCTTGTATGTTTTGTCCGTATAGAACTATACAACAGAGATATACAAACCACGAGTAACCAGTTCGAAGATTTCCCAGAAGTCATCCCTGAGGGGGGGGCAAGTCATCAAACGAACAAATGAAAGGAAGGCCACTCTCTTTAGCATTCGTTAACTTCAAGAAGGCTTTCGACTCAGCATCAATAACTTTGAGGATTTCCACTATCATACAATAAGGCGTAAAGTCCGTATGTGTTTTATAACATATCTACTAACATAGTAGTTCCTTTATAAGGCTACATAAAAATTTGAGATCTTTAAGCTGGAAAAAGGAATAAGATACCTAAACCGACACGAGACGATCTTCCGAAACCTAAACTGGGAAATGAAGGGATCAGATTATACGACAAATACTCAAGTAACCTCAGATTTGCTGGACAAACTTCATGATCTCCAAATGATGCTAGACAAACTGAACGATGAAAGCAAAAAAAGTTAGTCTTCACGTGGACTTTAGCAAAACAAATGTCATGTATAACAAATACATTGAGGACAAAGACACAGCAATCAAATGGAGATGAAAAATGGAACCTAACCAAGAGATTAACCCTCAAACTCAGAACCTTGCAACGTGCTCAAGAGAGGATCATGTTCGACATCACACGGAGAGATTGCAAGACTGTGCAGTATAATAGAGGAAAAACTGAGTCTGAAAAATTTGAGTTTTCTAATTTATTCAATGGGCTGGTCATGTAGCAAGAACGCTAGACAACGGTATGACATCATGACTCCTTCGACACGGTGGAAATCCCCAAAGCTATTGATGCTATTATCCAACAGGGTGTGGACCCAGCATATGTCAGAATACAGCAACATATCTACCGAAACAGCAGTTCCTTCATCAGGGCATCACACTAGGATCCCCAGAAATCATATGCGAAACTGTGGCCGGCAGAAAATAAGATGACGTGACGAATTAGACATGTTCAGGAAGTACAGGCTCTGTGATGCCCATGATAAAGAGGTCTGCTGAATCTTAGGAAAGGTTTATGTCCAATGACGGACGCTAAAAGGCTGTTGATGATTTTGATGGGGATAGTTTAATCACTAGAATATTTTTTACTCTATTTTAGATGTTTTCAAGTGGAAAACGCAAGTGATGTGATGAATAGAATTCATTCTGACCATATTTATTCTTTGATGGAATTCCAATTTTGATGCCTCGGTTGTTCAATTATTGACAGTGAAGGCGAGTTTTTATTCTATTTAATTTTTCTTATATCTATTCGCCCTTCTCTACCTTTTAAGGAAAAAACATTTCATTTGTACGTAACTATCTTATTTATAGGTTTCTCAGAATATCCAAAAGTACAAAACATCCTTGAGCTAAAATTGCGTTAATCGAGGAAGCAATTACCATTACGAATAATTTTGGGAGATTTTTTTTCATCGTTCCCAAATCCCCAAAATGGTGGTGATGGTATGTTAGGCTGATTCGTTGGAGGTTAGGGTTGTGGGAAATACAGGAGACTGAGATGTAGGATATAGAGGAATAAAGTTCGCGCTACGTTTATAACGGCTCTGTCAAACAGACATAAAAACCTTTCTTACCAAAATATACTGGGAAATACTGAGAGACAGGTAAAGTGAAATGATCTTCCTACTTTACTTTCTCTCCATCGTATTTTGCAATTGAAGAGGCTCTATTTCAAAGGACCGTTAGAGACGTGATTTGCACCCTCTTTCTCTATCACTTATGCTATTTTCACTTTTCGCCTTTTTTTTTCTTCTCGTAAATTCGAACATATGACGTAAAGCCAACTTCCGTAAACACAAGAGATACCTCTACTAAGCTTTAAACAACACCGCACAGGGTCAAACAAAAGTTGTAAGTTTGGGTTGCTGAGTCATTTTTGCGTTTGAAGAGGTTCTTCCAGCTTCTTCTGTTTCGTTTTCAGTAATCTTTATTCACTCTTCATCAAAATGTATCTTTCTTCTGTCACTCAACGTCCCTTTTTTGCAACCCTCTTTCCGACTCTTATGACTTCCTTCCTTTTTTCCATCCTTCTTCCTTTTTTGGTTTTGACACTTCTTCCCCATCTTCAAAAGGACGCAAGTGATAGCCATCTAATGATAACTAGTGCTATCAAACCATCGCTACCGTGGGTTCGATCCTAGCCGGATGCCCTAGCCTTGTAGCCTTGTTTCAGACTAAATTGAGGATATTAGGTATAACAATATGAAGTAAATACCAAGAGCTAGTTAGTTTCTTTCTCCTCATCGTTGCTATATTGTATTGCTTTTCATATATGTATACATATATATATATATATATATACATATATATATATACATATATATATATATATATGTATATATATATATATGTATGTATATATATACACACACACACACACACACACAAACATTTAGTCCATAGTGTAATTTTCAATGAAATACAAAACAGATTTTATCCTTATAAATCTTATTTATAAATACATATAAGTATGCGTACGAAACGCTATTTCCTCTCAAAAGCACACACACACACACACACACACATATATATATATATATATATATATATATATATATATATATATATATATATATATATATATATATATATATATATTCACGTTTTCATATACACTATTCTGCATACATACGCATGTGAGAAGAAATAGTGGAATTATTTATATATGTTCACATTCACACTTGCCCTCCTCTTGAGCCGGAAACGTCACCGTAGGAGGCAGCCCCGAGGTTTTTAGACACTAATTAGCATATCCCTTAAAATGAAGCCATAATATTTTCCCGCCTTTTTTCATTACCATTCAATTGCAACACTTAACCGAGCTGCCTTTTTTCTTCCACATTCTCAGTTTCTTTATAAATAAACACAAACAGAAAGTGAAATACCTTTTCTTTCTCCTTCCTTTCACGTTTCAACTATGTTTATACCATTCTGAACATTTGGAGTTGGTTTTTCTTCCTCCTTACGTGTTAACTGATGCAGCTATTTACGACTACCGTTTAGCGCCTATACATGTGCAAATTTAGGTTGTATAGGTTGGAACCTATAAAGGTTGACAATGAGTGTAAGAACTTTTTTACATTTATTACTGCATGGGAAGTAGCTATGCCAGAGAATGGAATGGTTAACAACCGACCGCTCTTACCATTGAGCTACAGGTATCAGTATCAAGCTCAAGTCAACGAGTTGAACTCATCCCTATCCCGGTATCTTTGCCTCGTGTTATTAAGTCGTTCTTCAGTATTATTAATCCTATCCTTTTATTAGATTAAGTATTTGCTAATTATTAACATTGTTTTGCTACGATTTATCTTCATCTCAATTTTTGTTCCGCTTTTTAGAGCAACGAAACCCCAGTCCACTTTCTTTTGAACAGTGATTGAATAAATAAACAGTCCAGATTGCAATCGGGGATAATTTCTTGATGAGAATCAAACGCACAGTTTAAATGAATCCCCAACGGCTCTTACAACCGAGCTACAGGTATCAGTACCAAGTGGGAGTCCAAATCAAACACTTGAACAGATCATTTGTCCTGATCTTTTCTGCTCTATGTTCCTTATTCACCGGTAGTCCAGCATTGGTGATCCAATTCATTTATTTTCTAAGATAAAGTTGTGTAAATCATCAACAATTTTTGCTGCAACTATTTTACATCATCTCATTTTTTGTTGCTTCGTTTTGCAACTAAACCCAGGCCTGTTTCCCTTCGCCAGGGGGTGAATAAATTAACAACGTGGATAGCAATAAATGATAATTTCCGGTGAGAATCTAACTCCTGAGACTCTGTGCAAGAGGCTTGCTAGATTACTGCCCTATCGACCTCAATACTGAGCTACAGATATCAGTTGCAAGTATGAGTCCAATTAAAAAATGTACACTCATCCTGTATCCCGATGTCGTTCGTTATTAAATGTTGTTCAGCATAGGAGATCAAGTCTATTCATTTGTTTTTTTTTTATTTGATGAAGTATTGTCAATTATTATTAAAAATTACACGCTACTATTTACCTTCATTCCAATGTTATTGTTGTGTATTGCAACCTCTATGCTTCCACCAACTGAAATATTACAAGATGTTCTCCCTTCCCTTCTTTCCCACCTTCTTATTGAAATACCTAATTTTTTTGTAATCTATTATTATCTACTCTCCTATTGCTCCCTCTTGCTTCTCTCACACTTAACAGACTGACCTCACCCTGTCTTCACTTTTTCTTTGTATTCCTTAGGTTATATAACTTTCTCTTCTTTCTTTCCATACCTTTTTATTAAACAACCTAACCCCTTTCTTTCCTCTTCATACTCCTTCAGTGAATCACCTAACAGCTTTTTCTCCCCTCTTTCAACCTTCTTATTAACCTACCCAAGTCAAGATTATAGTAAGAATACATATTCTAGTAAGTAATATCTTCATTTATTCAATATGTAATAAAGACAAATATGTAATAAATTTCCATTAAAATTTTCTGCTCAGCCGAATCTAAACAGATATTTTTTACATTTTTTCTAATCTTGAATAAGAAAAAATCAACTTAATCCTTGCCTTTATCAATTTATCGATCGTATTTCCCATTTAGATGGATGGGAATAAGTTCCCACTGGTCAGAATAATGATTCAATTCAAGTGAGAATCCAACTCATGCAAGAAGAGATAACAGATGTAGCAAAGGAATAATCGATTGGTACCCATGGGACAATAAACCCAGTAGGAAAAGAACAGACGGAATATGGAGGGATGACATAGGTCTGACAGTAAGACATAGCAAAGATTGGCACAATCATGGTCGTCGTGGAAGGAGATGAGAAAGGCCTTTGTCCAGCAGTGAACTTATAGTGACTGATGATGATCTAAATGTAATACGAGAATGCTTTGTCACATGTTTTTTAGTGAGGGCAATAAATGAAATTCATTGTTGTTGTAAATGGAATGAAGATTTATGATCAAATCAAAATTCATGAAGGATACAATTAAAATACAATCATGATAACGTTTGAAATTGCAAGCGGGAATTTAGTGCTATGTTTCGTTTACGTTGTACGAACAGATACTGGACTTTGATTTTGAACTCAAGGTCGCAATAGGTGCATTTGATCGGGCCCCCATTACTCTGATCATCATCATTTGCAACAGCAGCTTTTTAATGTTCTTCGTTGCATATTCCTCAAATACTTAAATCAAAACTAGGAAAATGAATTTTTTGGAAGTACTAGCAATCTTAATCATTTGATTTACTCTTGGAAAAGTTTTTAAAAAATCATAGATAGAATTTAGAATTAAAGCTTTATTTTCTGTAGAAAATCAATTTTACAAAAAAATGATTAATTCAGTTTGATAAAATGAGAAAAAAAAAAACCCTGATGAAAGTTGTATATCATCATGTTTTACTTCTTCAATTCAACTGAAAGAAGAAGAAAAGGAAAATTTGTACTAATCAGAGGGAAATAGTATGACTTCTTAAACTCATGAAAAGAGAATTATTTTCTATTTTTAATGGCGTAAATAAATCCCCCTACAAAACATTTTGGTTTAGTTTTAATTTGAGTTTACGAACTTATATTCACCAATTAACTTTATAGAAATGTAAGTGTACCTAGGGAATGTTTCATTGAACTTTTACAAATTTCGATAAAATAAACCAAAATTAAGGGTGTCATTTTTCCCTGTACAAATGATGAAATAATGATGAGAAAATCAAAACAGGCGTTTTATTTAAAAAAATTTTTTTCTCTCGCTATCTCCAATTCAACTCCGCCCATTCTTCCTTCCCCTTGGTCTATCTTCACACTTCTTTCATTCTTTCTCTCTTTTTTCCATTGGCCATAACGCCTGTTCATCTTAACTTCCATTTTTTTCTTCCTTTCTCTCTTTCTTTTATCTCTCTCCCTCTCTCTCTCTCTCTCTCTCTCTCTCTACATTCTCCTCACTTAAACTGCGCCTGTGACGTCACTGTCTCTCTTTCTCCTCCCATGTTTCTTTCATATAATTATTTTTCCTGTCTTCCTCCATTCCTGTTGTATTAGAACCCGAACTCTGTCTTTTCTGTCTCTCTTTGTTCACGTAAATTTTGATAGATTGAGAGTTTGTTGTTAAATAGGCAAAAAAGCAGACGTTTGAAAAAGCAACTTTGATAGCTTGACGAACTAAACAAGTTCAGAAAGTATTGGCTCTGCAACGCCTATGATAGGGAGATGTAGCGAATCCTTAGAAAGGTCTATGTCCACGGATCTCAACTCAAATATCTTCCTCTCTTGATTGGTTATTTTGTTGGCGAATCAACCAGTGAAAAGCTGTAAATATTGCGTTGGATTTGGAACACGACTATTAGTATAGTTGATTGGTTTAATCATCTTTGAAATAATTGCATT
Organism: Thysanoteuthis rhombus; assembly: GCA_963457665.1. Lineage (NCBI taxonomy): Eukaryota > Metazoa > Mollusca > Cephalopoda > Oegopsida > Thysanoteuthidae > Thysanoteuthis > Thysanoteuthis major. The sequence goes on from OY735201.1 coordinate 13,900,298, forward strand.
AACTGCTAATAATAACTAAAGGAGTCCGTTTGTTTGGGGTTGATACACATATGTGCATAGATACGAAGGAGTGAAACTGAAGGAAGAAGAGCATTTCAGTGTATCTCTCCCTCAGCCCGACTTGATATCATTCCCTGCGTACTTGAGAGAAAAAAGTTCTTATGTCTGACAGAGAACAGCCTTATTCAATGCTTGTCTATGTTTAAATCTGAGTTCTTGAGATTTTTTCAATACAGTTTCTATTTTATATCGCCAGAATGGTTCCAAACCTCCAAAGCCTGAAATAAAAAAGAGCCTAATTGAAAACAGAGACAGTCCTGGTTAGTCATTCAATAGGAACCGTCACGTGACTTACGTCTTTTGACAGCATGCAGTGTTTTAAGTTATCAATAAACAATTCGGGAAAAGCGTTGATTGATTAAAAAGTTACTTCAGCCTTTTGTTAGGCTGAGATCACTAAATAAGTCTGAATTTTCAAAAAACAAGCTGAAACAAATTAAGGGATCACTTAGCATAAACTTGTGTTATATATTGACCCCCTCACACACACACTCCAAAAAACCTATTTAAAGGTGATTTCAGAGAAACAAAGAGCCATTTATCCTTGACATAAGGAGTAAATGTTTAAATTTTCAGCCCTCTAGCTGCATTAATGTTACATGTACGATTAATACGCACATGGCCAGCCTGGCTGCCTGGTTGGCTACCTTGAAAACTGAAGAAACCTTTGTTAACGGTTTCTCATAAAAGCTATCTTACTGAATGAAATGCTGCCTTGGCACTCCAACTCAAATCAAGTTCAGATTGATAGAGGTCTCCCCCGGTATCCGAAAATAGAAAGTTCCGATGAAAAAAAAAATCTTTCGAAAGCAAAATGGTATAAAGCAGAGAAGCAATTACTATTAATTTATTTGGGAAATAATTTTGAGCGTTCCCATATTCTAAAATGGTGACATTTGTATGTTAGGCTGAGTTACTTGAGTCTTGAGTGCGGGGGGGGGGGTTCAGCATACCGGGTTGTCAGAAGGAAAGGAACATGGTTAGTGCTGCCTCTGTAAATGCTCTGCGCAAAGCAAACGCTAAACGGTATTTTCGCTTTCCGCCTTTTATAAACGAAAATATAGGCGAATTGCAAACCTTTGACTGAACGGGGAATACTTGCTTAAACGGTACTCAGATTAGTTTGACACAAACCAAAATGAAAAGGGATGTAGTATAGGGAGATTATATTACGCAAAGGAACCAGGGCTTGCTTGCTGGATCTGAAAAATCAGCATTCGAAATCTATGGGATTATGAGGTCCTTTCCGAAGAACCTAACGTTCAATTCAAAGTGGCTTCCGATTTTTTAAAGGTGGGAAAAAGGCGTAATATTCCATCTGGATTACACAACGCAGAATATTTCTTTGGTGACCATGCAAAAAATGTTATTGTTTTGCTGGGAGAGTTTTCACTCATTTGTTGTATTCAGCAGATATGTTCGAATAATCATTTATCCTGGCCTTTTCAGGATTCTCCTAATGGAAAACTTTCAATTCCCAGGAAGATTGCAAAATGGCACCTTGAGCAATTCTTTGCTGTGAAAGATGAAACGTTAAGGGAAGATGGAATAATGAATTTACCTGATAGATAGCAAAAAGATAGTGGTATAACATGGTTAATATGTTGTTCAATAAAGGGAATGTGCAAAATAATAATATTGATAATAATAACAATCACATTATATGCATAGATAAATATAATTATATACATTAATGTATACATATATATATATAAATATATATAATATGATTATATACATAAATATATATACGTATATATATATACATACGTATATAGTTGTACATATATATGTGCATGTACACATGCACACACATTTGTACATACACATGTATATGCAAAAGCACGTAGACATATGATTACACGCATATACACACACACACACACATATATATATATATATATATATATATATATGCATACATATATTTACACACAAGTACGTATTCACACACACATATATATAGACCTGTAAACATTCATTCATACACGTATTCAAACACTCATTTATGTACACATTCATACATATTCACACACAAGTATATATATGCATACACATTCATGCATATTCATACATATGTATATATATATATATATATATATATATATATATATATATATATATATATACACACATCCATACATATTAACATACGTATATATACACACACATACATATATATTCATGCACAAATATATATGTACACTCATATTCACACATACATTTATGTACACAAACATGCACACAGGCATATACATACACATATGTATACAGACACTCAGATTCACACAAATATATACTCACATACATATCCATGCACATATACGTACACACATATTCACACATATGTATAGACACACACATATTCTGATCCATTTATATACATATTCACATATATATATATACACATATATATATATATACACAGAAATATATCTACATACACACACATATACACAAATATGCACACACGTACACATATACATACATATACATAGATATACACACACATGTACACATATTCATAGATATGTATATACACACACACGTACATACATCCATATATATATATATATATATATATACACGCACGTACACATATCCACAGATATATATGTGCATGTGTGTACACATATTCATATATATATATATATATACATACACGCACGTACACATATTCACACACACACACACACACACATATATATATTCGCACGTACACAGATACATATATATATATTCATTGATATATATACCAACATGTACACATATTCACAGATATATACGCACACGTTCAAATTTTTTGCAATATATATATATATATAGCAGTGGTCATAGAGAACTGGGGATAGATATGTCCCAAGAGTCTTGAAAGGGTTAAAAAGTAGCTTCAGAATAGAAACAGTTTATCGTATCAGTTATTATCTTCTATTTAAAGCAAGACGATGCTGAACACATCTGCCATCAAGCGTCTATTAGATATCGTATTTATAACTATTTTCTCTTCTGAAATAATTGTCGACTGGAATAATTGCTCCAAAATAGCTAGCAAGATAAGAATTCGATATTTTCTACAATTCAATATATTTTTAGCTCCTATTGATGATCGAACGCACATGTGATGTAAGTACAAGGCTGTCAAATAATATTCGGTAAAATAACATCAATATTATCAAACAGACCAGAAGCCATCGAAAGAAATGAGAAAACGATACGAAACAGTTCAAAACCTAAGACGTCGTATATGCAATTTTGACAGCATTTGGCAATATTTGTTCATGTAATAGAATTATAATTAATATTTAGAAAAAATATTTGTGTCTAATGGAGTTAGGCGAGAAGACCGGACCTGATAGTTTTGATCTGGCTGCGCCAACGCACCATAAGGACGCAACGATAAAAGTGGAAAATTGGGAAAATACCAGGACCTTTCCCGAGATCTGAGAAAACAGTTGAACACAAAAGAAAGAGTCATGCAATTGGAATCATGCAATCAATACTAGAGGTAAAACTTAAATTAGAAATTCGAGGAAGAGTTGCGATTGTCCAGACAAGTCATTCTCAACAAGTTCATGTGGTCGCTTGAGGGCCCTGATACGTGTGAAGTGGACCATAAACTAAAAAGATAATTAAATGATTTATTTCCAATTTTTGTTCGGACAATCCAATCGCTTCTTCCCATCTTCGATCTTAACAAACTTTCAGCCGATTTATCCTACTGCCTTCCCCTGTATGACATATTACACGTAAAGGAGGCCGTACAATGAATGAATGTCGAGGAAAGAGATTGCCCGAACAACAGTTGGTCTGTCGGTGACTCATTCAAAAGTTATAGGCAAAAGAACTTCAGTCTGTTATTGCTGTATCCCTGTTTGACAGCGAGCCCTGACCAAAAAAAAAGTTTAAAGGGGCTAGTGTAGGTCACTGGATTTCTCGGGTCTGTGATGATGCTGAGAAAAGCGCTGGAAATAATGATAAATCATCATGAGCATGATTGCGAAGAGGAAATCTAAAGAGAGAAACCAAATCGCCGTCAATAGTAATTCAGAACAATGCAATAAAAACCAGTTATAAAAGCAGAGGTGGATGCTATAAACGGAATCGCCTAATTGATAAACTGTTTAAATTTTAACGGAAGTGAAGATAACCGCTGATTTCTATCATATGAATCTAGCTTAGGTTCTTTTTTTTTCAGAGAGCTGAAATGTTAATACATCGTAACTTAGATGTAGAGCTTCAAATAAACTGTATGTTGAATGTAAACTAATATTCAATTTCATTCGTTCATTCTGATATTGGTAGGCTATTCGTTTTTGGAAGCTCTGTGTCTAGGCTACAACATATTAAAATTCTAGCTCTTTAGGTCTGTGCCTGAAGCAGAAATAACTGTCCGAAATTTCGGGTAACTTGAAGCGCGAAATAACTTCCTAAAAGGAAGAAAAATACTAAAAATGAGGTTCTTTATTTCCCAGTGAAGCGATTTTGAGAGATGTGTGAAATATCTGGCGAGATCTGGGTTGCCAATTTAAATGATTTTTTTTGTTTTTTTTTTTCTTTCTGTTTTGTTAATTCAAATTTGTGAGTCAAGTGTGGACAATTTTTAGCTATCTTTTAAATCAATCTCTTGTTTTAAATTCCAGTCTTGCCAATTGAGATGTTTTTTGTTTCTTTTTTTGATTTTCCGAATTTGAAAATGACCTGAAAAATTGAACATCTGAATCGGCAACAATGGGCAAGACACGAGCAACGCTGATTAACTTTAATAGATTATCGGATTAATCTGTTAAAGTTCTCCGAACCTTTTTTTTAAAGTGTGTTTTTATAATACACAGGGACATAGTTCGAGATTTGAAGGTCCCAGGGTGCCTGGTTCCTTGGAGGGCCCTGCTTAATACATTTGGTGCGGACATTGTTCAATATTAGTTAGAATGCTGTCGGTGAACCAATATTCAGACAGATTTTGGCTGCCCGATTTGATATCAATCCTATCTGCCCCTCTCTCAGCTAAACACACACACACACACACACACACACATATATATATATATATATATAGTTTTAAAAATTACGCTTCCGCTAGGAAGATGATTTCTCTTGTAGAAATTTCATGAATATTTTGCCGTCCCAAATGAATTTATGATGTTATGTTATGCAAAGTGGTTATTTCCCCATCATTGTTTAAATGCTGTGTCGTGAGAATTTTGATTTTATTACAAATGATTTATTTGGGATCCAAAACTTAATTGGGGATCATCAGCTGTTTTACCAGCGACCTGTCTCAGGGATTATATGTATATATATATATATATCAACCACTTACTGATAACAAAAATGATCATAACATACCTCCCCAATTTATCATTTTAAACTACCAACAAGCTTAGTACCTTCATTAGATATAACAAAAAAACAACAACAAGCAATCACCAACCACAGCACAAAACATATTTCAATAGAATGAAAGGAAGTACCTACCAACCTAAAAAAATTTCCTAAATGGGAATCTAAAATTAACCGAATAATTCGTCAGAAGAAGCCAAAACAGGATAAAAACATAAACGTATTTGTGTTGCAAATCTTTACTCCATCATATTTCAAGCTCTACTCTAAATCAACTTGATGTCAAGTGTATCGAGCACATTATGAAATAAACCCATCATCCATGAGATGTTGTATTTTATCATATTGCATTCTTGATGTGTATATATATATATATATATATATATATATATATATATATATATATATATATATATATATATATTACTGTACTACGTATATTCTGAGAAAATGTTTCGTTGTTCTTCCAACGTTCATCTATGAAATAAGGGTGTTTTTTCCTCGTGGCTCGATCAATGCATGCGACTTTTCCTTTTTTTCCCAATGTCCTGTTCTATTTCAACAGGCATTACACTGATTATCATGTTGTACACGCTCCATTAATATATCTCTTGTTTTGCATTTATTTGGGTGTAAAATATCCGTAATTTCAAGTATATGGTGCATTATATATGTATTTGCAGTCTTTAAAATCGTTGTCTTTATTAGCGTATTTAACATGTAATTTCATCAAAAGTATATATATATATATACATATATATATATATATATATATATATATATATATGTATATATCATAAATAGATCAAGTATGAAACACTTGTCAGGTATTTTCTCTCCTTAATCTTGAGTAGATATTGATCTCTATTGTATATATAATACATTGAGCACTTTTAATTCACAAGAAATAATTAGATTTTAAAAATTTCAACCGCACTACTTTTTATTAAAATAATTTTTAAATCAAACAATACATATATATATATATATATATATATATATATATATATATATATATATATATATATATATATATATATATAACGCTTCTTTATTCGGGGTTGAGCATTGTCTAAGTGAGGTAACTCGTTCATTGTAAGCTTTAATGGAGCACTCTGGTGGATGAGGAATATATACGATAAATAAATATATCGCTTAAATTCAACCTCACTGACCGTCCAGTTCTGTGGAGTAGAGAGAGGATACTAGCCTCCAGGTGTCTGAAGCTAAGGTTTCGATCCTGCCTCTTGATATTGGATGGGCTAATGGATAGTCTATAGCCACACTGAAGAGTTGTAATACAACGAAACAGCTGTCTGTGGATGACACAATATATATATATATATATATATATATATATATATATATATATATATGTATATATATATATATATATATATATATATATATATATATATAATGTTCTCATAATTATCAGAACGAAGACACATACATATATGTATATAGTTTATGTAATTATCAGAACAAATATATATATAATTTATTTTCTGAGAAAATGTACGTATATTTTTCCTTTAGAGTTGTGTTCTTCAGTAGATTAAGTTTGTCAATAAAAATACAGTCTCCGGACATGAAAGATGGGGTTGGAGAAAGTAAAATCGAAAAAAAAAACAAAAAGCGACAAAAAGCACGAAGGAAAAGTAGATAAGAGGTTATTACAATAGCGACGGCGGACTGCATTCAACGCCGACAATTTAATAGGTCTATTCGGTGGCATCTAAAAGTGGAATTGTGAATTTGTCTGGATGCCGGAGGAACTGGAAAGAATTCTTTCCAGGCGTCGTATTTATTTTAAACAGTCGACAGATGCAGGCGGGAAATTAGCCAGACCTACAAAGAACTATGGATGTACATTGGAGAAATGATTTACAGAAATCTGGTTTTCTTTTCTGCGATTGAATTTTAATTGTAAAAAAAAATCAGTTTTTTTCTCTTTATAGAGTTTATCTTATTTTGTTGACAAATAAAATTGAAAGAACAATGATGACTCAATAAATTGAAATCCTGTGAGCATCACTTGAAGTACAAAGTGTTGAAATTGTTGAGAATACTGAGAAAAGTGCAGGAGAATTTTAGAGACTTGCAGTCATTAGATCTACAGTGAGAACAACCAGATACTACCAGTATAAAAGTAATAATGATAATGAAAATGATAAACTGCACACATGTAACACAATGTGTGCACATACACGAGCATATATATATATATATATATATATATATATATATATATATATATATATATATATATACGTACATATATATGTATGTACATTTGGAAATATGTTCCGTCCGCACAAATGCTAGAACATTGAAATCCCATATTACTTATGCCCCACTGAGAAATCTGAAATCCTCACCTTTCCCAATAGAAAAAAAAGAAAAAAAAAAATAGAAAAAAATGAAGCAGCGATGAAGTGTCGGCACCGCTCAAAATTCCTTTTAAAAACATAATTTGATACCCCACACATAGGTAGACTAAAAATAAACCACCATAGCTATCTTAACACCCTCGTTATTGCTATTAAGACTATCATTATTTTATACCCTCAGCCTCTCTGAAGAATATTCTAATCACCATGATTATCTTAGACATATAGAAACGGACCAAACCCAGAATAATTTAACTAACAACTAAGGCCATGTAAAAGTGGGCCTTGACACTAGGAAACAGATTTGAGTAAGAATAAAATACTCTCTGAGAGGAAACACTACAAAGAACTGATGGTTCAACAACATACTGATAAAGAAAATACCTTCGCTATCTCTTGCTAATCTATCATTTATATCTACCAACAAGCATCTACCAACAAGCATCGTGTCTCCACTACATAAAACAGAAAGACATTAAAAAATTATAGATATCTATGAAGTATATACATTAGTTATAAACCCTGTATAGTCCGCTCTCTTGTACTTTCTATTCTCTATCTCAATAATTGATTAAAAAAATAGAATGATATGACGTAGTGTGACGTAAAAAAGAATGAAAATATTCTTCTTTCTTTGCCCACTCTCTATATCGTATATTTCTATCTTTACCAACGCTTTCTCTCTCTCTCTCTCTCTCTCTCTCTCTCTCTCTCTCTCTCTCTTATTATCCCCCTCATGTCAGCTTTCTTTCTTCGTTACAAATGCAATATATCTTCGACCACTCCATCTACTGGTCACTTGATTCCGTACAAACATCGTTAATCTATTCGAATTGAACTTAACGGGAAATTTCTGCCGTTTTTAGAACATTCGACTTCCATCACAGTTCAAGAGAATAATATATTCTGGGACATGGATATCCAGACCGACCATTGCAACCAAGCGAGACAAACTGATACCTGAAAGGATACTGAGAGAGGAGCTAAAGATTTGAAGTGACTTCGTGTTACTCAATCTCCAATGATAATAACCAGGCATGTGAACTTCTGCAATACTTGATTAAAAAACAAATGCTCATCTTACTGCAATTGATGAAATCTGTGTGTGTATACACTGCGATTACTCAACAACTGGCCATTGAACGGAGTTGACATTTACTACATATATTAGTCAGCAGACAAGGCTGCTCAGAATCAAGATCAGTGTTTTTTTGGATCGGGGGTTCTTCTACTAAAATATATAAAACAATTGCAGACTATAAATCTTTAATAAGAAATTATAGATCTAAATTTTGGTACAAAATATCTAGCTTGTTTTACATCTAAATCTATGTCTATTGCTATTTAATTGGCAATAGATCTAAGTTTAATTGTAAAATATCTAAATCAGCAATATATATATATATATATATATATATATATATATATATATATATATATACATATATATATATACATATGTACATATATATATACATATATATATATACATATATACACATATATATATATACATATATATATACATATATATATATATACATATATATATATATACATATATATATATATACATATATATATATATACATATATATATATACATATATATATATATACATATATATATATATACATATATATATATATATACATATATATATACATACATATATATATATATATAGATAGATCGATAGATAGATAGATAGATAGATTGATTGATTGATAGATAGATAGATAGATAGATAGATGGATGGATAGATAGATAGATAGATGTACATAGATATAGAAATAGATATATAATACCTGAATTGGCAACACTGCGGAGAAGTATATCAGAAGTATAAGAAATGCTGGCTTATAAGCCGACCCCAGAATAAAAGTTCAAAGCAAGTGTATCAGAACTAACAGATATGCTACCACATTGGATGATCCCCTGATAAAAGTTTAGTCCGATATTTGTCAGATAATTCGACTCTCCAACATTAAACAATGCTGGATCCATTAGAGGTTTAAACTAGGGTTTCTCAACCTGGGCAATATCGCCAACTGATGGTCGATTTTAACTCTTGGGTGGCGACGGTGAGCAACAGTCTAGAAAATGATGGGATTTCGAAATTTATAGTAATTAAGTCTGTAATTGACAATAAAACATAAATAAACAGCTACATCTTCTAATATTGATCTATCAAACTGCAATGTTATATAGCACTTAATGTAGGCTAGTAGGGCAATGTGTAAACTTTTGTGTAGTCGTGCGTGTGTCTGTACCATATTCTCTGTGGGTAGGTATGTGGTAAATATACATCAAGAGGGTAAACAAACCAAAATCGAATTCTTTGTCTGGTTGCGCCTTGGTAATGATGACTATGAGAGGCTTTTGTACAATACAGAACTAAGATGTGTTCGTTTGTCGAATTGTTTGATACAATCATTGAGTTTTTTCAAACAATTCCCTCTATCCGCCTCTCCGTTTGCTACAAAACGTGATATCTTTTCTTCAGCGTCATAATCATCAGATTTAATTATCTTAATACGCTATTGTATGGAAAGCAAAGCAGCCTTGTCGATAAAGTGGCTATTACCGCCTTCATTCCTAAATTGGCTTTATATAAAATAAACATTTTCAGACGTCAACTCCACCAATTTCAACGAGTGGATAGCTAAGATTAATCTGTTGATAAGGATATAATTACTTATTGTGACCTTTTGCAAACATTCCATGACAACACGGTGCAGTGATTTCAAGATATTACTGCATTGTCTGTTCCAGTTTGGGTTTAGAAACCGATTCGAAGTCAAAGTGATCGATAGCAGAGACGATGCGCAAGAAGAATTAACAGAGTTACCAAATGACAATGGTGCCAAAATGCAGCATTGGCTTCACGACCGACAGAGTTTATTGAATTCTTATCTCAATCTATGGAAGCACTCAAAGTTGGTTTCGCTAGCGTTCCCAACACCCTACTTAGTAGAAGCTGGTTTCAGCCACCTTACTTCCTTGCTATCTTTAAGTAGAAGTAGGCTGGTTATGACCAAGTGAGGTGAATTGCGGTTAAAGATGACAGATTTTAAACCTGATATGTCTCAATAGATACTTGAATTCAATGTCTGCATTAAATCTGATGGGAAGACGATTTGGGGGGTTTTATTGCATGTTCCTGCGAAGTCAAATTCCTTCCTAGAGTATTAAATGTAATAAGACAAGAAATAATACTTTTAGTAATAGTTTAAGTCTATTTTCACAAATCTTTGGAGGTATTATATGGAAAAATCATCCGCCCCAGTTCTAACGGATTCCAAAGACAACGCAGTTGTTAACAGATTTCCAGACATTGTAAATATGAAACAACAGTTTCGACATTTGAAAAAAAATATAGTTCAATAAGTGTCTGTGTTTTTTTTAAAAGTACATTTACCTGTACTTTACATCATTGAAAGAAAAATATTGAAGTACATATACGTGTACTTCACATTACTCAAATAATCTCGTAACAGGTAAGCTGTTCATTTTTTGTAAGAGTAACATATTTTTTGGCATATCTTCTGACAAGTGGGCGTTAGAAAAAATTTCCATGTGGAAGTGGGCGGTGACACCAAAAAGTCGAGAAACACTGGCCTAGTATGACCCATTAGGGAAATATTTGATGTTTAAAGTCAATTTTTACGCCAGCATACGTGAAAATTACATCAAATCCAAGATAAGCAAGAAAGCTTCAAGACGCATTCGAAAAAAAATTGTAAAAATCGAAAAGCTTGGTTGAGATGGGGTCAAATTCACTCATTAAAGTCTAATTTCTTCATACAACATTATCCCAAAACTGCACCTCCCATTTCAACTCTTTCATCAGTAGTTCATCTAATAAAGTAAGTTGACCTGAGTTGAAAGAGTAAATTGGTCATCAGTATTTCCGAACGTCACTCTTATTCGTGCATGACGTCACTGGTTTTCGGTGTGGTCATTGCCACGACAAACAATAATAAGACTAGGAGTTTGAAAATACATAAAGGGACAATTTCATTGAGAATAGTGCAAACGACCTAATGGTAATCTAACGACCTAATTTTAGTGTATATGTCTCTATGATAGTTAATTCCTCCTTACTGCAAGACTATCATGGTATTTTAGGTGACAGCCGAACGTGGGGGAATATTTAAAGCAGGGCTTGCCAAAGTGATCAATATCAACCCCTTAAGTCGATGGGACTCTCTAAGGGGTCGATTAATGCTAGGGGGTTGGGAGGGGCCGATAAACGCCGAGAGGGTGTCTATCAAATATTGGGTACGTTTTACATATTTTTACATATATTTTTTTTTTACTTTCAATACTATTGCTTTTTTTTTGTAATCCCCCAATCTTTGAAAATATTTACTATTGATTTGGTACGTTTTAGGATATGGTATTGGTACGTTTTACAAATCCCTGATTTCACGGCTCAGGACTGTGTAACACCATTAACGAAAATATATGAATATATATAGAGAGTCTACGCCTTGTTGTATGATAACATTGTGACCTTCGGGATTTCCATGGAGTTGAACACTTTCTTGAAGTCTACAAATGCTACGTTGAGAGGTGTTCCATATTCTGCTGCTTTCTTTTCTAGTCTATATATTGAATGGAAATGGTCAATAGTCGAGTGGCTTCTCCTGGAGCCAGCCAGTTCCCGTGGTTGGTTTTCGTCTAGCGTTTTGTTGATTCGGTTGGTGATCATTTTGGTGAAAAGTTTGCCAGTAATTAAATTCTCTTTCTTATTCCTTCCTTCTTCGACACCTCATGGCTTACTCCGAAGGTGACTCGCTTGAACACCCGTCAAACAAGAACTGATCAAAATCTAAAATCTTTGTGAACAAAACATTTTTCACGCCCAAATTCAAAAAGTCCTTTGTGCGCCTTTTGATCGATCGGAAGAAAGTTTGGCAATTCACAAACCTGTCACTTCTCCTTTCTCTTCCTCTACATATTGTTACGCAGTATCAAAACAAAGGACTTTAGAAATTCAGACGGACCACTCTCTCTAGAGCAGAGGACCAGACATTCGTTGTCGTAAACAGAGACGTCAATATCTGTCAAATAATGAATGCCGACGTTACAGAAGAGAACAGAAAAAAAAACAAATAGGGAGAGAAAAGCTGAATGAATGTCAGAAACTTGCTCAAGAAGAAAAAAAAAATGAGGACTATATAAAGAGATGACGGCACCCGTAAACTTTGGGACACATGGAGTTGGAAGAGCCCTGAGAACTCTGGCAAAAGAGCGGTAGAACTGGAAGCCTAAAGGACTAAAATCATTCAGGCAAGGGCATTAAATAGTCTTTGAGGTTTCAGAATCTTCAGGATGAAGAATTATCTTTGATAATTTCAACCAGTTTTCTATCTTATTTCTATCGAGACTCTCTGGTCTGTTTTGTTCAGATGCATAGTCATTTCTAGTATGGGTGGACGTCATTGGCGGGTTGACTGACTGACACACTAAAATACTCCAATTGCCTCACGTTCCCTCTCACTCCTTCTCTAAATGTATGGAAGTGGTGAGGAGGGAACTCGTACGTCTATGGTCTGACTTTCTGGCTATTTCCATTCTTCATCTGTTGAATTAGAGACATGGATCGGAAATGAAGTCACCTCCGACGAGATCTGAACTCGCTGGTGAGTTACTGTGGCCTGATCGGTTGGGCAGCATCCATGAAGATGCTCTTCAATGGAGTGAATAAACACTTGAAAAATCTTTATCATTCATCGGTTACCAGCATGGAAAATGGATTGGGCGAACTGAGTTCTAACTCAGACTAGCGCTGATACCCTCGGGAAATGCATGAATACGACTCCTTCCCCTAGATATGGGTAAAATAGTGTATGGTGAAATGAGTGACCCCAATTCGGGTTCTTGTCGCCTGTGAGTCTATTTTCACATGTAACAAAATCTTTGAAGAGCTCCGGAACCAGGAGAAATATGTGGAGCTCGACCAGGGATAGCTGTTGTCATGGCCAGCATAAGGGCACTTATAATTCAGCCAGTGAATACTTTCTAAACGCTCGAAGTATCAGATTACAAAATATTGCTTGGGTTAGAGATCCATTCAATGTGCAGCGAAGACCGGCGAATGTGATTTCAGCGGGATATGAATAGTGTATTGACATCACTTTAAATTCCATTCTCCAAGTAGCATTTAAAAGACTGCCACTTTCAGAAATCTTCTTGCACTATAGAAGAAGGATATCCACAGCTACCAGAAAGAGACTGTTAAAGTACTTCTCCCCTTTCCAACCACGTATTTGTGCGAGGCAGGATTTTCGGCATACTCCAAAAAAAAAATCATCATCGTAATTGACTGAATGTTGAGGCAGATACGGAGAAACCAGCTGTCTACCATTAAAAAAGACTTCAAAGAGATTTGTGAAAAAAGAAATGAAGGTTTCATTTACCCCGCTTACTTTTTCTTTCACTTGCCTTCCCTTTTAGAATGGATATATTTTTCAAAATAAATGGAGTTTCGGAAAACTTGTTATAGTTTATCGAATTAACGTGGTCCCACAATAATCTGACCAACCAGCCAAGTGGGCTACAGATTCTTCTCTCTTTGAATATCTGTGTCTCTGTGTCTTTGGGCTGAGTGTGTGTCTCCGGGCGCTACTGGTCACGTTTTCTGAGGCTACAATCCAAAAAGTCTGTATGGCTACATTACTAAGCATCATAAGAGAAACATTTTTTTGTTCTGTTTTATTTATTTTTTTTTTCCCCAAAAAAGGCTACTTCTTTGGGTCTCTGTGGGTCAATTTTTGTGCTGGTATTTTTTTTTAAAGAAAATCTCAGATGAAAGATATATTTTTTAAAGATGATTTTACCTTTTTTATAGTCAGTTCTAGTACACGCGCGGGTTTCGGTGATTCATTAATGCAAGGTACAGATATTTTTACAAAAATATCTCAATCAACAGAACACTTTTCGGAAAGACATGAATCTATACCCCCAACCCACCCCAGCCATGATTAAAATAGCATCAGGGAAGTGAGAGACGTCAACCTGAGTCATTGTCACCTCAAACTCACATTCACGCATCGTAAATGGGCCGATTAAATATTAATATACGTGTAGCCCAAACAAGAACGACTGAGGCCACAGCCAGTACAAGGGAACTACTGCCTAACATGGTGTTAAAGCTCTTAAGGGGCTCACATATATTTTGGAAACATGAAGGGGTCGGTCGGGATGGAAAAGGTCGAGAACTATTAATCGAGAACATTCGAATCATTATTAGTGTGAAACGAGCCAGAATCCGTAAAATAAGTTTCTCAAATTCTCTAATCGATCCATCTGGCTAGGTATGTATAGGGCACAACAAGGGTTCTAGAGGGCTGAAATTCAAACCTTTATTATGTCTACAAAAAAAACGTTGTTCATGCTAAATTGGTCTTTAGCTTGATTAAAACTTTTAGTGATTACTGCCCAACAAAAGGCGATTCAAGTAACCTATCCCTTGATCCTCCTTTCTCCCAATATTTTGATTGATTATCCCCAACACAGCATGCTACCAAAAGATGTTGGCCTCGAGACGATTTTTTAAGGCGATTATCTAGACCTCATAATCCTCAATCGATCAATTAACTTTCGAAGATTTCGCCACTTAGTAAGTGTTGCACAAGAAGGTGACCTGAATAAATAAAGATCTAAAGGCAATAAATTAGATTTTATCGTGAACTCGCCCATAAAGTCAATAATTGAACAACTGTAGCATCAAAATTTGAAGTCATGTAAAAAAAATTCTGTCTGAGAATCAATATGGCTGGAATAAATTCTATTTATGGCATCACTGGCATTTTCCCTTGGAAAACATCTATAGTAAAAAAAAGAAAAAAAGAAAAATACCCCCAAATATCTAGATTGTTAGGAGAATCTAGATGTTATAAAAGAGCCTTTTTTTAAGGTATAAAAAAAATTGAAGAGATCTAACAGATTACTGATGCCAGTTTTTAAGTCTGTACACCAAACGACATGGCCGAGGGCGTTGGAACACATGAACACTCGTACATACAGAAAATGATAGGATCCTTTGCCATCCTCGGTTACAACAATTGTTCTATTTAACATTCATTACTTTGGAACAGAGATTTATTCTCTCCCTCAAAATTCAAAATTACTTCCAAATAGGAGTGTGCCAGGAGATTTAGGGGTCGGGGGGCTTGAATCATTTGTCCCAAATAACATTCAGAGAAGTGGGTCCAAACCTGGGTCTACAAAGGTATCATTGGTGTTCCATGGGTAGACTTTTTAAAAACCTGGTATCTGTATGTTGAGTATTTAGATCTTTCAAAAGCCTCGGTACAGAGTTGAGGGTCTGGGGGGCACTTTTGCCAGATGTATAATGAAGCATATACGGTAGATGGACTACTATTCATATAGATTTTTGGAACCCGTCGCATTATTGTTATACAGGCAGCTTCAACAGAGCGAGATGGCTCCAACGGTAACAGATTTATTTGATTTGCCACAGGGACAAAATGTGATACAAGGTCTAGTTTAATGTAAGGACTCTCACACGTTCGTTTAGATAGAGATAAACATTGAGCAGTTCCCTCACTCTCGACTTTTGGCCCGCAAAAGACATCAGGGAATACCCTAAAGCTACCCTCTTAGTGGAAATGGGACGTGCAGCTAAAAGTAGTGGGTAACCTGGTACTAGATATCAAAGGTTTGCGGGCAACAGACCAATCTTGTGCCAAGTACGATGACAACTTGTGTTAATGACAAAGAACATGTCCGAAAAAAAAAAGACCGATGAAAACTGACGTACATGTAGAGAAAACTGAGAAATTCTGAATAAAAAGATTTTCAAAGAATTAACGTGTTGACGCATCTGAACTATTTGAGGAATATCCAAGCATTTCTTTGTGAACCAAAGTCAAGAGTCTTAGAATATATCACTTTCGTATTATCTGTTCAGGAAATGCTATCCTCCTTCTCTAGAAAGAATCTCATTGGCTGAGATGTAAGAAAACGGATTTTAATGTCACAGCTGCAAACCTGATATCGTCTGCTAGAGTCATTAGGTGATAATTTGAGAAGATCCATAAGTTGAATTTCCTATCCATACAAACTTGCACATCTGTTCACGATTCTATCAACAGTGGAGGAAAATTCCGTTTTGTTTTTGGTTCCAACGGAGCTCGGGAAAAATTGCCTGCCTTTTCCCAAGAGGAGCGCCGGGCAAGTTGACTGTCCCAAAATAGAATAAGTGTTTCTACATAGCAGAGAATAATGCTAAAAGTGAAAGATTCTGTAATGTAATTTATTTTAGATTAAACGTAAAGAAAAAAAAAAGGTATAACTCGCTATCATAGTCAATAATCGAACAACTGTAGGGGTAAAATTCGAAGTACAGTAAAAAAAAAATAAAATCCTTCGAATGATAAATCTGGTCTGAATAAATTCTGTTAATGACATCACTGGAAAACATCTATAATAGGTTTTACGAAACATCAAGAATTCGGAGAATCTAAATGTTATTGTTACTCGGCAGAATGAGGCCCCCCAAATGATCAAAATAGCCTTTCTTTTTTTTTTCAAATATGAAGAGCATTTTTAGAAGGCGTCTAGTGGGGTACTGATGCCAATTTCAGATTGTATAGATGAAAGAGTGTATGACAAGAAGCGCAGGAAAACATACACGTATTGAAAAAAAAGGTAGAACGCTTTGCAATCTTCAATGGCAACGTTTGTTCGATTCGTAATTATTGAAAGTTTTGATTTTTAAATTTGAAAATACGATTTCAAATTAGTACATAATGCTGCTCAGGCTGCTGATATCGTCTACAAACTACTTGAAAGGAAACTTCGTACAGCACAAACTGTTGGTTCAATAATTTTGAGTCTGAAAATATGGATACTATCAATGAATATTCAGGAAGGCACAAGTCTGTTCTTAATGAATAATTATCGACAGACGGGGCCAACCAGTACTTACTCAAGTCATTTCATGGCAACTAGAAGATTCAAAAATTGAGGAAATAGGTTCTACATGATGTGAATTAATTGCTGATACTTCCAGACCCCGAGCTTCTTAGCTTATTTGGTCAAGGCATAGATAATGAGATACGAAGTCTTTCATCATCCTCCATATTCATTGCAGATTATGGTCTTCTCTGGCATTTCATACTCATTACCCGAAATAAAAGTTTTAATAATAGGAAAGCCATAATCCGTGATTTTACTGAATTTGCGACTCAAAAAAGATTACAGACATAGTATGTGGTCACTAAATGATCGCTGGAAAAGGGTTATCGCTTCAAATACGTCGTATTTTGATTGAATATTTACCTTCTCTCTTTACATCAGCAGCAGCGGCAGCCGAAGTTGGGACATGGTTCGTCTATCCCATTTTGTATGCCGATTAACATTACGCTACCTCGCACCTCCGCACACAATACATGTTTACAGCCTCAAACAGGCTCTGTGAAGAATTAGATAAAGCTTATCAAATATTAACAATCAAATATAGAGATGCTATGAATGGATCCAGATTCTCATGAACGATAGATGTTTGATAAATTCTAAGACTGCAGACTGCCTACGTATTGTATACACAGCGAACAGAAAGTAAAGACCTCTGACCGTACGATAAAAAAAGTAAAATTATGTGACAGTTATCTCCCTTTGTCCTTTTGTTTTGTATCTTGAAAACGAAATAACAGTTCCAGTATCAGCACGCCTTTGAATGCTACTGGTTCATCTCTGGCTCATAACGAATTCGGGGTAATACTTGAGTGTATTGAATTTTTCATAGGACATTCTACCTTTTGTTTTCATCTTAACTTGATCAAATTTAAGGTCAGAATGAAAGGTATCGAGTATCTCAATAGAGCACTGAGAGACGGAACTTGATAATGAGGTTGACTCTTTCGTCCTGTCTTGTATTCCGTGACAGTAAAAGTAGAGAAGATAAGAGAAAGACACCGTTTGATTGCACCAATAAATATTCAGATGAGAAATGCGTTACACTTGTACCGTTATGGATTTCAAGCCGTGTTATATGATAAACGCTGATTGGAAAACGAGCTCTGATCCATATCATGCCGTAAAACATTTGATCTCTGAAATGAGGCAACATTATACCCGGTCAAGGCTACATGGTTAACCACACGGAAATTCTAGATATCCTGATTTAAAACAGAAAACCTAAGTCAGCTCACCTGCGGGTATTTCAATCGATCACTACTGGTAATTAAAACAAAGCTGAACACTATCACTATCTCTCTCTCTCTCTCTCTCTCTCTCTCTCTCTCTCTCTCTCTCTCTCGCTCACACACACACGCATTAATATTATTGTCACTCACTGAATTATAATAATTAATACGGACATTTTCTGAACCTTTGTATGGCACAAGGGTATATTGAGGGAAAAGAAGAAATGGGAAGATTGTGTTGTGCCAATCTTTAAGTGAATGAGGTTTTGCCTATCCTGATAATCAGCATTCGTAAACCTGTCTTTTACCTAGGCTCGAACACTAATCATCAGCGCTGGTGGGAAAATATGCAACTACCAAACCCATTGGAAGGGGGGGGGTAATGGCAACACGAGTACTGTATCTATAATGAGAGAGACTTTCTTTTCTGCTTCTCACTGTTATCCATCGGGGAATCTGCAGCTCTTTTGAAACATTTTCAGTATTCAAAGTAAAAAAAAACAAAAAACGATCCATCTTCAACCCCCAAAATATCTGTGTGCTGCAGAAGCACGTCTGACTTGTAGAAGCACCAAAACCCAACAGAGTTGCGTTGGTTGAAACAAGGCCGTTTCGAAATAATTACTTCCGGGTCTTGTAGAGCACAACAGATGTGAACGAGATGAGCTTGATTAAGCTAGGGTCGCTTCAGTTCTCAAACTGTTATGATCATGGTCCTGAATCGCTTCACCTTAGCTCCTATCTTAACATTGTGCACCAGGAATGTTGGAATGTTTTAGTATGAGATGCAAAGATAAAGCAATGCTCCTTACTCAGTAGGAAGGACTGCACTTCTCTTTGGGGACATCGCTACTTGTACCGTTTTAAATCATAGTGGCCAATCGTTGGAATAATTTCATATCTATATCTGTTCTTCACCCGAGTCACTCATTATTCTACTACTGCATTACCATTTTTTGTCGTGGTCTAGGTACAGCTTAATGGGTAGCGCAAGCAAAGAGGATGGTCCTCTGTAGGTGCTCAAGTTTGTGTTCGAATATTTATCCCCGAAGAGTATTGATATCTTCCAAAAGAGAGTGAACATTAAATGCATTTCTAAGTGATGCAAATAAATCTTGGGGTCGTAAAGTACAAGGTCTGACCGGAAAAAATATCTCGGTTACACAGCCTTGATGATGAGGTGGAGGAGACCGTACCGTGTATGTATTAACAAACACTCCTGTGGGGTTTCTCAAACGGCGGTGAGATGCTCTTGAGCGAGGTTCTGTACTGCATGACCGTCGCATTCACAATAACCGATTCTGGCCATTTGTTAAGTCTCATGTACAATTTTTTTACCAGACATTGTATCACCCAGGTTTATCATCTGTCATAGCTCAGATACAGTCTGGGTGTGGCTTTTAGCTTTTTTGACTTCTGGCTTTTTTTCTGAAGATATTTCAGACTGTGGATGAGATTAAGGGGAAGGCGATGAAGCAGCCGATGACAATCCAGAGAGGATTTTACAAACTGTTTCAACGTGTGGAAAGGATGTGCATGTGAGATCCCAGGGGAAGACATTTGATATGGACTAAGGCGCCATTGTCGTAGTTTTCTTTTCGATAATACATTGCTGGATACTTTCCGAACAGACCTCGGAGGTAGAGAATTAGTAATCTATGCAGCAAAGGGTAATTCTATATTGCATCAAAGATGTCCCTCCTCCGCCCAGCTTGCTCCAGTCTGACATATTCAGTGTGAAATGACGTCATTGGTCAGAGGCATCTGCATAAAATTCCCGTGTCTAGTCCATACACAGAGCACGCACTTCCGCAACTGCCAAGCTTGAATGAAGGGTGTAGTTAGGTCGACAGGGTGGGTCAGGACAGATTAGATTCTAAAGTGAGGCACGTGGTCATATATCAACACGTTAGATTTCACTACCCTTCAACGTTATATTTCCAAAGAATTTGCGTATTTGGCTCCATGGTCAGAGCAGAGAGTCAGCTATCAAGATCTATGCTTCTTCGTGTAATGAATTTATTCATCCCTAAAAAGTAAATTGACGATGATAATCTATTTTGAAGCTGGTTTCCAAGCTCCGTTCCTTATTAAACTCCAAAAATGGTTCCACTGCCCCAAGCTTTTAATAACATAGAAAGAATGAATTATCATCATCATCCTCCTTTTAGCGTCTGTCGCTGGACAAACCTGCCCTGGAACTTTCTATCGTGGGTGTCGCAGTGCCAATACTTTCTGAACTTGTCTAGTTTGTGACGTCCATAGTTTCGTATAAGATCTCTAGGAATCCAAGTTGTGAATTGTGTTGTCCAGTGGTTGTCTGACTCTCTTGCAACATGACCAGCCCATCGCCATTTGACTTTTCGAATGGTTCCTATGATATTCCTGACTCCTGTTTTTTGTCAAATAGACGGTGCTGTCTTCTGATCTCTCCATGTGGTGTTAAACATGATTCTCTCAAGTGCACGTTGCATGGTTCTCGGTTTGAGGGTCAATCTTTTGGTTAGGCTATCTTGATAAGTGAATCTAGAAAGGTTTTATTGTCTTCACATTTTCCGGAGCTTTTGAAAAATGCACAAAAGCTCCTGAGAAAAGAAGCTTGATTGAATGTAGTGCAGGCATTCCAGATCTTGAGGCAGGGGAGTCTAACCTGCTCTAGAGCTCTTCTCAGTTTCCAGAGCCTCTTGTTAAACAGGGATGTCACATGAACACAGACAAATTCATTTATTATTTCTCCAGGCTATGGCCCTTCAAATCTACCAGGGCATCCATTGAGAATGGCCTATGTACAAGTCGAGACTCTAAATATCCAAATAAAGTTTCAGAGCGTCTTGAGTGCGTGTAAATAAAGATCACCAAATATTGTTTTTTACCAGGTCTTCACGGACACATAGGTTATTATACCTGTTTGCCATATTGGAGTAAGGAATTAGAGCCCCTGTTTAAAAGACACGATCGAATTAGACCACTGCTTTGTTTGAATGTAAGAAAATGTATAGGAACTCGCCATCACAGTCAATAATTGAATAACCGTAGCGTCCAAATTTGAGTTAATGTAAAAAAAAAAGTCAATCGAAGGATAAATATGGTCAGAATAGATTCTTTTTATGACACCACAGGCGTTTTCCATTGGAAAATAAATCTAAAATAAAGTAAGAAATCATCTAGATTCTCTAGATTGTAGATATTTCCTTATCAGTAAACCCATCAAAATAAGGCCCTAAAACATTTTTAGAAGGGGTCTAGTAGACTACTGATGCCAATATCTAAGTCTGTTGACATGACAGTATAGCCAGGAGCGTTGGAACACGAACACACACATATATAAAAAGTGATTAAACCCTTCGATACCTTTGGTGGCTACGGTCGTTAAATTGAAATAGACAATGATAGATATCGCAAATTATCAAGCTTAAAATGAATTTGCCTTAGGCAAACGGAAAAATAGATATTTCTTTGACTGATGCCCTAATTTCAGTCAACTGACAGTTTCCCATCAACAACGCTAAACTAAAAACTCAAAATATTTGTTACACCTGCAATAAAACCATTGCCACGTGTTTTCATCGTGAGATATGATATCCCTACCTCGCATAAATGAATCATTGTAGCCCGCATATGTCATCATCATAATCAGTCTTCCAACGACCGTCGGTGGACATAGACCTTCCCTAGGATTCACCATACTTCTCTATCATGGGCGTTGCAGAGCCAGTACTTTCTGAATTTGTCTAGCTCGCCTCTCCATCTAATATTCTGCCTCGGTCCACCATCCGTGCAACATGGCCAGCCTACTGCCATTTGAGATTTTTAATGGATTCTATGATGTCCCTGACTCCTGTCTTTTCTAGAATGTACTGTGCTATCTCGTGGTCACTCCATGTGAGGCCCAGCATAATTTTTTCATGCCCTCATGTGTACCAGAACTAATTTTCAACTAACTTATCTTAAAAAACATCTTTTATCTAGATCTATGATTAGGGAACTGTTGGTCCTAATGAACAAAGAGACCACGAAAGCACTTTTTGACCGCCCCCAAAAGACGTTTTTCATCATCATCAGTTTTACTGTCCGTTGTTGAACACAAAATCTTTTCCAGAATTTGCCACAGCCCTGTATCATGGGCGTCGATGAGCCAATATTTTCTGAACCTGTCTAGTTTGCCTCGCCATCTCTGCTGGCCTCGGTTCCTAGTTCTGTTGGTGAGTATTGTCGTGTTAACCTCTCTCCAATATTTGCACCCTCCAAAATAAATTCTGGGGGGACTTTCTTCATTCCAACGTGATTTACGTGATTGTTCTTTATTTATTGATGGACATTTGTTCATTCATATTGTTTACACGATTTTCACTAGCAATGAAATTTGCAGCATCTTCGACCAGGGCACAAATCAGCTGTGTTATTCATAAGGGAGGTAATCGAGCATCTTCATCATGCATTTCAAGATGAGGTCAAGGAATTTTGAAACACAGACATGCCTGAATGAGGCTACAAATCTTCCAGTTTCCAATTTTTATTATGACAAAGCAAAAGATCTTCGTGCGCTTTGATATTCGTACTGTAGATACAAAGTCTATACGGAGAGTATATGGCCATTTAATCTTATCGAAAAAATACCCTGCCTAAGGCAATGGCGTCTCATTCCCCTTAAAAGTAATCCCCATGTGACCACACGCCATTTCTACTTTTCATTGCTGTCTTCTTCCGTGATCGCCATCAGCGACTTCGTTGGGTTAACCTTAATCTTGCCCATGGTCTAGAATCTCATTGGGAAAATCCAGAAGGTACTGGGAGCCCAAAATCTGGACTGTGGGCTTCTGCTTACTGGCCTGGGGATTGCTATGACAAAGTTATGATTAAACTACAGGGTCAACTTGAAGATTAGCATCCTATATTCCGATCTGTTTTCACTCTGGTTCACAAATCTAAGGCCTACCTCGTGGTTAAGGTAGTTACAACTTTCCTAGCGGTTGCCAATGTTTAGGGTTCGATTCAGGGATTTTGAATGCTCATTTTCTCGGTAGACGAGCCCCTTCGACTTGGAAAGTTCGAGTAGGAAGATTGTTTCATGCTATTTTCCCCTATCTAGTGCCAGAGGTCTGATTCCAGGTAAAAAAAAAACATGAGGATTTTGAATACTGATTTCCTACGCAGGCTCTCACATTTGGAAAACTGACACAACACATACTCCTGTTTTGCACTGCACTGAGCTATCCTAGGTAAATATCTATGAGAATTCCAGTCAAAGACATTTCAAGTCGACAAAATGAGACTAGTCTCGTGGAGGAATACTGTATTTGATTATATGTAAGATCGCCATCACAGTCAATAATTAAACAACCGTGGTGTCAAAAGTTGTCGTGAGAAAAAATAGTACAAATCTAAAATAATTGATTTTAGTTTCTAGCACCCCATTCCCTTTACCTGGGCTAGTGACCAGCTACGCTGACTCCATGAGATAGTTCTTTGAACTTCTCTTGAACTGCCTTTGTGGACTTATGGGTTTCAACTACTTTACTAACTACCCATAGTTTGTAGAAGAAGTAGATTCATAACTTCACCGAATGCGTTAGTGTGAGTTGATCCTAGACCCAGTCCATCTATTCCGTTTCCCGTTACTCTACTCTGCGCCTCCAAGATTGAAAAAAAAGTGTGTATTCATACGCAACAGGAGACAGTTTTATAGATTGCAGCCTAGATGTATAAAAAAATAACTACGTTTCCACATTTTTCCAATTACGATTTATTTATGACAAGACTTGCAGCGGAGTCAATATACTTCGAATATTTTGGAATATTTTCCTCCATAACGCCAACAAAACTGTCTCGGGGCTAAATAGACATTTCACACGGTTACCAGATTCCAGGTAAAAAAAGGTACAAAGATTTTGAACACTGATTTCTTAGACAGGCTCTCACATTTAGAAAACTGACACAACATATACTCCTGTTTTGTACTGCACTAAGCTATTCCCGGTAGATATCTATGAGAAATCTAGTCGAAGACATTTTGAGTTGATAATACCAACAAAATCGTACAGGAATACTGTATTTGATTTTATATAAGATCGCCATCAAAGTCAATAATTGAACAACCGTAGCGTCAAAAATTTCCAAGAAAAAAATCCATCGTAGGATAAATATAGTCAGAATAAGTTCTATTCATGACATCACTGACGTTTTCCATACCTAAAATACAGTAAAAAAATATATCAAGATTCCGGAAAATTGGATTTTGTTAATAAATCCGCCAAAATAAGGCCCTTAAAGGTCACAAAAACTTTTTCTTAAAGTATAAAAAAATTGAAAAATTGAATTCTCCCAAGAAGCAGTCGAGTGGAGTACTGATGCCAATTTTCAAGTCTGTAAATAGAACGGCATGGCCAAGAATGCTGGAAGACACAAAGACATACACAAACACACGCACATATAAATAAATAAATAAAAAAAACAGGAAACTTTCACCATCTTTGATGGCTACGGTCGTTCAACGCCCATCTTTTTTTTCTTAACGATGGCTTCAAAGATAAATAAGTCCATCGTTGTCCTTACCCCACATTGGTTAGAACTTGAAGGGGTTTTTAAAAAAACTGGTCGATGAACGAGTAGAAATCAAGGAAATGCATTTTTTCTTTATAATACTTATTGAAACAAGGGAATATCATATGTGTTCAAATACAAGTATTTTCCATTGGTTTCAGAATCTGCTGCAGAAGCACAATTTGAATGCTGATTTTATCAGTTGGTAGGCTGGCAATCCCTACTTCGAAGATTGGTTCAACAAATCCACTCACCCTCATATGGTTCTGTGTCACACTACGAAAGATCAACTCAAACACAAAACGTCTTGTTAGATTATGATTACAGAGTAATCATATACAGTCTTGGCATAGATTGCATTTAAAACAGGGAGTGAGGCAATTCGAAAAATATCTGATCAAAAGGAATCACGAGTGGAAAAATGATTCAAAAATCTTAGTGTAACGAACGTGTGTAGAGACGAGAGAAGATAAATGAAAATGGGGCTTCTTTGTTCATCAATATTCAAATGAACAATAATGCGTATGTGATATTTTCTTGATGCAGCCAAAATAAAAGTAAAGGTAAAAACAAACAAATAAAAACATTTACCTTGTCACAGGTATAATCGCAACCTCCCTCTTTGTCCCTTTTCTTGTTTTGAGAAATAAAATAAGTCCACGTTAGAGACAACCTAGATGAAAAGAATAAATAAATTTGATTAAACACCTTTTCACAATGCTATCAAGGTTTTAAAAAACTAAAAAAAAACATAAGTATATTAACACAACTGTGAATCAACTTATTAGTTTTGGATACAAGCAAATTAGCGAGATCCATAAAGTGGGGTCCCCCCTACTGAGCAAGCATTTCAAACGACCATTAAAGGTAAAGGATCACCTTCTAGAGAGACTAACCCCAATAGAGTATGATGGTCAGTGACGAAGTCAGTTTCTGTAGCGAGGATCACTGAGCTGACGAAAACAGGACTTAAAGTACTTACATATTTTTATGGCCAACCCCTCGGTAGAATGAAAGTCCATTGGAAGGATAGTTCCACCCTGATCACACAGCTTAGAGGGTACTCAATTACCTGCTGAGTGCACAGAGAGAGTTATCTTAATGGAGAGTTCTCCACACTCTCCATCCATACCGGGAGTCGAATCCAGAACTTCCTGCGTTTGAGGCAGACGTGCTGACCATTACACTAACTGAGAAGACTATTGCTTGAACTGATGGTAAGAGTTGGTAAAGCAACTTCAAAAACATTGCTAAAGTTTTAAAAAGCTAAATCCCCACGAGACTATCTTTCTGTAAAATTCCCTCCCTATTTCCAACACTTTTTTTCTGTCATTGCTTCTAAGCTGAGAAGCACATTAATTATTGGTGATTACACTGTGAGACACATTTCTAGAATAATACCTCCTCATTGCACTTGAACAAAAGAGTCGACCCATTCCCCTGTAGTCTGTAGTAAAAACAATATACTGCGGGGCTTTCATTTGAATTTTATGGCAAAACGACATGTAGTCGCATTCTATATCAAGTGTGATTATAGATAACTAGCTCTGTGCTTATCTGTATCAGACCTACAAGTAACCGAACTAGGTCATTGCAGCCAGATGTGTTGGATTAAAATAACCTTTGAAATGCACAAACCTAAAAATTGGGTGATTTGCGATTAAATGATGATGATAACGTTCGCATTCGTCCAGAAATAAGAGATCTGATTCTCACCTAAGTATTTATCTACCTAAAACTAAGTCTGAATCTGTTCATCTGCGTGTGGTCGCTAAGAAGCCGAAATGGCGTATTGTACCCAGGGGTACTGAATCAAGGTACCCCTAAAAACGGTATTGATCTGTTACTGAGGCCTAGATCCCACGTAGGACTTCCGCTGGAGATGAAGGAGATGAATGACTGAGGCAGGGT
This sequence comes from Thysanoteuthis rhombus, assembly GCA_963457665.1. NCBI lineage: Eukaryota > Metazoa > Mollusca > Cephalopoda > Oegopsida > Thysanoteuthidae > Thysanoteuthis > Thysanoteuthis major. The sequence goes on from OY735201.1 coordinate 13,927,726, forward strand.
TTGAAATCGAAGAATACGCTCCTGAGAAACTAGGGAGAAAAAACGTTGAAAAAATGAGCCTTTAGATATCTGTCCCCCACGATTTGAGCCAAACCTTCTGGTTCGTTATTTTGTTTCTGATAAGCAACTTTGTTGTTTTGGGAGAGAGAAATGAATGAAAACGAGAATGGTAGTATAATGAAGTGTCTACGTACCACTGAGAGGGAAACCGCAGATAAGGGAGCAGGACTACTAAAAAGGTAAAAGCGGATAAGGAAGACCACGGAAAAGGAACCACGGATGAGGCAGGGGCTTTAGAAGTGAAGCTAATGAATCTAAAAAAAATCAATTTTAATCCATAATCCTATGCTTGTGAACGCTGATGACATAATTTCATATCTATCTCTAGAAGTGATTTAAAAAAATATATGATTGCTCTTTGATTATGTCAGTAAACTCATCTTATAGAGATGTGTGTGAATACATCTACAAAAAAAGGTGAGTCAATTAAAATAAGTACTTCCTATATATATATATATATATATATATATATATATATATATATATATATATATATGTATGTATGTAT
>OY735201.1:13933293-14048293 GCA_963457665.1 Thysanoteuthis rhombus
AAACTTTTTAGAAAGGTAGGCAATTGGCTACGGAAGAGGTGATTCAATTTTGGGGCAGATCCATGTGCAATTACTTACCCTGACAATGGTTTAGGAAGACGTATGCATTCTCTGAGTGCTTTCTAGTTATGATTGTTATACTAAGTTCAACTTAGTAAATATGTAAACATTGAAAACGATGTATATGTACGCGTGAAATAGATTAACAAAATGAAAGAACCCAGGACTGATTTTTCAAAAATGGGCAAGGTGACCGTTCTGCTCATATTTCTCTTTTATCACTGATGATACGCTGGTCTCGTGTCGAATCAACTAACATGAGGTGTGGATATACGTTGGGGGTCAAGGTGGTCCAAAACTCGCCCAATTCTTGATATGGCAAAACAATCTTTTTATGTTGATGAAAGAATTTATTTCTAAAAATTCCCAAAATCATGAATCTATATTAAAAACAGAAATTCACATTTTTCATGTATTATAAGTCTGATGTCTTCCATGTAGTCTATAATTTTTTAATTCAATAAAAAAAATCAAATTTTCTAAAAGAAATTTGAGAGGTAAATGTTTGACACTGTGTCTTTTCTTCAATTTGTCTGTCCATACGATATGTTCAAAAGTTTTGAATGAATTAACATTTCATCTTGTAGAATGATGGACAATGGTCAACGTAAAGCATGAATTAATCTTTTGAGTTACCTTGCAAACATTGTAGCCGTCTATCTATGCTGCACGATGTCCCCAAAGGTTTTCTGTCTGTCCACACTATATCTCCAAAAGTTCGCAATGAATTTCAATTAAATTTTTGGGAAGGATATGTAATAGGCTACAAAAGAATTTATCAAGTTTGGGGGTGGATCCATGGACAACTACGTTCCATAAATACTAGCTAAATGTCTTCACTACACATCATTATCTTTAAATGTTCTCTATAAATTCAAATGAAATTTTGTGGACGATGGGCAGCGGAAAAAAGTGCACAATTATCTTCCATGCATCGTAGCTATACGTCCCCATCACATACGGGTAATGGGTTACAGATGAGATGATTGGATCAGATTTTGGATCAAATCTGTGCATAGTAGCTTAATCGGCATCGTAACTATATAAGCTTACTACCGAATATTCTAAAAGATCTCTACGAATTTCGATTAAATTTTGTGAAAGGATTGGCAAAAGGTTATGAATAAAGATTATTAAAGTTTGAGACGGATCCTGGATACCTTAGAAGTTACTTCCCCTGAATCTTGACTATATGTCCTCTATATGTCTCCTAAAAAATTCTCATTGAATTTTTTAAATGACATTTTCTGGAAGGGTAGACCATGGACTAAGGAATGAATGATTGAATAGGTGACTATTCTATCATCAGCATTCAAGAGTTATCTCCGCTGACAAATGTTGCTGATGAAAATATTTACATATTTGTGGCATATCATATAAGTACATAATCGCAGAAATAGATACGCAAGGAAAATGATGGTATCTTAGTTGTCAATACGTTTGAAATTTCCACAGGTCTGCCAAGTTATCTTTACCCCAATCTATCTCTACTAGATATTTTTGCTTCGTCTTCGTTGTCTCTGCGGTTGTCATGATTTCACTTCAATCGCTTATCAGGATTAAATAGAAGACACCGATAAAGAATCGGATGTTTGTATCTAGTGATGTCCGTATAAAATCTGGTTGACCATCTTAACTTAATTCCCTTTAAATCCTGTTCGTCTGATCCAATACGTAGTTCGCTTGGGTAGTTTAATGGCCAGTACGTCTGCCTCATACGCTCAATGTCTTGGGTTCGATTCCCCATATGAGCAAAGAGTGTGAAGAACTCTTCACTAGGACAAATTTTCCTGTGTACTTGGTAGCTAATGGGGTACATTCTGAACAAAAAGTAGGAGAGCTAGGGTCCATAGAGGGATTTTGACAGACCAACGAGCAAATATTCGGATTCTAAGTTTACTTTCTATGCTTTTACGAGTTTTTGTGTCTTTTAAAGGGGGAGGACTTACACTTAATAGACATCTTTGTCTTTGAAGTACTTTGTCAACAAATTTAACAGATTCTTCCTTAATACAATGCCCACACAAAATTTCATTAGAATTCATGGAAAACTTTTGGAGCTATCGTGTGGAAAGACCTACGGAAAGGCGTCATCGAATACATATACATCTCTAACTTCGTTGATAGAGATTAATTATAAGTACCTTGTTTGACTCTGCAGCTGATAACTAGAACAATAATATCCCATTAAATGCAAATGACGGAAATTTCCATTCCACCGTAATTAACGACGAATCAGTTATATCTGTGAGTCATAGCTTTTATCGTGCAAGGAGTAACTTGCAATGGACCAGAGCTTTTGTTGTGCAATGGATAGGGATAACTTTTCTCTGCCTGCCGCAATTATTACGTTAATCACGCCCCCAAACGCAACGAAATTCCGAGCGTGTTTCATATGTCAGGAAAAATTGGAGTCTAAATGAGGGACAAATTCGCAACAATTATCCACTAAATTCACGCGTATACTCGCCATCACAGTCAATGATTAAACAACCGTAGGGTCAAAGTTTCAGAGAAATTCCGGAGAATCAACATTTCATTATTAAACCCGTCGGAATAGGTCTCCCAAAACGGATTAAAAAGCTTCTTTGAGAATTTTTTTTCTTTAATTCAAAGGTGTCTGTTGGGGTACATGCTCTTTTTTTTTCAAGTCGGTAGTCAAAACGGTATGACCAGGAGCATTTCGTGAATTTTAGCAGATACAGTTGTGCAATATATATATATATATATATATATATATATATATATATATATATATATATATATATAAAGGTTGTATACATGGATATATGCAGGAATAATTTTTCAAATTATGCTCATAGTTGAAATTACACGTGTACATACACATGTATAGATATATATGCACACATATATGCATGCACATCTATTTACATACAAACACATACATCTATACACACACATAGATAATCACGCATATGCAAATACACACGTACATACATATACCATATACATACATATATATATACGCACATATATATATATATATATATATATATGTATGTATATACACACACATTCACACATGTACATACAAACATATGCATATTGCATTAATACATACACACACATTGTTAGGCGGAGTTGGTTAAGGATTGGCTGGTCGTACGTACAGGATACTGTGGGGATAGGGTAGGAAAGAGAAGAAGGGTGTATACGCAGCGTCTATAACAGTTTGCTACAACACAAATGCTCAACGTTATTTTTTGCTTTCTTTTTTTTTTTCGAAATTCCAAAAAGATGATCCATATTGAATCCATATTTATATACTTATTTTCTTCCGGCTTCAACTCAGTGTTGCCAACTCAACAAAATATTTTGCACTATATCGACTTCAAAAAGCGTCGAAAACATGCAGACCCCCTAAAAAATTGTCTTTTAAAGGTGATTTTTGAGCTAAAATGGCTAAAAATTGCTAGAGATAGCTTATGAATGGCACTAAATATTGGCTGAAAATAGCTCTAAATGTTGAATCTTCCCACTGCCAAAACAAGAAACGTGCTAAATTCAGCGCGAAAAAGTGCCGAATCACAACACTGCTTCCTGATGATTTCGGTAACAAGATATAAAACAAGATGTTTTTTTTAACCGTTTGTACAACGTAGTTGTAGTTGATTATCCAAAGCATTGTAAATCATCATTGCACAGAAGAATTGTTTGCTTCGATCCGATAATCATTTATTACCGTAAAGATCCACTCACAAAACCAATTTGGAGAGGGTGTCTGCACCATTCGCAGGTCCTTCCAATGGAACAGCCTTATAGATTATCGGATTGAAGTGAAATTCGGTACTGGTTGCTTTTTGACCAAGCCAGAACTTTAGTATACATAGAAACATAAGAATTGCCCTTACGCTACCCAAGATTTATTAAGTTTTGAGTACGGGGCTCTAAAGCAGTCGAAACTGGCTCCATGCTGAAATATTTGAATGTTTAGATATAATTCGAAACCATTCCCTTTAAAATGTATTATAGGAGTTGGAAACTAAATTTATACAAGTTAGTAAATAATGAAATATTTGGTTGAATAAGACGTGACAGCCATTGAAGGGTGAAGATTGCTTACTGATTACGTGAGCTGCAATGCAACCACAGTAAAGTGGAGCCTAAGTTGTTGGTGCCTAAGATCTATGATTCGTCTCTTATTCCCGTTGCATCCCAATTTTTTCCGCAACTAGTTTTTAGGCCTGTTCTCGGCTACACAGCTAAAATGCTCAGCTCTCCACTGCAGGAGAAAAATCAAAATTTAGCAGAGACGCAAACATTACCACGCTCATGCTTGCGCAGACACAATGACGACTGCACATCCTCAAACATTGATCGATTAAAAAAGCGTTTTCCTGAGTTCGTGCGCAAGTGCCAATGTGACTGAAAACGAGGCTAAATGCTTTGTCGGTTTCCTCTGCAGCTGAATCTCAAAATCCATTAAGGCTGAAGAGAGAGAGAGAGAGACGGACAGAGCGAGACAGAGAGAGATTGAGAGAGAAGGAAAAAAAGAGAGACAGAGAGAGAGAGGGGGGATCGATAGATTCAGCCGAAAAATCTATGCTCACTTACTGTGTGTGGGTGTGGCTGTACCGATACAAGTTCACAACGGAAAATAAACACAGAGTTGAGCTCAAATGAAGGACGAAGCAGGCAATCAAAAATACACACATCATTTATACATACTGACTCTCTATATATATACGGAGAGATAGATGGATAGATTGATAGATAGATACATACATACATACACACGAACGCATATATATGCACATACACACAGACTCATATACATAGATATTCAAACAGATGCCTATATATATGCATAAGTATAATGCACACAGATGCATATATATATATATATATATATATATATATATATATATATATATATATATATATATGTATGTATTCACGAAAATACATATAGATACGAACACAAATGTGAATATATAGAGGGTGACATTCAAACGAATGGATATATTCACATATACCTGTTTGATTATGTGCATGTACATTCCATTAACGTTGTCTAAGCAAAGTGATTTGTGATATAAAGCAATTTATAATCATTGATACATATGCAAACACATAGATGCATATATATATATATATATATATATATATATATATATATATATATATATATATATGTATATTAACACACGTTTATATATAAATATATATATATATATATACACACACAAATACATTCATATATTTATATATATACACATTTACACACACACATATATATATAAAACATACATATACACATACGTATATATACATATGCACACAATTACATATATATATTGTATATTTATTCACACATTTACACATATATATATCTGCATATATTCACAAAAACGCATTTACATAATTATATATACGTGTATATATATATATACACAGATGCATTTATATATTCATATACATATATATATGTACACACACAGATGCATTAATACATTTATATACATTATACACACACACATATATATACATACATATATATATACACACATAGATATTCATATATACACAAACATTTATATACATGTATACACAATTGACGCATTTAAATATTTTATTCGTTATACATTATATATATATATATATATATATATATATATAGAGAGAGAGAGAGAGAGAGAGAGAGGGGGGGGGAGAGATGCATTTAGATATTTTATGCATTATATATATATATATATATATATATATATATGTATATATATATATATATATATATATATATATATATCCTGACAATGATTCCCATGCTCAATTAGCGCTGCTTTGATACAATTTATTAATTGCTATTTGTGAATAAATTTGTTGATGTACAAACACAACCATCGCTGACTATTGATTTTTGCAGGATCATATTTGTCTTCCAAATATATTATCTCTCATTTCGTCCCTCGAGGCACTTGTACAATAATTCATTCATAAAAGAAGGGTGCCTGTCGGGAGCCATATTTAGCAAGTTCGTTTCGTTCGTCAACAGAATTCAGTCCGTACGATATTCTCTGTTGCTGTGACCTTGGCTCAATTCAGTAGATATTCTGGAACTTTCGGCTAAGAGCTGGGGTTCCAGAACCAAGGGGGAAACTACCGTGTGCCCCTTACGAAAAAAGGAAAGTATAAGTCATTCATAAATATTTGAGTCAGTATATCTACTTAGAAAGTTCAATTTTGGGGTATTGTTTTAGTTTTGTTATCCAGCCCTTTTGGTCTTTTAGTTCAAGATCAAAGTGTTGTACATGTTCTTCATGCGTCAACGAAACTTTGGAATTATACCCTGTTTCCAGTTTAAACGTTACTGTGGTTTTATTATGGCAGTATCAAACCTTTGGACCCTAAGCGACCCAACACAAGTTCGGGAACCACTCCCTGCTCCTTTGCTTATAACTTCACGATAGAAAATATATATGTTGTAACACGCTCTTTCTAAAAAGCTGTCCCCTCCCAGTTCCTAATTGCTTTCTGTGCCTCTGGTTAAGAGTGCTGGTTAACGAGCAAGTCTCACCAGTCCATTCGTTCCTGAAGCAAATTCGATCGTTAAGAGAGCCCAACTCTCGTGTCAGACTACGCTTGATTGAGTTTAATACATATTGGTCTTACCCTTCGCTGAGAAGCGATGGACGGTAAGTTTGTCTTGCAGACTATTACACTGCACAACATGTTTTGACTTTTCTCTTGTTCCAGGAAATAAGGGTTATTTCCTCATGTCTAAAAAGTATAGAAAAAGTCAATCATTCTCTCCAAACTTTACTCTTGAGACCAGGACTGTGTTATTTGAATTATTTTCAATTGGATCACTGCCAAATTTTCACATTTTAAATCACAATGTTAGAAAAACAACTATCATTTTTCCTGTCACAAAAGCAATGTTTGAGGGGAATTGTTGCCATTTTCTATACTAAGCAATTAGAAAAGAACACTCACTACCCAGGAAAAAAATTCGTGTTGCACGAAATTATTACTCGAATGATTTAGAACTTCGCTAGATGCTCAACAGTATATGTAGGCATGTGAAGTAAGCTTAGTGACTATTCTACTAACTCGCCGTGGGGTAACTGATTATGAATTATTCTATCAAACCATTACAACCTAGCTAAGTTTAGTAACTGTCTATTTCTCTAAATATACACCACTAATACTAAACTCTTATATACTGTATTTGTATATAAGCCCCATTTCTATTAAAATAATGGCTCAAAAGTTAAATGTAACCATCATCATCCAGTCCCACATTGGTCAGAACTTTACTTAAAAACTGGACAATAAACAGTGATATGAATAGGTATGTGGGGTGTATAGCGTATACCTACTTCTCAATTTTCAGGTTCTTTGTACTCCTCAAAACGGTTTCCAAATTCGTCTCATTTAAGAAAAAAATTCTCTACATCGCCTGTGAACCCATATCTACACAGGAGCACTTGGCACGCACCTGATGGACCCCTCTGCGATTCCTCGAGTACAAGTCCTCCATACTGCCTTGCCGTATACCAATTTCCCAAGAGCAATGAGAGAAATCCTGAGAATTCAAATAAGGACGTTTGTGTATATGTGTTTGCCATCAAATAAAATACATACATAGGCCGACCACGGACCCAGAAGGGTCCTCTTTGCTATTATCCTTTCGAACCGGGGAGGGCACGACTCCTTTTCCAATTTTTTTTCCACTCTAATCACAATTTAGGGTGTACTCGAGTGCACAGGAAAATTTATCCGAATGAAAAGTTTTCCAAACTCTTAGCTCTCACCAGGAATCAAACTCGGATCCTTCTGCGGATTATGTACTGACCATTACACCATTTGAGTACTACAAACTCTAACGGATAGTATTGCTTACACTAACAAATACAGTATTACTATCAATCTCGAGAATAACGAAATTTTCCCTTCAGAATAGTCGTTACAGCCTTAGTTAATAATGAATGTGTCTTGACGGATACACTTTAAATCTGAATTAATCTATCACATAATATTATTTCAAGCCTGATTGATTTCTTCAGAATAAATCGAATATTCATCAATCAAGCGATCACTCAATAGGAAAAAAAAGCCTCTGGAAAATGTCTAAGACGAGCCCTTTTCAAAATCCTTCACGCCCCCGTGATACGCTGCAGCAGTAAGTAGGTTTAGTGGGAATAGCTGACAGCACAACAGCCTTAGCCAAATTACATCGATACTAATGACAAGGACGACGACTACGACTGTAACAATGCAGAACATTGCCGACGCTAACAATACTCACACACACACACACACACACACACACACACACACACACACACACACACACACAAAGAACCGACCACGTGCAGCTTTCTCTTTTCAACCCTGACGGAAAAGTCAATGCGTAAAGATGAACGCGGGGAAATATTGTTCATTGATTCGAAAATCACTATTGATTTACCTCCCTTGTCTTGTCTTTTCTTCCTTCGTTCAGACGTGCATAGTCATGGACAGAGACGCATTAACACCTGTGCGCATCACAGACAGAAATACAGATTTGACTGTAGAGATGAAGTTTCCTGCTATTGAATGTAGACATGTGCTGAACATTTGTATTACTTAAGACATACAAATTAAATGAGAACCAAAAAGAAAATAAGATCTCTACAATGACATTTAAACATGCAAACAATGAAACACACACACACACATATATATATATATATATATATATATATATATATATATATATATATATATATATATATGTGTGTGTGTGTGTGTGTGTGTGTATAAGATTTTAAAAAATGGAAAAAAAAACTCGCTAGGTTATTTGTTTGAACTGTTTATCCATGGAAACAAATATTTCCCAGACTCAAGAGTTACTTATTCATTAATATATATATATATATATATATATATATATATGTATCAATCAAGTACGTACATTTTGTCTATGACAATGTTATATCCTCATTTTACTTAATTCAGCTCCTCAAATTATATATACGTGTGTGTATGTGTGTGTGCGCGTGTGCGTGTGTTTCCCCTGTAGACAGAGAATCGAGTATTCCTATAGAAAAAAATGAAGAACTAATCCATATGGAAGAGTTTGTTTTTTTTGTTTTGTTTTTTTAGTGTAACCATACCCAAAAGATAGTGATGATGATGTGATAGACGTCGATGTAAGGTTCAGGAGATGGGTGTCGTAGACAAGTACGCACCGCCTCTATAACGCCATACTACACGACAAAGGTCGGGCCCTATTTCCACCTTTCTTGTAAAAGTGAGAACAAAACGGCTTAAAACAAACTTCAGAAAAGTGGAAAATAGTTGTATTGTGTACCCTATCAATGTTCAGCAATTTTGATCAAAATTGAATGGAGAGTTTGACGCTTACTGAGTTTCCTGTAGTAAATGATAAATAACGCTGAGAATAATAGTGTGGGGTGTCCCGTGAGTTTTCTTGGGTTGAGCTGCGTATCAAGAGAGACTCAAGTTGATACGATATCTGAATCAATAATGTAGGCTGACTCTTTTCGTTTACCATCGAGCAAATTTGATATGATGCGGTAAAATGGTTTAAAGCAGATGTAAACAGGATGGCTAAAGGACCAGGGTATGTGTGTGCATGAGAGAGAGGGGGGTGAAATCAGTTTTACATAGCCTTATAAATTTCCTATCGGAAGCGCAACGACAGCGTATTTTCGACTGTACAGCCATGTAAGAAACCACTTGTATTTTAGCATGTTCTGTGCAACTGCTTACATAGTCTCAAATAAACGTGTCTGTTTTAATGTGACTGAACGAGGATCTGTGCAAGAGGAAGACAGACTTAGACAAAGGAAAGCATCTTTGTGTATTGATCTATACATAATTGAGCTTTACTCGTTTAATTTACTGTGAGGCGTATCCCAGCCCACGTTTACTTGTCTGCTTTAAAAGCCTTATTCCCTCTTTTAAATCTATTTCCTTTCTAGTACGAGGCGTCATTTTGTGCCAACTAACATCTTTGCTTTGATAGAATATTTACTTATTTCTTTAATGCTCTTTGAATGAAAATGAAATAAATGTAACAGCCACAAAAAGAATTCAATGGCTGGTTTCAAAGTGAACACAACGGAAACATTGTACTCGATCCATTCAAGTTGGAAGAAAGAAAAGAAAGATGCCACCATTTTGACTGCACTGAGACCTGCAGTCTTTTATGTCTGTCAATATACCAGTCGACCAATCTCTCAATTCTTCCTGGAAAATGAAGAAATTACTACCATTTACTCTCAATTTTCTGTTAAAATGTCACTAAGTGCTTTCGTTTGTTTTCAAAAGGTCTGTTCAGAAAAGGCAGAAAAGATCTTATCCATAAATCTTAAATCATCAAATATAAAAGTAACTCCTCGGAACATACTAGTTCGAATTTCCTTATAGGTTACCAATGACACTCAAATAAGCCGAGCTAATCAGTATATTTTACATTTTTGGGTACTTTGCCACTCTTTCAACCATTACTGTTTACTTAGTACCAAAGACCGACAGTCTGAATAAGTTGCCGTAAAAAGCTACTAAAGATTTAAAATTAAATAGAAATACTAGTCTAAAATTATTAATCGTTGACAATGTATGGTCTAACAGAAAGAAAGAACAGATCAGGATAATATTACTCTTCTATGCAACGTGCATATGAGAAAATTATGCTTGGCCTCACATCGAGAGACCACAAGACAGCACAGTACACCAGGGAAAAGACAGGAGTCAGGGATATCATAAAATCCATTAGAAAGCTCAAATAGCAGTGGACTGGCCATGTTGCACGAATGGCGGACAACCGATGGACATCGCGACTCACGACATGGAGATCACATGCGCAACCAAGGCCGGCAGAATATTTGATGGAGAGACGAGCTAGACAAATTCAGAAAGTACTGGCTCTGCGACGCTTACGATAGAGAAGTGTGGCGAATCCTGGGGAAGGTTTATGTCCAATGACGGATGTTGAAAGACTGATGATGATGATGATACCTCCACGGACTATATAATTGAAGAAGACTATTCGGACAAAATATTGTGGTTGCAACAAGATGAATTAGACTGACAGTCGGAATAACTCTTTTATCTCCAGTACAAACTGTCCACCTGACGAAGGCTGAAAGTCGATCGGTTGTGATATTTTGCTGAACAGCAAAACGAAAAGGTTTCAAGATCCGATCAATTCTTTGAACACATTAATAGTTATGGTTACCGACAGTTTTGTTCTTTGGAGTAACTTCTTTCTATGTATCCTGACTAATTCTAGTTGACAACGTGATCGTCAGCAAAGGCCACAAATTAGCTACAAACGAGCCAAGTAAATCTCTCATGACGTAGTTTCCCCAGGTGTGTAAGTTATGGTTTCGAGAGATGCATTAACTATAAAAATTAACAACATAGAATTATAAACATTTGAAACAATTTCCCTTTAACCTTCAACAAGTACGACAGAAGGGCAGAATTATGAGGCATCGAGTTAGGATCGAACTCACTACCTGTGAGTAATGATCTAAGAGACCAACATGCTAATCATTGCACTGCAATGAGACGCCCTGGCGGAGATTCATGAAGATACAGGTACACGATCGATTTTTAAATAATCGATAATTCAGAATTGTTAAATGTCTGAAGATTGATTTCATATTGTTTGTGTTTGATGCAGGCTTTGATTACGGCTGTTAACACGACTGTTGTAAATGATCACGTTGAATAAGAGACAATTGAATCATTACAAATGTGAAGAAGATAATTAATCAGTAATTAGGCAATCAAGAGTTAATTATGGCTCATCACGGAAGCTTCGTTGACAGATATTCAGTTTCACTGGCACAAGACTACGACAAAAAAAATGAAGGTATACCATCAGCCAAAACCGTCACCATAGGTTTCTTCAGTTTTCAAGGGATTCTGCCTGTCTGGCCATGTATATATATGCCATATGTACAAGCTAACCAAAGGGAGGCTGGAAATTTCAAAAAATCCTCCCGAAAATAAATTTAGAAATTAGAGGAGGTCAATCTACAGTTTAATTTTAGGTGTTCAGCTGCGTTCACTTTCTTTTTTCCAAAATGTTTAGTCTTTGGTGATTTAACTAAAGGGAAGAGAAATAACATATCCATTGATGACCCCTTCCAATTTTTTTAATTGATCATCCCCAACACAATATACTGCAAAAAGATGTTGGCCATGTCACAGTCACGGTCCCTATCGAGTGACTAACAAGACCTAGTGATTTTCATGGCTACTATTTACCATCATCTTACTCTATTTATTTATTGGCTGCTACTTAAAACAGCAACTCCCACTGAAGAATTAAGATGAAAGTGAATAATAGTCTTAAGTTATTAATGATTTTTAATACTTCATTCAATTATTGAAAAATAAAACAAAAACAAACAAACTGAAATATTAGTTGAGAAATATTAGATAAGCGAAGCGCTCGAATAACATTCTTGCTCTCCGTCCAAGTCGGAAAATAACTGCTTCTTTCTGGCTGAGAATTCGTACGAGATGGTATAACTAATGAACTCGTTTGATGACGACAGTGAAGCTTTGGAAACATCTTCCAGGAAGAATGTATCCATGACAACTGATATTGTCTTCGATTTGTCTCATCGTTTCTTGTTTTGTACTGTATATAAACACGACTGAAAGCGGGGAGAAAATAAAATGGAATTTTACTTATTCAGTGAACCAAAGAGAAAATTCCAATATTTACTCAAGTACTTACGGTTCAAGAACTGTATCTACAACAACAAAAATATATGGAGAGGATTGAATATATATATATATATATATATATATATATATATATATATATATATATATATATATATATATATATATATATATATATATATATATGGTAGACTATGTATATATTTGAAAATTTCTTCATTCTAGTGTGCTCAATGTTTCAACTCAGAGCTGATGAGTATCATTTACAATGAGTTTAGTGTTCTACTGTAAATGATCATATATGTACTTCAAGACTCAGACTGCGACTGGCTATAATTACTGCAAAACGATTCCTTAATACTGATAGTGAGTAGGTAATTGTTATTTCTGTCTGAGTCAAGTTATCCAAAACTGCTGGCTATACATTGTCCAACGAGGACTTGGAATCCTTTTGAAAAATCATTGTTTGTTGACACTCCAAGGGCGTCTTCAAATCATGTACTAACGATAAATTCTACTGCCTGTTCCAACACCAAGATAGATTGTACACCGTGTGTCACCACCAAAGTAAAATTCTGTTTTGAAAATCTTCCGATAATAGCATGATAATCATCGAAGAAAATGAGTTAATTTAATGATTAATGAAAATGTTGCTTCCTTTTCCCTTGGAATATAATGAGAAATAGATTTGTTAACTGGGTTTACCTGTCAGCATATTTCAAAGGTCAAGTAGTACTCAGATGAATTTCCCTCTCTAAGAGGCTGCATAAACTTACAGGGCGCAGCACGGGTGACCAAAAGATAAGAGAAATTAAATAGGATTTGCAGTATTTATTCATCCATGAAAAGTTTATTTTATAAAGAAATTTTGTAGGAATATTCTCACAGTCCTTTATTTAATTGCATGAAATATCATAGATGTGGCCAGAGCGATTTAATAAAAAATATTCTCGAATCTTAATTTCTTTTTTTAAATCTTAAAGCAACCCTAAGGCTTGTTTTAAACTTAAGAGAGTGGACAGTTTTTACTAAATAATTATTTTAATACCATCGGTAACGGTATGAGAAAAAGAAAATTAAGCAGAAAAAAATTGAATTGGAATCAGCGAATCGCTCATCCTGATTTTCGATCACATCTTGTCTTCAAAAATTGATTGCTGCGAATGATTGCTACGCATGGTTGGCCAGGGGACATATCAGAATTATTTTTCAATTTTCCAAAGTCTGAATCGTATAACGTCAGTACGCAAAGAACTAAATTACAATGTTCTTAAAGAAAAAAACAATACCCCGCAAAATCTTACGTTTCTCTATTATTTAAACACCGTTATTAATTATTTACACTGTCCCAAAAGTTTTACGTAGCATAGAAATAATTTAAGAATGTTTGACCATTAAAAACATTATAATTCAATCATGAAATTGAAAATAAATCGTTAAAAAGAAGAGTGGATAATTTATTTGCACAAGCTAAAAGTCTACACTACATTTTAACAACAGAAAGACAAATACAAACTTCTTGAACAAAATAATACTTTATTGCAGTTTTTTTTTCTCCAATTCAGGGCATATCTTTTATACCTCTAAAATACATCTAATTCAATCTCTCCAGGGATTCATCTTCATGGAAATGTCAATATTTTTAGTGTCTAAACAATATTTGATGAAAATTTCATTTCAGAAATATTTCTGTAAGGTCAATCCAATAAGTATGTTTACCAAATTTGGTAGCTTTATATCAAACCGCCTTGCTGTTCATCGAGAAGAGAAAATCTTCCCAATCATTACTACAGATAGGATATAAATGATATCCTCTTGGACACAAGATATATTTTGATACGGATAAATATAACTATAAGAAAAAATACCGGATTGAATTAAACAATGAGAAAAAAAAAATCTATTGATAGCGGCAATATAGGCATTTATATCTTTTTATAGGGTCTAGTAGGTTTGGTCATTTTTTTTACTGTAGTATCGATCCAAATGAGACTTTTTTTCTGAAGAGGACTTGATTTGACTTAGGAATATATATACAAATATTTTTGGGGGAATTCAGTCTCGGATCTGCTGTGTTGATAATGGGTGATGAATTTTTAATGCTATAAACATTGATGCATATACAATTGCCGGAAATATTTAGTAAGTTTAGTATTTAATATAAGCCAGAAACATGGGGTAACTTATTCATTTCCTGCGCACAGGCCACCATCTGGATTCGACTAGCTACGTTAAAAGATAATTCGACTTCACAATAATGAAACAGGAACGGAACTCTAATTAATTATTTTAAAAAAAGGAAAAAAAATGATCAATAACCCTGTGCCTATGAATGCTGATTGACTTAATTTTATACCTATCGCAAGAATTGATTTTCTAAAAGAATAAACGACGTCATTTAACAGGGGACAAGACAAAGTGACTTATATAGATGTTGGACACATCTAAAAAGTGATACTATAAAATCTGCAAAAGCCTCAGCGCATTTTTCTGTAATAAAAAAACACATCTTAGTACTTCTTATATACGTGTTACGTGCCTGGTCAGTACGTAGATGGGTGACCAGGGCGTAGTAGCTAAATGCTGTTCGACCATGGTCAACCTTGGCCGACGGAGGCCTAAGAATGTACATCAGTTATTTTTTTTAATTTGATATGACACGATTACATCACAGAAATCGGACTTTTCCATGATTTACCGAGCCGGAGGAAAGCACTCTACCAGTTAGCCGCGGTGATCGGTCACCTAAAATTTGGTAGTAATTTATTCTGTGCTGCTAACAAAATGAAGTCACTTTTATCATAAGATTATACATATCATGAATCTTTAAAAATACTCCATCAAAAAATTTCAAGTATTTAAAAAAAACACACACAATACGATACATGCAGGGTTAATCTTTCGGTAAAGTATGTGTTAATGAGCTTTGCTGATACGGTGCAGTCAAGATAAAACAACCAAGACATTAACTCTTCAGATAGCATGATTCACTCTAGCTTTGACCTTCAGATTTATCAGAAATATAAAATGCCTTTTTATATACACTGGAAGTTGCTTTTTATATTCACATATAATCTGATCAGCCATTTATTATACTACTTACTCAGAGCCCAAAAATATTGAATCACCACTCTTAGAGAACGTTCATCCAGATTTTTTTTCTACTTGATATAATCATTTCACAGATATGACACAGAACAATTTTTGTTTGATAGCTGAACATTCCAAAGGGCTGCGGTCACCTAAAAATATCACAGTACATTCATTCTGAGCCGCTAGGTCACCTCTATTATAAGATTTATTAGAAGAGATTCTTGAAGATTTTTCTACATTAATTTCTTTAAAAATACCAGAAAACGCTTTACCTAAATGATTTCAAGTATTAAACAATTAGACGCTCAGATTACATGATTTCTTTCAGATGAACTTATTTACTAATATTCGTTTTACACGCACGCCTCACTGTCTTGTTTCCCGTTCATTGAACCTAGTTGCGTTAGATACAGATTCATCCACACTTGTTTGTATACGTCAACGACTTCGTGCCTCCAACATGGTCGACACATGGTTGGCTCATTATATCTATTTTTGAGGGATATTTGAGCAGGATGATTGTTCCTTTCTGTGACAAAGGCGACACTTGGCACCTCCGCTCTGCTGGAACCCGATATCTCTGTTGGTATGCAACTTTTAGCAGAGCTTAAACAAAGATGGCCACATTGCGTAAATAGAGAATTGTACTTCAACTGACAGCTTGTGGAAAGGCCCTCTACTCGACTCATGGCCGGGCGTGCAGTGATCGGCTTCAAACAACTTTCCTGTTAGGCATGGAGTCTCGGGCCTTTTGACCTACTGATCAGTAACCAACTTTTGAACAATGCAGTCAAGAGCAAACATGTGAGTCAGACTAAAACTACAATACGCTGAAAACACGTTTGATTTTTTTTTTTGTGGAGTGTGTGTTAATGAGTTTTACCATTACGGTACATTCAAGATAGAGTAACCAAGATATCAACTCTCCAGACAAGTAGAAAGATAAAGTGTAACATGCTAAGATAAATCAGGTATATGATTTTTCTATATACGCAGAGTAAGTTGCTTATTATAATCACGGATAATGTCATAAAAATCAGTCAATTTATTCTTAGCACAAGCGGCTTTCTTTATCTATCCTCCGCTTTGTTATTAGCTGGTTATTGTTATCTAAAAGACCCTGTCAAAAAGTGATCACAATAGGAGGATTCCTCCGTGAAAAAAATTCATTGTTGAAATGGTTGTTGTTTTTTTTTACTGACGCTATTGTTTTATTTCATGTAAAAACTAAATTCGATAGCTGATTTTTACAGCAGGCAAGCCGTTGGGATATTGACTGAATAAACCTACTGACTTTATGATATATTAAGCTCAGCAAAAATCGACGTTTACTAAGCTTTGCTTAGTCTAGCTCATTGCCAAACTAGGGGGAAAGGAAGAGGGCGTGCCTACCTTGAAAATTATGGTTGAAAATCATAGATTTTTCCTCGATTTGAACACTGACGATACTATCACAGCCATCGAGTATATTTTAGATATATCTAGATGAAACTCAATGAAGATTGAACCCAGTAAATGTTTGCAAACAATCGTGTGATGGCCAACGCGTTATATATATATATATATATATATATGTGTGTGTGTGTGTGTAAATAAACCGCCACCACTCGATAGGAGTATGGCAGCTGTTAAAAAGGGCCTGCTGTCATGTGTCTCCCATGAAGAAAAAATTCACGGATATCCCGATTTTCATACAAACGCAATCCGTAGGGTGAAATGATCTAAATATAGACAATTACCGTTAATATATATGGAAAAGAGTTTTGTGCGTTCCCAGAATGGTGAGGATGGTACTTGAGGCTGAGTCATCAGAGGTTGTGGTGGTGGGGATTGCAGGGTGGAAATCCGGTGTAAAAGAGAGAGGGGGTGCACTGGCCCAATATTGATTTGCTGCAAAATAAAAGCCGAATTTTCCTAGTGCTTTTTTTTCTAGAGAAAGCGAAAATAAAAAATTGCTCAGAGCGAACCATCGAAAAGCGGGCGCTCCCTGTTTTTAAATTCTAATGTGTTTTTCGAAAAGAAAGTAAAAAAAAAAAAAAAAAAAAAAAACTGTTAAAGTGGAAGAGTCAATTGTTTCAAATAATGGATAGGAGATATATTCATCAGCAAAATTATAACCTAATTGGAAGAGTCCATGTTTACAAATAGCAGACTAGAAATATTGCACTTTTAATGAACTCTTAATTACTAATACAACCCATGAATGAATGAATGGCTCGGCTTCGTGGACAGAGATTCTGGGAGGGTTTTCTACGATTATGGGATCCTTCGACGGTGGGTGCCATATATGCAAAATAATCTTCCAGCCAGAACGATTAAGTTTTAAGGTGAAGTGCGACGACCGGAGAGGTACGGAAAGGAACGATGTCCCAAGGTCGTAGGTTTGACTCATAAAATAGGGTGGAAGTATCGCTAGCTTTCGTAATTCCTGTGTATGATGCAAATAAACAACAAATATCAACAAAATAGTCTTGAAAGAAACCGTCCAACCATCATCTTTTCTACATCAATTCAAATCTATTCCTGGGCCAAGATAATTAGCAGGTATTTGAAATGACAGATTTTAGAATATTTTCATCTTGTCCTTCCGGTAATGAAACTTCACGAATCGATCTAAAAGCTGCGATTTAATTTAAAGATAACGAGAATCTGTTTAAGTTGTCGTGTTTCCTATTACCAAACAATTATATATTAAAAAAAAAATCAATTCCCAACAAAACTTTATGAATTATGCTTTTGATCCTTGCCCCCTCATCCAATGTATTCCTATCACCGAATCTCAACTCCCACGCGGCTTGAAATCTCTGAATAACGTAATACAAGAAGAAAGACGTGATAAATTAGCAATGGTGGTCTTAATTAGATTAATGATCTGTTTGCTGATTAGAATACAAGTTTGTTTCGTTGGCGGCAAATTTGAAGAGGAGATTACGAACATGTCTACTTGGCTTGTTGATCGATAATAATTTGTTTACGAAGCTTCTCTAATTAACAATTAAAAATGGCTTCATTTCCGTTCGCTATTTTTTTCTGGGGAAGCTCCATCTGTTATTTTGGGCATCATATTCCCAACATTGTCAGCCACGATCGGGAGAGAGAGAGAGAGAGAGAGAGAGAGAGAGAGAGAGAGAGAGAGAGATTACCGTATCCTACAAATCTCGCAAACTCTCACTGTCGACTTCATTCCTTAATTTGCCATGTCATCAATATGAACTTTTGCTGAATTGGCTTTGTTCAATATCGACGAAGGATACTCTCTGTAATTCTACCAAGAGAGGTTACCATTCCAATCCAAGAGTTCTTCAGATTACCGAACTCATTCCTTACTTTTTTTAAATATGATTTTTTTAAACAATCTTGATGGAGAAATTTTGATGATAATACCTGCTGATTTGAAAAATCCAATATACCTCCGAGTAATCAGAGATTAACATTAAAATTAAGATAAATCAAATGTCTTCCATCTTATTCATTGTATCTCTATTGGTTCTGTGGTATATGTATTTGATGATTTTTTTTACTTAACTCTTATCAATTTTGGTGCAAAAAAGCTACAAATTGAATGTAAGTCAAATTTGTAAAAAAAAATATTTTTTTACATTTGGACAACACCCAGCTCAAAATCCTGGATCCATCCGCACGTACAAGAATCACAAACCCTCACCGTCGCGTCATCAATAACATTCTCTGCTCAAATTAACTCAGTTCAATAATTACCAATGTATAACAGAAGAGACGGATAAACTTGCATGCATGGATGTAAATTATTAGCTGTTTATCTCCCTTGGTGGATAAAAATGGCTAGGTTTTTCCCATTTCCAGCTATCTTAGTCGCTAAAATGTTATGAAAACATAGGACATAATGAAAAATTTGAACATTAATTATTGGAATATTCGTATGATTTTTAGAGTGTACTCAACATTGATTAGAAAGTTCGGAAATTCATACTCCAAGGCTCCAATGAATGATGAAAATAAAAGTATAATTATTAAGATCTTCAAATATCTTTCGATTAAAAATTTGAACATTACTTAAATATTAGAGCTTTCGTATGATTCTTCGAGTGTACTTAAACCTTGATAGAACAGAAATAATAATGAAAATAAGTAACACAAAAAATAAAAGGTATATATCTTATTAACACTACGAAAATAAAAGCTGGTAATTTGTTTTGTTTTTTTCTACCTTTTACATCTCTAATCAAGAACGTTTTGATCAGATGTCAATTCTATAAGACTGATGTCTTATATTTGTAATCAACAACGTATTTTTCTAAATTTAGCCATTTTTAGCCACTAAGAAAGGCAATATTTTTATATTTACGACGGCCAATAATTTACATCTATGCAAGCAAGGTTTACCAAAGTCTATAATTGCTCCTTGCGCCTTCTACTTTTTCTCAAAGGGATTCCAAACTGTGGACGAGATTGAAGAGATCGCAATGGGGCAGCTAATGCGAATCCCGAAAGAGAACTTTACTGACTATTTTGAAAGAGGATAGGGATATTGGGAAAATGTGTGAGGTTCCAAGTGAAGTGTTTTGGAGAAGACTACGGCGACATAGCACTAGGCAGGCTATTTTTTCGCTAATGATAAATGGCTGGATACTTTCCAGACAGACCTCGTATAGAAGTATTTATTTGGTCTGACCCAAGTTTACGTGCGTTGGGCAATCAGCAAGGGTCGATTTCAATGCAATGATAATGGTCAGCGAGGTGAGCTTGTTAAACATTACATCACAAAGAAGCATCTGAATATTAATCACCGCTGCCCACAACCGAACGATTTAATCATTGTTGCTGGTTTTTGGTTATTCATGTGTTCTGACATCCATATGTATGTATTATTCTGGACTTCACCAAGCACAGACAGTTCATAGATAATTTAAATTTTGTAGCCACCCCTCATTGAGTAGAATTTTTTTTTCTCTCGAAAATTGTTTCCTTGGTTTGTATCCATGGTTTTTTTGTTGTCGTTTTTTAACGTCATAATTTAATCATTCAAACCATACCGGTAATACGTTCCTATCAAGGTATCTCTATTTTACCACAACCAATGATTAATTTATGAGGTAAAAAAGCGGTATATATAGGTGACGGTGATTCATAATTTCCTTTGGAATGGCACTTTAATTTGGTGACTTAGGAACGACAGTTTGATTTTAAATTATAGTATTTACTGAACGAATAGACATCATCTTTCTCCGTTACTGAATTCGTTTGATAAAATGACAATATGCAGGAATAGAAATTAAGACGTAGGAGTTGGTTAAAGAGAGTTGCATTTGGAGAGAGAGAGAGAGAGAGAGAGACGACACAGCATCAAACAGAAGAATAAAACAGGTCTGGTTTGTCATTCAATAGAAACAATCACGTGACGAACGCTTGTTGGCGGTGTGTCGTATTAGGGGTGATCAATTAAAAAATTGGAAAAAATTGGAAAAGTTTGTTGGGTAGTGATCACTAAAAAAGAGTTTGAATTGAAAAAATTTTGAAAAGGGGGAAAATAAAAAATAGGCATGAATGCTGTCGGACACGAGCTAAGACACCAATTTAGCATAATCTTGCATTGTGAATCGAACACCATCTCATCCCAACTCATCCACCTCATCCCACAATAACTGTTGGGGGGGAGGTTAAAGGAAAAACGTGCGACACGAAGATAGATAGTCAGACTCGCTAAAAACAGAAGAAATCACTGTTGACAGTTCTGGTTGACAGTTTTTTTTACAAAATATCGAGCGAATGCGTGTTTGTTAGTCAACTTCTTCATGATTCGAAAATTAGTGACACGTTTCCTTGTGTGGCCTTCATCATGGAAATAGAGGAGGAAAACCTTTTGTACGTTTGCATGTGTTAGCGTATCATTATTTTATTTTATTTTTATTTTTGGTGGGGGGTTCTGTCTACTGCAGTAGTTCATTAAGAGGTATTATTTTCCATGTTCACTTGATGAGGCTCTCGGGGATTATAGCTGTAGTTTCATGTATTACTTAGACGGTTGAATGCAGGATGTTATTTATCATTAAGCATGCAACGCGTGCATGAGAGAATCATGCTCAACCTCACATGGAGAGATCACAAGACAGCACAGTATATCAGGAAGAAAAACGGGAGTCCAAGATATCATAGAAACTATTAAAAAACTTAAATGGCAATGGGCAGGCTATGTTGCAAGAATGACAGAAAACCGATGGACTCACAACATGGATCCCTAGAGATCACATGCGAAACTGAGGCTAACAGATTATAAGCTGGTTGGATGAACTGGACAAATTTAGTAAATACTGACTCTGCGACGCCCATGGTAGAGAATTGTAGCGAATCCTGGAGAAGGTCTATGTCCAATGATGGACATTAAAAGACTGATGATGATTATGATGATGATGATGATCGTATATGTGTATGCATGAGAATGAATATGTTCACAGGTACGTCAATAAGTTCATAGCCTAATGATGAAAATAAACAACACTTTTTAGACAAATATTCATTTTTCAAAATAATCTTATTTGTCAATGCACTCAGCCCAACTCTTCTCCATTGATCACGTGTTGAACATAATGCAGTTAATCTTTCAGATTAAAATTCAGCTAATAATTACGTGTGTGGTCACTAATTTATTGATCCACCTGTTCTCCGAGAAAGGCGCGAAACTCTAGCGTTCATCGATAAACGGGCAGAAACGAAATCGCTCAGCTAGATAGATTAGAGAACATAAGAGAATCATACAATTATTGATATCACCAATACACTGATACATAGTTGATGATATTGTAGTATGAATATCTATAAGTCCGTAATCCGACACCTAGCTGAATTTTCACTGTATAACAATGGTTCTCAGAGTCCAGGGTAGTATTCCTCCCACTGCGATACGAGGTTTTCTCATTTCCTATCTCGTTTTGAATTTCCCTCGATTATTTTTCCATCGGTATACTTTTAACTATACATTTCTTCCCGGGCTGATATTTCTCCCCGATTCCTCACCGGACAAAAATTCCTCTGCGGGTTGAAATTTCTTTCCTTGAAAAATTCTTTCCCTTGGGGCCAAGTGTCCCTCGTTTGGAAATAACTGTTATATGATGTTTTATGTGATTGATATTCATCACTGAATTAATCAACCTCTTCGTAAATTTACTTATATTAGAAAAGAAATTTTCGTCGTGTGAAATAAATGCCCTTTTTCATCATTAAGCTACGTAGTTAGTGATGTACCAACATAGACTTAAATAACTTTATATGTATCAGCATTTTTTCAATCATAGTGGCTCGTACAGGAAATCATTGTCTTAAATATCAATAACAGTTGTTCGTTCATAACGTCAAGAATGACAAAAATTATGACATATATGGATATACATATTCATAATCTTTTTAGAGTCATCAGAACATAAAATTCTATTTCACTACGTCAGTTCCGCCCCCAAGCGTTACTGAGTACAAACGCACATTGCTAATTACTATGTATGTCTGGATAATGATTTATACCTCGTGAGTATGATTAAAACTTGATTATAGCACGACTGATGATATGAGCAGTTCAGGTAGAATTGACATTATTCGCAAACCCACACCATTTGATGGCTGATTGAAAGCAACTGATATGCTGATGAATAATTAAACGACAAGGGTTAATGAATTTGTATGAAATCTTAAGAATTCACACGCAGGTATGTGCGCTTGTGCGTGAGTATGCGGACACTTAAAAAGATACAGTTGTATGCGAATAAAACTAATGATGGTATTGGTAGTACTTAAATATGTAGACACGGATCTTTTGTTGCCGATAAGAATCTTAGAGAATTAAAGTTTTTCGAGTTAATAAAACTTTGTATTTCTTTTTATGGTATCTGTTTTACAGCAAGCCTTTATAGAAGCAGCACATCCCCTTTTCCTCTTTTACGTCTTACAAGACATACATCCTAGTCTTCCGTACAAACCAGCACCATTTGAGGTCAAGGTGCCTTTAAAAAATTTCCGATATAAATTAATAGAAATCGTCTCTTCGCTCTACGCCTCTTTGGCTTACGACAGTTGTTCTTCCCATATAGAAACGCTCTACTTCAGGATAATAAAATAATTATAGTTCTGAAAAAACTAAACAGTTGCTGAGTCTGGAGCACAGAGCATCAAAAGAAAAATATTCACAATATATCAAATGACCAAAAAAGTTCGTGCAGATTTCCATGTTCTATTTTATCAGCTTTGGGTTAACCCTTTGAATAGCAACAGACTGTAAACAATTTCAGTAACACGATACCTACACATACTATGCATTGATTGAGAGATCTTGCATAGTGCATAGATTTAAACAGCAGTTTGTTGTATTTGTAGCTCATTCGGCGAGGGGGGTGGATTAGTGACTGTAGTTCAGGAGTCTTTCAACAGAAACTGAATCACTTGTAAAGCACGCTTGGTAGGCATTGATGACAACGTAATGATTTGTGTTGAAGCTAAAAGTGTCAGATATTTGCCCCAAGATTAAATACAAGCGATGAAGTCATACGCCTGCACTCTGTAAGGAATTAACTCTCAAGCAAAGGCTTACGGGGTCATGTATATAATGATGACTGCATAGACTTTTAAATGCGTATATACTTCATGCACCCTTAATCAAGAGACAGACCCGCAAACGGAGAACTATGCAACGAAAGAATTATGCTCAACCTCACGTGGAGAAACCATAAGACGGCACAATATGTCTGGGAGAAAACAGGAGTCCGAGACATCATAGAATCCATTAGGAAACTCAAATGGCAATGGGCTAGGCATTACGACTCACATGGATCCCAAGGGATCACATGCGCAACCAAAACCGAAAGAGTACTAAATGGAGAGATGAACTAGACAAATTGAGAAAGTACTGGCTCCGTGACGCCTACGATAGAGAAGTTGGCAAAACGTGGGGAAGGTCTGTGTCTAACTACAGAAGTTGAAACACTGATGATGATTATACTTCATGCATACAGCGTGTATAAGCATATATATATATATATATATATATATATATATATATATGCATGCAAATAGATTTATGGAGACATCCACATAATATTATATATATGTGTATGTATATATAGGAATGGAGCACTCTGGTGGATGAGGAATTATGTATAAATAGATATATCCCTTAAATTCAGCCTTACTGACCATCCAGTTCCGTAGTCCAGGGGTAGGATATCGGCCCTCCGGTCTGAAGTAAAGATTTCATTTCTGCCTCGCGATACTGGATGGGATAAATGAAAGTCTATATCCACATTGAAGAGATGTAATACATCGAAACAGCTGTCTGTGGATGATACTTGCTTCTTTTTGAATCCCCCAAAACTGTTACAAAACAACTGACGATCCCCACAAAAGAAAAAAATTACATACAACATCTAAGTATGTGTAAAACATAAATTCCTTTGAAAATCTTACATTAATTGCATTATCAGATATATGGATATGATTAACTGAATAAGAAATACTAATACTAAAGAGTCATACTAGAGACATAGTATGGAGAAAATTATCTAAAAGTCTGTGAATGTAAGCTATGCAAATCTATTTTCTTCGAGAATTATTATCAATGCATTTCATTCAGTCGATTTCATAATGAAAAAAAGGTCAGTCGGGGACGTGGCAATTTAAACAAACACTCATTCAACAAATATTCTTTTGAAAGGAATAAAACCTCACACTGGAATTTTGGAATCTACCCATCCCCACTGTAAGAAGAGAGAAAGGGGTCAGGCCCGTCACAGCCCCGGTGCCCTTATTTGATAATACACGGAGAAGAAAAAAAAAACCCTGCATAATTTTCTATCATTTCATTGTTCATCTTCATCACCGGATCTTTGTTCGACCAGCTTCGAGAGCGTCGGAGAGCTCGCTACAACGACGTTCAAGATCAATCGCAGATAGGTGGCGACTTCTTCTGCCTGGACTGCCAACATCGATGCCGTTCGCCGATAGGACAGGTCAGTCACCGTTGTAGGCACGCCCGCCATCATCATAGAATTTCAAGTGCACAGAGACAGAGACAGAGACAGAGAGAGACGGACAGAGAGCAAGAGAGAAGATCAGACGGATCCGACAGCTCGGACTATTATCATCGTAACAACTTGTATATTATAATGCATACACAAAATGTGTGTATAACTATACAGAAATATGTATATCAATTACTATATCTACATAATTTCATACGCACAAGTAGATAAATATGTATACTTAATGTGTATACACACACGTACACACACACACACACACACATATATATATATATATATATATATATATATATGAGACGAGCATACATTTGCATAAGTAGAGCCTGTGTGTGATTACGCATGCATATGTGTTTTATATAGGTGCGTATTATAAAGAGATATAAAAGCAGCCTTTCATGTACGGACTACAACACTTGGTTGTTTTTTTGAGACGCCTTCATTAGTTACTTCACAAACAACCTCAGCTGCCTATTACCCAAACAGCGTCGAAAAGAATAAATAAAAGCAGAAAACTCTTTTTAAGTCTGATAAAATGATAAGCCCATAATATCATAATTTAGCGATTAATGCTTTCCTTATTTTCTTCACTTCTCTCCAGTCATTCCGCTAACCACTTCCACTCGCGTATAACCGCCACACTGCCGCAGCTGTTTCATTGATCGCGTTCACCCGACTGATATTTACTGGTAGAAACACAGTAAGGATTCATTTTCTGGCTGAACCAAGTGTTTGGAGGATTTTTGAAAATGTATACGTTATTCTTTTAAACATAAACCGTGAGATTACGGCGTCAGCATACAAAGAGAAGAACTCAACCAGTGGCCTCTCATTTATTTGTAATAGTTGAGCGTTATTTTTTTGTTTGTTTTTTCATTGATGCCAGAGATCTGTGCTGGATCCCTGGTAAAAGCCAGGATTTCGAAGACTGATTTTCGTTTTCAAGGATGAAATATAAAATCTGAATCGAGATTACACGGTAGAACGTGATTTTTTTCCTAGGTGGTGAGAGTTATTTTCTACTTATGTGTAAAATGTATAGAATGGCTTTTATTCCCTTTAAACTTTGCTTTTGTGACCAGGATAGTGATATTCGGGTATCATAGTTTTTTTCGTACGATATGTGGATAGAAATGCACATATTTCCCTGTTGTTCAATTGTGAATTAGTAGATCCCAAATTATCACTATTACTAAAAAAAATTTGAGGGGAATAAGTAATAATTTCTACACTTTTTAGACATAATCAGAAAATAAAACTTATTAACTAGGAACAAGAAAAAGGTTTTTGAAAAGTTGCCTACTGTTATTAGTAGAGGTACAAGATCAATTACAAGGCCACTCTTCATTACTACTGATTACGCCTGAAGCACACGTACAAACCAAGTACAACTGAGCCCACTCATGAACAACAGTAACATGATGACTAAATATTGAGAATACGTAACGAATTCAACATTTCAGAGAACAACTAGAAACCACGAGTTCTAGACTCTAAGTAAATTCGACAAACTGAGTTGCGTCTTAGTATCAAACAGACCCAAAATGCTCAAAACATGCAATAACCTAATTTGGCAACAGGGATTTAACTCGTACGACCAATAAGCTATATAACGCTGAAAATCTAATCCTAATATTTGCAATGCAATGCTCGATTTATCTCAACACACATTGAGCCGTTTATTATCTGTGTAGTGGTTATTGTTATCAAAATCCGTCGGTTCCAAACACTATTTGTAGTTATCTCAATTATCCGATTATTTTTAGATGTGTCTACAGATCTCTACTAGACTCTACACGGTCGGTGTGTTGGTCCCACTCACGTTAACCAACGGAAATAGCAAGGAAGAAAGATGTGATGTCACTAAATGGTGTGATGCATTAAAAGAAAACCTATTCCGATCAATTTTTCACCTAGATACCATAATGGAAAAAAATGTCAATTTACAGTTTTTATTGAAAATAGTACTTGCAATATTTATACAAATATGAGAATAAATAGGTTAAAAAAGAATACTTTCTCTTCTTCCCCCTCCTGCAACTACCACGGACATTGGATGCATCGTTGAACTTATATTCATTGTTTTTGTCCAATCTAAAAGATTGTGTTTTTAAGTGATCACAATAACGTCCTCTGCATGTGAAAAGCAGAATTGTTTGAGGGACAATTTCAACCACAAAACACTAGGTACAAAAATTGAAGAAAAGATTAAGACAATATCAATGTGTTTTTTTTCTTAAATGAACAAGTCCAGCTGTTATCAGAGTTTAAAGGTCAAAAGATGGTATTCATGTAAGGATGGAGATTGCAAATGGTGTGTACACTAAGAAGAGAACTGAATGAAGTGCCGTAAATGTTTGGTTCTGCATGCTAAAGCATACACTCTCAAGAGAGCAACGGCAGAATAATCTGTGCAGATAAGAAGTAATAATTTGTCATGTGCCCTTACGCTGGTCATGGCAGCAGCCATCCATGTCTGGTGTCCACACATAACAAGTCTCTCTTCGTCTCGGAGTTCTTCCAGCTTTTTGCAACATTTGAAATAAACAAGCGCCCAACATGGCGTCACTTACTTCATCATACGCTGTTCCCCATTGCAGGGAGAGGAGTTGGATTCATGCATTCATGAAGGGCATTAGTGATAGTCTCATTCACAGTTTGAACTCAGCTCACCCAATCAATTTTCCGAGCTGCTAACAGATCGGCCCCGGCGTTTGTTTTAGGGAAGGAAGAATTAAACGCTTATCACATGATCAACAGTTTTTCAAATATGGCCGAATTGGCTGATTATCCATGTTGAATATCCATTTGTATATGAATTCAGAAACACCAGTAGTGAAAGTAAATCGGTTTTAAATTCATGCAGCGAAATCTCGAATGAAAAGGACCTGATAACTGTAGTATACAAACATGAACCCTGTTTTTTTTTCTATCAGTCCGAATTGTTTTGTTTTTTAAGTAAGGTTCAAGTTCAGCATGTATTGCTATTTTGTTAATAAAAGCTGATTTCTTTTTTAAACAGACACTCAACGGGTAATGGAGATCTCATTGATTGATAGCAGCTGATATATTCAGAAGAAAAAAAACATCAAAAAGTTTTATGGCTTTAATTGTTGTACCGAATTTTAAGGTAAAAAATGACTAAATGAATTAAGCTGAAAGTAAATAGTAGTAAAAAATGAATGATGATGGTTCAAAATATTTCATCATATAAAGAAATGAATAATAGAATTCAGTCGGCAGTCCAATTTCATGGTGGTTAAGGGCGCGAACACCTCGCGAAACGTCAATTTAGCAAATAACTCAAAACTACCCACTAAAGTTGAACACATATTCCTGTATTGTATTCTATTAAATGCAATACGTATATTGATTTACGTATAACATCAATAGAAGAGCTCAACGCTAAATGTTCTGCATCAAAGTGCAATCATTGAGTGTACGAGAAGAGTTCACTCAACCCTTCAAGTTCGAACTGAAAACAGATATGAACTTCTCACCAAGACAAAAGAAAACATCAAAGTGCTCAACCACAAAGTAACTCCCATTCTAGTTGAAGTCTCCAACAATACTGTGCTGGACAGTAAATAACAGAAGGCTCAAATATTTGTATAGGTACAAATCCACACATTATATATATTATATACAACTCTCTGTGTGTGCGCGTGAGTGTGTGTGTGTGTGTGTGTGTATATATGTATGTATGTATGTATGTATATATATATATATATATATATATATATATATATATATATATATATGAACACATGTCTGTGTATATGTATAAAGATAACATACACACACGAATACTCTCAACATAGAGAGAGAGAGAAGAGAGAGAGAGAGAAGAGAGAGAGAGATTCTTTTAGCTAATAAAATTGAGCTCTCTTCACTTGAAAATACTTTCGAATACATCAAAGCACGAACAGAGAATGTTTGATTTGGAAAAATACACTGTTTTGTCCGAATCGTATCAGAAACGTCGTGTTCTGTGAGAATGTGCGTTTATGAAAGAATCAAGGAAGCTGATTTTCATAAATGCTTAATTTCTAAAGACGGTGTGTGAAAGAGACGGGGATTTATTTGTTGGGACGCGCATGTGCAATACTGAGAAGCTTATCTTTTTTTTAAAATGGCTTTTGATTCGCTTTCATTTCGATTTCCATTTCATTTTCTGTAAATAAAACCGATTGCAGAAGTCACTTTGTGTCAAACGTAAAAACCATTATTCAGTCGTCACGAAGAGAACGTGCATTTGTATAGAGACGCACACGTGATGAAATGATATTCAAGCCTAAACATCGACAACTACATTTTCAAGACTTCTAAAATACAGGTTTCTCCTAGCTATCCGAAAAAAGAGTGTGTCCCCTCCCCCCAAAGATCATTTGTACGCTGAAATGGCGTAAAGCGAAAAAGCAGTTACCAATAATTTATGAGGGAAAGATGTTAAGCTTTCCCGACCCCCAAAATGGTATGTTAGAGTGGTTGGTTGAAGGACCAAGTTGTATGAGATAGAGGTGGGAAGAGGGTGCGTACTGCCTCTGTAACGACCGTGCAAGACAAACACTGAACGCTTTTTCGCTTTTCGCTTTTTTTCGTAAAAGCGAAAAAAATTATGTAAAGGGAACTTCAGAAACGCAAAGGACAACTGTAAGTATTAAACTAATGTCAAACAAATACACATGAATTTCATGTTAATATCCATACCCAGCATAAATGAATCACCGTAGCCCGTGCGTGTACCAGAACTTCTTATCTAAAAAAAAATATCTAAAAGAAATAGATCTTCTATCTAAAACAAATACCAGCACAAGATCTAAGCATTGTTGGTCCAAAATGACAATAGAAGACCCCAAAAGAACTTATTTTTTTAAAGACGAAAAGTAAAAAGGAGAATCAGTTACTCACTACTCAATTCACACAGATGCAATCATGTGCAACTGGTCATAGAAAGACCTTCATTCTCTTATACACATTTATGTATACTAATGAACATCTTTCGCAGGTGTCTAAAGTAATTTTGCCAGCCATTGCATGTGTATCAAGTTCGATCCTTACCGAATACCCTACTAATGAGGCTTTGTAACAAACTAAACTAAGCTTGGTTAATAAATCTATAAGGTTATTTCCAGTCTAATTATGTGATGTTAATGAATATGAAAAAAGAGAGAAAGTGGAGAGTGGAGATACGAAGACCTACCCAAGAACTCCAGAGAACTCAAGGAGCAAGATGCCTTCCGCAAATAAAGAAGAAAAAAAAACGAAACATGAGAATTCTCATTTCCTAGTAGAGTGATTTCGAGGAGTGAAATGTCCAGCAAGATTTGGAAGAACGATGCGTAGTTTGACATATAAACAGATCAATCGATCTGTCAGAATTCTCCCAAATTTACGATAGCACCTTGTTGACACAATTTTTTTGAGGTATTTCGCTTCTCTATAAGAGATTCTGTTCATCTGTCAGCTGGTTTGTCCCCGTATTGATTCTCAGCCGTTTCAAGTCAGATTAACTTGAAATGTGGTACAGAGATTTTTCTTGTTAATACACTTCTTACATATAAAAAAATCCTCCTCTCGAGGTCGAATGATTTTGCAATAATGCCGTTTGAACTTCATAGTGGACACTTCATTGAACATTAAATTCTTTATATTCGTTGTTGGACATAGGCCTTCCCACGTAAGACATCGGATGTGATGAGCCTTATCTTGCCACGCTGGCCTATGATTTGTTTGAGCAGAAGGTGAATACATACGTTTTCCAAATGCGAATCGTCTCGGCAATGGTTTGAACTCGGATCGACAGAGACCATTCTCCGTGCTGTTAATCGCAAGGCCACCATAAATATACACGTCAGTATATAAATGAAAAAGTATCTAATACTCAACTTCATTTCATCATCCTTATACAGCTTCAAAATTGACAATTTGAACCAAAGATTAAAAAATCAAAAATCAAATTAGGAGACAAAAATCGATATTGAGGTGTTATGTACAAAAGCTGAGAATCTTTACAGCTAATTCTGTCAATTTTGAAGGTTTATAAGGATGTTAAAATACACTTTTTGAAATGTTCAGATACTTTTCGCACCCAGTGTATGTGAGTAGGTGCGAGAAACCTGCACACATTTCTTGCAAAGCCAGCTTCATTTTTAGATTTGTCCATCTTCTCTATAGCTCACTTTGTCCTGACTTGGTTTATTCATTTTTCAATCAATTCTCTCGATAGGTTTACAATTACGTCATCAGCGTTCACAAGCATTGGAATATGGATAGAAAATCTTTTTTTTAGTCTCCCTGCTTGCGATCCACCTCATCCATGGTTTCTCTTTCAGAGGTCCCCTTATCTGCGGTTTCTTTTTCAGTGGTACGTGGACATATCATTTGCTTTCCGTTCTTGTTTTGTTTTCTTTTTCTACAAATGACGATACACGTGAAAGTGAAGTCTTTTTATCTGAAATTATTTCGTGACTTGTTCGTTGAAATAAACGGCAGCTTTTCTAATTTTTTTCTTCTTTGTAGTCGGTAGCTCACTCAAAGAACTGACAGACAACATCTTTACAACGAAAGGGAAACGTTTAACGAACACATTCTCCCTTCAAATAATAGAACCAGTTCCTGTTGCGCACGGAACGCGACGTGACGCGGGCTCTAGCTGAGAAAAAGGGGCGGTTGAATACCACAAAAGAGAATCTACCGCTTTTATTAAGCGATTATACTATCATTCTGATTGTTTGTATTGGCGACCGTTACATTGATCATTCTTCATTCTCATATCTTTCACCCTTTCTCTTCTCATCTCTATCAAGCCTTGTAATGTAATGAACAAGATTTACAAAGCTAAACCATTTTGCTATTTTTCTTCTTTTTTTAAACTTTCATTAGCGTTAGCTTCTTCTTTGGACAAAGCTGCAAAAATCTGACGACTTTACTGATATAGAACCCGACTAAGAAAACCCTCAAAGATCAAATTTCTGGTAATTTTTGCCCCCGAACTAACATCAAGGACTGAGTTCCTAGTCAGCGAGAAAAAGAAAAAGCTACTTAATCATATTTTATCCTTTTATGCATCCGTACTTCAAAATTATGGACAATGGGTTTTGGTGGGGACGAACGAAAATGTCCCGAACCATTATCAAAAGTAAGGCTTTTTTATTTTTCAAGTTTCCGAATACTGTGGTTAAATGCGTACTCTTTTTTATTTCATTAAAGAGCTTTGAGACACACAGACAGACACAGACACACAAAGAAGAACTGAGAAAGAGAAGAAAGTTGGCATAAACAATCTATCATGTTTCAAACGTCCTCATCCCATAATTAATACGAGTTTCTGAGACGTGATATTCTCAGTGGGAGACTCGACTTGACTCGACGTGATACGGCGAGATTTGGAGTGATATGATGATTCTGTACGGCGCGTGCATGCTCGACTTACGAGGTCATTGCCCAATTATTTTATTAAGCAGGTTAAGAGAGTTCGACGTGCCTCCTTCCGGTAAGTGAATTGTCACTAGGGCAGGCTGCCATAACTGAGCAGAGATATTTAGCTTTGTACTCGACTGTTTTCGTCAAGAACAAGTCAGTTTTGATTTATAATCTCAGCAAACTCATCAACAATCTTCTTTCATACAAACAAGATATATTAAAATCTTCAAAGCATTGTGTTTAGTGGACTAGGACAGAGCCAGTTCCAAAGGTGCATGTTTAGAAGGGAACAGACTTTGTTGTGCGAAGCAGCCTGCCATAATTTCGTATGAAACTATTGCTCCCAAGTATTTCGATTACCTATCTAATTCCCTAATTTAGACATTTTATATCTGAATTCAGATAATTCTAATGAGTGCAAGTCAGGGGAGATAATTCATTTAAACTATGAAGAATGATGTAACAATCTCTTTTTTTAAAACTATTTTTTGTTATATTTCTCGGGAACTGCTGACCCGAACAAATTCAAACCCGACACTGTACTGCTATGTGTGTTTACTGATAAATCTTGCGAATTTCTATATCTTACAATGGCCATTTGTTGAGTTATCGTGATGCACGCGTATACGCATATATTTCTTCAATTGTGGTTAGATTGGAGCTTGACTGAAGATGTAAAGGTCTCAAAGGCGAGTTTCTTATCTTTTTTAGCATCCTCCTAGCTAAGGAGTGTTTAAAAGCCAAATATATTGTAACAACAAAATTTTGATAATGATAAAAACAAAAGAAAGTGAAAAATTGTAACAATACCAAAGAATGGCGAAAACTGACCAGCTCATTGCCAGTGGAGTTTTCTTATGGATTCTATAATATCCACGACTCCTATTTTCTTTTCTCTTGAATGCTGTGCTGCATTGTGATCTCTCCATGTGACGTTGAGCAAGATTATCTCATGTGCACGTTGCATGGTTCTCAGTTCGAGGGTCATTCTTCTGTTTAGTTTCCATGTTTCAGCTCCAAAGGTGACTATCGGGCGGATGTATTGGTTGTTGACCTTTCTTTTTGAAACTAATGGAATTGTCTTGTCCTCGAAGGTTGAGTTTGCTCTACCGAAAACTTGCCATCCTAGAGTGATTCTTCGCTTGATTTTTTTTTCTCCTTTTGTGGATGTCATACATATTCGTTGTCGTAGGTAGATGTAATGGTCTACTTTTTTCAGCTCCACGTTTTCGATTTGGATTTTTGTGTCTTTGTCCTCAGCGTGTTTGTTATGCATGACATTTGTTCAAATGAACACCAACTTTCTTGCTCTCTTTGTTCAGTTCGTGACGACATTGTCCTTTTTGCAAAAAACTCCACGATCTCAGAGTGATATCGTGGGTTATATAAACAACTAGTTATTGAAAGGAATTCAATAAAAATAAAAGCGTAAAGTTTTGAAAGTATTTTGAGAATATTATTAAGTTTGTGTCAGTAATGTAGAACGTGTGGAAACAGAAAGTCCAGAATCAATTCTGCTAAAAATCGAATAAATTTCTTCCTCGAAACCTTTTACAGATTATTATTGAATCTTGTGGTAGTGAACTTGATACGCCAATCCGAACAAAGAATTTGTGAACTCACCATTACAATCAATAATTGAATAATGTTTGTATCAAACTTTGAAGTCATATAAAAAAAATTCCATCGAGGAATGCATATGGTCAGAATAAATTCTATTTATGACACCGCTGGCGTTTTTCACCAAAAAAACATCTAAAATAGAATAAGGAAAAATCTATCAATAAACTATAACCGTCAGAAACCCCTAAAAGGTCAAATGAGCCCCCCCCCCCAAAAAAAACACAACATTTTCAGCAGAACTCTTGAGGAGTACTGATGATAATTTTCAAGTCTGTTGATAAAACAGTATGGCCAGGTGTGATGATACATACAAACTCACGTACATATAAAAAGGACAGAACCCTGCACTACCCTTAGAGGCTACTGTTGTTGCACATTTAAACAATGCTTTTTGATTCTTTAAATGTTTATTATCATCTCTCTGATAAGCTTAACACGGTCTTCCTACCTTCGTTTCCAATTATTTTGCCTCGTGCTGTACTAAATTAAGCTTGGCAAATCTATCTCACTTCTTGCATAAAGTTATGTTCGGTGCCAGATTTCCAAAATATTGATTAATAGACTCTAACCAAATCTAAAACAAACATGTGCACTCGTACACAGCCTTCTTAGATGAAGCATCTGTCGTGAAGTGATCGAAAACGAACTGATCTCGCAAACTATTCGTTAACGAGAACTACATCGTCACCGGAACCCCCATCTTTGTTACCTTGTGCCATACTAAGATAAGTATATTCAGGTATTCCCCAAATGCACCACTTTTTCGCTTTTATTTTTTTAAAAGGGGCAAAAGCGAAAATAGCACTCAGCGTTTATCAGCGAGTCATTATAGAGTCAGCGCACCTTAGTCTCCTTACCATCCTCAAAAGATCAGGTGGGGGTTGAAAACGTTTTTTCTTGACATTGTGAGTTTAAATTCTTGGCTCTCTATCTGCTATGGAGCGACCTGTATACGTGATACATACATAGCCAGCCATAATCATTTAAAAACTGAAGAAACCCATACGTCGAGAGTTTTCGTTGGCTCTTTCTAACGAAGACAAAAACCCGAAAGAAAGTAAAGGGAAAGAGTGAAGCTGTCCAATTTTTTAATTTGAAAATTCTGAACTTGATCATTAATCTACTGGTTCTTCGGATATTAATATTCTGATACACATGATTAGTCAGGACAATTAATAGAAATAATGATAAGGATTCATCCCAGACAATATTTGACAGATCACAATGGACTTGATGTAGTTTGATATACTTGTTCATGACCTCGCCCGGGTTTCCAACGATCTAATATTTTGTCGTGCTGGCCGAAGAAAAAAAAATCTAATTCCGCCTGGTGTAAGGGTCAGAATAGATACCAACAACAGGAAGCCGGATTCAATTAAAGAATGGGTTAGACATACTCTGAGGTGGGGTAGTCTAAACAATGAAATAAAACAATACACACACACACACACGTAGAGAGAGAGAGAGAAGGACAAAGAAAGAGAGAGAGAGAGAGGAACTCTTGGACGTTTGAAAATGTTTTTTTTTCAAAACTTATAAGTATGATTTCAATTTTTTAAGTGGAGGCGTCCTTTATGTTTGATCCCTTAAATAGGATCCCCTCAATTTGAATCCCACAAAGAATCAAGAATAAACGTATTAAATAAGATGATATGTATCCGGACGGAAAGTGGGTTTCAATTTGGCATTGAAGTCACAAGAGAATATAGAAATAGAACCCTTTTCTAAAACGTTAAAAACATTTGTCACAAAACTATCTCGACCGCCTACACCGTGATCCATTGAGTAGGCGTATCATATTTGAGTACATTTTATTGTGTGACAGACAAACACCTCTCATTTATATATGTGGGATATGTTAACAAAAGATGGAAGGATACATACATACATACATACATATATATATATATATATATATATATATATATAATAACAATGTATGTGTGAATTAGAGGGAAAACGCTGAAGAAAATTACATGAATTGGATTGACAGATATTGGGAAATAGGTGACTGGAGTGACACAAAGAAATCTCTTGAAAAAGATTTTTCAATGTTTAAAGCTGTAAAGCTTTCTAGACACGCCCAAACACACACACAGTCACACACACACCCACTCTCTCTCTCTCTCTCTCTCTCTATATATATATATATATATATATATATATATATATATATATATATATATATGCAATTCTCAAAAACACACACACACACACACACTCTCTCTCTATATATATATATATCAATTTTCTTCAGCGTTTTTTCCTTAATTCACAAATACTTTGCTTTACGGCACAATGTATAAATTGTCTATTGAGGGGATCATCATTTGTTTATCATGTCACTGCTTCGGGTATTTTAAAAACAAAACATTTATATTGATACGGTACCCCAGCAATGTTGCTTAAACACCGCCTCCATTTATTATTATATAGTTTATACCATACATATAGTTTGTTATTCTGTGTAAGATTTTACGTGTATTGTATATTGATATTATTTCTTATTACATATTCCTTTTTTTTGAAATGGGGCTTACTTACGCAGGTTACCCAAAAATGTTTTTAACGATGAGGGATCAGTAAATATAAGAACAGGCATGATTTGTAATATATATATATATATATATATATATATATATATATATATATATATATATATATATATGAGAGGGATAGGGATCTAGAGAGAGAGAGATTTGGATAGACCTAGATAGATACAGAGGGAGAGAGCGAGAGAGAGAGATCAACCAGGGAGAGTCCACCTGGTGGTGATTCAATCAGCAACTACAGGAATCTTTTATTGAAAAAGAAGAAGCCTTTCTCGTCTGTGTAAAACCAAAAGGCAGACAAAACGAGAATCACTGATAAACAATGGGGAAGTCGTAGAAAAATCAATTTAAAATACGCTAGATGGAAATAATATCACATGGTATATGTCCGACGAAATAAAATCGATACTGAAAATGACTGGCTTCTGTCAAGGTTGAAAATCAATGTAACAACCTTTTCCAGTCAGTCATGACTGGGCGGTAAAATAGTGACGAGAGAGTAGTTTGCCTCCAGTCACACACTCTTCCCCGTCAACAATCGTGATGACACATTTTTTGTCAAGATGTCTGGTGATGATGCATGGATGTGGATCCATACATTTCCCAAGGGGATTGGGATCACCGTCTCTCGATACGGGTATGGTGGCACAAAGGAGAGCAGACTGTTATGGGACTACATAGAGTAGCGTGTGCTTGAGAAGAGATCGGGTGAATAGTCCTACCTTGGCAAGCTAATCTGGAAATCGGCGGCAGAGTATCGGCGGAGAAAGCCGTAGAACAATCTCCATGCTGCATACGACATCTGGTATTCACAGATGGTCACAAAGAACTAGCATACAAAAAATGACGAGGTTATTTATGTATTGATTGTCACTAAAGAGATAGTTTATTTTTGATAATTCGAGTATTCTGATTTTTTTAAAGTCTCAACTCAAGATGTCTTAAAAAGGTGATCAGACATAAGGTTTCGAGCTGAACTATCATCTGATATTATGCAGTATGAAAAAAGTAATAGAAAGAGGATTATTCGATTGAAAATATAACTTATTTCATTAAATAATAAACTCATGCACTATTTTTTAAAAATTTGATTTTGGTTTCAAATGATTAGTGTTTATGTGACCTATTCCTCCCTATTAACTGTCTATCCCATTTCAAAACGCTTCCATCATTTTATTAACACTGTTAATCTATTTCCACATGGACAAATTTATTATAAATTTTAGGTTATAACAGGAATCGGACACAACAGATAACCAACCAAATAAACATATTAATTTGCCTGTAAAGCTTTTATATGGATACATATTTCTCCATATTTTGAAGAACAAATATCAATGTGGGATACGTATGTCTGGGAACAGATGAAAAACACGGAATTATCTGATACCTCTGCCTAGATGTCTTTCTTAATTCAGTTATATTAAGCAAACTACTTCTTGAGGGGTGTTCAATCTATAATGACATCATTTCATGCGGTCGTAAAAGCCGGGAAAATCTCGCTTCTTTATTTTTCGTGACATGTACAACACAGTACTCTTCTAAAAATAATTTATGGACCTATGTATCCCAGCAGTCATAGAAACCTTGAAGTATATATGTCCCAGGAGTCTGAAAAGGTTAAAAACAAAAAAAAAAGTCTTCATCTCAGCCAGCGAATAACTTATCTAAATAGTCTTTTTGTTCATGGGGGTTAGCTGCAAAAATTTCCAAGACTGAAACTCAGTGTTGCCAACCTCAAAAATATGTTTGCACTATTTTGACTATCAATAGGTGCTAAATTAAACAAAATAGCTAACAACGCTAAAATGACTAAAAAAAGCACCCAAGACAACGCTTAAAATGGACCAGTTTGTTAGTGGCCTGGCGCTAATTCAGCGATTTTTGTACTACCAATTTTTTTATATCAAAGGTAGACATATAACATCCACGTTTGTATTCATGATTTAAAAATAAAATAAATGAATTCCACAATCCTACTGTTTATCAAAGAGCAAGTTTTATTGAGTTGAATGATCCAAGCGTTTTTCAGCTCTGATCTCATGATATTGAGTTATCCAACAAAAACTGAATTTCTCATTAGAACTGTCTGGAAATCTACCTGAAAAAGATAATTTTATGGCTAGCACTCACAAATGTTTGATAGAAGGGTTCCTTGACAACGAGTAATACTAATGCCACTGTTGACGTCAT
This sequence comes from Thysanoteuthis rhombus, assembly GCA_963457665.1. Taxonomy (NCBI): domain Eukaryota; kingdom Metazoa; phylum Mollusca; class Cephalopoda; order Oegopsida; family Thysanoteuthidae; genus Thysanoteuthis; species Thysanoteuthis major. The sequence continues at coordinate 13,972,910 of OY735201.1, forward strand.
ACTCCTACTACCTAATTTACAGCGAAACCTGAAATGTACACAAAGGTAGTCCTCCTGTAGTATTGATAAAAGGATATAGTTTGATGTTCTGAAAGCATCAAACAAGATGCAAGATCACAGCGATAGCACAATGCGATGGGTTACGAGAGAAACACAATAACAAATGTAGGACAACTGAAGTCAACCATTAGCAACGGGATTATTATGATCAAGTATGTATTGAGAATGCGTGACGAACTCAATAATTCAGTGAAGCAAAGTCTATCAATCCAGAGCACTACTAGAGTATCTGCTACTATGACCAGGTCTTGATATCAGACAGTTCAGCTCTCATAAAATTAATTAATCTGAGAAACCTGCTTTCGTGAAATAATACGTAAAAATGCTAACAAACGTTTACAATGTGTGCGTGAGAATACAGAGTAATTTGTAATCTACACAATGATTTGAGGTGGGGGGAAATTAATTAGTTCCAGTGTTCGACATTTAAAAAAGAATATCTAACTCTTGCTGGTTTTCTAACAATCTTCTCACGTCATTTATTCAACTTTTTTTTTTGAATTTGGTTCCTGCTGCAAAGATTCTCGAAGTCGTGCCGAAGCCACAAAAATATTTAAATAAGCTATTAGAAACTGTCAACCAAAACTGTTGCTAAAACAGCCAAAAGAGGTTTCTCTCAGTTTACAAGTTGGCACTACTGGCTAGCTATGTATTACGCGCACAGACTGCATCAGTGGAGCTAAAGGGCTAAAAATTTGAAGATTTACACGTCAGCATGTCGACAGGAAAAATATCTTTTAAAATCTCCCTTGAATAGGTTTTTAGTGTGTGTGGGGGGGTTCAATTTGCAGTGCAAGTTTATGCTAAATTGATCACTAGTTTTTGAGGATTCACACTATTCAGTTATTACAGAAGCAACCTATTTATTGATCATTCAATTCATTGATCACCCCCAGCATATCATGCTGCCAAAAGACATTTGTCAGGTGACGGTTTCTATTGAGTGATCATCCAGACCTGTCACATTGCAATGTATTTTTATTGTACGAAAAATTATCAACCATCAGTGAGTTTGAATCTCACCGAGAGTTTATCCCTCCTCTCCCCCACCCCACCGATGAAACTGTTTACTCACCGTCGTAGATTGACAGCCTGTGTAGAGTTGCGACAAAAAGCAACGAAAAAATAAAGATGTAAAAGAAAATACCAGAAAAAAAAATAACAACTGCCCCCGTGGAAATTCCATGGGTGTTGCCGACTAAGATTATCCATTATCTCCTGTCTCAGCTCTTTTCACACCTTTTAGTTGGATCTTCTCTCTCTCTCTCTCTCTCTCTCTCTCTCTCTCTCTCTCTCTCTCTCTCTCTCTCTCTCTCTCTCTCTCTCTCTCTCTCTTCCATATCATGGGTGTCAGCAGAAAAAATTGCCAAGTCTGAAACAGTGCTGCCAAAAATATGTTTGTGCTGGTCTGACTGCCAAAAAGCGCTGAATAAAAAGGGCCAAAAAGATGTAAAAGAAATGGTAAAAATGTTTAAGCTCTCCGGTGCTAATTTAGCAATTCTCTTTTTTTTATCTTATTTGTCAAAGCAAAGATGGAATCACGTCTGAAGACCTTCAACATCCATGTCTTATCCCTTCCAATGTTCGTCCATGTTTCATCTAAATATTATAACAACGTAATAATTTCAGATGTTTTTCGCCTTTCCCTGTCTGACCTTTTATCAAACTACCGAAATTTATTTTCTGCTCTCTCTTATCAAATTACCTAACCTTTCGATTGTGTTATAACTGAATACGTACCTTTCAAAGGTGGGTAGGAAAAGAAAGCGATTTTTCTCTTTCCTTCAATTTTCGGTTCCTTTAGTGTAATGGTTAGCACGTCTGCCTCATACACAGAGGGTCCTGGGTTCGATTCGCGAAAAGTGTGAAAAACTCTTTGTTGCGACAAATTTCCCCCGTGCGTACAACAGCTAATAAAGTACACTTTAAGCTGTGTGAATAGATTAGAGATATCCCTGTGGTGGGCTTGTATCCTGTCAAGGGGGTGTTCATAAACAACTTGTAGGTAAAAAGTCTCAAGGCTGGTCTTATTATCTCGGTGAATATAAATGCGCTAACATATGTTTCATCGCTATCAGACCTTCTGGAATGGTGTGAACCAAAGGAACTGTTGCTATCAATATACTTCGGAAGAATTCTTGAGCGTTCTCATACCCCAGAATATTTTTTTCGGAAGAATTCTTGAGCGTTCCCATACCAAAATAATTTTATGACCGCTAGTTTTACGCCAAGCACAACATATTTACATGCTCACCTATGCCTTTATGGTACCTTAGAACACATCTTTCTAACAGATGAATTAAATTTCCAGTGGTTCTCTGCCATTTTTGCAACATGACCAGTCGATTGCTATTTGAGTTTTGTAATGGATTCTATGATATCTCGGACTCCTGTTTTTCTCACTGTTATATAGTGGTCTCTGTTGTGATCCGTTCATGTGATGTTGAGCATGATTCTCTCCTGTGCACGTTGCCTGGTTCTCAGTTTGAAGGTCAAAGCCATAGATGTTTACAGACACCAGAGCTATGACAGCTTGGCATTATTTGTAAAAGCGTGATAGCGTAAAGTGAATTTCCGTAGAGAGGGGATACCTGTATGGAATAATAACAGATTTTCAATACTATATGCATATTATTGTTTGGAATGCATTTTTCGGGTCTGGCAACCTTGGAAAGGAGGGGGGAAAGACATTGTGAAAAATGCTGAAAAGGATGCATATACAAAAAAAAAAAAAAAAGATTGAGACCCACTTATTCCAATGCTTTCTTAAATTACCTTTCTTTCTATCGATTATTCCAATTCTCCCCATTTATCTTCTGACAGGCAAAGAGAACAAAGGGGCGGCGACACTGGAAAAAAAATCTCATTCACTCTAAATCGATGCCTCAGCAAAAGGAGAAAAAAGAATGAAGACAAGCCTGAAAGTAAGACCACAGATGCGCTAATTCTTTTGTGCAAAGATCTAGTAAGGGTAGAGTTGGCAATTTTAATTTCAAGTTTACATCTAAAAGAGAGTCAAAAACGTTTTTTTGAAACAACTAGGAACGTCTTGATTTTCCGGATGTATCTCTACAATGTAGGAAATATATTAGAGATAACAAATAATTTATCTGTGACTTCGATCTTGCAAATGTATCTTATTGAAATATTCCGTAATTTATTAAAATTATTATTTGATTTAAAGTATCAAAATAAGTGAGGTATTGTTTATTTTATTACGAATCATTTCAATGGGAATTTCTAGCATCTAGACGCATTCAAAACACCCAAATTGGATGAAAGGCATCTAAACTGGCAACGCTGAGCAAGGAACGTAACTTGGTAACGCCTATCTTCACAATGCTGAGCAAGGGACATGACTAACATTTCGCAACTGAAAAGAAGTTTTCCTTATATTCCCTAACTAAACTTGATTGACAGTCAAATTCTATCGATAAGATTAATTTATATGAATCTATTGATCAAGCAACTTCCCTCCCTACTTATTGTTTCCTCCTGAGTTTCTCTGCTTGGTTTGACCTTGCACCTCGCTTTCATACGGAGCCTGATTCCGGATATCCGCTAGTAGACTTTTCTCTTTCTCGGATAAAAGATCGCTTGCAATTTTCGGAGCATTTGTGAAACCCAAATGAGAAATTTCCCCGGGGGAGGGGGCATGCCTTGGAGCTCTCTCGTTTTATGCTTTGTGGCTAAGCTTGTTATAAATACCCCCAAAGGAAAACATACCACTGGGTGAGTGATAGACTTAGCAGGATTCAGACGTAGTCTGTTGGTTAAGAAGAAGAAGAAGAAGAAGAAGAAGAAGAAGAAGAAGAAGAAGAAGAAGAAGAAGAAGAAGAAGAAGAAGAAGAAGGAGAAGAAGAAGAAGAAGAAGAAAGATATACATGTGCGTTATTTACCAATCGCACTGTAATACACAAGAAATAAATACATGTATAATAATTTTACTTTAACCTACATCCATAAATACATCGCTCTCTCTCTCTCTCCCTCTCTCTTATATGTGTGTGTGTGTGTGTGTGTGTGTGTGTGTGTGTGTACATTTCCAACAAATACTGCTAGAATAGCAGCAAAGCCTCTATCTATTTTCGTTGTTGAAATATTACCACTAACTGCAGGATCTTCAGCAATACCTCATGGTAACACCAAGATTTGTTCATTTTCCGTCAGTGTGACTATTCCAGTCCCTCTCCCCGGAGAAATAGTGGGGAAGTATTTTCCTGTTTAATTCAAGAAAATAACTTGCAAAATATCAAAGTGCCGGAGTCCTTGCTGTGCATTAACGCTTCTTGCTTAGTCACAAGGTATTTCAAAATTTTATACTTTTCTATGCACTAAATGTCATAATTGTACCCATACTCTAAAAGAGTGGCAAGTCAGCAAGAAAAGGTCACTTTTGTTTATAAACGCTGGCCTAATTGAACGACTTGATGGACCATATAAGTGAAGTGAATTATTAGAAATATTTTGCTCAAATAAACGGATACTCTGTTCAGCCGGTGATCCGATCGATCGTGATTTATTGAGTATAAATATGTACAAGTTTGCTCCCTATCCGAAAGCAGAGTTCCTCTCAGAACCTCTTATATAGAAATAACTTGGAACAAAGAAAATGGTGATGGTATCTAAGATAGGACCGTTGGGGGATGGGATGGTGAAGATACGAGAGAGAAGGTAAAAGATTGCACACTGCCTGTTTAACAGTTTGTAGCAAAACAAACGAACTTTGTAGCTAAAAGCGAAAAAGTGGTGTGAAGCTAACTTTCGAGGAGTGGGATATATATATATATATATATATATATATATATATATATATATATATATATATATATGCACAAAAGGTCACGTGTAAAATTTCCCTGAGCCGTTAATTGAGTATACTCCAAGTTGGGCGATTGAGGTGGAAGGTATGTATTGTGTCACGGTTGGAGCCTCCCCATCTTCCAAAATGTTTGGCCAACATGGAAGATTATGGCTCACTGAAACTTTAAATGGGATGCAAAACCTGCAATGTATCATTATATATATATATATATATATATATATATATATATATATATATATATATATATATATATATATATATGAATGATGTATTTATGTATCAACATAAGTATGTGCATGAATAAAGTTTGTAATAGCAGGAAGCATCTTGTCTCTGATATCCATTGTACGTTTGGATGTGTGAAATAACAATTTCAAATATGTGTTGATGTTGCATCAATTATACATTCATACTATACTATGTATATGAAATTTTCACATATCTCTAATGAATATTGCATGTATAGCTACCCATTTGCATATATATATATATATATATATATATATATATATATATATATATATATATATATATATATATATATATACCCCATATGCAATATTCATATGGATAAATCATTTGTTAAATACAGTGTTGCCCATATATGAGTACACCTCTACCACCTCTCTTTTTTCACGGAGAGCTTACTTCTAAACCAAACATTTCCTTATTCTTAGTGAAACATTACAAAATCAAAATGGAGGTTATCAGATATTATTTATGACTAAACACTACAGCATTGAAACTCTTGCCAAAAATATTTTTCGTGAAGATGTACCCATGTCTAGACGGCAACAGCGTTCCAATGCTATAAAACTTGGTCATAAATAATATCAGTTTTGATTGTGTAATGTTCCACCGGAAACAACAAAATCTGACTGTGTTAGATTTAGAAGGAAATTCATTTTCCATTAAAAAAATGGTTGGGGCGATACTTTATGATTTATGTCTACATAAAAGCCGATACATCGACCAAAGAGAAAGATATAGATGTTTGTTTTTCGATTCGGCACTAAATTGGAAATATATATCATAACGATTTGTAATATTTTTCCGTTTTTTTCCCTTTATTTAATCAGATGAAATATCATATCACTATCATTCTTATACATTTTTTACTCACTGCCAGGCAGGCGGGTGGGTGTGATCGGCCTTAGCAGAAATTGCGATAAAAAGCGACTAATAAAATCAAGATAAGGGTAAAAATTAGTTTGAAAACAATTTTGAAAATAACAATGATTTATAAAAAAAATTATATAATGGAAAAAATCAGGAAAATGTGTTAAATATTTCAACTACAAGGATGTAAACAAACATGACAACGATCAGAATGATGGATCAGCTTAAGGGTGTTATTTGAACGTCTGTGTCCGATTGGTAAAGCAGGCTGGGGTAAATTGTGCTTCCCCAGGCTACTGGGATGTGGGTTCGAATTCAACATAAAGCTCATTCTTCATTTTCCGATCGTCGCTATTTACTAACTGCTAGAGGATAATTGTCACGAGCAAAAAGTTGCGATAAAAAAGACAAAATAAAATCTAGATGAAAGTGAAAAGAAGTCAAAGGTTTCTTGAAAAAATTGATGATTCATAATATATTCAGCAATATGCCCTGGCCAAAGAAGGTCATGGTTGGCGTGATCAAAGAACGTGATTGAATGAAGACACAACGCTAATCGAATGACCAGTTAGATACGCGATACCTGGTTCTGGTTTGGATATGCTCCGAGAATACTTATACAGATGAGGCCAATATAGTGTTGAGGATGCTTTTATGATAGTTCACTGAATTTTTTCTGACTAGTAATGGTCATAGAACGTTATCACCACCATTCATAATTGCATCAAGGATGATATCTTTTAAACTATTACTGTTAACTCATCACCCTGCAACATATCCAGTTGTTGTTTCATCTGGAAGCAAACAAAGACACTAATTCAAGTGCTGCTTAAAAGTATCAGATGAAACATCATTTGGGTTTCTTATATTATTCGGTAAGCTATTAGAAAGTTTACTAAACTATTCCACTTCACACAATATTTGTTTTTATTTTTGCATGATGCAATTTCTACCTCTTTTATCACTCACTATAACACTGTTTTCAAGGCACGCTCGACTGTGTCAAAAAGAAGAGTTAATGAAGACGGGTTTTGAGAAATATTCAATATATCAGATTCATGAACTCTAGTCAAGAGTGGCACAGCGTTTTCCCCGATCTTTTGCAGTATTCTTTCCTTTGAAAACCACCATTCAAATTCTAAATTGTTCTCAAACGAAAAATATATCAAAACACAAAAAAAAACCTGTACAAAAAGCCAAGGAATAACAGCTTGTAAGAACCATGTATCTTTCGCGCACGCCACGAAGGTTTTCATCAAATGATATAAAAAAATATACATCGCCTACCGTAAAGCAGTGGTGAGAAGGTTATTCGGGTTGTTGGTTGTTTCTGAAGTATACTTGAGCCTTACTTGGTACCCAATAACTATAGCTCCAAAACTTGGGGAATCAGACTACATACACATCTCGCAGACCATCATCATGGTAGGTGTAATTTCACTCCTCACTTTGGCTTTATTCCTGTCTTAGCTTAAGAGCCTAAAGCTTGTGTGTCAGATTAAGCAACGGTTACTAAATATCTCCGTTGAAGTTACTTAGAAAGCACCACTTACTGACTGATCATTGTTGAGAAGCATCGAATTGATACTTGAAGAAACTAGGGTAGTGTCGGTTCCAAAAGTGCATGTTTGGAAGAGGTTGGACTTTATGGTGTGCAAAGCAGCCGACCATATTTGTCTGTTGTACGAAACTACAGCTTCGAAGTATTTCTGTTACTTTTGTTCGGTGTTGCCAATTCAAATAAAGAATATCTAAATTTAGATAATTCTAAAAAGTGAAGGTCAAAAGAGATAACACTAAGAAACAATGATATAATATCTATAATCTTTAATTCTTTGAATTTGTTTTTACAAGATTTCTCGACAGCTGATCCAAACAACTCTAAACTCGACACTGCACTACCTTGTGCACTGGCAAATATACCTATTGTTGAGTAATTGCTGTGAATGTGCGGAAAACAAGTGGCCTTAATTGAAACTAAGTGAAGCTAAGCTTAGTAAATAGCATTACTTCTGCACTGACTTTGAGCCTCACTGAGTACCACACATTTATGGCCTTGTACCAAACTCAATCAAACTTATCAAATACATATAACACAATGATAACTAACACAAAAGTAATTAGTAATAGATATTCTCAAATTTAATTACATATGCCGACAGATACCGGATAGAGAGACAAACTTAATGGCGACATCGCCTCTCGCCGACTGAACATTTAAGAACAAAGATCGAATAATGGCAACTGCTCATCGTTTTTTATTGCTTTCATCTTTGAGCCCCTCTCGTATTTCCTTATCATTTCACTGAATATTTCTGCCCTGTAGGAATGACTGACTGACCCGAATCAAACGAAAACAGACCAACATACAAAACCAATAAAAGCAGAAAGGAGAGCCGCGATTTGGCCCTCTCCATTGATGAGAGAACAGATTATTTATTAAAACAAGTCGATCCCGCTGAACGGTTCTGGCGTTTCGTGACGTGATGCATAATCGACCTAACAGTCTTTCTCTGATACTATATCCCCCTTCTCTTTTCTTCTCCCTTCAGTGATTTTCTATATCGTTTTGTTTTGTTTTTTTCAATCATCGACGTTTGTTTTTCTTTCCATTTTTTGTCTTCGATTCCCTCCTCTAAACCTCCACTGTTATCATCGTAGCCACTGTTATATCTTTCCTTTATTTGGTGTTAATTTGCTTCATTCTCTTCAACCTTTTCTTTCGTTGCATAGATCATAGTAAACCGGCCATTTGGTATTAACGGGAGAAAATAGCCTACCTAGGGCAATGACACTTTAGTCCTTTACCCTTGGTAACTCACACACTTATCCAATAGTTACTTCTATTTTCCAAAACATTCAGTAAAGTCCTCCTTCTGGATCGCCCCCAGCTGCATCGTCGATTGCTTGAAACCCCTTTTGGAAAAGCTAGAAGTTGTAGTTAGCAAAAGCTCGACTGTACGGAGGGAGGGTGCTGTTAGACCCGGGTGGTGCAAGGTTTCACAAAAAAAATGCACTGCATGAGACGTACAGAAATGGCAGGAAACTATGGATACGACGGTCACACCACACATAAGCTCAGTCATTGGTGACTCCCTACTCACTGAGTAACCCTGAGGAGTGTGTTCACACATGCACAGTAAGGTCCTCTCTGATAAGTTACCAATTTACATTTAGGCTGCTTAAACGGTTCTCGAGATATCCAAAAAATGGATGGTTACTTTCCGGACAAACCTTGCACATCGTCTCAGAATTCCAGACAGATAGCAGAGAGAAGCTACAAGGAAATATAAAAATAGATTTATCGAAATTCTGAGACCAGATGTGTTCGGTCAGAATAACGGTAACCGTGAGCACACAATGAAACAAAGCATCAAAGGTGTGGAGGGAGATTCACAAACGGGGAGAGGGGAGAAAGAACGCTGCTTCGAGCAAGGCAGGGGACAGGAGAGGTGAAGCTAAGTTGGAGGGGGCTCCATAGATAGTATAGCAGGGAGAAAACGGACCGCGGGGAAAGGCGACGAAGGAATCAGAACTAATGCCAACTGCAAATCTTTGATGACACCTGGCTACATTGGGAATGTCTATTTATAAAGACTAGAGACATCTGTTTGCATAATGCTAAGTTCTGTAACGTTCGCAGAGTTGTTCTTTAATTCCACAAGATAAGAAGATTTCAAAAGATCGGATCAAACTTGGGTTCTCTAGAAGTAGCCAATCCCTCTCTTGCCCACTACCATCGGAATTACCAAATTTGACGGCTTATGAGATCCCTCCTTTTCCCACTAAAAATCCATCGTAACTTTCGTTGTGTAGATCCATATTGGCCAACACTCGAGAAGTTAAAAAAAAAGCTGGATGCTAAGCGAGAAAAATCGAAAGAGATGCAAGTTTTTTCAAATATTCACATCTGAAAATAGGGCGCGTCATATCACAGTAATCTGCAAAGACCGTTTCTCCTGACCTCAAGCTATTCTCGTCTTTCTCGAGTGTGGAAATATCTTCAACGTCTATCAAAATTGTCCCTTGATCAAATATCCTTATTATTCGACACGTTTCCAATCAATACCTCCACCTGCTATCTTTTATTTTTTTTATTACATTTTTGGTCTATATATTTTGGCGTTCAAATTCCAGGAATTTCGAACAAAGCTTTAGCTTCAGACAAAATTCAAAGATGTATCCTTTACCTCTTGAGCCATTGTTAATAAGCCAGTCTCGTACATCATTACTAAAATAGTAAGATCTAATCGTCGTCCTTTTTACTTAACCATGCACCGGATTCACCTCTGCCCGCGTCGGTGAACGTTTGACTGGCCTTGTGCCAGACTCGCTTCGGCAAATATCAATGAGAAAGTATGCTCGATAATAGTGCACTCACCCAAGCTAAATCATGAGGGCGCATGACCAGATTTCTGCAGTGAAACTTCCGGAAGGAAGAAGCATGAAAGATCTCGAGTCCTCTGTACCGATCAGAGAAGTCCGTTACTGCAAATGATATTGGCAAAGCCGCAACAGAGGTTCTTGATATATCGATATCCCCGTTGATATTAATATGAAAGTCAATCGATATCGGGAAGAAACGGGATAAAGGAATAGGCAAGACTGATAGATTGAAAAAAATAAGTGAGAAGGAGAATTATACAGGAATTGATGATAAGTAGAGACATTTAGAAAGATCAAAAGGGAACGAGATCAGACGGAAGTTGTTGTCGGTACTATTAATAAAAGTGACTCCCAATGAAATTTCGATTATTTCTACGTAAAGGAAAAAAGCTAGGTATATTAATATAATAACACTTATATGCTAATCGATGCATGTTAGTCCAAGTCAAAGACTTGTACTGCGCTGGTAGTCGGGGGCGAACCAAAGACTCCTCTTTCGTACACAACTAACCTTTCGAATAGGGGGAGGGTGCGACTCCTAATTTTTTTCCACTCTCTGTAGTGTACTCAGTTAGCTGCTGAGTGAACAGAGAACATTACCTTTATGAAGAGTTTTCTACACATCGCTCATACTGGGAATCGAACCCGGATCTCTGCGCGTGGGGCAGTCGTGCTAATGTAATACACCAACTGACCAAAAACTACAAGCTTGAAAGTCGACGCATATTAGTCAAAGTTATAGACTTGTACTGGAGTGGCAGTCGGAGGCGACCCCAAGGCTCCACCTCCGTTCGCTTCTATCTTCTATAATGGGGGAGGGGCGACCCCATCATGATTTTTTTTTTTAGTCTGCTAAGGTGGCGTGTAATAATAAATGCTAATGAATAAGTAGGAATTCTTTTATTTGATATCAAGTTTTTAGATTCGCTAGCGTCTCTGGCATCATTTACTGACTGACATACCGAAACGTTATTCACGTCACTTGCTCGCTATTTCCAATCTAAAAGAGTTACGTCCTTCGCTCAGTGTTGTGAATTTAGATGTTTCCCATCTAAATCTAGGTGTTCTTCATTGCATCTGGATGTTAAAAAAAATGCAATTTAGATTATCGAACAAGTAATATTTTTATTCAGTTTATTGTAACAAAATAGTGAAATCAAATGATAATTTATCAATAATATGTCATATATCTCCAAGACTTTTCATACGTGTCAGGAGGAACTATGTGTTTCGAAAAGTTTTTTAAAAATTCGTTTTAGATGTAAACTCGAAAATAAAGCAGGAAACACTGTCCTTTGCTAGATCTTCACACAAGGAAAGAACGAGCGCATCTATGGTCTGACTTTCTTGTTATATCAATAAAAGATCAATACTGCCATAGCGTACAATTATGAGCTTGTGATACTAATAAACGCTAAATCACGAAGGCGATCTTCCTCTTTAATCACATGCAGAGGAAGCCGTTTATTGAGATCACTTTGGGTCAGTGTCTTTTAGGTAAGAGTAACTGGCAGATAACATTGATCTAAATATATATATATATATATATGAGGATTCTTATTGTGATCACTTCACAAGTGTTTGATACCGGTAGATTTGGATAAGATCACTGGCTGATAACATTATCCCAGATAGTATTAAGCGACTCCTTTTGTGTATTCACATACGCATTCATGTATGCGTTTATGCATTACTGACTAAACTAAGAGTATCACAGCTGATCACCCGGTGAGGATCGAATTAATTACACTTGCCAAGGGGTCTGCACTACAAGCTTAGCAGTCAGGTGTCTGGCCTTGTGACAAACTAATGTAGGTTAGCAAATATCTGGCTTTGTGCAATATAAAGCAAAACTCTATGGTAAGTATGCAAACATGTGTCACCCACTATATAGAAGTTTGCTTTACGCCTCTTCGTTTCTCCGAAATACCTGAAGCCGCCACAGCTTTGAAGTGTGATCATCTGGGCTTCACCTTGATTAATTTTGTGCATCTGTCAGCAACATGTGTCCTAAGGTTTCAGAAAAACTGAAGAGAACTTGTAAGGGTGTAGCGCTTAAAATAAAACTGGCAGACATAGAAATATGTTGTTTTTTTGTTTGTGGAGCGGGGGTACACTCAAAATATTCACATGCATAAATTGATGGTGTTTTCTTCGCTTTACACTATTTCGACTAACAAAACGTTTGATTGGAACGCTTTACTTTTGGATAACAAGAAAAGCTTGTATTTACTAAGCTTAGCTTAGTCTAGCATAAAGCTGTCCGCATTCACGTCCTCATTTGAATGGGTTTGTCAATGCTCCCTCTTGGTTTTAGTAGTGAGTGAGTGAGCCCAAAAATCACTCGAAGACTTCAGATGCAAAAAAAAAAACAAGTCAACCTTTTGTTATAAATTGGACATCATTATTAAGATCAGGTTGATTATACTCTGTGTTTTGGAATTACAAGCGGGATTTAGTGGTTTTTGAGGTAAAACTTTTTGATTGTCGCACTGAGAGCTTTTTTTTGAGAGAGAGAGAGAGAGCTGAATCTTTTGATTGGCCACTCAGAGCTTTCACTTGATATTGTTATCTCGTTTTACATGGGAGTGACGTTTAGCAGTTTTGGGCCAGAAATCCTCACATACTGCACGAATCTGTCCTGTGATGTAAGTATGCCCGCACTGAATGCTTGTACAAATGTAAACTAGAAATTATTTTAAGATCATTTTGGCACAGGCCCCTCTCTCCCTCCCTCTCTGTCTCTCTCTGTCTCCCTCTCTCGTGGCTAATAAAACTGTGTTGTCATGTTTTGATATCAACTCAAGTAGGAGTGCAGTCTCTGAAGTAACGTATTTAGTCAAGATTCTATACTTTGAACTACTTGTTCAGTTCCTGGCTTCTGTCGTGCAATAAAAACAACAACCGAAAATTAGTGATGTACAAATGTGGTATTTGAAAAGCTGACTAATTAGTTAATAGAAACAGTTAGCAAAAGAAATCATTTTCAATAAGTATAATTATGATCATACATATAATAATAAGTAATGATTATTAATCATGACATTATTTTAGGTAACTGACGTCATAACTTGACAATTTTCTTTTTACTCTGGTTGCAAAATAAGGGTAGGCACGCACACATGCACATAGCTTGGAGGGAACTATGTATTACAATGTTGCTAATTATCGCTCTACCGTAGGCAACTTTCTTTTACTATGTAGAAAAAAAAACTTTGTTCCAATGAACTTGTAAAATCCACGATTTCCCCACGACAAAAGATTGTCAGTTCTGAAATTTCTGAAAGTCGTAGCATTCATTTTGGCTTGGTCATGTCTTGCACAAGGTCCCATTTGTGGTGAAACTATTAAGAATCTAATAAGCAATCAATCCATGGAAATCTACATTATTAACGACAGTACTACATATCTAGAGCTCCTGGGGAATACGATTGCATTGTAAGAAAGGTTATATTAGTGTTTTTTATTGGCCTTTTCAGTGGTTGATATATTAATTATAGAGAGGACACAGCATGATACACCAGTCACGTTTTCATCATCCGGAAAAATAGTAATTGCTTATTCACTTTACGCTATTTCAGCTCACAAAAGTTGTTTATATATACATGTATATATATATATATATATATATATATATATATATATATATATATATATATATGTGTGTGTGTGTGTGCGTGTGTGTGTATAGAAACGCTTCAGTTCCAGATGGGGAAATCTGTATATACTGCATATAATCGTGTATAGGTCAGGTTTTGAAAACCAGAATTTCTAGGCAAAAATTGGGGTTGAGATTCAAACATAATAAGGACTAGGACCAACGCTTGGTTTCAAAAAAGTACACCATAGATTAATGATTTCATGACTGTAAATTTACACCCGACCTATACACGAGTGTATAAGGTAACCAAATGAGCCGTCACACGCCTGAGTATATATTTGTATAGGTGTGTGATTATGAGAATCGTGTTTTCTGTGTACTTGGTTGATTTACGAAGACGATGAACAAAATAAGCAAAAACAGTGGTGGGGGGCAGAAGATAAAACCAATAAGTGGAATATGGCGTGAAGATGGACATTTCTATAAACATGTTTGATGCTGGAATCTAAATACGGACATGTTGACATTACTTTTCCCAGAGCAGAAACACCGAACAGAGAAAACAAACAAACACTATGAGCCGCAACCACAACACGTTGCAAAAGAAACAGACGATAACAACAACGCTTACAGCGGAGGAGCTGAAACCTAATATGTTGAAGCGAGTCCCGTGTCGAGCAAGATGGAGAATGTATTGGAAAGAAGTACAGGGTTTGATAATAAGTCCCAGCGATAGATCGCCATTTTGTTAGGGTGAGGAGTTCTTGGTTGGTCGGAATATTTTCCTGGTATATTGACCAGAGACCAAATCAGTCCGTAGCCGAGAGCGAATCGAGATTTACTTGATTTATTTATGAAGTTAAGTTGAGTTTTGGCACAAATAATTTGCAGCCAGTGAGAATCACGCTCGCCACAGGGGAGGGGGGAGCTGGTGAGACTTGCTTGTTAAACGTCACGCTACGGTGAGGCGCCCTTTCTTACTGATTTTATATAAGATATATAATATATATATATACTTTGGCACGAGACTGAATTAGTGTCAATAAGATGCCATGATGATTTTTTCTCTAAGTCAAGGGACTCGCTTGCTGTGAAAATCAGCGTTCGACATCCTGGCTTTTACTTGAGTTCGAAATCAGACGATTGTCACAGGTGTGAAATATGCAAGTACCACAGATACGAGGTAGGTCACAATATTACTTACTAGATCTGACTTACTGCTGTGGTCTTGAGCTCTACTATGGAGTTATGATCTGCAACGCTAGTTTGCTTCCCACTGAGCCACGGCGAGTTGCCTAATAGCTTCAATCAGCTTAGCTTAAAGTATGGCTCCTAAGTCATAACAGATGGACACCCAGTGAAGATTGAACTCAATACCTGAGTGATGAACTGCGAGAGTGACTTCCAAACCATTGCTCCACGGTGATGCATCCTAGAGTTACACAGGAAACTGCTTATTGTGATCATTTTAAGACAGGGTATTTTAGATAGTAATCAGCTGATAACATAAAGCAAAGGATATAGAAATGGGAACAATTAACATTCATTGCTATAAATCCATGGCTTTGTTATTGTATTCATTGTTATGAGCAACTTTATATGGAATGAATATTATTTTTTAGTTCACTAGCATAACAATAACCGTGTGATAACATTATACTGATTATAATAAACAGCTCTATATTTACAAAGTAGGTAGTCTGGCACACGGTCACAATAATGGGGGCCCTGTAGTGATGATCAAATTCGCTCTATAATTGAATTGTTCTGCAGAACAATTTGGCTAATCAGCAAATTTCCCTTATACGTATTATTTTCTCGGCTTGAGTTGGATACAACGCCAAAGTTGCGTGGGCAACAAATGAAGATCGAACCCTTGACACCAGCTAATTGGTCTGCAAGAGTAGGCGTCCCACCTGTCACCTGAAATAAATTATTGATTACGCTACTCTTTTCATATTTCAGATGCCGCACCGCGATTCTAAGTGCAAATTCACGTCTTAAGATGAATTGACGCGGCTAAGATGGTAATATAACGATTCAGCCTTCAGTGTCACCTTCACCCCCACCCCAGTCGGGCACAAGAGATTGGATTGGCGTTCGGTGTCACATCAAAAGGTTTCCTCTGTTTCTCCTATCACATATTTTGTCTTTGTCATAGAGATGACGTCTCTGGTACCAGAAACTGGGAAAGGAGTAAAGTACTCCCCTTACGCTGGCTACGGCATCAGCTGTCCCTGTCCAGGATTCACATATCACAGAGTTCCTCGTCCCAGCTGATTCTTCGACGTTAACGATATGCAGAATTGACTTAGACGTAAAAGCACCCGAAAAGGTGTCACAAATTTCACGATTCGTTATTTTACCCATAGCTGGAGGGACAGGGGTTTCATTGCTTAACTAAAAAAGGAAGGCACCTAACGAGGATTGAACTTGATAATGAATTGCGATACTAGCTCACAAACCACTACTACAAAGTATAGCTATCGAGTTAGTGACTAAGATTAACTTAGTATAACATAAGGTTAGTGTGGAGTAGAATAAAAAATCTTGGATATGGTCACTTCGGTTCAAACCATAGTTTCCCAGGATGTATCAATTAGTTAGTTACGCCATATTTGTAAGGTTAAATATTCAAAGATTTTAGATAGAAACTCTCAACAGTGGTTTTTTCAGTTTTTACGGCCCTCACCAATGGATTTAGAGGGCTGAAAATTCAAACGTTTACTCCTTATTGTATTTAGAAGAAAAATTTTCTTTATCTTGTAGATTTTTAGTAAAGGGTCCAATTTGCAATTCAATTTTTAGTAAACGGTTCAATTTGCAATGTATTTTAAGCTAAATTGGTCCCTAGACTGTATCCGGTAGTTTTTATGCTTGTTCATTTCTTTTTAAATTCGTGCTTTTTCTAGCGATCACTATCCAATAAAAAACGAGAGTAATAACTTATTCATTGATTATACCTTTCTTTTTGTCCATTCTTTGAAAATTAATCACCCCCAACATGATACGCCGCCAAAAGGCATGAGTCGATTTTTATTGGGTGACTAATCAGAGCTGTTTTGTTCACATCTTGTCTAATTGTCAAATGACTTATTGCCATTCCTTGTAATCATTCCATTATTTTAAGAACCTAATCAGTTAATGGAATTTTTATTCGAATTCCTTTCCAACTTAAAGATTCACTTATTTACCAAGAGGAAGGACAGAGCTATTAGCGTTCACTGGGACGTGTTTTTGTAGACATTTTACGAAGCGGTTAACATTTTGATCGAACGTTCAAAAATCAAGGTTGCTTATGCTGAATAGATTCTTTGGTTTTTCAGAAGGTCAGTTGCGAACATAATGGGAGTTGGAAGACTTGTTGCCCGGGCAACAAATAACTTTATGATAGTGTTGAGGTCTTCAGTTTTTATACCGGACAATGGAAGCTCAAAATCATATTTTGGCCTCTATCTTCAAGTTCATTGAAAGGAAATTCTTATCACAATGTTTCCTTCAATTTGTTTGTCTTCCTAAGAAAAATACCAATATATATATATATATATATATATATATATATATATATATATATATATATATATATATATATATATATATATATATATATATATATATATATATATATATATATATATATATATATATTAAGTGTGACGATCATCGAGTCACGTCTGTTATTATACTTACTGATCCCTCATTGTTAGAATACATTTTTTAGGATACCTACCAAAGTGAGGCTTATTTAAAAAAATCTAGTTCGTAGTATGAAATAACATCCATGAATAATCCATTATGATAATACCCTATATAAAATAACAAACTACACGTATGACATGAACTATATATTAAAACTAAAGCTGAAAAGGAGAGGGATGTTTGAGCAACAATGCTGGGGTGCCATGTAAATCTGTTTTGTTTTTAGAATCCCTGAAACGTTTACATGGTAAACAATTGATGATTACAGCAAGAGAAAATTTATACGTTGTACCATAATAACAAAGTATATACAAAACAGGGGAAAAACACTGAAGAAAATTACATGAATTGCATTGACATATATCGGGAAATAAACTACTGAAGTTACACAGAAAAATTTATAAAACGTTTTTAATGTTCAATGTTCAAAGCTGTAAAGCTTTGGAGACTCTGAGTTGACGAGGATCTCAAACAGTGCAGTTAAGGGACACAGAAAGTGTACCCTGGAGTAGGTGCAGTCTGGTTGTGTAGACATGGTGAACAGACGGACAGACAGAGAGTTCGCAGGATGGGTACAGACAGACAGACACTGTATATAGGGTCCTCGGTGTAGAGATACAGAATTGAATAAGAGCTCCTAAAAAGAGAAAACGCTTTGTTCAGAATTCATAGAGTTTTCAATTACGACTATTCCAACGATGGACCAATATCCAAACAGAACTTTCACGCTTATACACCATCGAATCCATGAATATGTAAATAACAGCTGTCTCCGACTGGATACAACCCGAATGCTTTCCTGATTATTCTCTTCCCACTTCTTCGTCGTTACTTGCTGTCCCGTGCCAAATAAACTCGCTTACCAATTACGCACTACGAGAAACACGCCATAATATGAAGATTATTAATTTCCCTCTTGCGATTTGACAACACTGTAAATAAAATAAGTATTCTCGTTCGCATTCCAGTACCTTTTCACCGACACACAGCCATATACGTACAAGCACACATACAGATATCAATGAGAGTATCACAAGGACAGTTTTTATCTGGACCGTATAGGAGATCGATAAAATTATTGGGTCAATCTTTCTAGAGGCGCCGAGGGCCGGCGGCTTTTGCTTGCCTTGAAAAAAATCAGCATTTGAAAGTCTGGGTTTTAACCAGGACCAGAATACTGGTGCCAGAGAGATTACAAATGTGTTTGCCAAGCAACAACATCGATAATCACGAAAAACTCACGCAAGTATATTCGACTAACATCTTTACCATTGCTGTTTCGATTAACATAGTTCGACCGGTGGGCTCTTCGTCCTTCCTCCGGTTTATGCCACATCCGGGTTTTCCATCTAATCAATCTAAGCGGCAAAAATTTTTCTGGATTCGACGCCTTTACTGGAGTAGCCTAGTTATTCTACTCAATCTGTCACAAAAACTCCTGACCTAGTTGCTAGGATTAATGAGGTGGTGAAAGTTCTAGAAAATGAAAAGGCTATAACACCTGGGGAAGGTCGATGAGCCAATTAGTTGAAACGTACTAAATAAAAAAAGAAATTGTCGTCAAAATAATCAATCCAATAAAGTCCATTATCATGGAGTCTATACTAATTATTGGAGAGACCCGGGAAGATAAATTTTAGGGTTATACTATCTGCCGAGGGAAGTACCGAAATGAAGAAAAAAGTAGGCAATCGGTATTTTTCGAAATATTTTCTCAGAGATAATCTAAAAGTACACACTCCAATAATATTTTATTCGTAAATTCAGGATCAACATATTGACAAAAGTTCCACTTACTATCTCAGCATTGAGTCCTTAAAACTCACCATAAAACCTATCAAAAGTTACTCAAATAAAGAAGTATATCTTTAACCAATCTATAATTCTAATCCAACACCCAACCCCAAAAGGCTCCCAACGCATTCCAAATCTTTGAGAGTTTGTCTTTTTCAGATCCATGCCACTTATTCGAAAGTCGTAGAATAACAATCGGAGAATCGCGATAAAAGGTAACAGAAATAAGATGAAAGAAAAGTCAATAATTAGTCATAATTAAAGAACAGGTTGAATTCCTATTCCGACTGTATACATGCATAACTCATACATATACACACACCCTATACGCACACATACATATACACACACCTTACATACACATGCATGGGCATACATATAGATAAGTACATATACATACATACGTTCGTAGACACACATGCATATATATATACACACATATATATATATATGCATACATACACATACATACATACATGCACATTACATATACATATATACACGCACATTACATATACATACATACACGCATATTACGTATACATACATATATGCATTTACAGATACATACATACATGCATATCATATATACATATATACACGCACATTACATATACATACACAATATACACGCATGCACATATATATAATATACACACATACATATATGCATGCATACGCACATACACATGCATGCGTACATCCATACCTTTACATACATGCTATTTGACGAGGGAATCTAAAAAATTCTTGGAATTCATTGATAGCACTGGAGCAGAGCGTGGTTATTAGGTGTGCTGCAAGATAGCGTTGGCCCACAGCTTGGGGAATCAACAGAAACCTTCGTACACGATCGTATAAAGAAGAGGCTAGAAATACATACTTCATCCTCTCAGCACGATGCCACACGGCACACTGACTCGCCAACCTTGACACACACGCTACCTAGCGGAACATCCAATCACTAAGTTTTACTCCCAAGAATGTGAGTGTCCCTTGTGTGCTAGCCGTAAAAAAAGTGATTAGAAAACTAATCCCCCACGTTATGGCTCGCGAGTTCGGGCCTCACTAAGTATTCCCTATTAATACACTCTGTCCAAAAATAATAAAAACAACGTGATTTTTTTTTTAGTGGAATTTGTTCAAAAGCGAGTCCAGATTTTTATCAAATGTTTCCAGGTTATCATCGAGTATTTTTTGCAGAGGTTGTAACTTATAATTTTCATTTAAGGAGACTGGCTTCTATAAAAACTAAAAAAATTGACGTAGCGCAATTATGGAAACGACACGAAGGTCAATAGTTTTTGCTAACAAAACATTATTTAGCAAAAGGTTAATAGTTTATGTCTGTGCGTAATGCTTTCAAAACTCGAATGGCACGATCTGTCACCGAGCTTGCTAGTTCAGAGAGCGTAGGATGTTCTTCCATGAATACATGATAGCCATGTACCCACGGTAGCCAGCTCATCAAGAGTGGAATATTGGGTGTTGCCAGTGGACATATCTCTTGCAATTATTCACTAAACACTTTCTACAAGACTGAGGTATGAGAGCATGGTAAACTATCTCATCATAGATGAAAGGCAATTGCTGAGGAACAAAACAGTTATCTTTGCAGAAAGGCAACACGTATTGTCTTACTGAAAGATCAACTTTCTCCTTACTCCTCTATTTATTGGTTGCTTTTGAATCTGGGTTCTAGCTTCAGTTACCACTAGAATGCTGTCAAAGTTCCGTTAACAATAACTAGACAGCGGAGCCCTAAGAAAGGAGAGCTACAATATGTCCATCACCGACCCTTTACGGAGTTTCTCGTCGTAAATCATGCCAAAGAAACTGTAGTTATCAGGCCCGTTAAGATTGAAATGCTTTTCGTCTGTTTAGATCACATTCGGCAGATCAGAGCGCTCTTTGAAGACCATCTCTGCCTACTGGTATCTCGCTTCTTTGCAGCATTCGTGCAAGCGCAGTTTCAGCTTAGATCGAATCGATAGTTCATGAAAGTTATTGCTCAAGATATTGTGAACGGAGGATTTTGATTCTTGCTGGGCATGGTTTATTGTTTCTGCAATATTCTTGACACTTTTTGCATCTCTTCATTTCTCGTGTAGTCCACTTAGAAATCATCATTTTCTTACCAGCTCATTTCTGTGCTTCACCATAAGCGTCAGAGTCTCTTAAAAAATCGTGGATCATAGACAGAGATTTCCCTAAATTTTGTAGAAGGTAGCTTTGCAGCATCCGGAGGTATCTTGGAGTACCATCATCACACAGTTTTGCTCCAAGTAAGAATGCTTTTTCTTCTGACGCAAGCAAGGAATCTTTGGACATTTTCTGAGAATTTTTCGGAAAGTTTTTCAGAATTACAGAACAGCATCGAATTCACAAGTGTTTTTTTTTTATAGTTGCAGAGCAATCGAACTCATTTGACTAACTTTCATGGAATAGATCACTTTAACAGTATGTACGTAGCTCATATACACGTACACTATAATCTTCTGAGCACGAAACAACTAATTCAAGAAATCAGTCATTTTCATAGGGTTCTTATAATTTCTGGACGGACGGAGTGTACACTCTTTCAGATTAAACTAAGCTTACTTAGGGAACTAGCTAGTTCCTCCAACAATATCGTTAGTGTAGAAAGTTCAATAATCACAGGATATCGACTATTATGGCCTTGTGCCAGAGTAAGTGAACTTGATACAGAACTGAGCATCAGCCTTAGTGAGATGATTTTATGCTTTCATCCAATGAAATATGAGCGTAGCGAGTTTGATCCGCACTGTGATAACCCCATGTGATATTTGCTGAGTAAGATGCTCAGAAATAGAAGAATAATATTAAGAACGATAAAATCTAATCTCCAATATGGCGCTGAATGCTGAAGAGTCTTGTCACAAATAAATAAGGAATTGGATCAACCTGAGATGTGGTTTCATCGACGAATATTACGAATATACTGAGCGGGGCATATAACAAATCATTGAGGATATTAAAAAATATAAGGAAATTGCTGCTAATGGTAAGAAAGTAAATAAATAGTGATAATGTGTTGGGAAAGGTTTGGAGAGCTTAACGCTTACAAAGGTGCACGGAATGCAAAAGGTGCAAAGTTTTGCAACGAGTAACCTACTTGAAGGGTTTGAGCAGATGGACGGCAGAAAAAAAACCGGAAGGCTGAGACGAAAGGAAAGGATGTTGTGGAGAACCATCATCAGCCACGTCCTGGAGGGACATGACACAATGAAGAAGTCAAGGTAAAACTGAGTTTTCCAAATATGTACAATTATTTGCCTCTAGGGGAGGACGTGCCAATGCGCAAAATTCGTTTTGGTACCACGCCTGAAGTCACGTTTAAAAATATTGGTCTAATACGAAGAGTGTTTTGGATTTGGACGTTTTCCAATTACATGATTTCGACTAAATGTATAAACGCACATGAGATAATTGATTTGTAATAGCTTCCAGTGAAATAACTTCCAGAGAAATCTAACCCCCAAAATTATATTTCCTTCTAAGATAAAATATATTAATCGTATAAAAAATATGTACCCTCTTGTGCAATGACTTCCAATCAGAAAATCACTTTGGATACGTTCACATTAAGTATAATGGCCCTTTGCCGTCATCTATTCTTGCATTAATGCCTGGCCACTGTGAATCCATATCGTTGTGACCTTCAGTGATACATTTACATTGTAAACACAATAGTCCTATTTTGTCTGTAACACTTGTATTCATTCCTAACCATTGAACTCCACTTCCATTTTTCTATGCAAAACATTCAAATAAAATTGTGAAACTAGCCAAATTTTTAGATTAGAATTTTGAAACGAGCTAAATTTTCAGACTAAAATTTTTAATGCACAACTTTCAAATCGAATCGAGAAACTAGCTAAATATTGAGATTAGAATTTATATAATCAATTTATGATCGATTTTCACCTTATCATCAAAAGTATTTAGTTAATTGGTGCAGAAAATGGCTGAGGGTTCTATCCTTATCTTTTATGAGCGTATGTTTTGTGTTTGTTCATGTGTGTGTTCCAGCTCTCCTGGCCATGTCGTTTTGTCTACAGATCTGGAAATTGGCATCGGTACTGTACTAAACTCCTTCCAAATCTTTTTCTTCTTTTTTTTTTTTTCTTGAAGAAAGCTTTATTGAAATTTTGGGGGCCTTGTTTTCGGTGTTATCTTAATAACACCTGTACTCTCCAGAATCTAGACGTTTCTAGATGTTTCATTCACTTTTTTAGATGTTTTCCAGGGGAAAACAAAAGTGATGTCATAAATAGAATTTATTTTGACAATATTTATTCTTCGATTGAATTTTTTTACTTGACGTCAAGATTTAACGCTATGGTTGTTCAATCATTGACTGCAATGGCGAGTTATATATGTAATCTTTCGGTGGAATGAAAGTTTTAACGTATTTGTTTTATAAATTCTACCTATGATTGTCCAGGATTACACAACCGTTTATATAAGCCATGATATTACATCTTACATAAGGACATTTGTAAAATACATCATAAGAATGCACGATACTTTCGTTGTGATTAGTTAACGATCATTCCGATTATGTCTGAGGCTGTGTAGAGATTTGCACGAAAACCTGCACGTGAATGCTTTTCCCAAGACCGGATGTAACATGGAATTTTGCTCGTCCTCTCTTTGAGTCAGTGAGCAAACAACAGGCAGGGGACAATTTCGAAGGAGGCCATGGAAAAAAGTGTTTGAGTGACTTTTTTTGTCATGGTCAAAGTCTCCTAATTTCTAGGAATCTCTGTGTATGAAGATTGTATTGCTCCAGGACCATTTTAAGCTATCTTGTTAACCACTGCACTCTCGTAGACGCCTCGTCTTTGGTATAAACTAATTTCAGCTCCAGGATATATTATGGATCAGGAAGACACTCACAGGGTCAGGGGCTTCCCTCAAATATACACACACCTATTCAATCATCTACATATACTCTTATAAATTACGAATAGCACACACCTCCATCATTACCATTATTATTATTATTATTATTATTATTATTATTATTATTATTTCAACAAAGAATATCAAATTACGTAGAAGCTACTATAACGAAAACCTTCGCCTTAGGAAATCCAAGACGAATAAATACCATGCATTCTTATACTGCTAGGCACGCAAGTATTAGATCAGGAGAAAAACATCTGGCAAAGAGTGTAAATGGGTCAACTTTTTCGAAAGACTGTGTTACGCCAGATTGTAAAGTTGGTATGCCAATCAAAAATATTCGTACGGAAAAATGGAATGTGACACACGGTCGAGTTTATCGTAGGCAGTCCACAGACGTACATGTGGGCTTAGATAAAAAAAAATGTTTAATCCTCGTGACTAGTGTGCGCGGACGTCCTCTCAATCCACCCCTACAAGTGCAACGGGTATGTGCTGTGGCAGTGTCAGAATCCTTGAGACTAGACATATATATATATATATATATATATATATATATGGTGGTTTTCACAACAGAGAATTTTTGGTTTGGGTTGTTCGCATATATATAATGAGATGAGAATTTGGGTTAAGAGCAGTTATTTGGGCCTTTGCATTATCAGTGGCTGTTAAGCTCAATGGTAAGAGCATCGCTACGTTGAAACGGATACTCTCTCGGTGGCAGGTTCGATTCCTGCAGCATCCCCAGTTGTTTATTCTGTTTACATAGTCTAAATTGACGGATATATCAACCGCGTAATGACGGCAGATCATTTCAAATAAGTCTCTATACAATATAACACAATTTACGATTCATTTTGTTGGACCAAATACGTCCATTTCTTAATATACAAACACACATTTTATTTTTATTCATATATATATATATATATATATATACCAGGCCATTACTTCCGAGTAGTGAGTTTAATCCACACCGGATGTCCCATATTTTCGGCCTTGTGCCAAACTAAGCTGATATTAGCAAATACCCATAGAAGTGAACGTAATGAAATCCATTTTCCCTTTTTGTTAGGGTTGAGGGCCTTTCATTGTCTCTACATTTTGGTTTGTTCGCCGCACATATACGAAATCAATCCATTCAAACATTGTCCCATCCTCTGTGATTTTGAGCGCAGTGAACTCGAGAAGATACAAAGGAAATATTGCAATTACAAACTCGTTCCTATCTGGCATTCCATGTATTACTGAAGAAGTTTCTTTTTATTTGATGAACAGAGTTTTTTTTCCCCATTTCTCTGTTCCCTTCAAGTCAATTTTAGGGAAGGGGATATATCCTACCTGCATTTGAAACAACGGAATCTACCACTGTGAGCTCAATAGTTTCCCCCCTAAAAAGATATCTTATAGAAATTCAAACAGGCCTGGTTAGTTGCGCAAAAGAAACCATCACGTAACCAACATCTTTTGGCAGCATACAGGGCTGGGGATGATCAATTGAATAAGTTATTTCTCTCATCTTCTGCTAAGTAGTGATCACAAAAAAAAAATCTGAACTGGAAAAAAAAACTAACAAGCGTGAATATCAGGGATCGATTTGGCATAAACTTACATTGCAAATTACCTTCTCCTCCCTCATACACACTGTAAAAACCTATTTAGAGGTAGGTGTTTAAAAAGGGTTTTCTCTTGACAGAATAAGTAACTGTTTAAATTTTCAGACCTCTAGCTCCATTGGTGTGGCCTCTATGTACATAAATACACAGATTAACTCAAAAACTGAAGAAACCTATGTTGCCAGTTTTTGTCGATAGCTTCTAACACATGCGTAACTTTTCTTTCACGAGGATTAACTAGTTCCATTATAATCGCTCACTTAAAACACATTTCTAATGATTTTCGATCAAATCTAATAATTCATTGGTTATTATTTAAAGCAATCTCTTTATTGTTATACATGTTAAGTATCCTTGTGAATAAATCAAAAGTCTCTAACGCAGTCAATAAATGAATAACTGTGGCATCAAAATTTGAAAT
Organism: Thysanoteuthis rhombus; assembly: GCA_963457665.1. Classification (NCBI taxonomy): domain Eukaryota; kingdom Metazoa; phylum Mollusca; class Cephalopoda; order Oegopsida; family Thysanoteuthidae; genus Thysanoteuthis; species Thysanoteuthis major. The sequence continues at coordinate 13,999,363 of OY735201.1, forward strand.
CATGAAAAGAAATTGCATCGAAGTATAAATATGGTCAAAATAAATTCTTTTTATGACATCGCTGGCGTTTTCTACAAAAAAAAAATCTAAAATAAAGTAAAAAAAAAAAAAAAAAAGCATCTAAATTCTCCAGATTCTGGGATTTAATAATGAAATATACCCGTCAAAATAAGGACCAAAATAAGTCAAATTTTTTTTCAAAAATGAGATTTAAAAATGGAACATTTTAGAAGTTGTCTGGTGGAGTACTGATGACAATTATCAAATCTGTAGACAAATCAGTTTGACCAGGAGCGTTAGGGCACACACGCACACGCACACACACACACACACACTCACTCGCATATAGAAAGGGAAGAACTATTCGACACTTTTGGTGGTTACGGTCGTTCAGTGGAGGGGAACACTATAGAGGTTATCCTATTTATTTACTCTCCCACCAGAGCAAAATGCGACTCAAGATCAGGGCTTTACGTGGGGAAAATAGGAGCAACCCATCAAAAATAACTCATAAGGTGGGGATGATCACTATAAAGGTTATCTATCAATAAGCAAGCAATCGTACAGAGAGTCAGATAATTCTGTGTAGCTCCTAAAATAATCGTTAATAAAAGTCGTTCTTGTTGGTATTTACACGGTCTGGTACAGGGCTACAAAAAGGAAGCACCCAAATTGAAACTTTATTGATGAATGGCGTGCAAGACCACTGTGCTAACCACTACTCTACAGCAGATACCCTGTCCTTCCATGTATTGAAACGAGATATTCCAGAATCCTAGTTATACGCTGAGAGATTTGGATTGCCTTGAAAGTCAGAGTTTAAAATCTCGGTCTTAAACTGGGCTTGAATCCCAACCACCAGCGCCGGTTGAAAATATCCAAGTAACCCAAACGAGATTATATGAAAAGACCTCAATCTGGACTTGGACAGCAATCTTTCCTCAATGCATATTTTGTTAAAGACGATAGTATTATAAAGAATTGGATATTGAATGATAATTATAAATACGTTTTTTTTATTAGGAACTCTTTTTGAACCGTCATTCAGTTTTTACTCGGTATACATCCTGATTGGCCTAGATAAAAAATTAAAGAAATGGGCAGCTTCAGAAATCGAATCAACGTCCACCAAGAGGCCATTTTAACTCTATTCCGCTCTTTCCTGACTGAACCAAAGAGCAGCATCACATTAAGATGGTATCCTGGTAGACGGAGGTTCGATTCACATAGCCGCCCATTTCTGAAAGTATTTATCTATTTACGCTGTCTGAGCCGATTAGCATAGTCACCGTGTAAAAACTGGTTGTCGGTTCAAGAGTGGTCCTACTAGAATCAAAGTATTCATAATTGATGACACTACACAAAGATTTTTTTTATTCAGGTTGTGTTTAAGCACAAGAGAATGTGCGTCTGGTTTTTATGTGTGTAGATGAAGTCCAACTGTTTTGGACATTGCACTTCCGACGCAACAAAATGTTTAGACAATAACTTAACATTGAATCCAATTCTGTGTTCTCTTGTATGAAAACAAAAACCAATTTTTTCTTTTAATCCCGTATCACCCCGCCCCCTGCGCTATTCTAAAGTAGAGCGTTCTCAAAAACCTTTCGTTACCTGAAATGGTGTAAAGCAGGTACTGGAATTAATCTATACGGGAAAGATTTTTTTAAGCATTCCCAAACCCGAAAATACTGATGGTTGTATGCTACGTAAAATCGCCAGAGGTTGTGTAGTCGGAGTTACAGGATACTGGGGTATAGGTGATATAGAATGAGGGCACTCGCTGCCTCTATAGCAGCTCGTTTTGAAACTGACGCTAAAAAAAGTGGGCGATATATATATATATATATATATATATATACTACAAACACTTTTTTTTTACAATAAAAATGTGATGATATATAGATAGACGCGTGACAGCCAAAACGTCTTAATAATTGATGAAATATAATGGCATGAATAAAACATCACGTTCTATTGAATTTAGAGTTACCCTCTCCAAGAAAGCCAGCCAGCCAGCCGAGGGTAACTGCAACATAATGCCATCGCAAATATGAATCATAGACCTATTCTTGTTCTTCCTGGTTGTCAGGAACAAGTCCCAGAGCTACAAACCCGAATAGTTAGCAACCGGAAGTTGCAATCTGTCATCCAACCGGAACTCGTTTCGTAGACCAGTTTAGTTTTGAAAAGTTTGACAGGGTGGGGCATTTTGTTTTTTTCAGGAGACAGAACACACAGTTTCCAGATGTTTGACTTATCCGTCCCCAAAGTATTAGTTGTTTTTTAGCTAGTAGAAGTTGAAGACGTGGGCAGTCGGAATGAAATGTATTAATAAATAAAAAATGTTTTATCAAAAAGAGCAAATCTAGTCCACCGTCTCATTGACCGCACCCGGCACTCCCAGACCCAAACAAACTGTTTAAATTAATGATTCATTATCATAATTAAATATCTTTGATCCGAGAAAAACTAAGACTAAACTTACTATAAGGCCTGAATTGTGGAGTACTTGGCTAGCAAAATAGTTTTAAAAGCGGTGGCGTGTGACTTAGTTCCTTATTTAGCGCTTTACTTGTCTTGATTATTTTTGAGTTGTCTCCTCTTGAACAAAAATACAGTAAGCTCCCATTACTACGACAACCTTGTGGATTCATGAGTGCCGATATAACGAATTAGCCATAATAACTCGTGGAATTCATACGAAGTCTATTCATTATGTGAAACAAAAAATACTAACAAAACTGACTTTTCATTACCCATAGACTTTAGGGGGCATCAAGTTAAGGGTTAACAAATTTGAGTTTTCAATGTAATGCACTGCCATCTGTATACACTAAAACTAATCTCCGAATTAGTCTAGCAAGAATATAAAAACAAGTGTTCCGTTAGAATGCATGTGTTATCCAATAGTACCGTTAGAATGAGTACCATTACAACAAGAATTTGCTGTACGAACGAGAATATTTCCTGGTTCACAACTTACCAACTCTCTTGACAATTCTTGGAAAAAAAACAATATCTGCCCGGAAAGTATCTAGCTACAATAGATATCTCAAGATGCGGTTGCGCAGCCATGATGTAACTTTTGCAACCAATCAGTGGGGATCTTACGGTGCAGGTGTGAACCAACAATCTCATGTGGGGTGTCTCGGTCAGCAAGGGTAAGATGACACTAGCAACAGGGATTAAATCCTGGCCTAATATAATTGGAGAGATGTATTCATGCCTTTCCCAAGGGTGATAGTGCAAATCAAACACGAACAGCTCTAGTTATAGTATGAATTCGGTTCGCCAAGATTCCATTTACTATTCTGTTGACGTTTGCGTCAATCCTGCGCCCCTTATGGTAAATATAACCAACTTTGAAATTAGTTTTTAAATCATATGCATTGTATATTGTTCCAGATAATTTAGCTTCTCGGTCTTTGTTGTTCACATCAACGTTTATCAAATGCCCCACCCTTCTCGATACAATTTAGAGGGTATCTATGTTACATAACTATGGATACTAAATATGACACAAGGTCATTTTTTATGCTTGCTTGTTTTTTAAACTTTCATCGGGAGGGTCTCATATGCCATCAAATCTGGCATATCAATTTTACGGAAAGATACACTCTTGTTGGCGTAAACATCGTTGATGAAGTACTCAACTATCAAACTATAGTGATGATGCCCACATTTACCTGACCATTAAATTGACTCATGATTGATCTCTTGCTATGGAGCTATGGTTAACAAGCTAGTCAGGCAGACCATCACTCATGTAATTGTTTATAATCACATGGGTGTCTTACACTCATTGGTGTCTATCTTTTGACTGAGATAGTCATGTATTGCCAGTTGTTACCAAAGAAACCAAGTCCCAAGTAAAGCTGGCAATAGGGCCGGGTCAGATGGTAATGTTGGTCCCATTTCAGACTGCTCTCTAAGTATTTTTGTAATTAGTACTTAATATACATGATTTATGTATGGGTATGTAGTTGTAGTGTACACATCAGAAACAGATCAGAATAGAATAACTGAAATATTTGAGAAAAAATCTAAAGGCAAGCAATTTGTTTAAAGTATATAAGATAATAATGAGAAGCAGTAAATACAATTTTGCGTCAAAGGTTCCCCTCTTGACTCTAGTTGCACTATCAGTAATCTTTACCAGGGGTCTCCCTTTTCCTCAAATAATGGCCTCCCTCGAAATTGTAGGCCCACATTGGTGGCATTCATTTTCCCGACTCTTCATTTCCCAAAAAACAAAGCAATGCAATTTGAGGCCTTTCTTTTATACGTTTTTATTTACAGAAACTGTGTTTGACTTTTTTTTCTAAAATTAGAGCGAAGGGGTCATGTTTACAATTCATGAAAAGCATCTGATGTAAATTCAATCGTAAATGAGAGAAAAACTTCAAATTATCTTCCTTCATTTTTCGGAAAATGAAGAGTCGGCAAAGTAATACGCTGGCGAAGTGATGTCGGCCAATCAGCATGCAGAAAATCGAAGTCAGGAATATGAGAGTCAGGAAAATGAACCAGACCCGCCCATATCAGCAGGCTCACCCACCCACCTCAGTTATGGCCTGCTCGAATCAGATTTTCAAGTCTGGCAAACCTTATCTTAAAGATTAGTGAAACTATCTTTATCGCCTATTACACAAAACTGCACTAATCTGTTTTGAAAACAGAGGGCTAGAACCTGCGCGCACGTGTGTGTGTGCGTGTTCAATGTGATAAAATTTCTGATGAGCAAGGGAGTGAAATGGTTACTGTAAAATAGTGCTTTAAATATACACATGGGAAAATGTATTTTTTCGTTAGAGGGTTTGATTAACGAATCTATAAAAGGGTACAAAAATCCCAAAGATTTTCTATTTGTATATAATGATTAAAAAAAAAACTATTCTTTTATCAAAATCAAAAACTTTCCACGTTTTGAAGAATCAAAATCATGAAGGGATATATTTGTCCAATTAGATATTTGTCACGGAACAGATGAAAAACACAGAATTACCTGATCACTTCACCTACGCGTCTTTCCTGCTTGTCATATTGAGACAACTAATTTCTGCGATGTGTTCATACTATGGAAACGACATTGCCTCTGGTTGTAAGTGCTGGGAGAATCTCGGCACACACGTCCAAGACGACGCTTGAAAGAGATCTATGGGAGAAATATATCCCTGCTATCATAAAGCCCTGGGGATATATTTGTCAAAGGAGTCTCGAACAGGTTCGGAGAATGGTTCTTTAGCTAGTCTGTACAGATATTACATGTATAAAGTAAATATGCAAGTCAACAGCTGTGTCTCAATCTTTCAAAGTCAATGGTAAGTAATAGATCTTGTGTTGATGTTTGCATTACAAAATGAAGTCAACAGAATGTACACTTCGAAATAGGAATTTTCAAGCTGAGAATTTCGTTTTTGAATCCAATCCGTGACTGCAAGATTGAGATAACAATCTTTAAGAAAAACACACATTCAAAATCACACATCAACGGAAACATAAAAACTAAACAAATGGACAATAAAAACAGAGAGGGAAAACCCACAAACAGCAAAAAACAAAGGGAAAACAATAAATAAAAAAAACAAAAGCATGACAAACAAAAAACAAAACACGTAAACAAACACAAGAAAAAACGTAAACAAACAAAACACGACAGAGAACACAAACAAAAAACAATGAACAAACTAAAAACATTCAAACAAAAACAAAACTCAATTCAGTATGTTTACTACGCTAGTCAAATTATAATTAACCTTTATCAATTATTTATCTTTCTTTCGAGGTGTGAAGTTGGCCTAACTAACCATTATCTGTGCGAAAAAACAGAATCGGCGAACAGAGATCAAATATTATTTTTACTTCGCACTAACACCCTTGAAAAAGGCATGAATCCACTTTTGCATTTGATGAAATTAGGAATGGCTGGTATCATGGAACCTAGCACAACATAAGAGACCTAAATTGGATTTTTTTATTTTTTACTCTTCAGTGTGATTTGAAAAGTCACGACTAGTTCTTCTGGGAAAGGGATCGGGTCAGGGATCACTTCCTGCTGCTGATACCAGGTAACCTAGTACGAAAAGAACTGCAGTTTAGTAAAAGAAATAAGATATAGTGGTTCCATCTGTGTTAACATAGATTCGCTCACGTGTTAATTCTGAGCGAGCAGAGATTTTTCATGCAAACACAAACAAATCTGCTAAATTATCTACGCCAGTCTTTCTTAGCTTTGTCAGTCCAGATGATCTCTTTAAATAACTTTAATGACTCAAAATCATTATCATCATCATCATCATCATCAGTCTTTCAATGTCTATTGTTGGACATAGACCTTCCCCAGGATTTGCCACACTTCTCTATCATGGCCGTTGCAGAGCCAGTACTTTCTGAATTTATCCAGCTCGTCTCTCCATCTAACATTCTGCCGGCCTCAGTTCCGCATGTAATCTCGGGGGATCCATGTCGTGAGTCGCGATATCTATCAGTTGTCCGCCATTCGTGCAACATGGCCTGCCCATTGCCATTTGAGATTTTTAATGCATTCTATGATGTCCCTGACTCCTGTCTTTTCTCGGATGTACTGTGCTGTCCTGTGGTCTCTCCATGTGAGACCTAGCATAATCTTCTCATGTGCACGTTGCATGGTTCTCAATTTGCGGATCAGTCTCTTGGTTAGATTCCATGTTTTAGCTCCATAAGTGACTATTGGGAGGATACATAAAATGCATAAAATATCATGTGTCCAGTTAACGACACATCAGCGTGTTCAAAAATTTATATTCATTATATATTATGTATCGAACCACTGACGATATAAATCGATGAATGTTGAAGATCCGGAACCTTTATTAGGAGTATTTGGAACCATCAACCAGAACTGTCACCGAAACTATCAAAATGAGTTTCTTCAGTTTTCAAGCTAGTCTGCCTAACTGGCTGTGTGTTTATCACGCGTACAAGCAGCACTAACTGAGCAAGAGGACTGAAAATTTGGACATGTAGTCTTTATAAAAATAAAAAAAATTTTTCGAAAATCTACCCCCAGGAAAAGTTTTTAGTGCAGGGAACGGGGGTTGATCAACAATGTACGTTCATGCTAAATTGGTCCCTACTTTGAGCCCATTTGCCTTTTTGTGACCTTACGGATGACGAGTGAAGTAACACCCATTTGTACCCTTTTTTTCTCCTTTTTTTTTTAATTGATCAGCCTCAACACAGCAAGCAGCCAAAAGACATTGTTTACGTGACAGGTTCTATTGAGTGACTAACCAGACCTATTGTTCAAGGTGTAGCTTTTTAGAAATTTTCATCTGAAAGACTAAAATGTATAACGATTGTAAATATGACAGCCGCTGGTATCGTTCGTTTGGTGAGAGTCCCGATGTTTTTAGTATCAAACGTCATCAATACTGGGACCGCTACGAGCCTTATGCGTATACGTACGAACACACATGCACGCACACACACACACACACACACACACACACACATATATATATATATGTATACAAAATAAAATAAAATGAAGCAAAAGCTCGGTTTCTCTTTCAGGCATGTATCAAATTTTCGTGGAACCCCTCAGAACCTCTCGTATAACCCTTGGGGGCTTCTGCGGAACACCGATTAAGAAAGGCTGATGTAGGCAAACGTACATTTTCCCCTTGTGGTATGAGAACTCATTATTAAGTGCTAGTACTGGTGAGGCATCATTGGACTCTTGGAGTAGACACTAAAACTCCCACCAGATTCACATCCAAATGATGAAAGCAACCGCATTTTGCTATGTCAGTTGGGTCATATTTTTAGACCCGTCAACACATTCCACTGCGAGCTCCAATACTTCCTGGTTAGGGGGTTCTATAAGTACACCGTCTGGCACCCCACCCTTCTAGATCCACGAAGACTTTTTACTTCAAAGAGAAAAAATATGAGGTTTCCGATTCCGTAGTATAGCACAGGCTGGATAATCTAGAAGCGTGAGGTAGTAATCTTATCCTTTCGAGTATTATGGGTATACACCCCCTCCTATCAACTGACAACTTTGGGGTAAAAACAATATCTATGACAACTTGTTCATGTAACCAATGCATGATATCACGGGTAGGATTTTTTTAGAACACATACGTCAAAGTTTTCATTCACTAATTAAGGCGTATTTAGAGGCACAGCTAATGCTAAAAGAAATTTTAGAAAACTAGCCATCACAGTCAATAATTGATCAACCGTAGCGTCAAAACTTGAAAGTGTGAAAAAAACAAAACAAAAAAACCCGAAAAAACATTAAATTATAAATAAATCAGAATAAATTCTATTTATTACACCAGCGGCGTTTTCAACTGGAAAACATAGAAAAAAAATAGAATTAGAAGTGTGTAGTTGAGTACTGATGCCAATTTTCAAGACCGTGGACAAAACGGTATGGCCCGGATGACTGGAACACATGCACATATAAAAAGGGAGAGAAACCTTCGCCACCTTTGGTGGCTACGGTTGTTAAACGAGCAGAAGCTGAAATTTCCATCGTATATTCAGCGTGTAAGCAGATATAGGATATGTAATTCCTTAAATATCATTTACGTTCTCAAAAAAAACGCGCCGAATACGTCTGGAAAATATGATGGACATTTGAATGAGAAGGGAAAAAAACTATCCAAATATTACACAGCGTCTGACTCAGGAAACGTCTATCGAAGCTTTATATCGACCATTATGGGGCTTGGGTGAGTTGCAGTGAAATGCAGTCCTTCGAATACCCTTGTAAACAATCCATCGTATAGTCTAGCATATACGGTATGTAAAATATCAACGCCAGAATTCCTAAAGGGTACACGGGGTAGGTTTTGCTACCCGACACACACACACACACACACAGCTTGTATGGGAATTTGTTATAGGCCACCGTTGGTGGGTGTTAGTCTATATGCAAGAAGGTTAAGGTCATTCACGAGGGAATGATTAAATGAAGATCACCATAGTAACAAATATCGGAGCATAAAAGGTAGAATTCGATGATTTAACGGCTGAATTTTGCCTTTTTTTTTTTTTGCGTAACATTTCGTTTATCAACCACAGTTAGTAATTTATGTGTTACTGACAATAGTCTATTACACGTACGTAGTAGATGTCCACGTAACAAGTAGTATTCATGAAACAACTACCCGTAGTCTCTGACTTGAGACTGTCCGCACATACGACTGAAAAATGTGGATGTAGAAGTTATACACCTATATTAAAAAATAGGGGTATAGATAACTGTTTGATTGTACATGTGTATAAGTGTAAAGTACAAGAGAGCATATGCATCATATCATTTAATACGTAAATATCATAAACGTATTACTCATGTTTGTAGCTGTATTTGTTTGGGTTTTTTTTATTTTACAGAACATTATTTTATTCATGAAAGATGCATTGATACAGTTGAATTTTAGATTTTATATTTTAACATAGGGAATGCTGTGTAACACATTTTTCCAATTCGTTTTTCGGGGCTTTTTTCCTGAAAAAAAATTATCTCTATCATCATTTTTAATTACTTTTCTTTCATTTTAAAAATATGATCAAGTATTTATTTTCTATTTCCATTTTGAAAATTGGTAAGCGAATAAAAAAAAGTAAAGGTGATAATGAAGTAGATTTTTCTTATTGGTAAAACATGGTATACAGACACTTACGACCGTCTCGAGATGCGACCTGCTTGTTCGAAAAGGAACCCGGTCGTAAGTCGGAGATTACCTGTATGTCAGAATGTTCATTAATTCTAAAGATTTCATAATAATTCAGCAAATACTTTAGGCGTATACATAAATTTTTTCAGAAATACAAAGCAAATCGTTTGATAACTAGTTAATCCCCGTGAAAGAAAAATCACGGATATCCACAATCCGGAAGTACGATCCTTTTTAAGTCTTCCGTAAGCCGAAATGGCGAAGAGCGAAGAAACAATTACAATTAATTATATTGGAAATTTTTTTGATCGTCTCCAGACCCAAGCTTGGTTAAGATGGTACGTCAGGTTGAGTTATCGGACATAGTGATGATGAGAGGTACATAAGACTTGGTTGTACAAGAGAGAGGAAGGGGGTGCGCTAACTCTGTAAAGGCTCGCAGCAAAACAAAAGTTGACAGCTATTTTTGCTTTTAGCCTTAAAAAAATGCGGAAAAGTGGCTCAAAGCGAACTATTAACTACTTGCATTTGAATTCAATATGATTTTTTTTTAGAAAAGAAACTAGAAACACTCGTTACAGTGGAAGAGTCCATGGTTTCGAACGATCAAAATTGTTACCTGCTAGTCCCTTGTTTCTTTATATGAGTAGGTACTGAATGATTAAGTAGACTGCGATATAATAAGCAGGGTTTATCAAATAAATACCTCAAAACTTTCATTCACAAATCATTACCAACATCACAAAGTGAATCGTTTTAATAAGGGAAGGGAAGGGAAGGCAAAACAAAGCTTTCCAGCAGAAAACGCCAGTGATGTTCTAGAAATAGAATTTATTTTGACCATATTTATTTCAATCTAGATTTTAGCAAATCATTCAAAATGAGAAATAATGATAATTTATAGTGGTCAGAAGTGAAAGTAAGTGTTACTGACAGAATAGGATATGTATAATAGAAATGCATTGCAGGTTACTTCAATATAGATATGCATTGAATATTGAGAAAAATACGGTTGACGGTGGTCAGGGCGTAAAGTAAGAGTTACTGACAGAATGTGTGAGTGTGTGTGAGCGGCTTGGTGTAAAAGAGTTGCGTATCTCACTGTCGTCAGTTTTCAGGCAAAGGAAAAAAGTAAGCATTTCAAATGCTTGTATCCCAAACTGGCGAACCCAACCTTTATTGTAAGAGGTGAAATGGTCTTTTTACTCTAGTCTGATGTGATTTAAGATTTTTTTAGGACAAAAAGAGACATAAGGTCGAGTTTAAAGTGGTGACCCTCCACACGTGCGTATTGGTGGTTTCAAAAATTGCCCAACCCTTCAAGTACTTTTGGGCACACACTCACCAATTAACCTGAGTTTACTGCTTTAGGTTCAACGAGGGAGTGCCGCCTGAGGGCATGCCTCCAGGAACTGAATATTTACATTTGGGGGGGGGGGGATCGGGTTCCAGATTAGTAAGTGTGACCCAATGCCAAGTCTATAGGAGAGTGAGAGGGGTGGGGATTCCATACATATTCACATATGTAGACAGCATAGGTTGCCATGACCACTTTCGTAAATTTGACTTTAAAGTTGGAACAGTGGTTGTTCAATTGATCTTTATTGCTACGAGCCCTAACCAATGAGTGTATTCAAGAACTTAATCCGTAATCTCGCTGTAGTAGATCTGTATTTGCAGAATTAGCCCTCATTTGATGCAAAATGTGGCACTCCGATGTTGGACACAGCAAAAACATAATGAAACAAAAATACCGAGAAGAAACACGAGAGATATTGTCAAGGAAGTAAAAGAAATATCTCCCCTTTCAATGCAATGGGGAGGTCCTGTCTAGCAATGGATCTCTAGTCCCAAGGTTACTCTTTTGGCTACTGCTGTTTGATTCAGGCCTCAAACGTCAAATAAGCGATAGACCAGTATGTAAATGTTTACTTATTCAAATAAGAAATAGATATTTAAATAGCTTAGTCTGACGAAGTCACCGTTATTGGATATTCAATGAGGATCGATGTCACTACAAATCAATATTGGTCTGCTATAGTATCTAGCTATCATAACTTCACGGCGAGGAGCCCACAAAAATTTCAGGAGGTTTCCCCACTATCCAAAATTGCATTCCTATGAAACCATTTGTAAGCCGAAATAGTGTAAAGCGAAAAAGCAATTATCGTTAATCGATTTGGAAACGTGTTTACCGTTCCAAGACCAAAAACAACCTGAGATTTTTGCAACGACTGACTGTGATGCGATGATTGTAAAAAAGAATGGCAAATTTTGAAGTGTACGGGGGGGTTAGGGTAGCTTTTATTTCCAGGATGCTTTGGGTGCTTAGAACAGTGGTTCTGCACTAGATAGTCTCGGGGGTAGATAACGCTATTAGGTAAAATATCAAAATTGTGGTGAATGTTTTTGGCTCAAGAGTAACAGGAATGTGCGATACAACATGAAGCATAACAGTGCAACCAAAACTCAGAATTTTTCTTACCAGTGTTGTTTATAAAGATTATTTCAAACTTAATAATAGTGTTAGTGTTTTTCGTTTTGTTTAAAGGTTTTGATAACTTATAAAACAATATTTTGTTCAATTTTCGTAAACTCACGACGCAATTTACTTGAAGGGAAGAGGGAACTGATAATCTTATTGGCAAAAAGTGGGGTGACTTCATGATAGAAAAATGTGTAGGTTAAGCAGTCAAGTATACTGCCTCATTTCATGCCTTCTTCGTCAGCCACAGCAGACGACGAACCTCAACCACCGACATAGGGGGCAGGTAGATATAGAAGCATCTTTGGAGTCTGAACATTCAAAAGAATTTCCTGTATAACTTAATGGTACTTGCTTCTTCGTTTCACCCTATTACAGGTAGCTGGGATAATCGAATCGCTTTCTTAGAACCTTTGGGTAAATACTGATGATGATATAAGGTTCTGCCTATCATGGGCGTATTTAATCACTTTGATTTAATCATGTCAACTCTTCCGCGAAATTTCATTGAAATTCATCAAGTACTTTTGGAGGTATGGTGTGGGCAGACAGATTGAGAGATGGTCAGGTCCGAATACAGAAACGTCTCCAACTCCATAGGCACAGGTAAACGATTACATTCACTACAGCTTTGTCTTGTACGAAGTTACAATTATGAAGGCAACCACAGGGGGTTGAGCATACGACACCGGTAAAATAGTATGCTAGAGCAAGAGGTGGCTATTATAGAAAATTGGATTGTCCATGTTGCTCACTCTCCCCTTACACTCATCGTCAACCTTCGTGGCAAGCAAGTAACGAGACATTTCGTTGAGATACCTGGCAATGAAAGAACGCAGAGGAAGTGCATCTCTGCCTTTCCCCCACCCCACAGACCAGCCTCAGCCCGAATCTGTTCACAGATACCGCTTTCCCTGTCTCTAATCTTTACGCCACCTTAGCTTCTTGTTTATGCAAAACCTAATGTTATATTTACAAAGAGCAACCAAATGAAAAATTTACTGATACGAATGAACGCAACATCTATTTCTATTTTTTAAATGATGTCGCAACAGATACAGTGATTCATAGGCAGAAATCCTTTTTACTCATCTGACAATTTCTCTCGTAACAGATATCCCTCTACTCAGTTTAACTTCGCTTTTTAATCCTTCGGAAGAGACCACCTACCGTAGCGCGATACTCATTGCTGTGATTCTGTGCCGTACTAAACTATGCTTCCTAAATTATCTTTTTGGATGCCAACCGTGGGTGCTAAGTTTAGCAAGCTTGTCTCGCAGACTAATTCGCTTGTCTGGTCGATCATTGTCCTGGGGCGGCCTTGTACCAGGCTTAGCTGTTTTGTAAATGATTAAGTAAAGTGTCCCATTTCTTAAGAGACACTCCCGTTCGTGTATAAACGGTCGGTGATGAGGTCACAGTTTCCTTGGCATGCGTCAGCTTAGTGATTCTTGCAAGTTTCAAGTTGGGTCGAGGCTAGGACTTTACACCAACAGATTTTCTATGACCATCTCCAAAGCAAATTGGGATACTTCTACCTTAATCACACAGCTTAGTGTGCACTCACTTAGCTGCTGAGTACACAGCGAAGTCGAACCCGGGATCTTCTGCGTGTGAGGCAAACGTGCTAATCTTCCTAAATGATAGGACCAACAAAGTCGTCACTCGAAATGTATACTTCAAATGAATTCAAACATGGAATTCTGATATCTAAGATAAATTCTTTACTTGATGAAGAATATGGAGATATATTATGTACATTAATCGTGAGAGAGTTAATTACAAATTAATTGCTTCAAAATTGTAACAGCCTTTAAGCAGCTGACGAGAGAGCAACACACTGGCACAACGTATATGTTACAGTCAGAATGTGAAACTAGTGATTTCGTAATATCCCTGAACATTTCACTGATTCTACGAAATCCTTAGTATCAATACCAGTGCAGCGGTGGTAGTGGCGGCGTTAGGTCAGACTGCACTTGCAATTTTTCTAAAAGATTCTCTTTAAATATATTGTGACCCCCAGCTCCGGCACCTCCCCCGCACTTGCGAGATCTGCAGCTCCTCCGCACTAAAGGTTAACAAGTTTGTGACGCTGACCATTACTGTTATAACGAGTTCGATCCTCACTATGTGTCCAACTACTGTGGCTTTTTTGTCACACTGAGTTTATCTTCCAATTTTACCATCTTGTTGGACCTTGTCAAACTACGGTCTGAACTGGGACTGCAGTTACTGGACAATCAATACCTGGGCATCTGGCAATTGGAACAGAGTACAGGGAGAAATGGATTCATGCCTTTCCCCAATCAGTGCCAAGGAAACCCAAGCAACCTCAGCAAGGTCGGTTTAACGTGGGAACCTCACACTAAAACGTTTGGGATAGAAACTTCCTCAAAAATCCCGTGGAAATTCCATGGGTGTTGACAACATCACTCTTGTACACATATTTCTTCAATTTTGTTGGAGGAATTGATTGCCTTTGAAATTTGTTTATACCTATTATAATCATATGCAAAGACAGATAATATATATATATGTATGTTATGACCATCATTTTTATTAGTTTTTCAAGTCTATCGCTCGACATACAATATAGGGTTGATGGACCTAACCCTTCCACGCTAACCCATGATGTGTTATGGGAAGAGTGATAGGTACATGCCTTTCCCAAGGACATTAGTGTGAAATCTGTCTGGGACAATTCTCCATGCCGTTAACGACTCAGTCACCTCTCTCATTACTACAACAACAATTTTTAAGCTTCATAATTGTGCGGGAAGAGTATTGAATTAATTACAGTAACGATGAAGGTCGAATCCTATCTTTCTCCCATTCAAGCATAAGCACTCCCTTCCACTTTACCATTTCATTGCAAGTGTGAGTAGGGAGGGAAAAGAGAAAGGATGAAAAACTTGAAAATGGATAATCATCAGGAAACATAATGGATATATAATTGATAAAAGAACGTTCGTTTCGCTGACATTTTGACGTTTATTTGAATCATCTTCATAATATCATGATTGGAAGCGAGATATAGCTTGCCAATTCTTACTATTTCGATCACCTCTGGATACAACACTACTATGATCCTGTATCAGACTAAACCAATATTCAGACGGATCTTTCCATGGACGGGGTGCAAATGTGGCATCCCCCTAGATCAGGGTCATCCACCAAGGGTGAAGGGATTGAAAGTTGGAATCACATGGTCAAAAAAAGCATTATGGTGCTGTACAATTGTTTTATGTAACCTCAACTCGATGTACCCATATAAAAAAAATATGGCGTTATTCATCGCAGCTGACAGGCTTGTCACTAAGCTATATATCCCGAATATATCCCCCCTGGAAAAAAACTGGCTATGGACGCCCATCAATTTCTCTATATCAATGTGTGTATACATGTGCACGTGCATAGGTGTGTGTGTGTGTGTGTGTGTGTGTGTGTGTGTGTGTGTGTGTGTGCGAGTAGATAGGGATACTTTTATAGTGGCTATGGTTAGCAAGCTCGTTTTGCAGACCAATCAATTCACTAGTGTAGCGTTTTCGATCATAACTTCGTATCCCAATCTCGCGGCCTGATGCCATAATGAATCATGTTATACTCGTAAATAACACTAGATGTATTATCTACATCTATATGTCTCAGTCATCATGTACAGATGTCCACGTATCTATGCAATTATCTCCTACCATGACACAAGCGAACAATCATATAAATACGGGTACCACCCCTTTAAAGATGCACAAGAACACATCATGTTTACACAGGTGCATATAAGAAAACACAAACATTCTTACCATAGTATTCACCCATTTACACACCCTCACACATCCGTGTTCCCTCATTAAGAACACTTACCTTCTTGTAATCCTTATCTATCTTGACTGAGTACTTACACCATGTGACATGCAAATACCCACGTATAGATTCATGCATTTAGTGTCTGGTAGATATATACTGGGCTTAACTTCGTCTGACACAAGGCCTTCAATAGTTACCTAGTGTGAATCGAACTCATTAAACTAGCATAATCTGGAAGTTACTACCAGGATGATGATTAGCGAGCTAGACTCACAAAACAGTATAGAGAGTTCGATCCCGAATAGGAAATTTGTGTCAGATCTAGATTAATATCTACCTGTCCGCATACTTTGCTCCTCACTTACTCGAGCAACGAGAGAAGTATACAAGCCTGGCTACCGCAGGGTCTAACGCCACTCGTACTTCTAATTCGGTAGCGGATGATGACTGCAACTTTTGTATTGTATATATTACAAATAAATTAGGTAGGTATATATGACTAGTCAGTTTAGTTCAGATGGTAAGAGAGCTGCCTGCCAATCATTAGGTCTGACTTCAAATCGCAGTAGAAAATGATAATTTTTTAAAAAATAGGTTTGGTTTAACGTGACATTACAAACCAACAATGAAGAGTTTACACCCCTGAATTTATCAAGGATTGTTCTTGTTTCAGGGAAAATTAAGTCAACACCAACTTAGACTAGATTTTGACAATAGCTTTTAGTCTAAACCCCTTAGTAAACATACACTTGAGTATTCACTAATACCTATTTAGACACACAATCCTAAGGAACATATCTGCTCTACATGTGAATGTAGTAAGCTGAACTCACATCATTGTATACTGCTGTAATGTTATTTTTACAGCATTTGAAAAACACATCAAATGTATTTTGGCACGTGCACACGAAAGATTATACAATTATTATTATTACTTGTTCATCCCATTTTTGCTGAAGAACCAAAATGAAATTCAAGTCTAGCGATGAATTTTACGTACATAGGTGTATATGATCATGCTTTCTGGTTGTGTTGATATATGCTCACGCATATATATATATATATATATATATATATATATATATATATATATATATATATATATATATATATATATATTGTGTGTGTGTGTGTGTGTTTGTAGCTAACTCAGTTGTTGAAGACCAGACATAAGATGGAGACATGACAGAGGTTTGCACAGTCACGGTCGACATGGAAGGAGCTGGGAAAGACCTTCATCCAGCAGTAGACTCATGATTGCTGATTATATATATATATATATATATATATATATATATATATATATATATATATATATATATATATATATATATATATATATATATATATATATATATACATATATATATATATATATACACGCACACAAGAGACAGTAAAATATTGAACAAACCAGAATATAATAAGCTTCAACTGTTTACTTACTGTGGTTTTGGTAATTTTTTTTTATAGATCCTGTGATAAATGTTGAAGTTGTGAGGCAAATAATCGTTTTACAAAAGGGGAAATGTTTTCCTTGGCGTGTCTGGTAAAGAAAGCGGCCGATCGTACTCGAACCATGATTGTTTGGTTTGGCTTGTTACAGAAATGGAAATAAGCAAAATGGGGCCAATCAACAAGTAAGTGGGCATTGGGTTATATCCATATTGTATGGAAGCACCTGACAATAAACAAGACAGCAACAACTTTTCCCCTCCTTCTTATCTTTTTTTTTTTTTTTTTAATCCTTGATCGAAGCGACCAGTGACACCTGAACAGAGAGGGAGACTTTTCAAAAAGATGCTGACTCTGAAGGACAATTGTTTTGTTATTGTCAGTAAGGGTGCTGGATGCTGTTTGTTGATAGTAATTTTGATGCTGATGATGGAACAGGTGTAAACGATTATGATGATTCTGTTGTTGTTTGGGGTCTTGTTGTTGTTATTGTTGTTGTTCCTGATGGTGGGAATAATAGCGATGGTAAATAATCCCGGTATTGTTTTGCTCTTCGTTGATACTGTTGTTGTTTATGTCGGCATGCTCCTGGTTTTCTCAACATCATGGTGCGGAGTACGGAATGTCTCCACACGCGGCATTCAGGCCGACTGTAGAACAACTGAGACAGTACAAGAGGAGGAGGTGATGGTAGTGGTATCGGTTTTTAGCCTTAGTGAGAAGGTGGAGTCGTCGGTGGTAGCACATCTGCCTTTGGAGTGGCAGTCAGAGTAACAGATGAAGATGAAGAAAAGGAAGTTGATAACGGTAGTGGCGGTTTCTTCGAGGGACGTGCGGGCGTGGCGGTGGTGGCAGGCGGTGATGGCGCTCCTGAGCAGAGGCGTTGAGGATGAAGAGAAGACGGGTCAGCAAGGTTGGGTTGCCTTCTTCTTGCCACGCTGGACACTGAGCAGTTTCATGCTGCTTCCTGGGGAACTGGTTTGGCTTTCTTCTTTTTTATTTTTTTTCGCTCGTCATTAGACGGAGAGAATAGAGTCGACAAAAGGCCGCCTGTTGAAGCTGCTGACCGAACTGAACACATCTTTCGAAAAACTAACTCCCATCGAGGACGAGTTTTGGGGCTGCTCTTCGAGCTGGCCCTCTAGATATTTTTTAAACTCGGGTACGTAAAAACCAACATGTACGTGTGCATCAAGAAATGTATATACATTTATGTATATAATATATATATATATATATATATATATATATATATATATATATATATATATATATTTGTGTGTGTGTTTATTAAGACATATGTGTGCGTGCGTGTGTATTAAGACATATCTGTGTGTGTGTAATGAGAAATATACATATGTGAGCGTTATAAGATATACATATATGTGTGTGTGTAATAAGAAATATATGTGTGTAAGAAATGTGCGTATATATATATGTATGTATATATATATATATATATATATATATATATATATATATATATATATATATATATATGTATGTATATGTATATATATGTATGTATGTATATATATAAGTGGAAGTGAAGAGTCAAATAGTCGTAAGAAGGCAATTTGGTATAATATTCAAAAAGATCTGATATCTCTGTTTAATAATAGGGGAGGGGTATGTGCGAAGATGAAGAATATGCGTTCAGACGTTTAAAGAGATGTTTTTAGAAGAAAGTGATATAGTTCTAAGAAAGGTTGCTTGATTTTTAAAAAATGTCTTTTTTTTTAATTACTGCTTCTACTAATATCACTATAAATCATTGTCTGTTAGGATAAGGACGCTGGCTGGGGATGAAGTCAGCTGGGATATTAACATATAATAAACTGGCTGATGGAAAGACGACAAAGCCGTAAAAAATTCTGTAGAATGGTAGAACGTTTACACTATTATGAATTATACAAATGCCCGTGGAATAACGAAGGCGACGGTTGTGTATGTATACTGGAGAGAATAAATGGTGGGGGAGAGTTTTATTTTAAGACGAGAAGGAGCCGATTTATAAGCAAACGTTTAAGGGTAAAGAATAGAGGTATTGTTGTGTTACATGATCATGTCTCTAATGAAGGATAATGTTAAGGGTGATTATATCAACAACTATGTTTGATAACTAGGGCGGACCTCGCTTCTTTTTTTGCCTCTATCGGAATCGGAATTAACAGCGTGCGCGAAGAATAACGAATTACTAATGGTACTTCTTGTCAGACGGAACATAATCAGCAGCAGCAGCCATCACCAAAGCAGAAGGAAGAGAATAGTAGCAGTAGTAGTCGTAGTAGTAATCGTCAGTAAACGAAGCTGTGGTTTTTAGTAAGCTAACAACGGGAATGAAAGAAGTCAGATATTTTACCATTATTTTTAGAGTGGACTGCCTCAGTTTTATTTATCTTTACTTTTATCTACTGTTACTGGTATTATTTCTACAGGAAGAACAACATTAGAATGGATCTGGAGGGGAAAAAAAGTATGTTTTCTTTCCGTTATCAAGCAAGCTTTTATTTTCAACTACTTTCAGAACGATTAGTACTACACGAGTTGAGTTAGTATTCTGGAGAATAAACCCGAGCATCACTATTGGAGAGAAACACCCGCACTTATTTAAAGACACATTGGTAAAATTACTGGCATTTCGAAATGAATAGCCATATAGGTTATGGAACTGTGTTTCATATAAATTACATGGTAGCTGTCAAGATGAGCAGCGAGCGGTTAAATGCAAAAATACTATTAATTTATTAAGTCATTAAACATAAACAGAAAAATACACACCAAACGACAAATAATAATAACACGACAAAAATTAAGGATTGTGGTTTATAAATTTGTAATACCTTCAAAATGCTTTTATTTCGAATTTTGACGTTCTGAATGATCATGGCCTTTATTCGATCAGGAATTTTTTCCATTTTCGAGAAATATTAGGGTTTGATTTTATGCCAAAATACGGTTTTAAAAAAATGACTGAAGACAATTCATGTTAGCCAAACCCCCGTACAATGTTTTAAAATATCTAAGCTCTCAAAATGACAATTACCGTCTGCCGTAATGCGATCTTAGCACCAGCTAATATCACTAATCCATTCTGAGTGTAACAAGTTCTTCCCCCACAGGGTGCTCCACACTTGTGACATTGTGCCATATCTGGTGCAGAGCGGGGGGTCTGGACCCTCCCCTACTCGAGCGAGGGACGATCATTTTTTTTTATATCCACATTTGATAAAGACATTTTTTTATGAATAGATTGAATATACAAATAATCCCAAGTAATTATGAATAAATCATAAGACTAAAAATGTTATAATCATTGAGTAATTACACAGCTGTAGTAAAAAAAAAATGGGCTCCGTGTACTAAGCCAAGTTTAGTTAATACCTATATTTACTAAGCTTAGCTCATTATCACACGAAGTCACAAGTGTGGGCGGTGGCAGACATGCGGGGGCGGAGGGAGCGGCCGGCCCCGGGTGACAGCATAAAAGGGCGTGACAACAGCATGAAATATTTCCCATATAATCTTTGGTAATCTTTTCTCTTTTTTTTTAAATTAAACATCTGTTAGTCCACCCAATATCTCCAAAAGTACTCACTAAACGAATGTGGAAGTATAAGCAATAGCGGAAGGAGTTGTTAAAATTTGGGGGCAGATCCAGGTGTATTTTTCTTCCCGTTTTTTTTTTTTTTCAATACCTTTGGGTATATGGTCATAAACATCCACACGATATCTCCGGAAGTTCCCAAAGGAGTTACGCCATAAATTTCAACAATATGGAAGAATCATGTTGAATAATGAATAGGATCGAACTTAAACCAGTATAATATACTTAACTTGACATTCATTAAGCTTAGCTTAATATATTACAAGATTCAATTGTAAAGGGGGTCTATCGGCCTTGAAAATCAGCATTCAAATTTTTTTCAGTATTTTTTCACATTTTTGCTCGAACACTGACCTCTGACACCAGCAGAAAATACCTATTTCAGTCATTTTACAATGTAATCATTTTCAAGCATAGATGTGGATATTAAAATGGTCACATCTATAACAGTAAATAAGAATATTTCGATAGACAAATTTTGACAATTTGAAAAAACTGAAATTTAATTAAGTTCTGTATGACCACACTAAACCTTATGTAATTGTAATGAGATATTTCGGACATATATATATATATATATATATATATATATATATATATATATATATATATATATATTCTTGCTGAATACCCATATACATCGGGTGAGATATGTTAGGAGTAAAAAGGGGACTAGAGCTTTCAGACATATAAAAAAAGTTTTCCTCCATTCAGGAGCGTAGCTGGAGATTTTAGGTCCGGGAGGCTTGGATCATGGATGAACCCCTCCAACATTTAGTGATAATCATTATCGTACAATGTCAGTAAAAATACAGCAGGTGAAATACTGTTATAAAGCTCACGAGGCTCCTACATTGGGGATCTTGGAACGATTTGAAATAACTCCCATCTTCAGCTGCGCCCATGTTCACTTTCGACCCTTTATTGAGGATTAATTGTTTCGCTTTACTTCTGACTCCTTAAAAGAGGGAGCTAAGTTTCCCTACATTTTGACTCCTTAAAGCTGGAAAAAGTCATCCTGAATTTCTGACCGCTTGAAAGTGGAAAAAGTCTCTGGACACATTTCAGCCCTTAAAAAGATGGAGAAAGTCTCACTTTTCACCCTTAAGGGAAGTGGAATTACCCTTCACTTTTGATCCCTTGAAGAGCTGGAGGAGTTTCACTACGCTGTAGACCCCTTACTGAATTATACGTAAAAATACAAAATAAGAAGATATGTGTATGGACAGAAAGTTAGGTTCAACTTTAGCTTTAAACTTACATAGTAAATGAAACACCACCTCTAAAATCCTTCAAGAATGTTTTTTTCACAAAAATTCATTTCAAAACTTTCCCCTTTGTCTCTTGGGTGCAGGTGGCAAATTTGATCGGGCTGCACCTATGTTTAGGTGTTGTTTTTCTAGCATGATAGAAAATCGAACAAATACTGCAAATTAGTGCTGAAGTAGAATAAAATATTAGAGATATGTAGAGAACAACATAATCAGGTACAAGAGGCCTAGATTCTTCAAAGATCCCGTCAATAAATGTCAAGAAACGAAACCATGAAAGAAGCAACGTTGCATGGCCACAGGACAGTGGATGGAGAAAAATGTGGACGTGGAGATAAAGCAATTATTTGGACCTTTGCTTTCCTGCCAGATTGTTTAGCTCAATGATGAGAGCAACGCTACGTTAAAGCGGCTATCTAATCGGTCGCAGGTTCTATTCCTGAAGTAGCCTCACACACACACACACACACACACACACACACACACACACACATATATATATATATATATATATATATATATATATATATATATGTGTGTGTGTATAGACATAGGAGGTGCAATTGTCTCAGCAGTAACGACTCGACTTATGGAATCAGCGAACGGAATTCAAATCCCGGCCAGGGCTCTTTATGTTCGCTTTGCAATGGCTTGGGAGAGGCATGGAACCATCTCTTCTCCCAGAACGGGCTCTCGAACCTAGGGATGACAACCAACTCTGATTCCCAACCAGAGAGTGGAGCTCCCCTTCAGACAGTTTGACGCCCTATCACACATCCTTCCGACAATTTCTGCAGTCAAACTGATGCCTGGCTCTCTGGCTCTAGGCTTTCCTCTGGATTACATCTGCGAGACTTAGATGGAGGAGACGTTTCATTGACAGAACGGACCCCATTATAAGGCACCGGTGTTACCATGAAAATAACGATAGAAATGTGCGTCGTGCTGTCTGGGTAAGGCCGGTGATGAGCAAAATATGGTTCCCACTAAAACGTCTCTCGTTATCGCATTGTCAGATATGAATTGTCCATCTGGTGATTATATATATATATATATATATATATATATATATATATATATATATATATATATATATATGCACACAGAGATAGAGATAGTAATACAAACGGATGCGCAGACAGCGACGGAAATAGAGAGACATCAGACAGAGACAGAGATCCATGGAGACAAGGGCAACGACACTGGCAGATAGAGAAAAAAACCAACATAGATAATGACAGCGACACAGACAGACACGAACACACAGAGAATTTCAAACAGAAAGAGACTTATGTATTCGCGTGCACACACACACACACACACATACACATATTTGTTTTGTAAGCGGAGACAGACCGAAACTGTTCACATAACCAGGCGAATGTACGTCTTATAGTTGACCTGTAGAACGCAGACATAAATAATAATCTCACTGTTCTACATTCAATAACAACACGCACCCGTCTCGAAGCAGCATATATATATATATACGAAGACATTCGCGACACATGTCGAGGAGGTGGAGTGTGGACTTCAGCATGTAAAATCTACACAAAGACCTCGATTCTGGGTCATTTGATCTGACTAGATTATGTTTCTCAACTCACTTTAATGTCTGTAGAAGCAAATTCATGGGCGTTTGATTTAGAAAACAGTAAAAGATTAAACCGAGTGCATTTCCGGAAGAAATAGCAAGAGTGATTGTGCCATAGCACAGCCCCTGCCTCATCCACAAAAAAAATAACCTTTGATTAATGCACAAAAACTTACCAGCGATTTTTTTTACAGCCTCCAGAAGGCTGCACGAATGGCGAAAAATAAGGGTTCGGTTTAGCATTATACTTACATTGTAAATAGTATCCCCTTCTCGAAAACTTTGGAAATCAACTTCTTTCAAAACTGTACGTGAGCACGATTCTCAATATCAAGACACACCTATTAACGTTTGAATGGCGTTGATATCTCAAAAACCGTCGGAGGAGAAGCGGTGTAAAAATATGAGCAGAATAAAGAGAGATATATCAAAATATCATAATGTATCATAATTTCCAGTTAAAATAGTCAATGATTTCCATAAGTCGATCACTTGAAGAAGGTGATACTGTGTATATATTGACAGAATAATCTCTTCTCTTTTCCTGAAGATATATCTCTGATCACATCCGCATAGATAGGATGGAAGTGAATCTGAGCAGCATTCTTACCGGTCATTGTTTGTTGACCCTCTTTTGCCGATTCTGTTTTCCCGTACGGATAACCATTCCGCCACGCTGCTTATTCTCACCGATCATATTTCCATTGATTAAACGAGAGATAAAAAGAGGTCTTTAATAATTCACTTCGCATCAGAAGAAGAACTTGAGTGTCCCAATGGATAACGAAACATCGACAAAAAGTTCTATTGTTGCCCATTAATGGCTTTTTGTTAAGGCTTCTGCAGCCATTCTATCCATAATAACGATCACTTTCCATAGTGGAATAATATTCCAAATGACTCGTGTTACTCCATTTACATAGCCAAGTGCCAAATTTGCTTCAAGCTAATAAATATTTGCCGCAGATTAATGTATGTCTATTTTTTTTTTTCTTAAATCGGAAGTTTGACAGGAGTGATGAATTTTGATCTAAGACCAAAAACCAAATAAAAAAGTTGCCCATCTAGCGGTATCTGTCGGAAATTAACCGGGAGCTGCTGCATGAGCGTTACCAGAAAGTCTCCGAAAACATTAAACACGGATTCTGACTGGAGATTAAGGTGTTTTGAGACGGATTGAATTTGAAAAGTTTGATACATCTGTTATATACTTGAGAGAGTGTTTTCATTTCTATTTTTTTGAATTCATAACCAAGAAAGATCATAGTCTCATTTGAACTGCAGACGTTTCGGCCGACGTACCTCCATGTCCCCCACAGATGTGTTATATTCAGTAATTTCCCGTGATTGTTGACCAAACTAATGTTTTCATCCCTGTACCTGTCACGTCAAAACTCATCAATTCTTCCTTATCATACCTATCTGTCTTTCTACAGCTAGTGTATATTTCCGCATTGTCTGACCCAAGTATTCGGCTGACGACTGTCAGGGAACATAAGCTTTACCAGTGCTTGTATCCACTAAGCTATATTCGGCAGGACTTAGTGGTATCATCAGTTGCACAAGTATTCGGCGATAGTAGGTATATTTATAAAATGTGTGCAAAACTTCTCAGCGAAAAACCGGTTTTCAAAAGTTTACCCAGTCAAGTAAAAAAAATGTGCTTGGAACCTTTGCACGTGTCTAATAGTTTTCGGTAGTATTGTACACATAACCGACATGGAGATTTGAACTTGGAATCTTCTGCTAAAAATGAGCCAACAAGTCAATCAATCAACAAGTCAATCAATTATATTATCATTAAAGACTTTGTTGACTTGAAAATTTCTTTTGATCGGAGCTCCAATCAACGTCACTGTAAAATTTTGTTGAATAATATGAATAAAATCAAATTTAACAAAACAGTTAATTTTAACTGGTTTTTTTTTCTTAATGGAGGTTATGTTAACCGTGTGTCTAACTTATGAGGCGAAATTTGCATTTAGATCTGGGATATCAATCTACGTTGTGGATCATTTCAAGAGCCGTACTCTCCATCTAACGTCTGATGAAGTCTTGCAAATTCCAGTCTGCATTGTTGGTTGGCCATTTCCAGTGCTGGGTGCTGTAATCTTTTTATGAGCCTAATTTCTGGTCTGAGAGCCCCTTTGAGAACTTTCAGTCCTGTTTCTGCCTTCAGACGAGCGATGAACTGATTGAGGTTTTGCAGCAGTGCTCTTGTCAGTGCAATCACTACGATTTAACATCCACTTGAGTACACTGCCTCTTTTCCGGAGGGCTCCAGACTATCTCGATAATGGGTGAAAAGATTTCACGACTGCCCGACTTCAATTCATTTACTCTGGTATTTTGCATTGTGATATACCCTGATCTTGAAGTTAAACAATCCTACCACGTTCGAAAGCGTACATCATTGGTCTCTTTCCCATACTGTGTAGACTTGAAACTGTTCTCCAGAATAAGAAACGGTAAATTGAAATTTGAACCCTTTATGATACGTCAATTATCCATGAGTTTAAGGTTTAGTCGCCATGAAAATGTTCCATATATAAAATCGTTAAAACTTCTCAACTCATGGCCATTGCTCACCTTTTTACCATTAAACTTTTTACCTTATAATCACAAACGATAACGAACTAATTCCAAATATAATAAAATTCAGACATTTCACTGGGGTTTTGTATGTTTGTACACACAATCTCGAGTTAGGTATTGAAGACTTTGAAAAAAAATATCAATGAGTAATCATACAGGCAATTAGAGATACGTGTGTATGTGTGGGCGTACGAGCAAATATTCCATTAAGCCTTTGTGTGCTAAACTAGAATAGTATCCGTTGAAAATGATTGGATTATTGTATGGATTAGCTCTTGTGCCTAGGATCAGAATTTAGTATCTTTGAGCTCATTGAACCTTGCTACATACATACGTATGTATATATATATATATATATATATATATATATATATATATAGAGAGAGAGAGAGAGAGAGAGAGGGGGGGGAATGTAAAGCTTTCGATAATGCAGTTTCGATTAGTGTTGGTTTCGTTGTAGTACGGTTAACATATTGCTCTATAAATGAATGCAACTAAGTATACACTGAAAACAAAACATTGAATCATAAGACTTCGAACAGTACGGAAAATTGATCGCACTAATCCAAAATATATGTATATATATATACATATGTATATACATATATATATACATATATATATATATATATATATATATATATATATATAGAGAGAGAGAGAGAGAGAGAGAGAGGGGGTTGTTAATCCGACTATATGAGAGTAAAACGACAATATCGGTAGCTTTTATAAAACAAATGATACTCTATTTCGACGTTTCGCTCATACCCTGCTTATTTTCTTGACAAAGCTATGTATCAGCGGAAATAAAGGATCATTTGTCTTATAAAGCCATCCAATATTGTCATTTTACTCTCATAAATGTATATTGCGTCTCATCTGTGTGGATTATAAGTGCGTGTGTTTTCATTCATCTTCTAAACTTCTTTAGTATCTACAGCATTTTCCCCCTTTCCAGTTTTTCTTTAAGCTTCTTCGGATCTTACGCAACTTGTTAAAGCTATTTATCTACATCCAACGATAAACCCAATCCAAGACAGGTTTTATCTGTATAATCGATGGATCGATCTATAATCAATGTGCTGAATTCATCTTGCCAAAAGCGGCATTCATTTTAAGCCATGTAACCATCTTCATCTCCATTTTAAGCCATTTACCTCGGTTTTAAGCCATGTAACCATCTCCGTCATCCTTCTCTGTCAAACTGATTTCAGATTACCTAAAACCAAACATAACAGATCCGGTTAGTCACTCGATAGAGACAGTAACGTGACCAACGTCTTTTGGCGGTTGCTGCGTTGGAAAAAGGGATGATCAATGAATAAGTTGCTCCACTCGCCTTTCGTTGGGCGGTGATCACCACAAAAAGGTCTGAATTAGAAATTTTTTTTTAATGAAAACAAGTATGAATACTGTCGGATAGAGACTGAGGGACCAATTTGGCATAAACGAACCTAGCTTTATCATTCGAGCCCCATCCCCCAAAAACAATATTTAGGGGGTGGATCTCGGAAAAAAAATTTCCAGACATGATAAGGAGTATATGGTTACATTTTCAACCCTCTAACTCTGTTCGTGCAGATTTTACGCTTGATACATGAATAGATAGCCTAACTTAAAAACTGAAGAAACTGATGTTGACGGTTTTCAGCAGATGCTTTCTCCAGTCCTAAGTGTAAAGTTTCACACCTCTGTTCACTCTATGATAAAAACAACACAGAGGTAAAAACAATTTAATCATTTAATTTATTCCAAGAGATAACAATATATTTCATGCATTTACGTCTGTTTTTGTTTTTTTTTTCTTTCTTTGGTCCTCTTATTTCTTATTCGTACATTGTTTTGAATTTAGTTTTGCAATCTACTATCAAGACCAGCTTCCCTACCTTGAGCTATTTTTCTCTTCTGTGATGCTTCATCTTCGCTATTTACTAAGCTCATTTTACTGTGGCACCGGGCCACAAGTTTAATACACCCAATTACTACACAACAATGTATGACACAAAGCGTTATTCACCTTCGAGGCAATCACCATTTGGCTACTGACCAATGGTCGAGCCCATGTTGAAACTCTGAATAATCATTCCCAAGGCAGGTAGGCCCTTCTAATTAGAAGTTGGCGCAACATAATCTTCCAGTTTTCCTGTCAAATTTGGCCTTGTGCCATTCTAAAACGAGGTTTGTGTAAACCAAGCCTAAAAACAAGGACATGTATGAAAATAAGTCAGGACAACAAGAAAATTTCAAACGTGTTACTTGTATGTGTAATTCACGCTTCACAATCTCACGCACAGCGTCTGTACTAGTTATCTCTGATTTTTTTGGTGAACCTAATCCAAACAATAACCCATCAATCCATCACAAAGACACGTTTTCTGAAGTTTCTTTCTACATGAAGAAGCTGATCAGTTTTCATTCCCTACAATCTAAGAATGTTTCATGGCTAAACAAAAGCGAACATCTTATGTAAAATAAAATCCAAAACGTGTAAAATAGACGTACGACATAGCACAGATTGAATCCTTAGATAAGAAAGGTATTCATTTGTTTCTACATAAGACTCACTATATCAGAAACTAGTTTACGGCAATAATTAAGAGACTTTACAATTACATTGCGCTTATGAAATATCCAAGCATTATGTTATGCTGCACCCTATTGTTCAATATTTCCAGAATGTTAAACTATTGTAAAAGTGAGGATACAATTTATCAAATTTAGAGTAACATAAAATTCAATTTCTATCTAGCTACGTCAACAGACATCAGTGATGACGTAAGCTTGACTGACGACAAATGCAGTGCTAATAATAACGCGTAGATAGATTCGATATAATTTTGATATAAATGAATGGCGCAATCTCTCGCACAGAGTTTGTTGTGTTGGTATATTTTCGCGTCTCATACGTCGATGTCCTTGAAACCCATCTAATAAGTTACAGTGAAAATGAATTCCAAGAAAATTATTTTGGCCCTGATTATATATATATATATATATATATATATATATATATATATATATATATATATATACATGAATAATAGAAAGTGTATTCGCTACACAAACTAGCTCATGTTTCTGCCCTCATCAGGCGAATCTGATGAGGCCCGAAGAGAGCTAGTTTGTGTATCGAGCACTTTATGAAATAAATCCATTACATTTCAGAAGCGGCTTTATATTATTGATATATTTTTATATTATGTTATACTGCTAGCCTGATTTGTACCACACACACACACACACACACACACACATATATATATATGTGTGTGTGTGTGTGTGTGTGTGTGGTACAAATATATATATATATATATATATATATATACACATATATGTGTGTGTGTGTGTGTGTGTGTGTGTGTGTGTGTGGAGAATGACTCGAAGAGTCATCTTTCATTCGTTACTAGCCTTTCGAATAGGGGGAGGCGTGACTTCAATCCCAATTTTTTCTACCCTAATCATGCAGCTTATAACCACTGAGTGCAGAGGGAAATTTCTTCGCTTATACCAGGAATTGAACCTGGATCCTTTTTGCGCGGAAGCAGATGTCCTAATCTCTGCTGTTTAGTATTTGTGCTATGAATAACCCACAACATGGTCGATATTTTGATTATTGGTAATTTGGGATCACATATTGGAGTATGAGATGTGAAAATAAAGTAATTCTATTTAGTCAGTATTCCAGAATTTTTTTTACAAAATGGAGAGGAAGGTTTACAAGCAGAATTAAAGGCACAAGAGATTCCAGTTGGTAGCTATTCGAAAAACAGGAGTCCGTCTGAATTTAACGAAATTTCGCTGGATTCTCCAAGGGGAGCTTAATCTTCATCATAGTTTGTTATTATCATCTCATTACGGTGGAGGTCAAAGTTCAAGCCAAGATAAAAGGCAGATTTTTAAGGCAGACAATCAGGTCCTACTCATTTGGAAGACTAGTGCAACTGAAATCTCCCTGCTCCATTAGGCCTTGTGCCATATGAAGAACTTGTTAACAATATAACCATTTTTTCACTCCAAACGTTTCATATTTGAATCGAATTAAAACAAAACCATCACAATAATAAACAACTGCGTTTGACAAGAATCCGAATTAGTCAAAGTTTAATGACGGTGATATGTCATTAAAGTAAACTATCAAATATGATCCAGTTACGGACATTCGATAGTTTTATTATATTTAATTGTTATATCTATTATGTTTAATCAGGGTTCTACGAAGAATTTGAAATATGTTATATATTACTATTTTACGAAATTATTAGACGTACTGAATGCTCCAGCGAAATTGAAAGATTTAAGGAATAAATATACTACGTCTTAATCAATCTCATATGTTTTTTGATGATTACATCGTGCAACACGATTCTTTGTACCTCGGTAGTGAGTGTTATTCTCTGATTGCTTATGTGTAAGAAGTTTAAAAAATCTTCACTTGAAACTTTGCTATTGTGCCCTGGATAGCTATATTCATATGTTATTTTTCTTGCTTTATGCGATTGAAATGTATAAAATAGTCTCTTGTCCACTGAAAAAATAAATAGATTTCATATTATCACTGTCCTAGTCGCAAATGCAAAGTTTGAAGAGATTACACATTTTTCTATATCTTTTAACCATAATGAATCAGAAAATAACACTCACTACCAAGGAACAAACACGATTAAAAACAAGTTGATTTTTTTAAATGAGGAAATATCATTATTTTTTGTCTTAATCTTGGTTCATTTCTTGAACACAACATTTCAGCGGTCATACCCGACAGCCGTCTTCAGGGGGTTGATGGGTGTATTTTGACCATCGAGACGGGGGGGGGTCACTTTTTAAGCGATCGCCAAGACGACCCATGTCTCGATGGTCAAATTAATACACCCTTTGATCATCTGAAGACGGTCGTAGAATACAAACGATCGAAACGTGGTGTTCAAGAGATGAACCAAGATGAGGACTGAAGTCTGAACAAAACATAACGTTACATGGTGTTGCCTTGATAAATACTTTATTCGTGAAAGAAAGTCTCAAGTGACAAACTATAAAAGCTACTAAACAAACAATCATCGAGGAAAATAATGTATGAGAAAGGAAGCATAAAATGCGAAGTATGTGATCGTATAAAGTCAATGCATCCGCTCTGAGCCGTGTGTTGGGAATAGCCAATCTTTCAGAGAGGCTGGCATCAGTTCAACAAGAAATTTCATAGCAAAGATGAATGAGAGACACGTACCTACCTGTTAATCTTTTCATGGAGTTTTATCTCCGTTGTGGTCATTTCCGTGGCGACTTTTGTCCGATCAAAACCCCGACCTCTCCCGGTTAGTGAGTTAGCGAAACAGTCGGTTGAGCTCATTCATATAGAAGAGAGGTACGTTAAAAAGAATTGATCCGAACATTTTTCTTTGTTCAACAGTTGTAGTTAATATTGATTAAAGAATAGTGCTGGGACAATGGGAATAAATGGGGGGGGGGTAAGAAGACTGTGTTGCACCGATTTCCCAAGTGGGGAGGATCTGTTGGCAGCCTTAAGCTCGATGTGAATTCACACCCTATTTGCAGAAAATACATTATTATTGCCCAGTTCAATTACCTGAACGAGTGAAGCGTGTAGAAAACTCATTGATTGGATAAATTTCCCTCTTTATTCAGTTGTGATTAGGTTGAAGGCATCTCTTCAATGGACTCCCATCCTACCAAGGGAGCAGTCAAGACTTGTAAGAATAAAATCCTGGTCTCGACCGGACATACTCCAATGGGAGTTGTCTCCTAAAAGACGGACTCTTCATCTCTACCTCAATCCCAGAATTGCGTTACGACGTGCCTTATTGCAGTGTTACGGTAAGAAACCTCGAACCAAACAAACAAAGATACTGAAATCGGGTCAGTATAATGCAGATGGCGCTCAAAGGGAGAACGGTCAAAATCGAAGATGCAAAACTGGAGAAAGTGGACCACTACATCTTCTTGGCACAACGAATCTCTATGAAACCCACAAAAGAAGAAGAAATTAAGCAAAGAATCGCCCTTGGGTGGCAAGCCTTCGGCAAAGCAAGCTCAACCTTCAAAAACAAGACGATACCAATAATCCTTAAGAGACGAGTATACAACTAATGCATCCTCCCGATAGTCACTTATGGAGCTGAAACATGGAACGTAACCAAGAGACAACCCCACAAACTGAGAAGCATGAAGCGTGTGCGTGAGAGAATCATGCTCAACCTCACGTGGAGAGATCACAAGACGGCACAATATATTAGAAAGAAAACGGGGATCCAAGACATAATAGAATCCATTAGAAAACTCAAATAGCAATGGACTGGCCATGTTGTGAGAATGAAAGACAACCAATGGATATCATGACTCATAACATGGATCCCCAGCGACCACATGCGAAACCAAGGCTGACAAAATATAAGATGGAGAAATGAACAAGACAAATTCAGGAAATACTGGCTCTGCAACGCCCATGATAGAGATATGCAGCGGATCCTAGGGAAGGTCTATGTCCAACGACGGACGATAAAAGACTGATGATGATGATGATGATGATGATGATGATGATGATGATGAGAACATTTAAAAGATCATTGGATTCCGCCTCAGAAAGAGATCAACAAGATTGTCCTCACACGCAGAAGGTCGCAGGTTCGATTCTCTGTACGGGCAAGAAACGTGAAAAACTCTTCACAGGAAAAAATTCCTGTGCATTCAGCTGATAGAGTATACCCTAAGCCGTATGTTTAGGGTGGAAGGAATGTAAGCTATCACCTTGTAGATGACCCCTGATTGAGTAAAAGATAGAGGCTCGATGTAAAAAAAAAGGGTGATGTTAGGAGTAGCACCTACAAATATGTCTCGGGTTCGTTCGTTAGGTAAGCGTGGCAGACCATTAGCTGGTGAAGTGAGTTCGATCCTTATGGACTGCTGTTGCCTTATGCCAAACTCAGCTAAACAATAACTATCAGGGCGCCTCACTGAACAACGGTAGAGAGTAAGATAGGGATAAGGAAGCTAGAATTGTCAAACTCCATTACTAAGTCAGGAGTTGACTTTGTTTTCCTGCTGTAACAAGAAGAACAAACTTCGCCAAAATGAGGAGTGTAAACCAAAATGCAAAATAACATTCCCCTACCGTGAAATAACCTTCCAACCAACTGATAGCCAGGGAGGCTGTGTCACTAATTGAACTAAATTGACAATTTTTATTAACGAAAATTTATCATGCAAATACACACGGGCTTATTTTAATCTAATAAATAAATACATCTACACGAAATATATATTTATATTTTTTATATTAGCGATACCTACAATATAAAAGTTGCAGTAATTATATTCAGTCGGGATAGAAATTCGAGTGAAGTTTGACCCTGCAGCAGTCTTGTTTGTTATATTTATCTCACTTCTTCAGCCGCTGTACTCTCCGGTCTTCTTTCTATCTGAATTTTTGAGACGATGTGTTGTTACTATTATTCATTAATTCTTCCGGACAAGTGTCTACGTCTTCAGTGTCTTTATGGCAATGTTTCAGCTGCTGTACGCATTGGCTATCAGAAAGAATCAATGTATCATAAAAACTACACTGCATCTCAGAAATTCAGGCAAAATGAATAATATACAGATTCAAATATATGTGTGGGAAATTGGAGAAAAAAATGTCTGCTTAGTCACACAATAGAAACCGTAACATGATGAACGTCTTTTGACAGCATGCCGTGTTGCAGGGGATTTAAAAAAATACATAATAAGGACTAAATCTTTGAATGTTCAGCCCTCTGGCTTCATTGGTTCGACTTGTGCGCATGGTAACTTCATAGTTAGCAAGCTAGAATCACTCAAAAACTGAAGAAACCTATGTTGACAGATTTGGTTGACGTTTTCTAGTACTATTAATTTCTTTCTTGAAGGTATCAGACGAGCAGGAATTGTTTATAAACCAGATTGAATTGAATATGAACAACACATAAATTGACCGGCAGAATCACTTAAAAACTGAAGAAACCTATGTTGACAGATTCGGTTGACGTTTTCTAATCTCAGACCAGAATTATCGAACATTAGCGCTTTGTAATCTCTTCCTTATCGATAGACGTGATCCATCCCAACGAAATCTATGTTTGAAAGTAAACTGAATCCAAAAATGACAGCTCTGATGGAAATTTTTAGTCTCAAGAAAGCTTTTAAAACTGTTTTCTATCTAAAATGAATCCAAAGAATCATTCAGGAAACATAATCTCCCTGCATTGGTAATCTCTTTAAGAAGGATTATTTCTCTCGCAAAGAAATTCGCCCGGAAAATGAGTGCTTTTCACAATTTTCAACCTACAAATGGAAATGTGTAGCAAGTGGAGTGTCTTGATTCTTTTTTGTTGAGCAGTTGTTTCGTTTCTTAACCGACGATTCCGGGCTGGGGCCTTAATGCTGGCATCTAAAATTGAGATTAATTCTTCCTCACAACTTCCGATACTAGTCACGTGATTATAACGCGAGGGTTTTGGCCCATGATTCCTTCCTATTCCGATAAACATTTTTTTCTTTCCTCTCTGTTTTTCTTGTTTTGTTTTTTTTACTGTAAAAAAGGAAAGAAGAAAAACTAGAAGCGAAGAGGGGAAAAAAGTGAGCATGGCTCGGCTATCAATTTTTTTCCAGTTCTTTCAACTCTTTATTATTTTGCTTAGTGCCTATATTTTTTTTAAGTATGAAAGTTAAATCATTTTCAGTCAAATTTTATTAAATCAAACATTTTCCATACTCAGAAAAACTAAAAACACTATGGGATATATTTGTCCCATCAGACAAGTGATTCCTAACTTGGGGTGCCTGCAACCCAGGGTGGGGGTCTCACAAAAAAAGTATATCTTGTTTTCCTGTTTTGGTATCTCTATTCTTGCAACTCGGTATTTTTTCTCCTAGGCTCATTTTCGATACTCAGTGGTCGCCAACGTGGGCTATATTGAACATTAGTGGGCAATTTAAGCATTCAAGTGGGCGCCAACGTGGGCTATATTGAACAAAAGTAGGAAATTTAAGCTTTCAAGTGGGCGTCAACGTGGGCTATATTGAACTTAATTGGGAAATTTAAGCTTTCTAGTGGGCGTCATTGTGGGCGATATTGACCATTAGTGTGCGATTTAAACTTCAAGTAAGGCGTCAACGTGGACTATATTGACCATCAGAGGTCGATTTAAGCTTTCAAATGGGCGTCAATATGGGCTATATTGAACATTAGTGGGCAATTTAAGCTTTCAAATGGGCGTCAACGTGGGTTATATTGACCATTAGTGGACAATTCAAGCTTTCAAGTGGGCGATAGACCCATTACTGTCAAGGATGCCAAATCAACCATTTTTCAGCTAGATCTGGTAGATTGCTGCAGTTTCAAACTCTACTCCAACTTCTAGTCCGACTGCAAATGATTACTGCATTTTTTGTATTGTATATATTATAAATAAATCCGTAGGTATATGCCATTTGTAAGTTTGGCTCAGCACGTAAGAGAACAACCTACGAATTACATAGTCGTAATTTCAAATCAAGGCAAGGAAGTGTTAATTCTATATATCTGTTTGGTTTGACGTGATAGACAAACAGTGAAGAGTTTACACCCCTAAATTTGTTGAGGATTGTTCTTGTTACTGGGAAACACAAAATCAACTCCAGACTTGATAAAAAGAAAACCCTAAGTCAATCTGCGAAGAGATCCAAACCACAGCATTGTTTTCCCGGCCTAATATTTCTTATCAAGCTCAGAATGGCACAAGGTCATAAATGTGGAGCACCAGCAAAGATCTGATGTTTTAAATACGAATACTATTGGTATACATGAGTCTTACCTAAGGCTTCTCAATGAATTACCATAGCCTCAGCAGCAGTTTTCCCAGGAATAAAGCAAAAGTTGATATACTCTTTCTCTAGTCGCTGTCTTAACCATGGAAGAAACAGTTTGACCGTTTTGAACAAGTTCTTGTTATCTCCAAGACAGCTGACTGAGAGCATCTCATCTGGACAGCCTTATCCTTTTGAGTCTTGTCAGCTTCCCACAACGCATGAATGACGGCTTTTTGATCCTTATCTTTTGCTATTTATGATACAGGGTGACAATATGCCGAACACCGGAAATTCTCTCTTTTTTTTTACCAATATTTCACTGAGTAGACTCATGAAACCTCCTCATATGTAAAGGATTGAATGAATTTCAGAGAGGAAATGCCAGATTATTTACGTGTATCGAATTGATACACTTTTAAGAGTAAACTACCTACTTTAAAACAAAGTCGAGCGAGAAACGAAAAAAGAACAGAATATTCCATTTTTCTGAATCGTAGCCATATATGTGCGCATGCAAGTTGACGCATATCTGTCCCGACCCGAAGGCTCCTTTTTCATTTGCTACTCTCCTTTTGAATAGGGGTGAGGGCCATTCCGTTCACAATCTCCCCACCCTAATCACACAGCTCAGGGTGTACTCAATTAGCTGCTGGATACACGGGGAAAATTTGTCCTAATAAAGAGTTTTCTATACTCTCAGCTCAATACCGGGTATCGAACCCAGATCCTCCTGCGTGTAACGCAGATGTACGAAACATTACATCATCCAAGCAGATTGTATATGTACACTCTGATTAATCAATGATTCATGGTGACTCAGAGTTTCACGTTGGTGAAAGAACTCAATTCAAACCTTTCGGTCAGAATTCTGTTCACAGGTATGTTCCGGTTTCCAAAGGATTTACTTAACTCCACTTTTACAAAGCACATACATTTGAACGCTTTTTTTCTTTCGTTAACTGATAAAAATATGATGAGGATTTTCGCTTTTACAAGAAAAAGGGGAAAACGGAAATAACGCTCAGCGCTTGTTTTGCATAATGCCATTATAGAGGCAGCGTGCAGTGAGTGCGGCGCCGCCACGCACCTTTCCTGGGAATTACACTCAGCATGAAGCAACCATAACTTTGAACTATGTCCGTAAGTACCTGTGCATTATCAAATCACCGTAGCCCGATAAATGGCCCAACCAACCTGCCTAGCGGGCTATATATTCTCTCTTTGCTCGTCTGCATCAATGCAGTACGTATGTGTGTTCCTAGATGTTCCTGGAAACATTCTGGGGGTTACATCCTTGGATATTTGCATAAATGCTTCAATAAGCACCATCTGAAGACGGTTCTCTTATTTTTCTTTTCTTCCAAAAAGTGCTTTTTGGGATCTCAATGGACATCTTTAACCAACAAAGCCCAAATCCTGTGCTAGTACTTTTTTAAAGATAATTTTTGACAAAAAAAATCTATTTTTTATATAATCAGTTCTGTTAGAAGCGTGGGAAACGGTGATTCATTTATGTGAGGTGCGGATATTACGATTCATTTCGTGTATCCGTTACCAAGATGTGTCTTGAAGTACGAGAAAAGCGTAAGAGATCTCTTAAGTGTATTACGCTTAGTGTAGAGCTATATGTGATCAAGCGTCTTGGTTGTGGTGTGCGAAGTAAAGACATTGTGCCTGCACCCGCCATTCGTACTTTTTACACGCTGACAGAAAGAATATCGAAAACTGTCAAGTTATTATTGTTTTTTTTTTGTTGGTAGCAAATTGGGCTCTTCTGGTCAGCATCCAGTGACGGATATTATGAAAAGTCTATTGCTTGAATGGATTAAATGGTGTACGAAGCGTGAATTTAGCTTATGAACAAAGAGAAATCAGCCAGACCTTTTGATAAGCTTGAACAGAATGCACAGATGATGATGATGAAAACGTTGCAAAAATAGAATTCAAAATAAGGAATCTAGCGAAGAATCACCCCAAGCTTTCGGTACAGCCATCTCAACCTTTATAATCCCATAAGTCCAGAAAATAAGGGTTTACAACCAATGCATCTTCCCGATAGTCACTTATAAGGCTGGAACATGGGAACTCAGGAAAGATTGACCCTCAAATTCAAAACCATGTAATAATCACACAGAGAGAATCATGCTCAACATCACATAGAGTGATCGCAAGACAGCAAAGCATATTAATTTTTAAAAAAAGCAGGTGTCAGTGATATCATAAAATCCATTGTAAAAGTCGAATGGCAATGGGCTGGTCATGTTGCAAATATATCAGACAAGTGCTGGAAATCACGACTCACAACGTTGATCGCCAGAGATCATTTGTGAAACTGTGACCGGCAGAAAATAAGTGAACGTGACGAACTTGACGAGTCCAGAAAGTACTGGTTTCGCGACGCTCGTGATAGAGAGGTCTGGAGAATCTTGGGGAAGCTCGATGTTCAACGAGGGGCACGAATAACCTGCCACTGCTGCTGCTGATTCATGGTTTGTTCGATCGATTTTTGAGGTTAAGGCAGATTCATAACTTAAGGGTTACTGCAGAGAGTGCTTCCATTGATACTGAAACTGCCAGAATGTTCCCGGAAAAACTGTAGAAAATAATTACAGAAACTGGTTATTCATATAAGTAAGTTCTTTTTAACGACGACAAAACTGCAATTTCTGGGCAAAAAATAGTCATGCAAGACATTATTTCGATAGAAGGCTAAGGGGTATAAAGCATCGAAGAGAAGTTCACCTAATACCGACAATAATATAAACGCCACTGATGATACTGCCATTACGTCTCTAGTAGTGCATCATTTTTTTTTAAATCTGGGGGACCCAAAGGAGCTGATAAAAATACACTTCCTAATGTGTTTCATTCACATCCAAGCAGTTGGAATACTCAAATGATTTTTCTGAGAACACGATGTACACGTTAGTTCATTTGTTGAAAAATACTGTGGAGTATACTGGAAAACACTCAGAGAGCGCATGCCTCCGCCAACGCCGTATAAAATAGGATGATAAGATGAAACAAAATATAAAAATACGGGAGATAACTTCTAATATACATTTGTTGATTTTCTCGACTTGAAATTCTTATTAAGCCTTTTTATCAACTGTTCGTTTTTAACAACTTTCCCTGCATAATACTAGAAATTGATAAAATATCTCTCAATCAAAAACAGATTTCTGGATCTGCTCCACAATTAAGTTGCTTTTTCTGTAACCTATGACCAACCTTTCAACAAAATTTCATTGAAATTCATAGCGAACTTTTGGAGATATTGTGAGGACAATCAGACGGACAAAGAGACACTAATGGATACATATACCTCTTCCAACTTAGTTGGCAGAGATAAACGACTTCGCTGATAGGCGTCTTATGATTTTCGATAATTTTACTGCTCACTCCCTCTGTCATTATCGAGTTGGGCATTTGCATTGTGATTTTACCGTCGAATACGACGTCGTTTCTGCGACCGTGTTACTGAGGCCTAATAGCTTATTATACAAAATCGTGATGTGTTTTATTGTAAGTACAGTTGACAGACAGAGCCATTCCAAAGCATCGTTGTAGGAGATCTGAGGCGGCTGCAATACAGAATTGGCAATCATCAACCCTGGAGATATTTCGATAGGCCAACAGTCTTGATGAGAAGTGGCGTTTGTACAAAACTGTGTCACAAATCAGTGAACAATTTTAAATGCTTCAAACCAACTACGATGTATGCACAGACGTATCTGAAGGGTAGGGATTATTTGAAATCGCTCCTGGGCTTAAAATGGAGAACTGAATTAATCGTAGTTCGCCTACTGCATTTCAACGAACATTATTATTAAATAACAAATCTTACTAAATGTTGGACAGGGCCTTTCAGGGAGCCAACTACCCAGCCCTGGCATTCAAAAGCATTGTTTTTAAAAGCACAGGTCTGCAAGATAAAAAGGTTTTTCGAAAGGTCTGCCTCCGGATTCCCGGTAATACCTCTGTGGGTCCGCTGCTCCCACGGTGGGAAGAATTGCATTAAACGGAGGGGGACGCCTCAAAGAGCCAAGCCCTAAGGCTTCAAAATTTCCGGGGTCACCCCTGAATATATGTAGCAAATTTCCTCTCGTTCGTCTTAAATCGGGCTTTATTTAATCAATGGCATTTGATATCGAATCACTGTCTCTCTGGACAAACAATGCCCTAATCTTGTGCTGGTATTTTTTGCATATAATTCTATATAAAAGGTCTATTTCCTTAGATAATTTTAGAGAGAATAACTTTTTTAATGAGTTTCTTCAGATAATTTTTTATATTTGTTTTCGATAATTAGTTCTAGTACATGCGTGAGCTACAATGATTAATTTACGCGCAGTACGGATGTTTTACTCTTATCTTTAAGCAACACTCCATATGTTACATTTATACGATTTTTTTAACTCACATGAGGCGTTAGCATACCATGTAAAATTTCAATGAAGGTGTTCTTTACCACATGAAAGTTCTTCCTGTCTAAAAACATGTTCGTATACGGCAGTACCGTTCTCTATCACTTCCTGCCACGTGTTAGTGAGATATTGCGATGTATAATAATACTGAATGAAATTTATGACAGGGAATGATAAGGAATTCGTTTATGTTTGAGAACTAGGTTGTAGTATTAAAATGACAGGGGGTGGCAGGGAGTAGCAGTTGGTGGCAAGTACCACCGATATGTACATAGATAAGTATTTGGAATTATTCAGCTATGTGATATTTCTCGAATTTCGATTTTCACTGTGATAATTCAGATTCAAAAGAGCTGTATTTAGAAAGCCTGAAACCTTAATGTTCTGTTTCGTTTTGTTTTGTCATTCTGGTCTCATTTTCGTGAATGATACATTTTATTTGTTACAAGGGAAATGAATCCTGCATTTGGAAACAAATGTTCAAATATTCATTGTTTCTTGAATCGGGTGTATAATTAAACGTTTATTAAAACCGAAAACACTTTCATGTTTTGTTTCTTTTTTGTTCATGTCGAATCTTCCCTTCGGGTGAAAATGAGTTTCAGTTTGAATTATTAATCAAAATGGCCGCTTGTTGTTTGATGATATCTGATTGGGAATCGCTGGTCAGAATAATTAACCTTAAATGAATTGTGGGAATTGTACAAGGGCAGGGTAATTATTTCCAAGCAAGTGTCAACTGCAATAACAACTGGCCAATAAAATTCCTGACAACCATAATTGAAAATACATCAGGAGAAAATTCATCGTAATTGGAAAGGCTGAGTCAGAGAGAAGAGAGGCAAGCGACTTATTATTATTATTATTATTATTATAATAATAATAATAATAATAATAATAATAATAATAATAATAATAATAATAATAATAATAATAATAATAATAATAATAATAATAATAATAATAAAGGATTGAGACTGTACGGACCACAGCACTGCTTGGAACTGCACAGATACTGAGGAAAGTGTTAGAAATATAAGGACTGCAACACTAAATGTTAGCAGTGGCCTAACAGAGGGAGGAAAATGAAAGTGGAAA
This sequence comes from Thysanoteuthis rhombus, assembly GCA_963457665.1. NCBI lineage: Eukaryota > Metazoa > Mollusca > Cephalopoda > Oegopsida > Thysanoteuthidae > Thysanoteuthis > Thysanoteuthis major. The sequence continues at coordinate 14,041,195 of OY735201.1, forward strand.
TGTGAATCGCAGCACTGGCATGATAGGCGAGGGAGAGAAGAGATGATGGCTGAAGCCCTTAGGAGACTTATTGTCACTCAGCCTTCAGCAATGACCACCGGGCAACCGGTGTGAAACTGTAAACTGCAGTATTACTGTGGTCTATTAGAATGAGGACCTGGTAGTCTTGGACAAGGGAAAGAGAACCTGACAAATAATAGAAGTGGCTGTGTCTGTGGGTTACAGAATGAATATGGAAGAGTGAAAAGATAGGGGAAAGACATGGCAAGGTAGCTGCAAGAAGTGTGGGATATGGAGGTCAAGGTAGAACCAATAACAGAAGGCACATTCGGAATTGTGCCAAAGACATTGGAAACAAGATTGGAGAAGCTGGTGATAAGATGAAGGATTGAGATTATGCAGACAACAGCACTACTGGGGTCTGCATGAATACTGAAGAGAGTACGGGAAATATGAGACGTCTTCAATGGCCAAACAACTTCAATGAAGAAGACATATGTAAGTAAAGCCGATGAAGGTTGCTACTACATAAACCACGGCACTGCAGTGAAATGCAAGGACAATGAGAATAGGGCTGGTGATCTGAGAAGACTTACTGTCATTCAGCCTTCAGCGAAGGCCAGGTATTTGGCGAGAAAGTACAAACCACAGCACTGTTGTTGATTGCGAGAATGCTGAAGAAGAAGAAAAGAAGAAGAAGAAGAAGAAGAAGAAGAAGAAGAAGAAGAAGAAGAAGAAGAAGAAGAAGAAGAAGAGGCATTTAAAAATTTTGAAAAATGGAAATCTGTAGGGTGTGGTAACACAAGACCAAAATGATAACTAAAGTTTTTGGAAGTCTTGGATTACTCAAGAAAAAGCATCAGTGGATTTGCTGACAACATACCTGGCAAAACCAAATGTATTTAAAACACAGTAAATCGTCCTTATCTCCACTTTGCACATCATTGGAAAAATAGTCAGAGTGAAATAATTTTACTACACCTAGCATACACTGTTTTATTTAAGTGATATGTGCGTTTATGAAAGTATTGTATTTTCTGTGTACATAAACTTGTGATATTTCAAGCAGTCACAATTTACTGAATAAGGTTGCCTTAGGTCCCTGGTTGAGACTAGGCTGGCTAATGACTTTCAGAAACCGAAACTAGGGCAATAATAATAATAATAATGATAATAATAATAATAATAATAATAATAACAACAACAACAACAACAATAATCAATGTTTTGTGCACAGGCGGACCATAATCTGTCTTAGTGAATGAAACACATAGAATTCTGTGGGACAGGCCACCCAATATAAGCGAGAAGACCAGATCTCGTTGTCACGAATAAGAAGAGAAAAACATGGCAGAAAATGAATTTTGATGTTCTAGTTTGAAAACCCACCTGCGAACACACATTGCAGTGAAGCCATATTTTTGTCGAGCGTATCCATGGATATACATTTTCACAAGGTTCACTATTGAAAGAATACATGCGAACACCCACTGGTGAAAAAACTTTTTTTGTCAAGTGTGTGGATCAGCATTTTTACAGAATGAATCTTTGAAAGTGATATCTAGACAAGTATATTGATCTTGCTAGGGAACTGAAATTATAGAAATATTAAGAGTACCAATCGTGGTCGGAGCTCTTGGAACAGTCCCGAGCAGCCGGACAAAAAAATAAATTGGAGGACCTGTAAATCCTGAAAAGAACCGAGCGACAGCACTACTGAAAATCAGCTGGAATCTTGGAGTATTGAAGTGACTTACTGCCACTTGATCGTCAGTGGAATTCACCAATCATTACTGAAGAGAAAACTCAGAGTGTGAATAAAAATAACAAGTAAACTGTAAAAGGCAAAACGATATTCGAAAATGGTGAATGGTAAACAAAAACGAGGCATTAAAATCATTTGATGCTGAAAAAAAAAGAGTTTCGAGGCAACCGGTTCAGGAAATTGGAGACGAAAAAAAAAACTCTGCTCTAAATGATCAAATCTTTCTCACCGATGATTACTTTAACATCTTTTTGGTCTGCAAAGCGATTGAGGTTAGGTTGCATGGTTGTCAATTCGATTCCATCCCCGGGGTAAATTGGAATTTATTTAATCCTGTACAGTGCTGTAGATTCGGTCAAATTGTTGAAAAGTTCGGTAAATTTTCCAAAATTCGATTTTTCACTCAAATAGTTCAAAATTAATGAAAAAAAAAAAACAGTACTCTCGAAATGAATTTCCTATAGAATTTGAAATGGAACAATATTTTGTGACCGTGCGGAGCAAACTTCGATGTATGTTCCAAAATTCAATTTTTCTCTAAGATATTCCAAAATTCGGTCACTGAATAAGAATCGAACTCAAAACAGTACTAATAGTCTACAAAACTAACTTTCTGGCCACAATTCCAAAGAGAAATGAAAAGTATTTACTTAGCTTCGCTCGGTACAGCATAAGGCCACAAATATGTAGCACTGAGTGGTAATCTTACAGTGAGACTAGCTTATTCACCATTGCGTCCCGGTGAAAGATCCAGAGATGGCTCTCATATGATGACTGTCTAGTAAACCAGGTTTTTAATCATTCAAACAACGATGCTTTTGTTGATCCTACGAGTTACGTGTAAATCAGCTGGTATGATGTTGACTTTTTTTTTTGTTGGATTGCAGCATAGTACAGGTTTCTCTCATTATCCAGAAGTAGAGCGTTCCAACAGGAAAAACATTTCGTGAGCCGAAATTGCGTATATCGAAGAAGCGATTACAATTAATTTGTATGGAAAAATAGTTATGATGGTATGTGAGGCTGAGTCGTCAGAAATCGGGTGACAGGAGTGACAGAAGACTGGGGTTTAGGAGGAAGAGTGATGAGGTGTGCGCTGCCTCAATAACGACCCGCTACAAAACAAACGCTGAACGCTTTTTGTCTTTTCTCATTAAAGCTAAAAAGTAGTGAAAAACAAACTTTCGAAAATCGGTGGATTCCAGTATTTTTGAAAAAAAAATGTCTTTCATATGCATTGCTCATTTTTTTCCTTGTTTCTCTTTCTTTTTTGATTCTCTTCAAATCATCGTCTTCTTCCTTGTTCATTCACTTTCAAAAAGGTTCTTTTCATGAAATCCAAAAGATATTTTCAAAGAACTATATAGATATTGTCAAGATTACGCATAAAAAATATTCATTTCTTTTGATCCAAAAGCTTCGTAAGTCTAAAATTGCAATCTAATTTTACGATCTCACGAGATTGTGTATTGTTATGCCGTTCAGACGTGTTTTTTTTTTTTTTTCAATTTTCGAGCAACATTTTATCATGATGAGTGTGGTAGATGCTCAAAAATCATTGGTAGGATGAAACGTGAGTGGAAATGTACAATGTTCGCGGTTCGAAAGCAGGATTCTTGGAACCGACTATCTGGAAGAAGTCAGTCAACACACAACTTTAAACCAACATATGTTTCTTTTTTTTTGTTTTTTGTTTTTCGAAATAACCGCAGAAGGCATAAGAGGAAGTAGTTGCTACGTTAGGAAGAAGAAGAAGTCAGTTTGCAGCTTGAGAAAGTCTCAGTTCACACGTGATTTCGAGTAGCATGGAAGAGAGTAGAATTCCTCACCAAGTTAGGCACCGATTGAAGGAATAGAAGCCAGTTTGCTGCAAAAGGAAACCTTCGTTCAAACGAAATAAGAGTCAGTCTTTGAGAGAAGACTGACAAGATGAAAAGTTGGTTTGTAATAAGAGAAAACCTCAGTTCACACGTGGTTCCAAGTATGCATGAGAGAGAGTTGAGTCCTTTGCCAAGTTAGGAACTGACTGGACAAAAATGCAGATGACAGAAAGAGGAAACTCCGGGAAATACGTGGTTCAGAGTAGCAGTTAGGGACTGACTGGACAAAAAGGTAATTGACAAAAAGAGGAAACTCCAGGAAACACGTGGTTCGGAGTAGCAGTTAGGGACTAACTGAACTAAAATAAGTCAATCTGTAGTAGAGGAACCCTTGAATCAAAACGTGCCTGGTCTGGCAGATGTGACAAAGTATTGACAGCCCTTGCAGAAAGACAAACAAAAAAAAAAGAAGAAAAAGACCATCAATGCCTTCAATGGCAAAAGTGATCCCAATGATATAGAGTCACTGACCAACTGCCCCTTGCAATCAACTAACTGGTCCGAACGAAACGAGTCAGGCTATTTATGAAAATACCTATACAATGTTCAAGTCTTTTTTCTTCGCATTGTTCTTTCACAGGCAATCTTATTTCATCATAAAAAAAAAGGTATAGTTTTCAACCGTCGTCGGGACGTTGTTTTTGTTTTTGTTTTTTTTTTTATTTATGCTTTTTCGACTGTAAATCATTGTTATCGCTCGGAATCAAAGAAGGATGTTTTACAACATTTCCATCTATCTTTACTTCATTTTTCTCGTGTGTGTTTCCATCATCCGAATTGAAAAAAAAGAATCTCTCGCCGTTCCCTGAAAACCTAAGCACGAATAAGCCACGAATTCAAGGGGTGTTCTAATAGTTTCATTTTCTTACAGCTGTTTATTTTTGTAGATATTTCGTATGAAACGCTAATAACTGAAAGAGATCTGAGTCAATTGATGCCTGCGTACAAAAGAATAAGCTGTAGCCAAAAGTCGAACACCCGGACGTAAAAGTGAAGCAAATTTGAAAATCACCATCAGCGGCAGCTTTCTACGTCCGTCGTTGGACATAAAATTTTCCCCAGGATTTGAAAGACCTTTCCATTGTGGGCGTCGCCGAGCCAGTACTTTCTGAACTTGTCTAGTCCGTCACGTCATCTCATTTTCGGTCAGCCACAGGTTCGCTTATGATCTCTCGGGATCCACATTGAGAGTTGCAATGTCCTGACATTCATTCTACATGATAAGCCCATTGCCATTTGTATCTTCTTATAGATTTTATGCAATCTCTGAGCCCTGTTTTAGTAAAGCAAATGGCATGTACAACAAACATATTGAGGACAAAGACACAACGATCAGAACCGAATTGAAGGAAGTAGACCCCTACATCTACCCAAGACAACGAATCTCCATGAAACCCTCAAAATAATAGGATATCAAGCAAAGGATCACTCTAGGATGGTAAGGTTTCGGTGGAGCGAACTCCACCTTCAAGAACAAGAAAATCCCATTAGTCCTAAAAAGAAGAATCTATAGCCAATGCATCCTCCTGATAGTCACCCATGGAGCTGTAACATGGAATCTAACAAAAAGATTGACCCTTAAACAGAGAATCATGCAACATGCACAGTATATTTGAGGCTCACTTGAAGCTTATCCTTTATTTCTAATCTATGCTATTTACACATTGCTGTAAACTGACGGTCTGAGTTGTTGAAATGAAAAGCAACTGAAATTAAGATGAAAGAAAATACTTGTCAAAATATATTATTGGATGACCGGACAATATTTTCGTGTGTTCTCAGAAGCTCTGAGCTATTTAGCGGAGTATATAAGGGCTTTCGGCCTCAAAATGAAAATATCCCTTACAAATAGATATGGAGTTTGCAAATGACTAGAAATGTCCACTTGAATAAAAGCAATCACACAAATGAACATGGAGCAAAAGCGAGATTCGTATCCAATCAGATAAAATGAACGATTGACCAAACAGGGAGGGACGTCCTCAGCCAATAAGCTTCAAAGGACAAGAAGAGAACTTTGTTGCAAAGTTACAAGTTCAATGAGATTAATCCTAATCTGGCTAATGCTATTGAAGACTACAGACATAGCGGATAACACAAAGACATACATGCACACACACACACACACACATATATATATATTTATATTCATATGTATACCAGTGTATATATATATATACACAGAGGCACACGCATGTATACATGTATATCTATACACACACACAAGCATATATATACATATTTATATATATATATATATATATATATATATATATATGTTCATATATATATATATATATATATATATATATATATATATACACATATATATACACAGAGGCACATACATGTATACATGTATATTTATATACACACACACACATATATATAATCATATATATATATATATTTATATATATACTTATATATATATATGTATATGCACAGACGCACACACACGTATATATGTATATTTATACACTCACACACATACACACATATATATATATATATGTGTGTATGTGTGTATGCGTGTGTACATTGTATGTGTATGTGTGTATGTTTGTGTGTAGTCTAGGAATCTTTACACCTTTGAACTCTAAATATGTTTTCTTTTAAATTCCAAATATTTATGTCATTCCAGTCAATTATTTCCCTCAATCTGTTAACGTAATTTATTAAATTTCATTCAGTATTTTTAATGTTTTGAATGCAATTTGATATTATGGTACTATGCGTGAATTTTTCTTGTAGGGATTATCAGTTGTTTACCATTTAACTCTTTCGGGAATTTAAAAACAGTTATAAAAACATGGCTCACATATGCAGTGTTATTCAATTCCCCTCCCTTCAGCCATGAATTTTATGTATAGCTTCGTGTAGTTCGGTTTTTTTATTCAGGGTATTATCATAATTTATTGTATATAGCTGTTATTTTGCAACCCAGGGCTTACTTACGTTGTGTATTCCCCCCTATAAACGTATTTGACGATGAGAGATCAATACTCTGTCTCTGTCTGTTTGTCTGTCTGTCTGTCTGTCTGTCTGTCTCTCTCTCTGTCTCTCTCTCTCTCTCCCTCCCTCTTTACCTACTAATACGATGCTGGCGATTGTTTCCTTGATTGGCTGTATGCGTCTGCACCCTGGGATCTGAAAAATAGTCAGCAAGGGTAACTTGACACGATTATGAACATGGGATAGTGACTAGAGATCATCGCAGGTCATTTTGGAGTCAAATATATAATTTCTGGTCATTCTTTTTACGCAAAAAAATATCTGTGGAGGTGTACTGATGCCATTGAGAAAAGAATGGATTGGAATTAATTATGCAATTGGCATTGTATGAAAACTTCTGATGAAAAGGAATTCTGAAACAGTGATTTTATAAATTGGTAGAGTATTTTGTGAAAATGATAGAGAATTGTGGCGAATCCTGGGGAAGGTCTATGTCCAA
>OY735201.1:14050793-14165793 GCA_963457665.1 Thysanoteuthis rhombus
TCATTATCATCATTTTAAAATACTACTACTTCTACTATTACTACTACTCTTCATCCTCTTCTATATTACTCGTCTCTTTATCATTGTTATATTCTGTTTTATTTTCCCTCCCGTCGCTGGATGACAGATTTGGTGTGAAAAACAGTCGAGAACTTGCCTCAAGTACGCGACTAATTCTACACTATTTTTCTTGCAAATTACAATACGTTTTAAATTTTTCCTTCACAAAGTCTGCGATCATTTTCCCCACTTAATAACATCAGAAAACCGACCCCCACTCCATTTATCTCCCAACATCCTGTAAAGAGACTCTAAAATCGGTATAAAACCTGTTTTCAATACACAGAAATAATTTTTCCTTTTATACTTATTTATTCGTACGTATTTTGGTGTTATATATGCTAACTATGAAAGGTGTAGATATATTTCGAGGCATGGAAGGAAGTGCTCCCGTCGAAGCAAGCGCGTAAGCGAGATGTGCGTGGGCGTTTGGAAGATAAATATGTGCCAACGACGTACGCTCCCCTTCTGCCCTTTTACTTATGTTCTAAGTAAAGCGAGTCGAAATAGGGAAGAGATGCTTCGCCTGGTAAGCGACATCAATTCGCTCTCATCCCGAAAAAAGGTAAAACCAATCAAGCTGTTTACACGTTTGTTTTATTGATATTTCTCAGCCAGGTAAGTAAGGTGAGTAAAGTAAGTAGTAAGTAAGTAAAGGTACCTTAATTTTGCTCTTTCGCAGATAACTCAAGAAAGGTGAGATTTGTAGATAGAAAACACAAAACATGAGATTCAAACGCCTTGTGCACACAAAGTGCTTACGTGGCGGATAGTGTGGAGGGCTCTTTCGTGAGTCCCTAACAAAAGCTAACGTCCATAATTTTAAAATACGGAAGACTAAAAAGAAAATGTATTTTGTTTTTTTTTTTGTTTTTTTGCAAACTAGAAAGAAAGTCAAGTTCGTGATGTAAGTTCGGGGTCAAATCTTAACGGCAATTTAATCCAGGAGAAAAGGAATATTTCAGCTTTCCTCCCGAACGATTTTAGTTGGGTTTCAAATCAGTCAACTTGTCTGATTCTTACAGCTTTGCACGAGAAGGCTAAAGCTGTCATGTGTTTGAAATGGAAAAATAAGTATTTGAAGACCCTTTCGTTGTGCCCTACAAGATCAAAACGTTTATTTCATTTGCCCCATCCCCAGGGTTAGGAGTTAAAGTTAGCGTCAGAGATTAGAGTCAGGGTTAGGGTTTAGGGTTAGGATTAAAGCTTTCACATTGTAAATTGCACCTCTTTTTAAAGAACAATTTAGGGATGAGAGAGGTTAGGAATTTTCAAATGACAACAGATTTTTCTAGACATAAGGGATAGGCGTTTAAATTTTCAGCCCTTTTTTTTCTGGTGATTCGATTAAGTGCTAAGATCTGTGAGGATACTTGGAAAAAAGGTGGACTTGCTGTCACTCTATACCCTGCGACAACCACCAGAACATACAAATGCATGAAATATAAATGATGTTAATCATATGTAAGAGCCATGTTGGTCACAAATATAGTATCCTTAGCAACCAACCGTACCCCTTTCTACTCCTCATTAAACTACCTAACATTTCCCCCATTAAACTATCTTTTCTCCCATATCTCCCCTCTTATTAAACTGCTGAAATTTCATCTTCCCCTCTCCCTTCCTGCTTTTATTAAACTACACGTTTTTCTCCTCTCTCTCACTTGCTGAATTAAAAAACTTCAAAAAAACGGGTGATCAATGAATGAATTTCTTTTCTCGCTTTTTGCTGGGCTATTATCATTGAGAAAATCTGAATTCCAAAAAACAAGCATAGATGCTGCTGGACACAAAATAGGGATCATTTTAGCATAAACTTACATTCCAAACTGAACCCCCACTAAAAAACCTTTGGGGGGGGATTTTTTTCAAAAACAAAAAAACGTTTTTTCTTGTCATAATAATGAGTAAATGTTTGAATTTTCAACCAACAAGCTTCTATGGTGTGGCCCATATGCGTGATATGTACATACCGGTGGCGTATGCTGCTTTGTATCTCGGTTGTGCTGTATGCTACGGATGCACACGTGAAATTATTTTAGCGTCTGTAAAAAACAATCGGTAGTTGAAGCCTCTCTGCCAAAATGTTGGGAAGGTAGTCCCGATTGCAGAAAGTGAAGAATTGATAGGAAACATAATTGGGATGAGACCTTATTATTGGTGGATAATAGTATTAAATCCAAATTTTATTTCTTTTTCATTAATTCACTAATTTCTTTTTATTTGTTCGACTTTCGTAACATCAAATAAACGAGGATGTGAATCATCGCAAATTACAATGGGAACCAACTTCCCTACATTGTACCAAAGAGGCTTTTACTGTCAATTGTATTTTACTGACACCAAAATATTTTTGTATTTTGTGCGTCCGTAGCTCATAGCGCACGTCACAAAGCACCATACATCACGTACATACATACATACATACATACATACATACGTACGTACATACATAGCCATTCAGCCCGTACAGTTCTGAAAAACTGAAGAAACCTGTGCTGATAGTTTTGGCGACAGTTTTGGTTTTCGGTTTCTAACAGTATTTCAGATGCTGATTTTCAAGGCAGTTGAGTCTTCCCAACTTGGTTGATCACAGAAGCACAATCTTCATACCTCATGTATCGTACAAAGCTACATCTGTTAACATCGAGACATAGCAGAAAATGACAAAGCTGAAGTCGACGAGAATAATAAATCAAGTGTTGGGGATTCAAGGAGACTTGCCCTCACTTGATTCCGAGAGATGGCCACCAGATTTGTCTGGTATGAAGGCACACATTATGATAATGATAATAAACAATTTCTCCTTTTCATATTATTATTTTAGCTATTTAAATAAAGCACGCCATCTGTTTGTTCGCGAAGAAGCAGCTGTTTAATGCTTTCCGGACGTTTCGTTGTCGGTTGCACAGACGCTGGGAAAGACCAAACAAGAACTGAGACTTATTAGAAAAACACATTCGAAAGGGAGAGAAATCAGTTAAAAGAAGCGAAATAGAAATATGCAATTAACGCCATATTCTGTAATTTTAACATGAGTCATTATCATCCCAGGAGTTGTTCGAACTATTGATCTCATCGATCTGTACATCTGCTATCGATTTTACCCGGCTACTCCTGCTCTATAGTGTTGGTGATGCTACCGAAAATTGGAGGTTGCCAGCAGAAATTTAGTTTGCCTCCGCCAGGCAGAGACCGACCGTCTCCCAAAGTCAGACTCGAGAAACATAAGAGAGCAATATTCAAAGTCGAAGAAGAAAAAAAATCTGGTATGGTAGATTATATCTAGAGGGAATAGAAATGCATTATTCTCTTTGAGGTGACGTTCAAATACTAAATAGAAAGCATCGTCTGAGAATTGAAGTAAACTGCGTACATCAACTTGCCAGACAGATGCACAAGCTGGGTTAGTGTGGATTTCAGCTAAGTGTAGTATTCTTTGCTCAGCTCTGAGGGAATTAAATTTGTTTCTCGACTCCTGTTTTACAGTATTGGTGATACTATCTCAAAGTGGCTGTCGGAAACGAGAATTTAGCTTACCCCTACATGAAGGAAGAGAGAAGGGATCTTTCTCTGGAATAAGGTCCAAGTAATAGTTAGTGAGCTGGGTGCAGTAAATGATTAAGGTCTCGGTCTTTGGACAAAACAAAATAAAAATTTAAAAAATTGATGCCTGGCGACCGAGGATTCAGCCACCAAATAACACATCCTCATTAAGCTTAAATTGAACGGTCGTGGGTACAACCTCAGCGGTATTGGCTGAGGGACCTGAGCTATCAGGTGTGTGCAAAGATTTCCAACACACACACACACACACACACACACACACATATATATATATATATATATATATATATATATATATATATATATATATATATATATATATATATAATGAGAGTTTTCATGTTTTCATGACCGATTATTAAATCCTATCTCGAATCATATGCTGTATCGAATGTGTATACTTGCTTTTTTAACATGTAACTTCTCATATATATATATATATATATATATATATATATATATATATATATATATATATATATATATATATATATATATATATATAAATATATATATCTTGTCGGATGGGTCTTCAAAACGTATTGGTAATATCAACAGGCCAAAAACAAAATACAATCAGTAGTCTGAACATTTCTTGGAAATAAATAAATAAAAAGAAACGCACTTGAGTCAGAGTCGATATTCCTTTTGGCTTGGAAGAATTTTCGTTTTTTCGTATTATATACGAAGAAAAAAGGAAAATAGATGACTTTGTTACGGAAGGGAAACTAACTTCAGCCGTATTCACACACATACACACACACACATATACATACACACATACATTTATACATACAGGACACAGACACATACGAACCCAATCAAACACACCTATACTCACTCACATACAGATACTCACACATGCACGTATACGTGCACACGTGCATACATACATACACACAGACACACTCACTCAAACGAAAACATGCAAGCACACACACACATTCTTACATACTTGCACATACATACAGATATTTACGTATATACATGCATACGGATAACCGCACATACGAGCATACATGAACATTAGGGCAACCACACATACGAATATATACAAGCATACACACATACAAACACATGCAAATATACGCACACATACTGTAAATTATCGTAGACAAGGCGAGTAGGGAAAAAAGAGGGAAACGGTAAGTCTCCTGGCCCCGACTGAGGCGGGCCAGGATTATAGCAAAAGAAAGGGGGGTAAGATAGCGGGAAGTGTGTGTGAGGGGCGCATTCCTTTCTGTGTCCAGATGTACGACGCAGTTGTTTTGGTGCCTTCAAGTGTATTAAAAGAACTAATCAGAGAGTAAAGAAACAGAGTGACAATAAAAATTCAAGAAATTCGTTCAAAAATGTTGGTTAATTAGCGTGTTGTAATTTTTGAGAGAAAGAAAAAGGGATGATGGCTGGCAAGTACTCGGGAGTTGGACAAAAAGGGAAGGAAGAAAGAAAGAAAATCAAAGAAAGAAAGAAAGTGACAAGACTATTGATTGGAATACAGAGACGAAATGCAAATAAAGAAGGAGAGAAACAAACAGACAAAAGTGTCAGACAGATGACAAAGAAGAGAGAATGAAGAAAATAGAACAAGAAAGACTGAATAATGAAAAGAAGAAAGTTATAAAAGAAAGCGATGTATCATTTACAGAAGGAAAACGAAGAAAATTAAGTACGTTAAACAAAGAATAAAATAAAGGTGATTAACAAACGAATATTCAAGAAAAGACGGAAGAGAAAACTTAACTGAAGAAAGAACGAAAAATGAAGAATTGGAAGGAAGAAAAAAAAAGGGTCAGGCGAAAGCCTAAATCTTTACCCAAATTGAAAATGGAAAGAGAAGAGGAATTGGTATGAGTGAGATGGCTGGGAGGGGGGCAGGTTTTGGTGCTGTATACCGTCGAATGGGTTCCATATCAGATTACAGTTTCGCTCCCAAGGGACAGAGGGTTTTACGCTCCTTTCGTTTAATAGGCCAGCCGATAAAACGAAAATAGAGAGAGAAGGGGGGAGAGACAGAGAGAGAGAGGAAGAGAAATCAAACGGACGCGATCAACTTCTCGCGAGAAAGTCAAACTCTCGCCGGAATTAGAACGTTGAACTCGTCTGCTATAGAAGAGGAGAGCGAACATAGCAATAGTTTGTGAATAAGTAAGACATGGAATTGACTGAATAAGTAAATAAATGAGAAGTTGAATGAATTGAGGAAAGAAGGAAGGAAAGAAATATGGTAGGGATAGAGTTCCGGCGGAAGTCCATTCTAGGTTTAGAGTACTGCAAAAATAGTTCAGTTGGCACGGAAGCATAACACACATTGCCCTACTATTTAGAAAAGTATGTAGAACTATGTTTACTATTAATGGTGCTCAGCCTCTCATATGGCCCCGCCTTCCTTAAAGGATATTTGATCGTGTGTTGCTTCATCTCAGATGTGAGCAAAAGAAAATAAATCAAGACCTTGACTGGATTAAAGCCAGGGACGTCATCATTAATTTTTTGCAAATATAATTACAAACTAGTTGCAACAGAAGATTGTTAACCATTGTTCCACGGCGATGCAACCCTGATGGTAACTAATAAATGTAGTTTAGGCTGGCACATGATCACAATAATGGGGCACACAGTCGGGATCGAAATCATTTCAGTAAAAATAGTCTGTGAAATTAAAGGATTGCTCCATGACGATATGGCCTAAAAGATATTTAAGACTTCTAGCTTGGTCCGATACAAGTTCACACCAATGGAGCCTCTGTGAGGATCGTATTCATTTCAGTAATAATGGGTTCAGAGAAATGTTTGTCAATCGTTTCTCTACGACAATATGCTTTTGAAAACATATAAATGGTTCAGCTTGGCCTGGCCCAAAACCACAACAATGTGGCACCTAGTGTGGATCAAAATCATTTCAGTGACGAAAAAGCTTCTAGAGAGCGTATACCTCTGTAAACGCCATTTCCACTAATAAATAATAAATCAGTTCATAAATAATTACGATGCAAGGGGGATAACTTCTCAATGTCTGTATGGACAAATATGAGTGAATACATACATACATGAGAGAAAAAAATCTCAATCAAAAACATCCTAGGATCCGGTCCAAATTTGAACGATTCTTCCTTACTCCAGAAAAAAAATTAATTGAGATCTTATGGAGGTATCGTGTGGTGTGGACATACAGCTATGATACAAGGATGGGGTAAGTGTACAAATTTAATGGATTCGTCCCAAAATATAACCACTTCTTCAGCAATTCATTGCCAGCCTTTCCATGTCATTTCATTGAAATTTATTCAGAACTTTTTCCTATATATTGTATGGTGTGGACGTATAACTACGATGTAAAGGAATATATAGATCTGCTCAAAAATTGTATTACTTTTTCTTTAGCCCACAACCCAGCCTCAAAGTTTTATTCAAATTCATTGTCAAATATATCGTGTCAACAAACAGACGCATACACAGACGCGAATGAAAATAAATACCTCCTTAAACTTTGTTGACAGAGGCAAATAATCGCTTGCGCGACAAGCTTGTTAACGATTGCCCTTTGGTACTGCCTCTTACGTGTTCGACAGTACGCTCCACTGAAATGGTAATATTCGTGGTTCTAAACGGAATGTTTTTGTTCTGTTTGCAGATACGAACACCTGAGAAGATTTTCTGGGTATAATTTATTATTTGTGCCAATGAAGTTGGTAAACTTATTTAGTTGCATCTTTCTTTCCGCCTCTACCCGCGATATTTCCAAAATTGAACAATGTCATGCAATAAAATTTTGTTAGAGGAAGGGTAATGGTGTACGAAAGATTGGTTAAATTCTAAGGTGGATCCAGGGAATTTTTTCGATTGGCAAATGTTTTTCTTTTTTTTTATTCAGGTACGTAAACGATCCTGACTGTCTACACGATATCTGCAAAAGTTCCCGTTGACATTCAAGTACATTTTGTGAAAGCGTGGACAATAGGCTATGGAAGAAATTATTCACTTCGGGGGGAGATCCATACAGGTTATCCCACCTAAGCCGTAGTTAGATATCCACACCACTCATTAAGCCAATATTTAATGTCTGTCCACATGGTATCTTCAAATATTCTGAATAAATTTTAATGACATTTGGTGGAAGCATTGATAATGAGAATAATTCCTAAAATTTAGGGACGGATTCATGCAGAATTATTTCTCCTACGTTAGTTATATGGCGAAACCACATAACATCACTTCAAGTTAATGTATGTCTTTGAACTTTACAGAGTAGTTGTTTAGTGTGAAAACTTAGGAAAACTTCGATTAAAATCCAACCTTGTCCTCAGTTCACAGTTCATCTCATGGAACATCTATGTCTGTTTTCTGATTCCACAGAGAAAAGAATCTTGGAACAGACCTAGACAAGCCCATACTTGTCCAAGGCACGGCAGGGAACTCTTTCAGACACCCTGAGGTTCCTCCAGCCACGTTGAAATGTAAGTCATTAAAGAGGAGCCTTGCTGACCACCAGTTGTACATCGGCCAAGAGCATATCAGAAAGAAGCCGAGTGAGTGGCAAATTACTAAGATATATTTGAGACTGAAAAACTGGAAAAAGTCAACTTCATATCTTGAGCAGCCACAGATCCCCCACACTGCCAGCTTGAGTGACATTCTACCGTTTTTCCCCCAGAAAATTCAACTCGTATTGCCACGATAAAACATGGTATGGACATCATTGAAAAGGCAATAAAAGATATTGGGCAAGTACTCGTAATGGCTGTGGGCCAACCACTGTTTGCAATCCCAAAACGTGTTCAGTGGTCTTCACCCAAGGAGTATGGAGAAGAGTAATACATGATAATGTTAGGTGATCTCCGTAATAAAATGGCAGCATTTTGAGCCGTTGGTTCATGGCCGGAAGATAATGGAAGGGTCGAAGCTTCAATCCAGGATGAAATAGCTTCAGTAGAGACTGTAGAATTATTTCTGAAGGTGACAAACCGAACAAACGCCAGATAAGCCCATCAGATCACGGCTGCAGCCCTGTCCCTTCTTACAAAGGAAGTTTTCAATAGCCCCTGAGAAACTGTTGAACACGAGCCAATGTCTTTATTCAATTACTGGGAAATGGGAAAAGAGGAAACATGTCCAAAGTTCAAATATTAGAAGCTCGCCCTCGAACTGTAACAGGCCATGTTAATTTAACAGCGTTAACGGTCTCTTTGGTCTGGTACAGACTTGCTCTTTGTTTTTCTTTTTCTTTTTTTTTTTTTTTTTTTGCAATGGATCGACACAATTTCGCTGGGTTGTTGATTGCTCATATTCGTAATTTAACTCCTTTCCAATAACATTAGAGTTTAACTTTGGAATTTCAGAGTGGCAATTTTGTTATTCATAAAAGTAAATATCTATCCTTAGGAATTACTATTGATTAAGAGCAGGGGTAGAATATTGGACTTCTGAAAGAACCTAATAGAGCCATAGACCAGACGACAGAAAACCAATCTGCCTTCAGGTGCTGGCAACTTGGTGCCCCGGAACGCGGTTGCATCGTTATTTGAAGAATGTTTCGAGAATGATGAAGTAAAAAGTACACTATGAGCAAACTCAGTCTGTACACAACCAGGTCTCATCTCTGGTGACAACTATCAAAGGCCTGGGCAATCCATTTGAAGAGAGTTGCAATGATCTCTTTGTGTTATACTCCAGATATATTGTAGATAGTGGAGTTGTCAACAGAGTGAAAAATGTGGAAGATATTGGTCAAAGAGGATACCAGGCGTTATGATTCGTAGAAAGATCAAGGGCAGTGACAGATATGATATCTCAGAACAACATTTCACTATTTCAGAGAAAAATTAAAATCCCAACTACAATTGGCTACGGTTTGAGATGATTGTGATCTGTTAGCGCGTGTATATGTTTCCGTCCAATCCTGATCTTTTAACCTCGATGACTTCTTCAACCATGTAGTTTATTCATAGCCACCATCTCTGGTAACCCAGGGTTTGGCAATAGGTCTGACCTACTCATATGTCTTGAGAGTCACACGTCCTGTTTCAGACCCACCACCAGCAGACACCCAAGAACAACAAGGACGTCATAATAAGCAAAAGTTGATACTAATGTTGTTGCACTTGCAATGGCATATTTTATTGGTCTTGGGATAAATACGGTATGGATTGCTTTTGGCATAGGCAAGGCCTTTCACTGCATTCCTATCCATTACATTGTTGTAACACTAAGTGCCGCTTAAGCAAAGTCACTGCTGAGGTTTCATGCATTTACTGGCTATGACATAGTTTCATTACCATATAAAGCATGAAAACTAAGCCTGGGGTGTATGGAAGGTTATCCACGAGGTAACAGTAGTATTCGAAGAAATATCAACAACATGTACAGGTTTTTCTTCCGAGACACGTACCCAGTTGGAAAGGTTTATTATCCTCACATATGACAAAACAAATGCTGCATCTAACATCAATGTTTGTTGAAAATACTGCACTGATCGCTGACAGTTTAGAATTTATCAAATCAAAATGTTTTAGTTAACAGAGGAGTTATCTGTCCTTGGCTAATTCCTCTTTGTAATTTCGATACTGCTGATGATGCTGGACCGCTACTGCTAGTGTTGGCAAAATAAAATGAGAGAGGCGCAAAAATCCCCCCTCTTTGTCCCTGTATTCTGTTGGAGGTAAGGTCTGTCTTCCCTTTTCTCTCCTTTTTCCTCTTTTTCAATTCTTTCATCGAATCAAGGACATTTCCCTTCCATAAAAAAGTATATTTTCAATCAAGACCAATTACATCAAAGAACTCACATATCTTTGTGGCATCCCAAGATTACTTCTAATTTTTCTCTTTAAAAAGTCCAACATTGTCGACAATATACAAACGAAGGTGAATTAAGAACAATTCTTTACATTTATTCTCACTGTCAGCAACTTTCAGTCTTGTTCCTTCTTTACTAGATCTATCCAAAAACCTTCTTTTAGAACTGGAAACTTTTGTACCTGCATTTCCTCATTGTGTCTTTCTATTTCGCTCTTTTATCATAAATGTAACTTTTTCAATTTATCAAATCCCGACTCATTATTTTCTCTCAGACCAATTCCTTCGAATAATGTTCACTTTTGTATCTGGTGCAAGGGAAATAACTTTTTCCTTGTCGTTTTTTTATTTCAGAAAAAGAAAAAACTGCGGTTGAGGCTAAGTTATTGGCCATTCTTTAAGTCTTATTTACAAGAAATGGAAAAAACAATCATAAAATCACTACCGCCTACCAAGGCACCTAACTGAGCATATAAAATGTGCATGAATCTAGGCAGCTCATGTATTAGGACTGGCTATGGTACTAGACCCCGACAAACCTTCTCCATCAGACTGGGGATCAGTAAAAGAGCGTGACAGCTGGATACCATGCTGGATTCCCCTTTTGGAAATATCTAAAAGTTGCAGGGAACTAGTTAAGTGTGCCAGAAGTGGTGTAAAAGTCATCGCAGTTGTTTGAGGAGCAATATACCATGAAGACCTGCTGGTAATTACGTGAGTAAGCAACAAAATTAATATAAAACAACAAATGTTTAAATGAATGCTACAGAATACGAGCAAGAGAATTAAGTGTCTTCAATTCATATATTCAACGTAGACAGACGTGAATGTGAACATGGAAATGTGATATTGATATATTTTGTTGACCTGTGTTGAAGAGGAAATGCGATTTGTTCTCTTTGGGAATTCTCATCAAGAAATATTAGACAAATCAAATCAATGTAATTAAATCATATTTCGGGAAGGTTCTCATCCGTATCTGCAAATTGAATGAAAAAGTATTAAAGAGATAGGATCATTTGAGTGCATCGTATTAAACCACCGTAGTCTCAAATAAATAGGTGGCGTCACCTACCACCTGTGGCGGTACTAAAGTTATTTCACCCAGCAAAGAATTGGTAATGGCCATTTGTATATGCATACCAGATTTGCAAAATGCCAAAACATTACATTAATCGACATGACAATATTGATATAAAATATTAAAAAGCGTGCAGTAAATCGACAGGAAAATGAGGTAAGAGTTATAAAAAATACATATATATTAAAATATTATTGTATAATTTATCCGTACAAAAATAAGCTCGTCATTTCTGACGGGAACTATACCAGTTTATATATACACATATATGTATAGATATATAATTGACTCTTGAATTACAATCTGTTGTCTTTGCATGCAGAAAGAAATACACATTATGAAAATCGTGAATTGCCTCCACTAAATTGCCGCGAAAGAAAACAAATGCAAATATTTGATATTTGGCCTGTAAACATTGTGATGAAGGTTTCGTTTATACAGAAAACATATTCGAGCAACTTCACGCGGAGTAATGGTGAGCAAGCTATACTATTACTTATAGGATCAGGGGCAAGCACAATTGAGAAAGAATAATATCCAGATAAAGAAATTCTCTGAAATTAAAAAAAAAAAGAAAAAAGACCAAACAAGCTTGGCTGTGCTAGGGTCAAACTCCCTGGTTTTATTGAAATCTAAAGGGTAAACAAAACGGAGTTCATTTCTCCATACAATATTATTCCAAAAATATTTGTCCCATTTCAACTCCTTTATTAGTATTTCCTGTTACATAGAAAATCCAATCTGAGTTGAAAAAGGGAATTCGTCATCAGTTTTTGCGTACGTAATTCTTATTGGTGCCGTAATGACGTCATTGATTTTTGACAAGGCAATTGTCATTGTTGTAACAAACGAACATAAAGTCAAAATTAAGAAGAAAGAGTTCAACTGCAATTAAAAATAAAACTTGAAACCTCAAATTCACTATATTTATTCTAATCAGACAGATAGAGTAAGAAAAAGAATAGCACCCCCCACTCGAAATCATTGACCCGTCCTTGAGTCTGTTCGATCGTTATTAGTTCTCCTACGACTTTACTAAGCCAAGCCAAGTGAATATCAATAATTGAGGATTCACTGTCGCCTAAATGTAAGGGATTCCGCCTGGTCGACCAATTCACTATTTCAGTGATTCGCTCCCAGATAATCTCAGTCAATACATACTCGGGGGGATCTTCTAATAGTCTAAACAATTTTTGGTCGACATGAAGTACTTCTGTTTTCAAAAATTAAAAATGTGTACAGGTATAACCCGCTTTTCAAGAATTCGCTTTACGCCACTTTTTCCTTTTACAAAAAAAAAAAACGAAATGCGAAATTTAAGCGTTTATTTCGAAATGTGCCGTTAAAGAAGCAGCGCACACCTTCTTCCTCATTTTCCTTTATTAAATACAATCTCCTGTACCTCTCACAATCCCAACCTCTGAAGACTCGGGCTAACATATCATGATCACCATTTGGGCATCATGAAACGCTCAAAACATTTTCACGTATAGATTAATGGTAATTGTTTCTTTGCTTTATGCCCTTTCAGCTTACGAAAAGTTTTATTAGGAACGCTGTACTTCTGGACATCCGTGGAAACCTGTATTGCATTTCTAACAAACACGATCGTACATTTAGCAATGGTCAGAAGCGATTCATTTCTCTCATTTTAGTATTCATCAATCAAAACTGTTACTAAAAGTGTTAACATAGATCTCTCTCAGTTTTTAAGCCGGTCCAGCTGACTGGCTATCTATGTATCACACGCACATCCGTATCAGTAGAGCTAGAGGACTACAAATGTAAATACTCACTTTAAATTACGTCTGGAAAAACTTCTTTTTTTTTTCAATTCTCCCTGGATAAGCTTTTAGTAGGATGTTCATTTTCCAAGTAAATTTATGCTAAATTAGCCTCCAGTTTATGACCTACTATCTGTTGTTTTGTTTGATAAAAACTTTTTAGTGATCACTGCCAAACAAAGGCTGAGTGAGGTAACTTGTTCTTTGATATTCCAGTGTTTTAATTGATCACCTCTAACACAGAATACAGCCAAAAGACTTTGGTCAAGTGACGGTTTCTATTGAGTGACCAACCAGACCTGTTATTTTATCAATTTTTAAGTAAGTAATTTTCAACCAGTGATTACGTCTATTAAATCACTTTTCATTACAAATCAACATTCATTCACGTGAAGCAATGTTAAATATTTTTTCCAAAGAGACACAAAATGATAAGTTTGGAGAATTCTTGGAATTCTGCAAATTCTAAAACATTTTTTCATTTGATTATTGGTTACTAGCAGGGATACCCAGCATTGCCTGGGGAAAATAGAACCTAAAATTAGACAACTCAGTGAAAAATATGTCTTTTATTTCCTCTTACCGGGCCTAACCCAACAAATGGAAAAACGATCATTTACGCAGAGATGTGAATCTTAATTCCAGAGAAATCAACCAAAAATTAACATGAAGCTAAGCAGTAGTCAAAAATTCATATTGATGGTTAACAATACTTCATTCCCTCAAAAATATTTCTTTCAATTCCATCTTAGGAAATGACCAGATTTAGATTCATCTATGCACCACATTACCATCACTATGAACTGAATTACGTAGAATTTTTATTAATGAGAAAAAGAGAAGGGGTGCTATGAAATGGATTTCACAATGAAATGGATTGGATTTTTGTCAATGAGAAGGGGTAAAGGGAGAGACAAAAAACTCAACGGACTTAGAAGCAGTAAATCTTACATGCACTATCAATATTGCACGGCAAAAAGCCATATCTTACTAAAAACATCAATATTTATTTAAGAATTGATTTTATTGTAAGAAATGCGTGTGCCATTCGTAAGAAGAATTAATGACGAAATTGATTTTCCCTGATGGTCAACATCGAAGATTGGCTTGAGAATGGCCCCTGTTGACCTCAACCGTTAGCCTATGCTGGGAGTCGATTATTATTCAAAATATCAGGTCAATTCTATATTCTTCCAAATATCAGGTCAATTGGCCTCGTAGTTTTTGCAGAAAAGGGGCTTGAATAAACTACAGCAAAGATTCACGGATATTTTTATGAGTTCATTTCTTTTAGAAAAAAACTTGATTGTTCACAAGTTGTTAATAGTAAAATTAAATGTTTACATCTTCTCAGTTTCGTCTCAGGTTTCATTAAAAAGTGACTGAACTCGTTCAAGTGAAAACACCATTACTCCGAAGGATGGTTGGGTGATGATTTCTATTAGAAAAATTGTTAACTGTAAGTAGGGTGAGTGTTGCGAAGCATGTGTTTGCTCATCAGACAAAGGAAATTAAACCATTAGTTTTAGCGGGAATTAGTTGAACGACGAACTAAAACATAGAACTCGACAGAACAACCATCTATGGACGATATAAGAGTTTTAGATACACGATGCTAACTCCAGAAGTTTGTTGTTGAAATTCTCCTTCTAATGTAGTTCTACTTCCGTCTGAATTTAAACACCTGATTTTTTCCTCACTAATCTTTAGTTGGCTTTTGTTTTTGCATGTTGTTTTGATCTTTATTTGTCGAAAGCTGTTCTTGTGACTCCAACGAGCTATCAGATTAACAATGATTTTTCTGCGGACGTGCACGTGTGCCAAGATGCATCCTAAAATTTGTGTGCCACCAACGAATGTGTTTTCCACGTGGTTATACCACATAATTCGATTTTGATGTCGATGACCACGTCCAGAACGGCAATCTGAATAATTGAACCGAGAATTCGGAATTTTACCACGACGAGTAAATACTCAACCGGGAAAAAGTCCTGATTACACCCAGACGGAACAAAATCGAAAAAAATACCATGGGGGACAACAGTCGTTGCAGAACAAGTGACAGCAGGCCTCAACATGGAAGAGAGATAAGGAAACGAAACAATGAAGGAAAAAAAGGAAAAAAATCATACAAACAAGAGACTCTTTCTTTTCTGAAAAAAAAAAAACGGAAGAAATTGGGAGAAACACGAAGGACTATAGATATTTTTTCGGTAAAGAAAGAAAATTGCCTTTCTTTAAAAGAGTAGCAAATAATTTTTTCACTTAGAAAGGCATAATTATTTTTCTTCAAAGACTAAAAAGGTCTATGATCAATTTTCTTCGTTTGTAGGAAGATCTGAACTTTGAATTTTTAAACGAATTTTGAAGATTATTTCTTTTTCTTTCTAAGAATAATTACGGACATTCTTCGCCTGTATTTTTCCTTACTAGCAGAAGAATTTTCGACTCAATCAGTGAACGGTGAGTCTTTATTTTCTACAATCTATCAGCATTATTTGCCCATTAATTTTGTCTATCGTTTGGTGAACTATTTTCTTTTGAAAACTTTTTACTGTTTTTCAAGTGTGATCGCCATGAGTAGTCTGGCAAGAGAATTTAGTAATTCTCCAGAGATCCGCTTGCGTTAACTAATTGTTTACGCCTGGGTGGGAGTTGGAAGCACTCTCATTTCGGAAAGTCATGTGAGGGACGAGTTTGCCCCCTGGAAAAGTCTAAAACGACCAGTTCACACATGTGTCCCTGTGAAGGTGTTTTAAAGAAGATAGGGTGGTTCGTCCTGTTTTTGCTGCGTGTTTTCTTATGACATTGTGTCGTTGTTTTTTTTACTTTTCAACAATACTGTATTTTATTTGTAAATTTTTTTTTTATGTCACGTATGTAAATTGTTGGGATGTGCGTTTTTCTGCTAATTTTACGACGAGACATTTATTTCAATGATTTATTAAGTACCTTCAAAATGAAATAAAATAAAAGGGTTCATTTGGATAGAGGTGATATGTTAAACGGATAATTCAGGTTTCAGCAATATATATATATATATATATATATAGAATGTATGAGATGAGATAAATAATGCAAAACATATACAGGTATAATTAAACCGTTGCAACGTGATATTACGGCTCTTATAGCTAATTACGTTATGTATATGAAGATGCATTCAGTGTATATGAGTAAGATAGATTGTGCAAAACATATAGTAATACAATTAAACCTTTTTTTTTTAGCTAATTATGTTAACACCAGAAGAATGAAATGTATTTGCAGAGGCATTTTCTTTTTAGACTTAAGGTTTGAAATTTTGGAAAAATGTTTTCGAGAAAAATATTGCATATTTTCTTTGTTTGCAATGGAAATGTGCAGCAAAACACGTGTCTGCACATCGGATAAAATAGAATAAACCTTTAGTTTTAGTGGGAAGTAGTTGTAGGATCGACCTTACGAAGAGTGTCGACTTGCCTAGCCAACTAGCATACAGCTCAAAAGTATATCACTTCTCATTGGTCGGCTCTTCAAGCAGAGACGCCATGATGACAGCGGCAGCAGCAAAGGACTTGTATCGTATAGTAAAAGGTGCAGAAAAGATACTGGATCGGTCAAATATCTCCTGACCAGCCGCTGGCTAGTATGGATAGGGGAAATCAAATGAAGAAACTAGTAGGTTAGTGCCCATGTAGGATGGAAGATTGAAAAAAACATCTATGAACGATGGTAGAGTTTCAAATACACAACCCTAATCCCTGAAATTTGTTGTGAAAATTTTCCTTCCAACATTTCTACTTCTGTCGAATTTGAATCTTCCATTCTCTTCGCCAAACCTTTGTCCGCCTGTTCTTTTCACTTTTGTTTTTCAGAATCTGTTCTTCTACGGTTCGATACACTATAGCTTCTCATCGAATTTTTGTACCACATTGCAAATATGTTTTTCACGTAGTTATTCAACAAGATTCTATTGTTGTCGACAGAGAAACAATCGGGAAACTCATACTGTTCAATTTATAGGTAGATGTTCGTAAGTAACTGCAAATATTGACTGAAATGAAATCGTTGTCAATACCAAATGTATTGTTAAGACTAAAGAAATTGCATCCTACTTTATATGGCATCATCTGTCGGAAGAGACAATGGACGAGCCCGGTTTGGTACACAGAGTGATGACGAACAGCATCGACCGCGGCTAAATAGGCCTATTCTCGAGTGGCAGTCCTTTGTATAGCCATCATGGGCATCCGTTGGGGGGTTCAAACGGGCATTTTCCTCCTTGGGTCGAAGGGGTTTAAAATTTGGAACCTTATCGTCAATAAAGGATAACAGTACTGTATGATTATCTCATATAACTCCAACTTGATGTACCTATATAAAAAGATGGCATTATTCTTCGCTGGTGACAGGGTTGCTGCTAAGTTACGTTCCAAGCAAATATTTGACCCCACCTTTGAATTAGATCCTTTTGCACACTGGACGTCCATGCCAGCCACTGCATACAAATGCTGATAGTGGAAAAGATGCCATCGATGTTTTCTGTCACGCTCTCCTGTCTGTCCGTTGTTGAGTTCGCTTGTTTCTTGGTATCACATGTCACCGGACGTGGCGATCTCCCGTTATCTCTTCCTCGGTGTCCACAATAACGTCGACAAATCAGATCGAGTTTACAGATCATCCTGTAACGTAGCAATGGGTACCCAGTTGTCCTGTATTCAGTGGCGAGCTCTCAATACAGAATGTCCTTGGGAATGCAACCTCCTGAGCCAGTGCATGACTGAGCCAGTGCAGACGTTGCTATGAAGTGAGAGTGATGTATAGAAGAGTGCTTAATACGCATGTTTTGTACACAGCTATTTTTGTTGCTGTAGCGATCGTGCTATTTCTCCATACTTTCGTAGGGAACTTGGCCATAGCAGGGGTAGTTTTTCCTATTTTTCTTTTGAGTTCTGGTTAGAGGGACAAATCGGAGGAGTCTGTCGAGCGTGGGTAAGTAAATTTATCTACCACTTGCAGAGTGTAATCACTTTGCTGATAACCAGGTCCATAATTTCTGCTTTCTTTAGACTGATGGTGCATCCAATTTATCTGCAAGTTCAGTCAATAAAAGCCGAGATAGGGTTCTGACCGGAAATAAATGTTGACAGGCTAAATTTGGCATCATTGTAAGCGTAAGAATGTCCTCTCCGAGAATTTTAACGTTCCTCTTCTTTCTTATTTTCAAAGACGAATCGCTGGACACGCTGCAAAGTTCAGTTACTTCTTTTATACTTTGTGCCTTACTAACCATAAAATTACATTGATATTGATTAAGACATCTCAGAAATATCATCAGGACAGACAAAAGCGGAGATATTTTAGCTTTTTTGAAAAAATACATTCATGTATCTGCTTTTGTCTGTTCCTACGATATTTCGGAAAGTTCTCAAAGAAATTCTATGTAAGGTTGAGGCACGAAGTATGGGAGAAGTGACTTGAATTTAGAGCTGATTTAGCTATATATCTTTGATTCGCAGAAATGATTCAGTTTTGATTTATTGTATACTTCTGTTTTTGCTCCGTCCACACCATATTTTCCCTCAAAAGTTCCAATTGTATTCCAATGAAAGTTTGCAGTATGGTGGATCACATCGTACGTTGGAAGTGACTGAGTTTTGGGATGGATCCAGGAATTTGTATCTGATTGAGAGATCTTTAAGAGTTTTCTTTTTGAATAAATGTCTGTATTCGATCCTGTTTGTTTATACGATATTCATTTGATAGAGAACTCCGACAGATCTAAGTTAATTTCAATGAGATTTCGTGGATGGGTGGAGCACGTCTGAAAGAAAATGTTTTCTTAATTTTTAGTTGGACCCAAGAATTTGTTTTTGATTGAGAGATATTGTAGTCGTTTTCATATATTTCTCTATTCGTTCCTGCCGGTCTATATGATGTCTCAGAAGTTGTACCTGAACTTGAATGAAATGATGTGAAAGGTTTGGCAATAGGCTATGAATGATGTGATTGAATTTTTGGACAGGTCCATGCAAAATTTCTTGGTCATAACAGGAGGAAAATTACATTCACAGTCACCCATTTTGAATTCCAGAATGACAGTCCTTAGAGTTCAATGAAAAACTGGAAAAAGAGTTTGGTTTTTTGTTATCTGGATAGCCTACGATTTATTCTGGTTGCCAAGATTCTACCTCCTGTTCACCCAAAATACCCTCCACTTTTTCGATAAACTAACTTGTTGGTACTGAAATACCACCTTCAAGTTTTTGGCTATAACATATTTTTCACCCAAGAATACATCATGATCTCTGCGCAAAGATAGGGTTTTGTATTTATATATACATATAAATGTATTCGAAAAAGAATTTCATCGGCATATGCTGGAATATATATCATCACGTTTTTGTCTGTAGATTCTTTTGCACGACAGATACAGATTGACAAGACGTATTAACATTGGTTTTTTCTACCCTAAAAACATAGGGGATCAAATTTGCAGCCATCTTGGAAATTGGTGTGTAAAAAAATTCTGAAAGATAACATTTATACGTTTAAATATTTATTTCCAGGTCAAGTGCTAATTTGACTGGACTACAGTGAGTCAGATCCGGGAGATACAGTTCGTCAACTACAGCCAGAAAGCTAACTAATCGGTTAAGTCCGGATTGTGCACATGACGTCTAAGCAACGTCATTGACGAACATTATCTCCCGGATCTGGCACACTTCGGGTTTTGGACCAGATAGGCAGGAATACTCCATCTTGTATTGAGAAAGAAGAATATACCAAAAAGTGTTAAGCACGAGGACACGACTCTGCATCACACTACTTGCGGAGACGCATGGACCTTAACACTGACCAGAGTGTCAAGTGGAATATGATACAAGGTTGGAAAATTATATGGTTTCCTGCAAGTGTCTATCGCATGAGACATTTCTATTATTATGAGATTGTTTCTCACTGGGTGCACCATTCTACTTCCCCTGCACCGTAGAAAGTTCAGTGATATTTGCTAAAAGGGAGTGTTCTGGACAGAAAGATACGGAAATTTCCAGCTGGTTAGTCCTACCTGCTTTGAAAATCGGCAATCGTAATTATGGCTCATTACTTTAGCCTGAAGACCAATGTCTAGTACCGTTGTGAAATAAGCAACTATTGCAACCGCGAGATAGGCTTTCAAAATAAAGATATTTGTTCATCAAAAATAAAGAAGTTTAACATAGTCTCGCACGAGGCCAAATGGGGGGATTTGGTGATTAGAAGATTCTCTTACGTTTGTCTTCCAAGTAGAGATGATCTGCTAGATCGCCCTGAAAATCAGCTTTGAAATCCTAGCTTTTACCTGAGTTAGAGCATCGACAACTGGCATCTGTGAAAAATATGTAACTATGTTATACCATGCAAGATTTTTCTCTCATATTTTCTGATATGGCTTTCCTACGTTCTTCAAGCCTGACTTTCAGGGGTCGACTTGTTTCTCCCGAATACTTTTTCATGAATTAGCATGGGATGTTATACGTGCAATATTTTATCATCCACATCTATCAAGATGATGAAATTCTAGTTAGGAAGTTACAAAGAATGGCTGTGCTATAGAGAAACCACCCTGATGCTGGAATGCCTATAAACCCTTTGGATTCATTCAGCCGATCCTTTTATGTGAATGCTACGCTCACGTTAGCTCCTATTCATCCGAACCCCACGAAAACAGTTATTCTCCCCAGTGAAAAAATTAGAAGTTCCCTTAAGCTGGCCGTGATTTCAGTCTCTCCTGCCCGATCTCGGCATATCACAAGTTCCTCTGTCTTAGCTTTGCAGTATGTGAAATAGATTAAGAATAGGCGACAAGCACCCAAGGTGGAGTCACTCACTTCAATATGTGCTATTTCACCCATAACTGATAAAAAAGATTGGATTCATACCTTTCCCAAGGATATGAGAGTGAAGTGATCACAAATTGTCACGGATTGAACGAGGCTCACCGAAACCACTCTTCGTGCCGTTGCCCGCTCGGCCACTTTGCACCTCTTGCTCATAGTTCAATCCCTCCATTTTCGCACCCTCTCCTTTCTCGTCATTCTCTCTCTCTCTCTCTCTCTCTCTCTCTCTCTCTCTCTCTCATTTCTTCTTCTTCTTCTTCTTCTTCTTCTTCTTCTTCTTCTTCTTCTATCAAGGGATAGAAATGGGGCTATGTTGGAGTACAGCATACACCTACTTCTCAATTTTCAGTTTCCTGTACGTTCAATGTTCACTAATGGAGACCTTGCCGTATGCTTTTTTCCTAAAAACCCATTTCAACTATTACTACTACTACTACTACTAATATCATTACTACTACTACTACTACTGCAACATTTCTCTATGACAGCACCTTGCACTTCTTTTCTTCATCATTCATTTCTCTCTCGGTCTCCGATGGATTGTCATGGCGAATTAACTTTACAAGTGAATATTAATCAGTGAAAACGTTGAAACGCTCGTTTTTTCTTGCCCTCGTATGAAGAAACAATTATTTTTTTCCCTCAATGTTTCTTTTTTCCTTTATTTCCTTTCTGTTGACGGTTACCCACAAGACATTAGCCACAAGAAAAAAAACTGCATAGTTGCCAATCCCAATTCAGTGCAAATGACCTCCGCCTGCAACTAATTTTTGCGCTGACGAATAACCAATTTACAAATGTATATTAATACTGAAAGAAAATTTTCGCCTGGGAGTCACTGAAGAACCAAATTAAAAGCCATAAGAAACGCAACGATGAGACATGACAATTACAAACGATAACTACATTCACCATCACAGTCAATGATTGAAAAACTGTGGCGTCAACATTTGAAGTCATGTGAAAGAAATTTATTGAAGAATAAATACGGTCAGAATCAATTCCATTTGTAACATCACTGGCGTTTTCTATTGAAATAACGTAAAAAATATAGTAAAATAACTTCTACACTACTAAAAAAAACATTCTGAAGAATCTAGATGTTATTTCCATAGGAAAAGATCCAAAGTAGAGAAAAAGAAATCTAGAAACATCTAGTTTTTTGAGAGTCTAGAAACATATAGATTCTTGAGATTCTACATTCTATCGATACACTTGTCAAAATAAGACCCAAGAAAGGCCAGAAAATCTCTTTCCCTGAAAATTCAAAAAGCATTTTTAGAAATGGTCTAGTGGAGCACTGATGCCAACTTTCAAGTCTGTATAAAACGGTATGGCCACGAGCTCTGGAACACACTAAAACACACACGTTGGTACGACTAGACAGGAGTCAGAGAGCCCACACCTCTGCCAATACCAATGTCACACACTGAAAAAAGCAATGACTTGGAGGACGTTAGGACATGAATCCGCCCCCAAATTTAATAACCTCTTTCGTTGTTTATTGCCCTATTTTAATTTTTTTTTGTTTGAAATTCATTGAGAGCATTTGGAGCACAGACAAACGCATTTTTTAGATACTGTGTGTTCTAGACATAGATTTACGTTGTAGGAGAGATAACAGTTTAATTTAATTAAATTTAATAATTCTTTCTGTTGCCCATTTTCTACCCTTCCACAATATTTCATTGAATTAACTTTTGGAAATATTGTGTGGACAGACTGACAGAAAGACAAACAGAAAGACAGACGGGAGGACACAGGGTGATACGTATATCTCTCCAACTTTGTGTGCAGAGATGAATGTATGAATAAGTAATAATTACTAATTATACTTTTGGGAGATTGTTGAAGTTCGGCCTTACTTAGTGCACTACACTTATGGTCTCGTGACAAACTAATCTGAGGTTAGTGAATATAATCACCAGGATACTTACATAGGCGTCCGCAAGGTGGTATAAGGCAGGTGCAAATGCAACCCCAGTAAAAGCACTAAAACTAATTTAAACTACTCATTACACAACTCATTTGCGGTGATGAAGTAGTATAAGGAATCTATCCAAAAGGACAATTCCGGAGAATAAAATATCGAGAATTTATCTTTTATTTCTATTCAAACAACAGAATTTCGAATTTTTGTTTTCGTATGATTTTCGATTCCCTTTGGGCTATCAAGGAAAAATAAAATATTTTCAGATTCTCAGTCTCTGTTTTTCCAGAGAATAGCTTAATTAGGGTTCTATAACCAATCGAAAATTTTGACCTGATCACCCCTAATGATAGTACCAACGGATATACAGAGTAAGCCATTAATGGATATATCCTTATATATGCACCCCTAGAAATTTATCCCTTTGCGCCCCATTGGAACATGAATACTTTGACATTGGCCAATGGATAGCAAGCCACTGTAGTGAATGTGATCCTCATTTGGTGTCCAAACCTGAGGCTTTGAGCCAAACTAAGATAAGCTAAAAAAAAAAAACAGCTGGGGGAATTGAGCACTCCTGCCTTACACAGTTCATGATCGGCCTTGGGCAAGGCGTACCACCCGTTAGCCCCCACTCCTAATACTCCTAATACTTCAAGGGGTAACAACAGAAGCCCAGCAACGAAGAAGGTGGGAGAGGAATTATTACAACTGATTCCCAACGGCCACGGAGGTGGAAGAGAACAATACAAGAAAGATCGGCTAAAAAGGTGTGACCCTAGACTACGCCCGAATCAGCGGCAGTCCATTGCAGTTACATCACCTGATACTGCACGTCTCGTTACACATGTGGGTGGGTCACATCCTGGTTAGATGGGATTCACCTCAAACAGATCCTCTCTGTCGACGCTTCTTGTAAGAAGAAAAACAAACATTGAGACGAGATTAACCATGGATACGATACGGGTCGTACAGTCCTTCGCCGGACTAAATTTAGTCAATGTGGAAATAAAGATGTCCCTACCATATGATAAAAACAATTTCCCTGAGACTCTGTATTTGATGGTATATACCTCCACCCTTTACTTCAGTAGGAAATATTAGGAAAAAACACATCTCTCTAAAATCTTATTAATTACCATCCAGGTTCTTTTAAAAATCTTTTTCAAGTTCTGGCACGCGTAGAGCTGGACAACGAAGGTTATGTCAACTCTTTCAGACAATTCCACGCCGGTTTCTCTGAGCACGACTGCTCTGCACAAGGATAACTTCGTACACGATCACTCAGTGCAAGGATAATCAAAAACAAAATATGCCATTGAAACATTGAAACATTGAGATACAAAGATTGGAATCATTTATTGTTAGAGAATTAATAACTTCTTTCATTCAATTTAATAACATAGTATATTGGAACAGACAATCAAATGAAAACTTCACTACAAAATTGAATTTATTTTTTAGTTCGCTCTACTACACTTCATCAACGAATGAGTTTGTATATAAACAATTTGGCTTGTACATACGAACGAAAATATGATTTTAATTAATTAACTAATTGACGGTATCACATGATGTAAACTAATTATCATTGTCAAGAAATTATTTTTTGTCATGTGCTGAACCACCGTAGCCATCAAAGATGACGAAGGCTTCTATACTTTTTTTCATATGTGTGAGTGTTTGTTCATGTGTTAATGTGTTTTTTTGTTCCAACGCTACTGGCATTACTGTTTTATCTTCAGATTTGAAAATTACCATTATTATTCAACTAGACCCGTTGAAATGTTTTCATTTTCATTTTGGGAAAAATGTGCTGACCTCTTCGGGGCTTTATTCTGTCCGGTTTATTAATTCTCTAGAATTTAGAAGTTTCTAGATGTTCTTTTTTTTACATTATTTTTCAGATGTTTTGTGGAAAAGGCCAGTGATGTCATAATTAGAATTCATTCCGTCCATATTTATTCTTTGATAGAATTTTTTTCACATAACTTCACATTTTAACGCTATGGTTGCTCAATTAATGACTGTGAGGGCAACTTACATTTGTTTTTGTTTTTTAATTTTTGTAATCCTCGAAGAGGGGGGGGACGTTCCCCTCATTTCTTGAATTTACCGAAATAAAACCAAAGAACCCCGAAGAATTCAAAAGGTTCTTGTAGGTTTTTTGAGTAGATGAAAAGGTCAATTTCGTTTTCAGTTCTTTTACAATTTCTCGCAATTGGCAGTTTTTATAGGTTCGTTTTCAAATACTTTCTGTCTCTTTCCTTAGAGACACTTTAATTTCTCACAAAAGAAATGTGTGATTTACCTATGTTGGCTCCTTCAGACGGTAAGATGGCTTCATTTCGCGTGTCTCCATGATGATAGAAAAGAGAATTTGACAAAAACTCCGAGAGAAAAACATGTCAATTCAAAGAAGAAGCCAATACAGAAAGATTTCAAAACTCAATTAGTTTCCTTCGAAGTTTTCAAGTGAATCATGTCCATAAACTCCTATTTGTAATCAGGGTTGCCAGAAAAAAAAGACAACATGACTGGTTGCTTCTGGGTCAAACTCAACTCTGAATCCATTGCTCCAGCCTATACACTTGAAAAACGCATATATTTCTGCCAAAATACACACTTTTCCCTACAAATTAAGGGGACAGTTAGTGCAAAATTTCAAGTTTCTACTCTACTGGTTAGGACTGTTCAAGTGACATATACATTGATAGAAAAATACAACTATTTCAGCCACTACACCGAATTCCCAGTCTTCCTTTATAAATCTTCTGGCAGAGTTAAAATAAGCTTGCATACCGAATATCGGCCTCTTCAGTAACCTTGGATGTTTCTAATTTTGGTGAAAGCCATTGTTTTTGTCATTGTCAGTATTGCTACCAAGTGGGAATAACTCTAGTGTAGAAGTTTGACAAGCAACAAATTTGTCATGAGAGTAGTCCATTATATTTCTTACTGGTTGACACGCTTTTCAGTGTAATAAGTAGGATACTATGCACAGAGTACAACGCACATAGTAGAATCTACAGAGTAAAGTACAGAGTACAATTCGTAGAGTGTACTACATGACTGTGATGTTTCTGTCAAACTGCAGCCCAAACATAGAATTGACTTTCTACCGTAACAAGATCAACAAGAACAACAAGAAAATTTAGGGAAGTTGATATTTTCGCTGCATATATTTAACTGAAAAAAAATGCGATAATAGGATAACTACCCATGTTTTCTTTATGTAGCTGTGCAATCCCTACCTATGATACAATTATGCTCAACACCATATAAAGAGATCACAAGGCAGCACAATACATTGGGAAAAAAACAGGAGTCCGAAGCATCATAGAATCTATTAGAAAACTCAAATGGCAATGGGCTGGTCATGTTGCAGGAATGGCAGAAAACCACTGGATATCACAACGTGGATCTCCAGGGATCGCATGCGAAATCTTGGCTGGCAGAATATGAGATAACGGGACAAACTAGACAAGTTCAGAAAGTACTGGCTCCGCAACACCCATGATAGAGAGACCTGGCGGTCCAACGATGGACAATGAAAGACTGATGATGATGATTCTCTCCGCTCCTTTGCAACTGAAGATTATCAACTTCTTACTCTTTATGTATACTCGCGGTCTTAGTTATTACGTTTTAATCAACTCGAAATTTTGAGGACCGTGAAAGGTCGCTGGGTTAATCCTCAGAATCATATATACATTAGGGATAAATAATCAATCACTGTCTTTCTCCTCTTTAGTAGCCCAAGTTAGCCAAGTTTATTTCAAAAGTTACCCAAATCGCTCCAAGTAGTGAATTTCAAAATTTAATAGCACTAGGCTTTCAAAGGTTGCTAAAGTTGCTACTTGTCGCTCAATCTGGCAACACAAAAAGGCTAAAATAGTGCAGTGAAATAAAAATAGTGACCTCACCCATCAAAGGACCCTGCCAGAGCTTCACATATAAGTTCCTCTGTCTCGGCTAGTTTCAGATTTGTGAAATAGAGGAGACAAGCATCCGAGGTGGCGTCACCCACTTTATCATACGATATTTTATCCACACGCTGAGGGTTGGAAGAGGAGACGGATTAATGCCTTTTCAAAGGGAATTAGTGCCAGTCTCAGTCAGAGTTCGAACCCAGCCCACCCAGTCCATTTCCGTGTTGCTAACCAATCGGCAACCAGCACTTTCTAAAAATGTGTAGGCATTCTCTTTTTTCGAATTTTTAGCGTACCGTTCAAGGTGGGGTATTTTCGGGTCAGCAGTCGAGTAAGTGCTACCTGATACACGCGATTAAATGTCGGGGATGTGAGATGAGAGTGCAACCGGACATGCAGTCAACCACTGCTTACGAACCATCTGTATTCTCCGTCTTTGGCATGTCAAGTATTGGTACGGTG
The DNA here is from genome assembly GCA_963457665.1 of Thysanoteuthis rhombus. Taxonomy (NCBI): domain Eukaryota; kingdom Metazoa; phylum Mollusca; class Cephalopoda; order Oegopsida; family Thysanoteuthidae; genus Thysanoteuthis; species Thysanoteuthis major. Next base: position 14,078,264 of record OY735201.1, read on the forward strand.
CTACGCCTAATTTTAATGACGCAACAACCTATTTATTTATCACGTCCCGGCGACAGGCATTTCAGGTTACGTCATTTCGGTTTTTTGGAAACAGTGACAGAATTATTATGTAAGTTTGGCTCGGGCGAGTGAAAGTGAGAGAAAAGGTGTAGGAACGAGAGAGTGAAAGATAAGAATGAAAGCTTCTCAGAGGGGGTGAAAGAGGTAGAGGCGAGATGCCAGAAGGAAAGACGTGAAAGAGATAGATAGGAAGGGAGGAAAAGATGGAGTAGGTAATTCAAGAAGTGGGAGAGAGTGAATTGAAAGAGAGAGAAAAAAAAGAACAGAAAGTTCAATGAGACGTCCATTGTAAAGTTTAAACGCCATTATTACCAGATCACGTGATCCTGGGTGGGAGATAATTTCAAATAAGAAGCATCTCATCGAGAAACACTTTTCTATCGAGATTCAAGTAAATCTGTCCAAAAACAGCTGGGAAAGATCGATTTTGAAACAAAGTTCAAACGCCATTATTAACAGATCACGTGACCCTGGATGGAAGAATATTATTCAGGTAAGTAGCATCTTATCAAGAAACACCTTTCTATCAAGTCTTTGATAAATCTGACCCCATTCCAATTTCAAAACATTAAGTTTAAACGCCATTATTGTCAGATCAGCCTGGGTGGAAGATATTTTTATTAGTAAGGAACATTTCATCAAGAGACACCCTCTTCCAAAATTCCCAGTAAATCTGACTCAAAATAGCTGAGAAACAATATGGGGACCATCTGACATCTTATAGAGAGGTGAGGACGATTAGGTCATTTGAAATAAGGAGTCAGTTGGTGATGTAAAGAGAATGAAAGAAAGAAGCAAAGAAAGAAAGAAAGAGAGAAAGAAAGAGAGAAAATCGAATGTGAGAGAAAAACGGAGAGAGTGGAAATAACAGGTTTTTGATGATAAGTGAAAGGAATAAAACAAATAACAATAATTCTCTCTCTCCCTTCCTTGGGCACCTTCTTTCTGGTATAATGGTTAGCAAATTGGTTTAACATATCATCACTAGTGAGTCTGATCCCCACTGAGTGTCCCATACTTATGGTTTTGTGTTAAAAACAGCCATGCTTTGTGAATGTCTTAATCAAATCGAGAAAGATAGATTTTGTGGGTTGTAGCAAGTTTTTGGATTAATCTTCAGAATTATATATAAAGTGCTACTAGGAGATGTTTATTGAAAATCTTGTCCCCAAGACTGTCGTTCCTAACTAACATGCTGAAATTTATTGAACAAAAACTGAAAAGCAAAAATTACTATCAAAAATCTAATCCTCTATGATTCCTGCTGTTCTCACATTCAAGAATTACGCGTAACTGGCTTCATAATAGAATACTGGGCCTGTCCCGAAATTATACAGAAATTTCGAATAAATCTAGAAACAGTTTGCGCAGCTTTGAAGTAACTTATCAACCAATCAAAGGAGGCCTTACCGAGCATGCACAAATAGGCACTCTCCAATGAGGTTATCCAGTCGGCAGTGGTGCACTGAGTCCAAATTTAGTTCCTTACAAGTTCTGGATTTTTCAACTAAATTTCAGACCGTGGATGAAATTAAGGAGAATGCGACTTATAGTGCTTGATTGAAACTACTCTCGTATCTCACAACTCTTAAGATCATCTTTTAGTAAAGCTATCATATCATGCTATATTGACGAATTATCTAACTTGTTTTGGAGCCTTGGTACAGTATTTACTAAAATTAAATCTTATCAGCGAATTTCCGACCAGTCAAACAAATTCTCCTCAATGAACATGAAGTTCGCTTGGAGTAGGTCAGAATTGGATAATAACCCGATTCTTATCGAAATCTGTGCCATTCCCTTATGAGGGTTTGACCCGGTCAGAACTGACATAATCGATTTTATAATCTTATGTAAGCAACCATATCCTTTCTATCTTCCTGTCTCTTGGCCACAATATACAATAGCTCTGTTTCTCTCCGTGGAGATCTATGCAAAATAACAATTTCTATAGCATACTATTCAACTCGGACTCCACGAAACTTTCAACCTTAAGCAAAGCTTATATTCCCTAATGATGTGCTGTTTATACTGACATTTCCTAAATCAAATCACATATTACCTTTCAAATAAAAACTCCTGTTGAAATTCCTATATCTAACTACAACTGAAAAGATCTCTCTATCTGTCTGTCTGTGTGTGCACAGCGATCACTTGACATTTGTCAACTGTGCCAATTTGGTATTCGCTAGATACATCAATCAGGATTATAGCGTCAAGTTTGAAGTTCTGGGGGTCTGCGGATATCGAGAAATCTAATAAAAATTGAATTAAAAGAATTACTGATTAGAGGCCTTTCATTAAAATTGAAAATTTAAATTTTGATATAAAATATCTAAATTAGCAACAATAACTGAAATACATTGAAGTCGTGGTTTCGTATGACTGACGAAAAAATGCTTTACATGACAATTATGGCAGGCTGATCTATACACCAAAAAATCAGGCCTTTTCCAAACATGCACTTTTGGAACAGTCACTGCCGTACTGAAAAACGATTGCACTTTGAGGTTTCTATTTTGCCTATGAAGCTATCAATTTATTGTCTTAATCTTTGAATAGTGGTAGAGCTATAATTATTCATTGACTCATTCAGACCAAATAGGAAAGAAAGGACGTTGTATAAGAGTTTCAGAAAAATCCTTACGAATCTCCAATGGGATTTAGCCCAGCAGTAAAGTACCTTGGATTCTGCAAGTTCAGTACCCGAGCCAGGCAGTGCAGAATCATACACCGAAAAATATGCACCAAAGACAAGGAGATTAATCTGAGAGTACAGCGTTCGAAACGTATAGCAAAGACATGGAGACTAATCCAACTATTTAAAAAAATCCTCTTTAGTTGTAATTACTATGTAATAATCTTCATCGCGTGTACACCCAAACAATGCACGAACTGAAATGATTCACCAAACGTCTATCATGTCACGCTTTTAAAACAAAAAGTACATAAAAACTTAACATAATAAATAATTTACTTCACTTTGGATAACAGAATTATTATTGCTTCGCAAGCTAGAGAGCCCTACCCATCTATTTTCAGCATAGCTTTGGAAGAAGGAAATGGATTCGTGTCTTCCCCAAAGGCATTGGAGCAAAATGAGAAATCAAGCGAAGAATCACACTGGGCTGGCAAGCTTTCGGTAGAGCAAGCTCGACTTCCAAGAACGAGGAAATCCAAACAGTCCTAAAAAGAAAGGTCTACAAATGATGCATCCTCCTGATAGTCACCTATGGAGTTGAAACATGGAACCTAACAAGAAGATTGACTCACAAACTGAAACGTGAACATGAGAGAATCATGATCAATCTCACTTGTAGAAATCATGACACAGTGTATTAGGGAAAGAACAAGAGTCTGAGATATCATAGAAACCATTAGAAATCTCTAATAGCAATGGGCTGGACATGTTGCAAGAATGTCAGACAACCGCTGGACAACCGACTTACAACGTGGATCCACAGAGATCATATGTGAAGTTGTGGCTGATAGAGAGTAAGGCGGTGCGACGTGCTAGACAAATTTAGAAAGTAATGGACACACGACACCCAAGATAGTGTATACCAGGCAGACCTTGGGGAAGGTCTGTGTCCAACGATAGACGCTAAAAGGCTTCTGCTGCTGCTGCTGCTGTCGACAACGATGATGATGATGATGATGAACGCAAAGAACTTTGGCTTGACTATTGTCTGAACCGTTGTGCCACTCGCACCTCTTGAATAATCAAAAATAGAATATATACCGTGTCGAGTCATACCTCTGAAAGATAGTTATAAGCTATGATTGTGCTGCATTTGGTAAGAACAAAATGGAATTCTGATTATAGTCGTTTTAGTTGGGGAGAATAAGATTCTAAAGGCAAAGAGCTGAAAAGAAAGTGGCTAAATCCTTGGGGGCATTTTTTTCGCATGCGTTGTAAATTGCAATTATAGTGGAAGAAATAGCTTACAGTAATGTGACTGTCCCAAAGAGAAGTAATGCGAGAAAGCAAGTAGTACTGAAACAGGGAGTGAGCTGTTGCGATGCTGCTAAAGAATATTATATGATGACTGAAAAAAAGATAGATAAATTATTGAAGCTGAAGTCAGTACAGCTGCAAATGTTTCGAATCCGGGTGACGGTAGCAACAAGCCTCACGTTTCACGTAGATTACCGACTTTTAGTGACAGTTACAGCGAGTGCCAAAAACACGAAGTAAACACTGTGTGATTCTTGCCTATGATTTCATTCTTTCTGAAATATGTATCAGTGTTATTGAAAGCTATTTAAGCAACTAATTTGGTAACTTTTCCAAATAGCATTTTTGATAAGCCTTTCCAATCGCAATGATCGATAATGAATAACATTGAAGAAGAATAGAGAAATACTTGGTTAGATTCATTTAACGATTTGATTCTATCAAAAGAATATTTTCCAGAAATTAAGCATTCAGAATCACAAAACAGGAATAAATGCATACCTGGTTGTGCTGATTGCAACAAAACAGCTGTTTCGTTGAACTATTGTGGCTAAATCCTTTCCAGTACCGCTAGGAAGGGTCGAAACCTTCACTTCAGACCCAGATGCTCTACCCTTACCCTACGCAAAACTTAACAGACAGTAGGACCGAATTAAGTGATACATTTACTGATGCATAATTTCATATATATATATATATATATATATATATATATATATATATATATATATATGTATGTATGTATGTATGTATGTATGTATGTATGTATGTATGTATATATATATATCTTAGTAAGCTATTGTTAATGCTAATTATATTCTTGATAAATATGTAAATCTTTGTTACATTCGACCGTGTTTTCATTACCCATCCCGCACAGCAATATTATTTTCTGTACCGCCTAAAGCAGGTCTGATAGTCTGACTCTTAACCTTTGTCCTAAACATCAGTGTCCACGGCTATTCTTCCAGGGAGATACAAAAGGATATATCCGAAGGTTGGGGGCCAAGAGATGCATCAGGTTGTGAGTAAAAAAAAGTATCTGAATGTTAGTTGTTAGGCAATGAACTAGGGGATGCATAAGGTCTCACCGTTCTTGATATCTCCTTCATACTAGACCTCTATAAGGCCCCGACTTTCAAATCCCCTTACCCTCGATGAGGAGGCATAATCAAGGGTTGGGCAAAGCCCCGTTTGCACCCAAGCGGGCGTCCATGGTCTCAACCAATAAAAATAATCATGTTCGTGACCAATTAAACTTCTGTCCCAAAACTGTTCTCTCAAACTGTAGCGTTTCTTCTCGAATAATTCAAAACTTTCATTCCATTGATAATACTTTTTCTTTGAGATGCATGTCCTTGGGGCGTTTTCCTTGAATACTCGATATGTAAAAACCACCATGACTCTGGTGCAGGTTATCAATGCGCTGACACCACCACGACTCTGGCGAGGGTTATCGAAGCACTTTGCTCTAGATTATCGTTATCATCATCATTTTTGGTCAATGAATTAGGCCCAACCACCAACTATATTTGACCTAATGATAAAATCTAAATACAAACATTTCTGAGTGACTTTTTGGTGGGTTTTCAAAATACTTTAGCATCGGATGTGCGAGACTATTTCTTGAATTTTATTGGCCAGGGTTCGGGAGGCTGGGTTTTTTTCTTATCATATTAAAGTAGCTCCAGGACGCCTTAGAATGGTACAATGGTTAGTAAGCTAGCCTAATAGATCAATGGCGTTGCAGCGAGTCCGATCTCCATTTAGAACACCATAAATATGGCCAGTGGCGGATTGGGCCTCAACGTTCTATTAGGAAAACGTGTGAAAAGGCCCAACTAATCATAAAATTCAATCGATCTCATATATAGGCAGGTCCTTGATTTATGGCCATGAAATCATTTATAATATGTCTTTTTAGATCCTTGATCCAAATATCATTATTATCATGAGATAATCACCGTGCAAAAGTCACGTATATATTTGAATTTCTGTGAGTCGATTTGGTGGGGAAAAATTGTGAATTCATTTCAGAGGGGGAATCTACAATTTCAAATGGAAGTGGGAATATATTTTTACTTCCGAAATTGATGCAATCAAGTATAAAAGTCCATTGTTACGGATAGAAAAACGAGAGAAAAAAACTTCGTTATGTAAGTAGATCAATTGACATCAGACCAATAATGCTGGAAGATCCAGTGTGGATCAACCTACGAACAACAGCCAGCAAGATTAGCATGCTGATCATTGCTAAACAACATGCACCCAGGTCCAATTTTTTCATATGGTTTATCACTATAGTAGCTTGGTATCAGACCATCAATCGTACGAGATCCAATGAGGATCGAACCCACAAACAATAGCTAGCAGGATCAGCTTGCTAGTCATTGCTATACGACGTGCGTTCCATTTTATTTTTGTCAAATCATTTATCAATGTAACTGTTTGATATCAGATCATCTATTTTTGGAGATCCAATGAGGATTGAACCCACGAGTTATCCCAAAGAGTAGACTCACAAATATATTGAAAATCAATGAGATTTCTTTTTAGGAAGTAAATATCGTGAATTCGTTTCACTGGAAGAGTCCATAGCTACAAATGGTGGATGGGAGTTATTCTTACCTTGAAGTAGGAAAATCCATTTTTACCATGCTGTCCATTGTATAGATAGATATTAACCTGGTGTGAGTTGATGTCGGACCATCTATACTGGAAGATCCGATGAATTTCGAATCCACTCATAGCAGGCAGCAAGATTAGCTATACTGCACGCATCCTGATACATTTTTAGCTGCGTCCACGCAACACTATAAGACATTAATTGGTCGGTCTGTCGACCGATCAGTCATTCAGTTGGTTCCATATGTGTTAAATATCAATTTTCTCAGCACGTAGCATGTTGGATTGATGTGGAACTGGGTTCAGTCCATCAGACGAACCATCCTCATCTTCCTCCACACTACTACTACTACTACTACTACTACTACTAATAATAATAATAATAATGATAAATTTTATTGGGTAAATGAATCTGGTACGATGTTCCTTTTCTTCTATGCACCCTTTTGGAAGCAAGCCCCCTCTGTGCTAGATATCAGGGTTCGAGCTAAGGTTGAGACTGATTACGAACCCTGATTTCCAAAACAGGCTCTCAGTATTAATAGTATTCGCGCAACACGATCTTCTGAGCCCTTCTCCATGTCGAGCTAAGTATGACAAAACAAAGCATTTGAAATATCTATATAATATTAATGTACATCTGTCTATGGTTATACGTACATACACGCAATCATATGTGTACTATATCAGGGGTAAAAATGTTTTTTCTTTGAATGTTAGGGGCTTCGAATTCATTAGTCTTCGGCACCATCCGGAAATTTGTTAGTTTTCAGAAAATTTTACTGAGACCAAGCGTTAAACAGTGAAAATCTTAGGTCAAAATATAGCTAATATCTGCATTAGGTTACCGACTTATTGACCGACTTTTTATAGATAAATAGATAGATAGATTAAATTGGCAAAGATTCTAATAGGTTTTTGAAGAAATCATTTCGGGGGTGGGGATAAATTCGTCATTAAAGTTTCTTCTTGGCTTTGCATGAATGTATGCCACCTTTTAGCCAAATTATGTATTCATTAATGAAAGAACGATTCCGGAGTTGGTTCGATGAATTCTTTTGGAACTTTTTAATCTTTTACTTGTTGGAACCGCTTTCGAGATAAGGAATGTTGGCGTGGAACAAGTGATAATCCAAAGTTAAGATATCAGGAGGATATGACGCATATAAAAGAATTCCAAATATCAGCTACATTATCATTCGTTGTGCAACATTTGCAACAATGGAATCGGTTTTGTCATGCAGCAAAATCATCAGTAGACTTAACTGCCGAGAAAAAATAGTTTTACTTTTCCAATGGAGCAATAAAATGAGCCAGTTGATCCCTGTAGGATTGTGCACTTATAGTCTGTCCAGATTTCAGCTATTCGTAATAAATAATTCTCTTTATATCCCGCCAGAGAACTTTTCCTCCATGATATTCTGTTTATGTTGAGATGCTAAAGGCTGTCCTGGGTGTAGCCACGTTTTTTCTATTTTGGGGATTCTCGTGATAAATTCTTTTTTTTTTTTTTTTTTATTATGCCGGAAAAATGACTTTTGTCCCCGTCAAGCAAAAAGGGAAAGACAAGTGATTAAAGCTGACCAATGTTCTATTCCAAAGGTTCACATGGAACCTTTTTTCTTAGGATTTTTGCTTGGTCTTATAAGCAACGCACTGCAGCTGAGTGATTACAAAAGTAATAAAGAGTGACCTTCAGAGACACACATAAGACTTCTGTACCACCGTAGATTGAACAAAATATAATAGGATCATTTACATCACATACGCACACATGCACACGCATATACATTTTTATATGCCACACATCTGTTAATACGTTTTTGAGCCTGAACCCGCAAGTACGTAAAACAGGCAATCGCCCGTACACATGCACACACGTAGACACATACACATGGCTTGTAACATTAAAGTCGTGGTCAATTTTTGGTATCGGTTATTCTCGCACTAAAACAAGCAAAAAAAGAGAGAAAAGGCTATACCGTCTCCGTATGTTCACGTCCACATCAATACTACTACTAATGAGGATGCTGCTGACGTCTCAGTAGTAGCATCGAAAGCAAATTCCCTATACATACGCATCTCTGATTTTCGTGAATAAAACTGATATCTTCATGTCTATATATCAGAAACGAAATTCGTTTTCTTGCCAAATTCTGTTGTCTTATTGTTTTAAGAGTATTAAAAACAGGAAATATGAAGCATAATAGAATATCGATTAAAAATAAATTCCGAAAAAGATGCTGCTTTATTCCTTGCTATAGATACATTCATACAAACTATATATATATATATATATATATATATATATATATATATATATATATATATATATTCGTATAATTCATCCTCTTGTAAATAATCCTATCATTTTTGACTGGCAGTATACTAGTATATATGTATAAGTATGAATACGTGTATCAGTTCGTAGGATTGTGAATTTCTGTGCGTGGACAATTACACGCGACTATATAAGTGTCCCTACTTTTAGATTTAATTATAAAGGTTGGTGCCTGCACATGTACAAGAGTATGTGTGCATGTATGAATGCGCCTTGGAGCATGTTCGTGTGACCCTGCCCCTAAGTCTCTCTGATAACCATCGTATCAGCTTCTGTGTCCGCTTTGTAAGGAGTCGTCATCTTGAGCGGTTCCCTTTCACACGACCCTCCGTCCCCCTGACTGCCTTCGAGTCACAGAAAGATCGGGTTGCTGCTTCTAAAAATGACCGCTACTAAACATATCGATCAAGGCCGAACTCCTGGCATTATCGTGTCGAGCTTACTCGGGTAGACAAAGAAAGAAGGGAAGAAGGGAAGGAAAAAATGAAGGAAAGAAAGAAAGAAGAAGAAATAGAAAGAAAGGAAGAAAAAGAGAAAGAAATAGAAAGAAAGAAAGAAAGAAAGAAAGAAAGAAAGAAAGGAAAGAAGGAAGAAAGAAAGAAAGCAAGAAAGAAAGAAAGAGAGGTAAAAGATGGAAAGATAGAAGAAATAAAGAATTAAGAAAAACAAAGAGAGAAGGAAGGAAAGAACGAAGTGGAATAGGCAGATAGACAGATATACCGAAAAAGATATACAAAGCGAAAAAGGCAAATAAAAAAAGGAAGAAAGAAAAGGAATAGAAAGAAAGAAAAAAAGAAAGGAAGAAAGAAAGGAAGAAAGAAAGGAAGAAAGAAACAACAAACAGATAAAGATAGGCAGATGGACAGAGATACAGAGACGGATATTCGTTAAGAAGGACGAAAATAAAAGAGAGAATAATAAAAAGAAAGAAAGAGATAGACGTATAGATGGAAAGAGATAGGAACAGATATACAGTGAGAATAAGACAAAAATGAAAGAAAGCAAGAGAAAGAAAAGAAAGGAAAGAAAAGAAAGGAGAAGAAAGAAAAGAAAGGAAAAGAAAATACCCCTCCCCCTGTTTACTCCCATTTTTGGCCACTCTGCTATAAAAAGAAATCCGCCATTTTGTACTTCTGATATGGAAGTTGTACAAACAGCTGGAGACATTGAACCAGAATGACTTTTAACATCTGTACGCTTGAAATAGATTTAAACGCTAACTTTGCTGTTTCAACTCTCCTGATTAAGAAGTCAGCTCTTAAGTCCAAAGTACCCAGTAAATAATCGCGTAAACGAAATCAGCAAAATAATTCATCTTTTAGTATTGGCTATTGTATTTACTATTACTGACTGAAAACCTGCCCCACGAGCGGATTAGTCATCTAGTCCCTGTAGAAGGTCTACATGTTGCCCAAGGCCCCAATCAGAGATCAAAATTATTTCCAGGGCCATTTTGGTTCAATACTTCTGGCTACAAAGCACGATTTCGGTTACTCAGAAGTGAAAGACAGATAAATGGAATAGACATTTTAGCATTAAATAGATTGATGGATGGAAATGAAATTATCATTATCGGGGTAAGCGCAAATGCACAACCCACACTATTATTATTTTGTTGCAAATCACCCAGACTTTTTTTAGATTCTTTTGGTCAGCTGATTTTGGGGGTACTTAATTCCTCTGGCTACAATGCACTACTTTGGCCACTTGGTGAGGTCAAATCCAGATTAACAAAACTAGACGTAAATGGAAATCCAAACATTAATATCGAGGTGAACGCGAACGCAGACCCTACACTATTTTATTTTCATTTTTTTTAATTTTCAAAAACTGATATGCTAAAAACATGTTTTATGGTCTCATCTGGAACCACAGAAAATGTGTTGGCTATAGTTTTAGCCGTCCTTGAGTTATGCATTCCCAGACGGTTAGACGTTTGATGGATTATAGTAAGATGTATCATACTATGTACACGTTTATTTATCGATTCATTTTCACAGACGTCTGGGTCCGATTTGAAGATATGGTCAGAAGAAATTGACGAGAACGGGAGTGTCATTTCTAAACCAAGCGTGAAAATTGTTCTGCCTCAAAACACGTCTCCTCTTTATCTATAAAAAAATGGCCCTGCTGACAAGTCACATGTGTAGCCCATGTGACCAACACTGCAGCTCTTCGGTGGTACGGTCCAGATTTGAAAGGTTCTAACAGAGATTAACCTTTCCACGAAGATATCTGAAGTTTTAAAAGAAGGCAGATCAACAAATATCTGTGAATGTATCTGTGCGCGCGCACGTTGCGGTAATGGGGTGTTAAGATCAGCAGCAGTAGCAGCAGCCTTTTAGTGTCTGTAGTTAAACCTGGACCTTCCCAAAGATTCGCCAGACCTCTCGTCATGCCATCTTGTTTTCTGCCGACCACAGTTTCGTATATGATCTTGAAGGATCCTCGTTGTGAGTCGTAATGTCCAACAATTGTCTGACATTCATACTACATGGCCAGCCCATTGCCATTTGAGTTATCCAATGGATTTATTGATATCTCTGACTCCAGCCTTATCTCTAATATATTGAGCTTGTGATCTCTCCATGTGATGTTGAGCATGATTCTCTTCTGTGAACCTTACATAATTCTGAGTTTGAGAGTCAATCTTTTGGTGTGGTTCCATGTTTCCGCTCCATAGGTGACTACGGAGGGAATATATTGGTTGTATATCTTTTTTTTTTTTAAGGCTAATCAGATTTTCTCGATTTTTAGGATTGAGCTTGCTCCACCGAAAGCCCTCCAACCTAGAGTGATTTTTCGCTTGATCTCTTCTTTTAAGGATGTCCCTGAGATCCGTGGTCCATGTAGTGGGCCACTTTTTCCAGGTATGCGTTTTCGATAATGTTTGTTGTGTCTTTGTCCTCAACATATTTATTGTACATGGTATTTGTTTTGCTGAAACTCATATGAAGGCCAACTTTTTTGTCTTCTTCGTTCAGATCGTCTTGCATTATTTGGAGGTCATGAAGGTCCTCGGCCAAAAGGACAACGTCATCAGCAAATTTGAGGTTATTTATGTAATTACCGTCGATTCTGATTCCTTTGTTTTCCTCGTCTAGGGTTTGTAAAAGTCGAACAATATCACTGTGAAATGAGTCCGATTTTCACTGGCAGCTCAACATTTGTCATTTCGTACCAGACTAATCTGAGTTTAGTAAATAGCTGTATTAAAATTGGTACATTCACGCACACACACACACACACACACACACACACACACATATATATATATATATATATATATATATATATATATATATATATATATATATATATATATATATATATATATATATATATATATATATCGTATTTCCCGCTGTATGAGACGCGCATACAATTTGGAAAGTCCGGAAACCATCGTAGAATTTGAAATTACAGTAAAATTTGAAAGAGACGAAAATTGCAACGACAGAAATTCATGATGAAAATACAGATCATCGATCACAATTAAGAAAATACATTAGTACATGAACATTGAATAAGTAGAATTTAAAATTCCCAAATACAACTGGGAAATGAGATACAGGGTACTTTGCAGAGTTTTTTCCAAGTGGGTTTATATACCGGTATGTATACGTATGTGTGAGTTTGTGTGTATATATTTATATACTCTTTTCTGAGTAACTAGTATTCTGAAAGATGATATCATAAGTTGGTTTGCATGCAATCTGAGATTTAACCTGACATAACAGATTTGATATTTACATTGGTAAACACCCAACAGAAGTGACACAAACAACTGTTGTTATACTTACTGATCCCACATCGTCAAAGACGTTTTTGAGTAACCTATATAAGTAAGCTCTTCGTTTCAATGAATTGAATAACGTGTAGTATGAAATAACATCCATATATAGTTCAATATGATAATACCAAGTATAAATTAAAACACTGCCTGTATTATGACACAGCACTAAAAAATAGAGATATATATCTGGTGCACCTTAAAGGGAGATGGTGTTTGATCAACACTGCCGGGGAGCCATGTTAATATAAGCATTTACTTTTTAAACCCTCGAAACGGTTACATCGTAAACAACTGATGATCCCAACAAGAAAAATTCACACATTATCATAATATTTTATTCTGTGTAAAACATGAAATACATCGGAAAAATTACATAAATTGCATTAACAGATACTAGGAAATGACATAAACTTAATACATATATATATATATTAAGGTGTATGCAAAATTATTCAGCAAAAAACAGTTTCCAGCAACGTATTCAGGCAACAGAATGCAAAAAGAAATAAAAACAACAACAAACAACAAAAACGGATAAATGGGAGCAAGATAACAAGCCCCCATATAATAACAGGGCAGTGAGGACCTTCAAGCAGCATAAAATTCTCTCTCATAGGGGTTAATATTCTTAATATATAGGAGTGAAAAAGCATGAAATTTTGTTGCAAATCTTTCACTGTTTTATATCGGTCTTATTGATACCGAACATGTAAGAGCATCGAATCATGTAACATGTAAAACATTTTGTTTTCCCCTTCCTACCCATCAGTAAAAAGTCTGGGACAATATTGTCCTATCGTTTAATGTATTTTTTTAAACTATAAATTAAGTAAATGAAGATATTACTTATTTCATTAAATTAATATCTCATTACTCTAAGTTATATAATTTAAAACATTATTCATTTCATTGGGTTCATTGCTATCACGCCATCATTTAGCATGGAGTTCTTGTGAGTTTCTTATTTCGTCTCCCTATCATGTTTTACCTTCATTCAGGCTTTTCTATAGCATTTATTCTATGCGTAGAGGAAAGAAAGTAACGTTTGGTAAAGTTTGAATGATCTATAAGCTGTTTGCTACTTAGCCAACTTTATTCAAAATACAAGTATTACCTACTATTTTATTGACAAAGAGCGTCTGAAATCAAAATCATGTTCAACTTCACATGGAGAGATCACAAGAAAGAATAATATATCAAGGAGAAAATAGGAGTCTGATACATCATTATGCAACTCAAATGGCAATGGGCTGGTCATGTTGCAAGACCGTCAGACAACCGATGGACATCCTGACTCACAACATGGATCCCCAGAGATCACATGTGCAACCGAGGCCGGCAGAATACGAGAGATAGAGAGACGAACTAGACAAAGTCAGGAAGTATTGACTCCGCGACGCTCACGATAGAGAGATTTGACGAATCCCAGGGAAAGTCTGTGTCAAACGACAGACGATAAAAGAATGATGATGATGATGATGATACCAGGCTGAGATGTGAAAGTGTGCAAATTTTGAAAGTTGCAGATGAGGCTGCGTTCAGAAACGGTGGTAGATCAAGGTCCGGCGGCTGAGCTAAAGGCAGAGTTTCAGCACGTGACCTCGCCACAACTTTCAAAATCTACGCATTTTGACGCCTCTACCTGATCCTCCTTCTAAAGCTCCAAAATCGACAGAATTTGGGCCAAAGATTTTGAAATGCATGAAAAGAAAATGTACTAATACAAAATTGAAGATTGAAAAATAATGAACAAAAAAAAGAAATCTTCGGTCATATATCTGTCAATTTTGAAGCTTTATGACGATGTTGAAATGGACTTCAAAGATGTATCAGGTATCTTTTGCACTCGCTGTGTACTGATTTGAACTCTGTTTTCTTATCTTCGGTTTCTCTGTTGTAACATGACTGACCTTCTCGCCTCTAATCCTCACCTCTACCACTTAGACCAGGTGAACAGATTCATTCTCTAATCATTGTTCATATCTCTGACACTGATGTTTTGCAGATCTCAATAACACCGGACAGGCTGCCAACGAAAACGGCTCGCTTTAGCTGGAATTAAATCAGATTTTTCTATTCGATTAGTTTATGGTAACGAGCCCACTGATCTTGCATTGAGGAAATGAGATCAGGACACCCAATCCTCAATCTGATATCCTACCATTTGATAACGATTTTCAACTCTCTCTCTCTCCCTCTGTCCCTCTCTGTCTCTCTCTGTAACTCTGTCTCCGTCTCTCTCTATCTCCGTCTCTGTCTGTCTCTCTATCTCTGTCTCTCTCCCTCCCTCCCTCTCCTCTGTTTCTGTGTGTGTGTGTCTCTCTCTCTCTCTGTCTCTCTCTCTGTCTCTCTCTCTCTCTGTCTGTCTCTCTCTGTCTCTCTCTGTCTCTCCCTCTCTCTCTCGTGAGCGCGTGTAGGCATATTGAATAACAAGACGCTCTTTGGTGCAAAAAAGTCCGCTTGTGTTTTCAGCTGAATATCTCCTGGTTAAGCGATCGTCAAAAAAGTGACGTGATTATTTACGTATGGATCGACATTTCAGAACTCGGATCGGGGTCTCTGCACACTTTAGGCGTGTTGCTTCTTGCTGTTATGAATTGCCACACCTACCGTAGTCCACCAGAGCCCGGGGGGATTTGTTCATGACGCCATCTGTAAAGCCCCCACCCCAACGTCCTTGGACAGCAACTGGGGATACGGTCCAGAGTCCCCTTCTCCAAGCACAGTTGGCACGCATGAATGTTTGCCCAGCCCCAGATATGCAGGTTGGCAGGGCTTAGGAGGACGTTGCACATCGATTGGAATGTAATTTTAAAAAAAGCCTTTATATCGAGGTTTGTATTGATTGAATAATGTGGGCTTAGTGTTAGGGATAGAGTCAAGGGTATTCAATGATTAGATCATTTTTTTTGTATGATGAATGCTATCTTCTTGTTGCCTCCTGTTACTTCCTGCATTTTACCACGACACCTCTCTCCGCCGAAAAAATTAGAATGGGAATGTACTCTCTTCTGATATTACTGTGCATGTAAAATCAGGAAATTCACAAGCTTTCAAAATATAAACTCTGTTCTAGAGACTGGACTCAACCCAGCGAAAGTTTGTCTAAAATACTGCATTTCAGTTCAGACGAGTATCTTTGTCTTTGTGATTTCGATCGATGGGCTTTCCTGCCATCTCCCGGTTGTATTTTGCATCCAGTAATCTGCTCTTTTGCAACCTGGAGATAAAATGAAATTCTTAAAAAAACCAAAATTTTCAATAAATTTTAAATTTGAAAGAAAACTGAACATTTTTTTTCTCTTTTAATAAGATATGAACATATTTTGCTAAAAATGGATCACTCCGCTTAGTATATCATCCATTGCAATTTAAAAGCCCTGGCTCACAAATAGAGGTAAGTTCCCACCAATAGGAATAAAACGAAAACTTGATTGAGTTAGCCATAGAATTGCAATGACGGAGATTCCCGTCATTCGCAGTAAACGTACGAAAAGAAATTACCTTCTATCCATAATCATATTTGAAATATCGGCATAAGATCTGGGCATTGTTGGTCCGGAATGACCATAATGTCCCTCAAAGCACATTTTTAGGAGAAAAAAAACAAGAATCGTTTCAGATGGTGCGTAGTGGTGAACTCATGCAAAATTTCAAGCTTGTAGCTCCTAAAATGTAACCATGATTTCAAGATACAAAAATAAGGACAAGATAAAAAAATTCTTTTCAAAGAAAGGTCGATCATAAGTGTTTGAAACCCCTAAATATCTTAGCCAAACACACCAAAACATGCTAAAAATAGCCAAAATGACCGCCCATCAATTAGGCGATTTTCGCACAATCAAAGCAAGAAACGCGCTAAATGTAGTGCAAAAGGCGCAAAATTGGCGGCAGTGTTGATCATCCCTCTAACTGCAAGATTATATACTTGGTGAGATTAGCTTGATCTTTTAATAATTAAAATCACTCTATGAGTAATTCTCTGCTTTTAATCGTTGTTCCATGACCAGGTAACGAAAGCATTTACCAAGCTTATAGGTGTAGGACACCCAGTGAGAATTAAAATCATTGTAGTTGTAATGGTCTGTTCAGCTAGCTTTTAACGGTTGCTCTACAGTAAGGTTGTAGTTGGTTTCCTTCGTCCTCGAAGACAATGCACAGTGTTTCGAAATTGAGCAAAAAAAAGCAAAAATGGCCAAAATTGAAATTCGTCATTTTTTATAGATTGAAGAATCAAGTATTTATTTATAAAAATATCATGATCATCAACAAAATTAGAATTTAAGTATGACTACAAGGGAAAAAAGTATTAAAAATATTTTGTTTAATCCATTTGACATCTAAAAAATGCTAAATAGAGAAATAGCATGAATTCTTATATCTATTCATCGTTCTCAGAAGACATATCAGCAGTTATCTACAAAACTGCTTTTAGAATATGTCATAATTTTCAATGCTTTTTTTAAATTGTGTACTTTGTTCGTTGAACTCGCTGGAACTCAGGCTATAAAACCTAGTAAAATTTCGAGAAATTTCAAGAAAATTATTTCATTTCTCAAAATAAACTTCAGAAAATATTTTCAATTATTTCAATATATGATTCAATTACGCTAAAAATGTGGCATTTAGAATATAATTACGAAAATAAAACTCTTTTTGAATGGATTATACGTATTTTAAAGCAAAGAAATAATTTCAAATTTTCATTTTTGTTGCACCATAAATGAACTGCTTTAAAATGGGATGAATAGGAAGTTTTCTGAGAGAAAAAAAAACTCAAGCAGACCTAATAGAAATGAAGATATAGTATTTATATATTATTCAGATCAATTAAAACTTGATCTGTCAAAAACCTATTTTGGGCCACGGAAAAGTCGCTCTGCAGTGGAGCTGGCGCCAAGGATTAGCCTATAGTTGACCTGCAGTGACTGCTCTAGCCGTATAACCCGACTCTCGAGTGACAAACCCTGTTGCAGCTCTTGTAGGCGCAGTCCGTGTCCGACTCTGTGGGTGTTGGCCGTGTCCGACTCAGTGAATGCGCTCTCTCCATCCCTCCCAACGGTCCTCTCTCCTCTTCTCGCTTGTCTGAATACCTGCCTTAATGGCAGATTTCCATCTGCTGTGATCTGTGGCTACAACCTCTTAGCCTATCGGATCGATGTTGCCAGCCTCTAGATCACGTTCATAAACGCGTGGGTAACGAACAACAGGCCTTCCTGCAGATATAGGATCAGATAGAAGCTCACTGCACAACACTACTGCATGTGGCTTACATGACCGTTGGCTGAGTAAAGCTTACAAGCTTGGTGATCCAACCCAGAATCCTTTTGAAACTGCATTGGCGGAAAGCATTGAACAGTGAGGAACCCAATGTATTTACAAAGCTTAGCTTAGGGGCACAAACTTGGTAATTTCTAACCTAATCTATAATCTTGTGTATGATAGGATCAATGAATGTTGTTATGGATACGGGAAGGGAAGGCTCTATGGATGAATCATGTCGGTTTTTGGTTCGATGATCGCTCAGATGTAAACGTCCGTCGGTCAATGAGCCTCCGCACCATTCATTGATTCCATCTAACACGTATAAACAACGCCAAAACATGAGAACTCTCAAATATGAATTCTTTATGCATTTCTCTAGTTTGAATGAATGAATTGATTCGTTTTTTGTTCTTTTTTTAATACGAATTCAGTTGTATTTCCTTGAAGGCACTGCATGTTTTAAATTACCACGTTATGTCAAGATATACGACCATCTTCTCTCTTCATCAGTAGCGGCGTAATCACCACGACAGCACCGGACATAATTTGAACAACCGTAGCCATAAAAAATGAGCAAGGGTTCTATCCTAGTTTATATTCCATACATCCATGTGTTTGATGATTGTGTGTTTGTTCGTGCATTCAAGCGCTTCTGGCAACACCATTTTGTCTACAGACTTGAAAGTTAGTATCAGTACCCCACTAGAATCCTTCTAAAGACTTTTTTATGAGCCTTTTTGGGACTTTATTCGGACAGGTTTATCAAGAACTTCTAGATTCTCTAGAATGTAGATTTTTTAAAACATATTCTATAATTTTGACATTTTAGTGGAAAAGCTAGCGAAGTCATCAACAGTATTTATTCCGACCATATTTCTCCCTCTAGTTATTTAACTTCAAATTTTGACGCTACAGTTGTTCACTTATTGACTGTGATGCCGAGTGTTTTATTTATTTATTTACTAGCTATTCCCAGGGGTGTTATGAATTGGGAACAGCGTTCCCTTACTCATTTTACAGAGGGGGAATGGCATCCCCTCACTATTATTATATTACCAAGATTATCTGACTGTTTTTCTGTTTTTTTATCCTCAAATTAGCCAAAAAAGTGATTTGTTGTAATACTTATAATCAAGGTATCTCTAGAATATATTTACTTGAGGAATGCACGGGAAAACTGGCTGTAGAGGCTAGCTCCCATCACTAAATTGCGAAGTTTGGTAGACCAGGCAGCCCTCCATTCCCTCACTTCTCTTTGTAAATCTCTATGAAGCAATTCGCAGATATATTTGAATTTCTATGAGATTTCTTTCTCTTTAGAAAAGAAACTACCAGATTAGTTAAATTAGGAGAGTTCATCGGTCCAAATGGTGGATATCAGCAAAATTGCCACTTTAAGTGGAAGAGTCCATTATACGGTCAGAAAAATAAGAAAACCACACTGTTCATTATATATAGAGATTTATTCATTGTTCGAGTTTTGGCAAAAGACATTTACATTAAAAACTATCAAGCAAAAATGTCGACAAAACTGTCGATATAGGTTTCTTTCCAGTTTTCAAGTTAGTATAGCTGTCTGGCTTTGTATGTATGAATAAAATCAGAAGGCCGAAGATTCAATTATTTACTCTTTATTAGACAAGGAAACACACTATCTAGTGATAGTATTTTTTTTTTTAGAGAAAGATAATCTTATACATGAAATCCATTATTTTGGATCATTCTAGATAATATTTCAGATAAGTAGTTGTGGTACACATGTGGACTACGGTGATTCATTATGCAAGGTACGGATATTTTTACTAAACTTGGCTAAACACGGTTCAAAATCAGAGGCATGTGGCAACGAATGGGGATTGAACTCACCACAGAAATAATGATCTGCGAGACGAAATTGCTAACCGTTGATCCATAGCGAAGCAACCCTATCGCAATTTTTCTTCAGAAAATCTATTTTAGATTATTCAATTGCTTATTCAAAAAGCATATTCTAAGTAAACATTCGAAATATTTCGTTCGAGGTTTCACAAGGTAATTTGACATATCTTGTTCAGAATAAGTTTTGTTCAGCAAATAAATTAATACATTTTACAATTGATTCATCCCTGTAAGTAATGGATTCGAAACAAACGACACGACTGAGACTTGACCGACACTTGGGAATTTAACTTCCAACCTTAGCCAAAAATGACATTTTGGTCGAGTCGAAAGTATGAGGTTCAAGGGAAGGAACTCTGTATTTCTAATCACTTGTTACCTCCCGTAACGGATCAACATTCAACTCCACCAGTTGAGTTTTGACTTCACCTTCGTATGTAACAACAATATTAATATCTACATCAAAAACCAGTGACGTCATGAACTAATAACAATGTCGTACGCAAAAAATAAAATAATTGAAATGGTACACACAGGTTTGGAATATTATTGTATGTAGAAATGAATTCTATTGAGTTCACCTTTTAAATTGTAATGAAGCAAGGGAGTTTGACCCTGGCGTAGCTAAGTTTGTTTCGATTTGCTTCTCTTTTCGCTGATTTTCCGGCACTGCTAGCTAACACTGAAGTATGATCACTCATAAAAAAACAAACATATTAAATAAAGTATTACGTTCACCAGAAAGAAAAACATCGACCAATAAAAAATGTCAAAACGCGCGAAAAAAAAAACATTGTTAGCCTTTTATGGCCATTGTTATAAACGGCCAGATTCGTCTAAAATGGCTAGAAAATAGCTAAATATAAGCTAAAATCACTGAAAATTTTCTTTTTAGAGAAGAAATTATCGGATCGGCTAAAATAAAAGGGTTCATCGTTTCAAATGGTGGATATCAGCAAAATTGGTACTTTAGGTGGAAGAGTTCATTGTTACGGATTGAAAAACACAAAAATCACACTGTTCATTATAAAGGCCCCCTTCTTCTCCACTCAAGCCTCCTGACGGTGCCCTTATGCAGTAAAGATATTTCATTATACTTAATAAAGAAAATGCATCATTTATGATAAGAAATTTACAACGAAAAAAAATACGTTCCATCATGCTGATATTTACTAAGCTCAGCTTAGATTGAATTAAGAGAATATTGATAGGAAGATTGTGTAACACCAATAGATTCCCCATAAATCATTTATTTACTTACCAATCTCAGCTTATGTTATTACAAGACGACAAAAATTTGGCTTAGGATTGGAGTCATAACATTAGCCAATAGGATTGTTAGGCTACCTTACTTATAATCGAAGCAAAGTAGCACCCGAGAGGGTTAATGGTTTAGTCTGGTACAAAATCACACTAGTTGAATACTAACCAGGATTGGACTCACTATATTATCCAATTGGTCAGCATGATTAGTTTGGTAGTAATAAGCTACCTAAAAGATTTACTTTGGCACTGGACAACAATCCAAAAGCATCCAACGGGGAACGAACACACGAATGAATTACTGGCACGACAGTAGGTGCATATAGGTATTGAACACTTAAATAACAAATGAGTGCGTTGCATTTCTGTTTCATTCATATATCTATTACTACCTGCTACTCTCTCTCTCTCTCTCTCTCTCTCTCTCTATCTATCTATCTATCTATCTATCTATCTATCTATCTATCTATCTCTCTCTCTCTCTCTCTCTCTCTCTCTCTCAATATATATATATATATATATATATATATATGCTCCTCTATTCAGGGTTGAGCACTCTTTAAGTGAGGTAACTCATCCACTGTAAGCTTATGCAATATTCTTCTATACGAATTGAGCACTCTGGTGAATGAGGGATTTCGGTGTAATTTAAATATATCGCTTAAATTCAGCCTTACTGCCTGTCCAGTTCCGTAGCCCAGAGGTCTGAAGTGAAAGTTTCAATTCTGCCTTGCGGTACTGGATGGGATAATGGAAAGTCTATAGCCACACTGAAGAGATGTAATACATCGAAACAGCTGTCTGTGGATGACACAATAATATATATATATATATATATATATATATATATATATTGAACGGAAAGTGAAGGTCCAGTTTTGCATTAAAGTTACATTACTGATAGAGCCCCCTCTTTGATTAGTTTAAAATACTTTTCTCTCGAATTTTTTCAATTCAATTCTAATTTAGGAAAACGTCTCTTCCATTTCAGACCCCTTAAAGGTGGGTTCCCTCACTTTGAACCCCTTGAAGAATAACATATAAGAAGTTATGGACATTGACAGAAAGCACGGTGCACTCTGGCATTAAAGTTAAATTGTGAGTAGACCCCCCCTTAAAAATGTTCTCAAAACTCTTTGTTTACCCCCCCCCCTGTCCATTGAGTTGGGCCATGTCGAACTCCACAGAAAAATGATAACCTTTCTAATAGGAGGTGCCACAATACTTGAACCAAAGCGCACACGAACCCTAAGTAAAATCTCAGACGAAACCAGGAAACTCATTAGAAAGCACAGAAACCTCAAACCACCGATTACAATAAGGGGAAAATCGAGGGGACCAAACTGAACAAAACAATCAGAAAGAAAGTAAAAGAATACAAAAAAAAGGTATTCGACAGCAATCAGCGAAACCTCCCTCGAAAAACGTCGAGGCTTTAAAACAATGAACAAATCTCTCAGTACAGGACAGAAACAAATAACTGCCATACCTGAAGAAAAGGGTGACATAACAAAAGACAGAATCGTCGAATGCACCCAAAAATTCTACCAAGAACAGTTTGAGGACTTCCCAGAAGATACACCATGGGAGATTAAACAAGCCATCAAACGAACAAAAAAGGCAGTGGGCTGGCCATGTTGCAAGAATGGCGGACATCGTGACTTACATCATGGATCCCCCGAGATCCCACGGGCAACTGAGGCCGGCAGAATATTAGATGGAGTGACAAAATAGACAAATTTAGAAAATACTGGATCTGAAATGCCCACGGTAGAGAGGTGTGGCGAATCCTAGGGGAGGTCTATGTCCAACGACGGACCTCAAGAGACTGATGATGATGATGATGATGATAATGATGATGTGACAGAGAAACGTGCAAACGCAGACACCTATCATTCATATATTCATTATAATCAGTATCGGGCTGCGGTCAGCTAATATGTATATTCAATGGGAAATAAAAAGTTCAGTTTTGCATTATCGTTACACAGTAAATATTTGAATCAATTCTTTCTTGAAAAACAAATTCTCTCCCTTCGAAAGCATACCACATTTAGTTGAGCTGCGCCAATGTTTCAGGGGCGGGGGATAAGTGACTAACTGACACAGCCAGTTATTTTGTATTGAGAGACTCCCAAAACATTTACTGTATAATAATGTCAAGATGATGATGATGTGTGCAAACATCAGATCACGCGGCAAATTACATTATGTCGTGTTTTAATTAAGTACTTACAAGAATGATCACAGAATTACCTTTATTTAGAAATCGCCACAAATACATAAGGTATTAGTAGAATTTGCTATTACAAGGGATGGGGGTCAAACAAAATGTTTTGTGTACATTTTTAAGGGATGATCAATAGCAACAATCAAAACAGAAATATCGTTGTTAATAGTAATAATATTAAAAATCGTTATTTTAAAAATCGTTGTCATCTATTGTTTAATTTAATCTATAGAAACTTTCGACAGAGAGTTGCTGATTCTCTCCCCCTCCTCTTCTCCCCCTCCTCTTCTCCCCCTCCTCTTCTCCCCCTCCTCTTCTCCCCCCTCTCTCTCTCACTCGCATACACAATTCTTTTCTGAAACAACTTCGAGATGATTAGAGACATGCTTCACGTCATGAAAACGTCATTCTTCACAATCAAAGAAATATGTGTTCATTTCAGAAGAGATTTTTATTGTAAATCGAGATCTTTGCTCATATCGAGAACCGTACAACCAAACGACTTCACGGACCAATATATCTGGTAAATATCAACTTCGTTCAATGGCCAGTTGTCGAGTTATCTCGGTACCAACAAACACACACACACACACATGTGCACACGCACAGAGATTCCTCAAATCATGGCGAGGATATTACCAGCACCATGTTTTGCACAATGCTAGCGAAATATGAGAAATATATTCTATAAGTCGTTTTCTCGAATATTTAGACGAAATATTATATAAGCAATTAGTCACGCAATAGGAACCATCTCGTGACTAACGTCTTTTGGCAGTACACTGTGTGTGGGGGTAATTAATCAGAGAATTGGGGAAAAAGAAATCAATGAATAAGTTACTTCTCCTCTTGTTGGGTAGTGATCACTTAATTGAAAAAACAAGAAAGATGGATGAAAGGTGAAAATGAAGGGACCAATTTAACGCAAACTTGCAGTGTAAATTGAACGCTCCCCACTAAAACCTATTTTTTTATGGGAAGTTAAGAAACAGATAAACATGATAAGGAGTAAGTGCTTGAATTTCTAGCCAAACTGACTCGAAAACCGAAAAAAAATATACGTTCACAGTTTTGTGACAGTTTTGATTGACTGTTTCTAATGAAAACGAGTAAATATCAAATACAAACATGATTCACCTGAAGCAATAATCCTTTTCCAACGATCCTCTAATAATGATATATCATCTCTAAAACATTCTTCAAGTTTAGCGGTCACAAATTCAGAAAAATATCAATAATGGTTTCCCTATAATTGAACCTTTCATCTTGAAGTTCAAAATGCTTGAAAAGATGATAACCTTTGAAGAAATGTCAGGTGAACTTGGTGGATGTTTAAGACTTATTATCCCGATATTATCTGTAATAAAGATATTAATAATATTGGGAAAATATTTATTTCCAATTGACTTTTCAAGTAAAGACGTCTGAAAAAATAATCAGTTGAGAGGTGTTGTTTCTGTAATGTCAATGAGAATTCGTTTCATTTCATGTGAGACCCATTTTTTCCAATCTTTCAACCATTCCCATGGCGTTGAAGTCTTAAAGTCACGATGAAATGCTCGAACTGTTGTTTGTGTGACCTTGGCCATTACTGTAAATAATTCATCATAAAGAACAGATTTTGGCCTCCATCGATGTCTGGTAAGGGCTCAAAACCCTCTAATAATGACGAATCATATCTCTGTTTACATTTAATGCACCAGAAATGCGATTGCATTTGTCAATCTTTTCTTTTAAGCGTTATTTTCTGTGATATAGAAATAAGTAGCAACCTATTAAAATCAGTCAATTATTGTACGTTGTTTATTGCCACAAGGAAACTTGTAAGCTTTGAAGATAGGTTCCATATGGTCTTATGGAAATGAATATAATCAACATTCAAACGTCTATTTTTCTCTTATCGTATTATATAGGAGAAAGTTGTTTTTTGATAAGATAAACCCTTTCTTCATCGCCAGCGACTGTCTCTGCAAAATGGATTTACTATAAAAATCCAAACGTTGTGACATGATCCAGAACAGTAACTCAACTGAAACGAAATCTTTACAGAAAAAAAGGTATTTTCTGTTTGGTGTTTGTGCACCGTTACAAGGAGCAATTGGTTCGTTTGAATAACGCAGGCAAAATGACACCGGTCATTCAATAACATAATAGAATTGAAAATGCCTATTTCTGGTCAAGAAAATCAACCGGTATAAAACAATTTTTCTTGGTCAAGAAAATCAAACAATGTCGCTCCTCATGTTACAAATGTGGTGCAACGAAAAATAATGAAGATGATAAGTAGAATTCTCCGACATAGTCTTAAGATGCCATTTTTTTGTTTTAGTCCATGCACCACTTTTTGTCTGGTCAGCAGTTCGAACAATTTGAAGATGCCAAAAACATTTCTTAAAGAATTAATCGAATAAAAACCAAAATCATTCTTTCATGATGGAACATTTACCTTAGAGGTGATGTAAGTTCATGGAAAACCATGGATAATATTCTGATATCTAAATGTCGGAGCTGTTAATCTATACAAATAAAAATCTTAAAGGAAAAAATATGCTGACAACTTTTGCATCAGACTCTTATACACGTTTCTGTCGCTACCCGGAAGTAGTGCTCTTATGGAAAAAAAAAGAAAAGAAAAAAGATTCCTAAAGCCTACATTGCGTAAAGCGAAGAGGGAATTGTCATTAGGTTATATGGAAAATTTTCTAAGCATTCCCAGATCCTCAAAATGGTGATGATGGTATGCAAGGCTTAGTCATCGGAGGTTGGGGTGATTGGAAGTAAAGAGAACTTGGGTTTAGGAGGGTGCGCTCTACGTCTATGACGGGTTGCTATAAACCGCTATTGTTGCCTTTCGCCTTTTTCGTAAAAGGAAAAGAGTGGCGTGAAGCGAACTTCCGAAAAGAGGTGAGGGTACCCGTATAGTTAATCTGGATAAACATTCCTAACCCTAATTTCTGATTTAATTGTAAAACAATTGCGTGTCTTTTAATTAAAAAATGGATAACCATTTGAATGAATGAGACTTTCCTGCACAGAAATAATTTCCATTGGCTTCAATTCAATAATTTCCCCCGGTCTTTTTATCCGTCATGTAATTGTCTCTATTTTCTGATTTTGAAGTAAATTGATCTGGGGCAATGTACTCATCAATAATATGATGCTAAGAAAAAACACTTTCTTTATTTTTATATAAAAGAAAATAGTATTAGATGGGCAATAAGACTCCATCCCTATTTCAGCCGGACTTGTGAAGAATCAGAAGAACAACAGTCTCTGTTCAAAACTAGCGACGTTGTTTATACAATTTTTTGACGGCATCTGGTAGATGGTGAATTATGCGTAAATGAAACATATTGCTCAATTCAGTCTAACTGACCGTCCAGTTCGACATGGGGTAGGGGTAGCATAGCAGTGTCCGGGTCTGGAGCGAAGTGGATATCGAGTCTATAGCCACACTGAAGTGTCGAAATACGATGAAACAGTTGTCTGTGGATGACACTATTATTAATCATTATGTACGCATATATATATATATATATATATATATATATATATATATATATATATATATATATATATATATAAAAGAACGAAAACAGATTTATCTATTCAATCACGTAGCTCAATATCTAAAACATTAAATTGATCTATCTATTTATCAATATCTCTCTCTCTCTCTCTCTCTCTCTCTCTCTATATATATATATATATATATATATATATATATATATATATATATATAACATAGGAATTACAAGGATATATACCCGATAAATGTTGACGTTTCGCCCCTCTTCTCACTCATAAACAACATATTGCCGGTTGGTGATGTGTGTGAGAGGCAAAAAATTTAACATCCACTGCGCACATGTCGTTATAATTCTTTTATATACATAAATAAGGAATGGGCATATGATTCGACAAAATGACTATAAATTGTGTTATATTTTATTGAAACTTTTTTTGAAATGGTCTCCTGTTATTACACAGTGAACAATTTGGCCTAAATAATATGACTTAATGGTAAGAGCTATGCTATGTTGGAGCAGCTACCTTATCGGTCGCAGGTTCAATTCATGCAACAGCTCCATTTCCTCTAGTTGTTTATTCTATTTACGTTTCGAATACAGTTTCAATATAACATAATGCAATTATATATATATATATATATATATATATATATATATATATATATATATATATATATATATATATAATATATATATATATATATATATATATATAGTAGTATCGAGAATTTATTTCTTGAGAAGGAAAAATATGACGTAGTGTGAGGTAAAGAAGAAATGATTCCCTTTCCTTTCTCTCTCTGACTTTCTTTCTTTGATGCGAACGCTGTCTATCTTTCTTTACTCTCTCACTCTCTCTGTGTCTTCCTTACAAATGTCATTAACCAATTCAAATCTGGTCTTAGAATGAAATTTTCCTGTTAGAAGTGTCGATTTATGTCACTGTTAAAAATGTATTTCCCTAAATTCCTGTAATTCATCGCCCAGTTCTTTTAACGCCCCCATCCAAGTTTTAGTTAATATGGGACTTGGCAACAAAGAATACATTTACCTCTTTTCTGGGGTGTGTCTTATATGCAGTCAAAAACGGCATTTAATGTTTCTTACCATCTATATTCCTGATGTAAATCTGCGTGGTACAGGATGTATGTTATTTCTTGTTCATTTAAACTGTTAACGGTCAAAAGGTTGACGTTAACATTACTTAATGTCCTAGTTTGAAGAGATATTAATAGTCCCGAAGAATGAGCTTAAGATTACTGCCTCATCTCCTCTGATAGGACTTTCTATTTCTGTTGACCTGACCCCAGACCCCCCGCAGAGAGTTAATCTAGTAATAGAAGGCGGGTAGACAGAGTATGAACGTGATGCGTTCTGATTGTGAGGTTTAAAACATTACAATAAGCCAATGAGTCACTCGAGGCTTTGTCAAGCTTACGCAAATCGACAAATTAATCAAAGGGTGGATATTGTGTGACTTGTTTGAATTATTCAATCCTCGACGTATTTAGTTGTTTTTTTTTACACTCGATAATTTCATTCTATGTATGATAGGGACGTTTCAGGCCAGCAAAAAGTCTTGGACTTGTTCATTTTATTTCATTTTCGCTACAATAAATAATAATTTCGCCTGAATTTCTCAAACGGGTTGTTATTACTATTATTATATATCGATTCATTTGAGACAGTTTTCTTGTCTTTTTAGAGGCGTCCTAACCCCTATACAGGATGCTCCGTTAGGTCCGTCCCCGTATTGTTTCTCAGCTATTTCAAGTCAGATTTACTCAAAACTTTCTAGAAAGGTGTCCCTTGATGAGATGAGATCTTCCACCCAGGGTCATGTGACCTAGTAATAATGACGTTTAAACTTAGTTTTAAAATCAATTTTTTCGGCTATTTTGAGTCAGTTTTGATTGAAACTTGTTAGAAGGGTGTCCCTTAATGAGATGCTTCTTACCTTTGTTCCACTCAAGATCTTGCGATCTGGCAATGTTGGCGTTTAGAACTTATATTGGACGCCTCTTTCGGTTCTAATCATTCCATATCTTATTCCAGTCACCGTATCTCAGACCTTCTTACTATTGGCAATTCTGAGATGGATTGTCGATATTATACATTGACTCTTTCAAACCATTTTCCTTGTTTTTGTTGGGTTTTTTTTATCTCAAAGCTTTGGCCACTGTCACATTAGTTAACCTTCCATCAATGTCGAAAGACGCCCTTTATTTGATCAACTAGGATGTGTTCCTCTACCTTTCATGTCTTGATGTCCGAGGGAATTTTAGAACTCTGAAGTGCCAATTCTTCTTCGTGATGCTGTTCTGCGTCGAGAAAATACACAGTACATGGCAGGCGTGAGAATGAGAAAGGCATAGCCAATGCGTGGATCAAATAAATGGATCCGTTCTAAAAACCCCAAAGGCTTTAGGATGCTACAAACACTTGCGGAAGGTCGGAGGGTACAGCAGTCGAAACGGTGTAAAAACAGAGAGAACGTGTTAGAATGAATCAGTAAACTACGTTGATGCAAAAGTTCCTGGCGCCATCTTTTGCCAAATGTTGAGGAAATTTTGAAGTGTTTCTTATGTATTCTCAGCATTTAAGTGCTCGTGCAATCAATCAACTGTAAGACGTCGTTTATTAACCTTTACGAAAATTCAGAAGCTTGGAAAACTGGTTGCATATGAACTTAGAAAAAGGAATATCGGGTCAGTCAATGTTTAAAAATCGTTTTTCTCTTTTCTTTGTCCATTTGGAAAGAATTCACAATGGATAAACTCAAAAAGTTCTAGGACACATGATATGAAATTCTTTCCAGGGTTTGGACAGACTATAATAAAACGAAAAGCCTTTTCAGTCCGATCACTGGAGACACGGAACTCACTGATGGAACATGGTGTTACAGCAAAGACAATAAAACTATTTGAAAACTGCCTGAATTAATTTTGAGAGAATCAGGAGATTTTGGATGGTAACAATATGTCAGAAATTTAAATTATTACCAACAGTCGCGAGCATAGACAAGAGTTTTGAATCTAAGAGTTCAGTGGAGAGTGTCCATCAGGACTGGAGAAGATCTTTATGTAAAATTTAGCTGAAATTCATGATGGAATACAAAATTTAGCTGAAATGTAGCATAAAGTCATAGAAATTAGAGAAAATTCTTTGATCACTGAATAGAGACTCTAAGACTTTAATCGAATAAAAGAAACGTGCTGGCAATTTTTCAGCGTGTATTGTGTGTGTGAGGCTTTCTGTCATGATGCAATAGCAAGGTAGTTTCCCTAGTTATTGCAAGTTCGATTTTGACCAAGCTTTTCACTTTAGTCACTTTGTGCTGGACTGAGCAAAAGGTAATTATTATCTACTATCATGAATCGCTTGATGTAGTAAATAGAAACTATCTTTGAATTTTCGGAAGTGCTAATGTCAACTGCTTTTATAACAATAAGTCTCGCAACAACAAAAAATATTAATGAAATTTCTCTACTATTGTGTCCTTGTACTAGACGAAAGGAAATGACTCACAAAAGGAATAGAGCAACTGTCTTTGTTATGCAAAGCAACATATGAAGAGTTTAGATAAATGCATTCGAAGTTTTGATACGAAGCATGAATTGTTTGGGAAGTCACTCTTGGGGCACATCAACCCCACCTAAAATAAGTGATTAAGCTGTGCCTTTTGGGACCGATGACCCAACAGGAACGGCCGGTATATTTTTGATCTTGCAAATCACAGTGTGTTGGCAAACTTTCGGTAGAGCAAGCTCGACTTTCAAAAAAAAGAAAATCCCATAAGTCCTAAAAAGAAGGGTATACAACCAATGTATCCTACCGATAGTCACCTATGGAGCAGAAACATAGCACCTAAGCAAAAGATTGACCCTCAAACAGAGAACTGTGCAACGTGCACATGAGAGAATCATGCTCAGTCTCACATGGAGAGATCATAAGATAGAATAGTATATCAGTGAAAAGACAAGAGTTCAAGATATCATAGAAACTGTTAGAAAACTTAAATGGCAATGGGCTGGAAATGTTGCGAGAATGTCAGACAACCGCTGGACATCACATCTCACAACGTGGATCCCAAGAGAATATGTGCATCGACAAAAAGTAAGATTGCGTGACGGACTCTATATTTTCTGCAAGTACTGGCTTTGCAATACCCAAGATAGATAGGTCCAGTGAATCTCGGCGAGGCTCTATGTCCAACGACGGATGCTAACTGACTGAAGATGATGATGTATCGTAGTTATTTAACAAGCGTTGCTTAGTTTTGAAACAAAAAAAGTCACATTCATTAGACACCCATTGAGAATCAAACTCAGTAATCTGCAAAAAATAAATTGCAAGACCAACTTGCTAACCATTAAACTTTGACGGGGTGTTTACTAATAAACAAATGCAGAAATAAAAGCCAGTTAATCTTTTGACAAAAATTAACTACAAGCTTGGCTGCACTAAGGTCAAATATCCTTGAGTCATTAAAATATAAAAAGTACACAAAACAGAATTCATTTCTCCATCCAATATCATTCAAAAACTATGTGTCTCATTTCAACTCCTTTATCAGCAGTTCCAGTAAATGTGATTTGCAAACTTTAGCAAAGCAAGTCGACTTAAGTTGGGCTTGAGAAGTTGGAGTGAATCCGTCAATTGTTTATGCGTTTTGTGTCACTGTTCTTCGTGAATTGCGTGACTGGTTTTTGGTCTGGGCGTCATCATCTGTTATTGTTGTTACATACGAAAATAAGGTCAAAACTTAATAGTAAGAGTTTGACAATACTAAGCTATGGTTTATCTAAGAAATTAGAAAAAGAATTGATCTATTTGTTAATTTCTTAAAAGCACCCGTCTGTTAAGAAACACTCCTAATAGAATATAAACAGCCGGTGTCGAAATCCCGGTTTCTGTTACACGCATCAGCTTAGTGATCCTTGCAAGTCTTAAGCCTGGTCGAGACCAGGACTTCATACCTACAATGACCATCCTCTCGGCATGGTGCAAGTTAAACGAAGGGATAATTCAAATGACGTACTAAATAAGCGTGTGAAACAGACGAGCTAACCATTACATTATCCGAGCGAAAGAAAGAGAGAGAGAGAGAGAGAGAGATAATTTCATCAAAAGATTTTATTTCATTTGTGAATCTAATCGAATTCCTTAGTGCATCATCAGTTCTCGGTATTGATAATTGAATAGATAAAATTAATACAATAAAAAGTGAAGACATTGGTCTGATATATTTTCCCAAGAGGCACTGTCCGTCGTTTGATCGGGCCTGTCTCCATATTGTTTTTCAGCTATTTGAAGTCAAATTTACTTGAAACTTAGTAGGAAGGTATACCTTGTTAAGATGCAACCTACTTATGAAAAATCTTCCACTCAGGGTCACGTGATCCGGCAACAAAGGTGTTTAAACTTGAAATCGATTTTCTGAGTTGTTTTAGGCCATATTTACTTGAAAATCGACTGAAAGGTGTTCTTTGATTCTGACCTGAAATTATCTTCTCTCAGGCATACATGATTAGGCAATAAATGCGTTAAAACTTATAGAGG
Organism: Thysanoteuthis rhombus; assembly: GCA_963457665.1. Lineage (NCBI taxonomy): Eukaryota > Metazoa > Mollusca > Cephalopoda > Oegopsida > Thysanoteuthidae > Thysanoteuthis > Thysanoteuthis major. The sequence goes on from OY735201.1 coordinate 14,110,772, forward strand.
GTGGCTCAGTGAACTTTCTGTTCTTGTTTATTAGATGAAGCGTTGTCAATTATAAACATTCATCAACATTTAGCATTTCCTTTAATCTTAATTTGTGTTCCTTTTTCATCACAACACACTAAGGTTGTCAATCTACGGCAGTGAATAAACAGAGAGGACTGGGAAAAAAAGGATAGAATCTTGGTGAGATGAGAACTGGAGTCTTTTTGCCATATGGAAGCTTGGTTAGACGAACCAGTTGCTTCAATCGACTGAGCAACAGGATACGGGTGGAAAAAGATCATTTTTTTCATTAGAGAAAGCATTGTCAAGCATTATTATCAAAAACCGCCAATCAAAACAACAGAAACCAACAAACGGTGAGAGAAGTAATTTATTGATTGATCACCCCCAAAACTGCATTCTGACAAAAGACATTGGTCACGTGACGATTTCTCTTGAGTGACTAAGCAGCAGGCCTGCTTCCATTAATTTTTGACACGTATATTCTTCCATCGTCATTTTCAATCGCTTTTTTTATGATCACACAACGTCAGCTGTTATGCTTTACACGTATACCTCCGCTGGGTGCTTTCTTAGACGCTATCACACGTTCGAGACGGAAGTTGGTGAATATAGAACCATCTCTAGAAATTGTTTAAGTGCAGTGTGTCAATATCCATCGTTAAAGTAGTGATAACCAAACGCATTTTATGGTCGCGACAGAGACACTGCATCCACCAATACGTTATACACATTTTTCATATACTGCCTCACCGGGCAGTAGTGTTTAGGAAGACTATCTCACGGATCATTATTACAATAGTGACTTTGATTACTTAAGTGCCATTTTCGCAGATAATCTGAATGTCTAGTACGTAGTTCTCGTTAAAATTGAGCTCAAGACTGCCGTGTGTTCTACAGAGTCAGATACTTTTAAAATAACCAACAAACGCCAAAGTAAGAACAAGGGAAGGGTACCACAAAAACATGAAGTGTGACAGGGGTGGAAGGAAATGATAAATATACACACACGCGCGCGCACACACACACACACACACACACACACATATATATATATATATATATATATATATATATATATATATATATATATGACTTCGTCTCACACAACCTAAAATCATGTTTTTTGTGGTATCCTTTCATGTACGAAACTACAATAATATAGAAAAAAAAGTTAAAAGTAAGAGTCGTTTTGTAATTTCTTTTCAAAGAAATAGGTGAATGACCAATAAAACCTCGATTTCCCCTCCACTTCCAACAGTCACTTTAGAATATGGCTTGGTACCGTTCATCGAGGTCAGAATGGTCTCAATATTCTTAACGGTTGCCATCACTAAAAAATGAGCTCAATCCTCCAAATAGCAAAAAAAAAAAAAATGAATAAATAAAATATGGATACAAGGCTGAGACGAATCCATATATACACGCACCATTACTGTCAATAATTAAACAACCGTGGCGTCAAATAAATATTATTTTAATCCATATATATATATATATATATATATATATATATATATATATATATATATGGTCTAAATGAATAGCATTTATTGCATCACTGGTATTTTCTAATGGATAAAATCTAGAATAGAGAGAAATTCTGAAAAATTTAGATTTTATCATTAACACGTCAAAATAAGGCGACAAAAATGGCAAAAATGCTATTTCCTTTTCCAAAAAATAATAATAAAAACATTTTTGAAGAGGTCTAGGGGAGTACCGATGCCAGTTTCTGTAGACAAAACGGTGTGAGCAGGAAAGCTGGAACACACAATTACACACACATAAAAAAAAGATTAAACCCTTCAACCTTTGTACCACCTTTGGTGGTTACAGCCGTTCAATAATTGTGCTCAAGTATTTTTAAATACTAAATTAAGAAATCAAACTTTTCTCACGGAACAAAGTTGAGTGACTTTGAATAAGTCAGTTCTGAATACATAATTGCCCTTTTTCTGTTTCTTTCCTATACTAAAACCCCTTTTTTTGCATTGACCTCTCAAACAGGTCAACGTCTCAGCTTAACCGAAAGGATTTATATCCAGTTTCACTTGCTGTGCAAAAGCAATTGTCGCACAACGGAAAATCATCGGCCACCTTTAGCGTCAGTTGTTCGCCATAGACCTTCCCCTAGATTCGCCAAACATCTCTACCGTGGGCATCACGGAGCCAGTACTCTCTGAACTTATCTAGTTCGTCACACCATTTTTTTACCGGACCCAGTTTTGCATGTAATCTCTGAAGATCCACGATGTGAGTCGTGACGTCCAGCAGTTGTCTCACATTCTTGCAGCATGACCAGCCTAATGTCATTTGAATTTTTTAAAATGGATTCTATAATATCTCAGACTTCTGCTTTTCCTTCAATATATTGTGCTGTCTTGTAATCTCATCATATTATGTATGATTTTCTTTCGTACACGTTGCATGATTCTCAGTTTGAGGGTCAATCTTTTGGTTAAGTTCCATGTTCCAGCTCCATAAGTGATTATCGGGAAATTGCAATGGTTGTATACCCTTCTTTTTAGTATTAGCGGGATTTTCTTGTTCTTGAAAGTTGAGCCCTGACCAAAGCTTGCTAACCTAAAGTGATCATTCGCTTGATTTTTTCTCATGAGGAGACCATCGAGATTCGTTGTCTTAAGTAAATGTAGTGATCTACTTTCTTCAGCTCTGGGTCTTCGAAGCGGCCACTAAAGAACAGTAATAGATATATCTGACTCTTTAAAGCAAATTGCTCGACGATCAAATCTTATTTTGATCGTAAAAATCCTTTTTTCTAGAAATTTCCAATGATCGTGACTCGTGCCTGTTAAGTCCGACAATGATAATGACCTCTTTCAACTGTGTCAACTAGCTGGGTGGTAAGGTAGTTACGGGAGAGTGCTTGCGTCTTCTCCATTAGTCTCCATCAGAACAAAATTTTCATAACCAGTTGGAAATGATTTGCAGAGTTTAATGTATCTGATTGGGCTGTTTTTAAACTTTTTCAACCAATCCCCGCCCCTGATCAAAATTATCATCGCCATCCCCCTCCCCGATACCGAACATTCATACGAGCGATATAAGAAAAACAGAAATATCACAGTTTTAATCATCATCATCATCATCATCATCATCATCATCATCATCATCATCATCATCATCATCATCATCATCATCATCATCATCATCATCATCATCATCATCAGTTTCTTATCGCCCATCGTTGGACATAGACCTTCCCCAGGATCTGCTACACCAAACCACATCTCTATTGTGGGCGTCGCAGAGCCAGTAATTCCTGAATTTGTCCAGTTCTTCTCTCCAGCTTGTATTCTGCCGGCCTCAGTTACGCATGTGATCTCCGGGGATCTATGTTGTGAGTCGTGATGTCCATCGATTGTCGGCCAATCTTGCAACACCTTTTCTCTTATTTATTTCTTTTGTGTTCTCTGGCCATGTTTGGATCTAGAGCCTAGATTCAAAAGATATAAAGCGATAACAGCCTTCATACTGAGGACTTTCTGATTTTATCAATTAATAAAAGAATTTATTAATGAAGTTTTTACTTGATTGTTTGTTCAACTTGTATGATTTAAAACTTCATTGTTCAGAACTGCTGGAATAAAGGGTTCAGTTCAATCCTTGGGGCAGGCAGCGAAAATCATATTCTTTGGTTTGGTGGAACAATCAGAGGCAGCATTAGAAGAACGAACTGACTAAAAAGAATTAACACTAATATTGGATAACCTCCAGCATGGACAGGAGAATGAGAGTTCAGTTCAAAATTTCAAGAAGGTTACCAGCTACAACAGTCACCAGAGGGTACAACGACTGAAGTTAAGCAGAGAAAATTCCAGCGAGATGCTGCGAAGTACCTAACATAATTCAAAGACCATTATTACTGTCGTGAGTTCGAACCTCACCACAGGCCACGCACTCAAGGCCTTTCTACTGACAGAGCTGAACTTGGTAAATATTAATACACGGTACACACATATGTATCTTATACACAAAGACGTTTGTCTCAGCGATACAGTGGTGTAGAGGAATCATTTAGAAATTTCCAGCAGGATTCTTGATATACGAGGACATGAAAGTATTTAGCTAATCCGATTATCTCGAGAACCGATTGCATATCCTTGATGAAACTTGGAAACAGATCAGAGAGGATCTAAGTGGGTATGCATGAGCAGACACTATCCCGTGGGGTGACTCAATCGGCAGTGAGACACCATTGAGTGAGCCCGTGTACAGTTTGATTGTTGCATTCATAATGACTGGGCTTTCCATTCTTCATGTCTCGCGCTTTTTTTCGGTGGTAGGGGGCAAACATTACATCAATTAGTCCGGTAACCCCACCTACAGATCAGATTTGGCAATCGTCACTTCTTGATTCTCCCTAAAGAGTTTTCAGACAGTAGACGAGAGAACGCGACAAGGTAGCTGATGGTGATCCTGAAATAGGACGTAGTGGACTATTCTGAAAAGTTCAATGGGTTATATGATAAGAATACATAAGATGATGACCTTAAGACATTTAAACTGCAAAAAGATACAAACAAGATAAAGATAGGAAAAGGAGTGAAACAAGGGGATTCGATATCACTTTTACGAGTAAATAGAGGCTGAGCATATTTTCACTATTTGTGGTTCGCTGAAGATGTTTGGATGGCGTCAGAAACATCAAGTGGTTTGCGAAACGTGTTGAGTAATCTAGACACACGAAGAAGAAAAAATAAACTTAAGCCTGAAAAGAACAAAGACAAAGGTAATGTTTAACGATGAAGTACATGAAAAGACCATACGAATATAGAAGAGGTTGAGAAATATCACCTAAACTATATACAGCGAGCATCATCTGGGAAAATTATCCAAAGGGAATGTACATAAACATAGACGGGGGATATTTAAAACACTCAAGATTCACCAATGATGTTCCCAAGCATCAGAAGTATCACAAAACATATTGACTGATCTAAATAGGGAAAGTAAGAAAAACGTAGGCTTGAAGATGAACAGAACAGAGATATGTTTAAAATTCAATGATAAAGTCCCTCGAAAGACCTCAGAAATATACAGTGGGTCAGGTGATAAGGTAAAAGAAAAGCATGAAAGTGAAAAAGTCGAAATAATCGGCTGAAAGTCATGTTATGAATATGGATATATTGAAGAGAAGCTTGTCAATGTCCTTAAAGCATAAAGTATACAATGAATGCATAATACCAGCTATGACTTATGGGTTCAAAAGGTGGAAACTGACAGAACCAACTTAGAATCGCACAGAGAGCATAAGAATAGTGAAGACGTTGAGGAATACTTTTACCAAGGTCAGATAACAAAATTAGAAAAAGACAATGAACGCAAATCAAAATGATGCATAACGATTGGTTGGAAAGTTTTTGGCGTACATAGGGACATATTGAAAAGCAAATTGCCAACATGCTTAAAACGTAAAGTATACTATAAATGCATAATACAAGTTATGACTTATGGATGTGAAACATGGAACTTGACAAAACGAATTGAAAACCAACTCAGAATCGCACAGAGGGCTATGGAAAGAGCAATACTTGGGGTAGTATTAACAGATAGAAGAGGGACGACCAGGTTGAAGGATATAATTATGCGTCAAAAAGGAGATAGGCTGGATACTCAGCCAAGAAAAAAGGACAAGATAGAACTCAGTGCTAAGCGATTGGTGTCCATGGGGCAAAAGAGCAGTGATAAACAGCGTTCCAAATAAACTCAGATATAATAACACAGGGCAGCAAATGATAATTCACAAGGATTTCATAAAAATTTACCCAAAATATGTCCAAGACTTTTCACACAATATATCCTTTTATAGATAAATTCATCAAAAAAAAATTAAGTACTGAAATTATTGTTTATCCGATAATTAGTTGATTTTTGGAAGATTTTAAAAATCTTGGTCTAGTTTGCATGTTGCTGTTGTCAGAAGTGAGCACTTACACGAAGAAAACAGTGCACAATACGAAATTTATTTCATCACAAATTAAAACATATCAAGATTCAGTTTAGGTTATATTTCTGTCCTCCTAAAAATGTTTTCTAGTGCGTAAAATGAATAGGAATAAAGAATTATAATCGAAAATTGAGGTCAGCATTTGAAATGGAGAGTCGGGGCAAAGTTCAGGTTTTTTTGTATGTCCAACAAAGTCATAACCGTATATTTAGCACCCCAAATCAATCCTCATCGTATAACAAGTTCTCAAAACCCATTTCCCTCACTGTTGGAGGTGTATAATTTACTTTTGTCATGTGACGGTATAAATATTTATTAAGCTTAGCTGGACAATAACAAAAAAAAAGATGAATCTATTTTCAAGTTTCTCCGTTAATCGAAACACTCGAACAATTCCTAACATGTCTGGAAATATTTCATAGATCAGCGACAGTAATTATTCAGAAAATATTAACGTGTCGTCGTCAACAGTTCCGTCGGTAGAAGGGGACTAAAATATGATCCCATACATCAGACAGAATAAGTATCAACAGTTAGTAAATTAGGGAAGGGGGCCAGAAGAGCCATAAAATACTTCGGTTTGATTTTGGTGACAGTTTTCTAATCTGGTTCCTAATCCACCCTGGTATCATCCCTAATCGCAACTAATCCATCGATTAGAGAGTGCTGGACGTCGAAACGACTTGAGGGACTTTTACTTACGGTAACCTCTTAAAACACTCTGTGTGGGGAGAAAAGTAAAATCTTAACGACACTGGAGGTAATAATCTATCATTGGGCTTGATAAACAACACAGTCAGTGGATATGATGAATGAACAAGTCTTTTGTCAGCGTCAAGGGTTTTCTTAGATCTCCAGGATTTGGGAAAGTAGGTTCAGGTTTTGTTGGTGTCCTTTGGAATTCGTGAAATCACAGGAACAGTTTTCCTCGTTTAAAGAGAAAATAAAGAAAATCATAAAAAGCCTGAATTTTCGAGTGCTTGTAAAATCTGTGATAATTTTGTAGTTTTTTAAGAGGGCCTATGTCGAAAATGGGTGATCGACTCTCAAGGACCCTCCTCTTTAAAGAACTAATCATGACCGGTGGAGAAGCGGGACCCCAAAGAAAAGAACCTCCATTTTCAGTGGAATCCACCGTCGTCAGTTGACGACAGATGCAACTGACAAGAATAGATGACGGCACAAGGTCTACAAAGTAAGCTCCCCTGTCGTATTAAACCTCAGAGTAAGAGCAGAAGAAAAAAGTCTGCAATACAAAGCAGGAGCATTTCCTGGCTGCCAGACCTTCTCCTGCGAACGTAGTGAAAAGGCCCACTTCTCCTGCATAAGCCCCTGTGTCCCCCTAAGAACTTGCAACGGACAACATATAAAACCCTGCCAGAACTTTGTTCGCAAAGCGGAGCCATGATAGACAATGAATAAAAGTTTTTATACGGATTGAAATATAGTCAAGAATATTCCTAAATTAATAAACAGATTTTCCTATTTGCAAAGATTTGGTAAATTATTTCAAAATATTTGGCCTCGGTTGGCTCCTGTCAAGGTTGACAATGAGGGTAGATACTATGCTTCCTGGGTAGGCAAATAGTGCAAGAATAAGGTGTTAACAAGAATTACAAAGCAAATAATTCAGAACGAAAATGGCAATGCGATACATAAAGATATAAATAAGATAATTTTTTTTAAAGGAGAAAGACAAGGGAACACAATATCACCTGAGCTATTTACAGCGAGCATCTTCTCGGAAAATTATTAGGAGGTAATGTACAAAAACATATTCGGGGGATACTGGAAACACTTGAGATTCACCAATGACGTTTCGATTACATCAGAAGCATCAGAAGTATCATAAAACATGTTGACTTATTTAAATAGGGAAAGTAAGAAAAAATGTAGGCTTGAAGATGAACAGAACAGAGATATGTTTAATGTTCAACGATAAGTTCCCTTGAAAGACCTCAGAAATGAAGAGTGGGTCAGGTGATAGGGATGGAGAAAAAACATGAAAGTGAAATGAATTGAAATAATCAGCTGAAAATCATGTTATAAAAAGGGATAAATTGAAGAGCAGCTTGTCAATGTCCTAAAAAGCATAAGTATACAATGAATGCATAATACCAGCTATGACTTATGGGTGCAAAAGGTGGAAACTGACAGAACCAACTTAGAATCGCATGGAGAGCAAAAGAATTGTGAAGAGGTTGAGGAATACTTTTACCCAGGTCAGATAACAAAATTAGAAAAAGACAATGAACGCGAATCAAAATGACACATAACAATTGGTGTGAAAGCCTTTAGTGTAAATAGGGAAACATTGAGAAGTAAATTGCCAATATGCTTAAAACATAAAGTATATGATGAATGCATAATACCAGTTATGACCTATGGATGAGAAACATGGAAACTAACAAAACGAATTGGGACCCAACGCAGGATTGTAAAGAGAGCCATGGAAAGAGCAATACTAGGGATAGCTTTAAGAGATAGAAAAATCATGGGAGGACTAAAGTGAAGGATATCAGACAAATAATAAGCAACAAAAATGGACATGGGATGGACACTTAGCAAAAAGAGCTGACAACAGATGAAACATACACTAACTGATTGATGTCCACGGCACAGTAAATGTAGTAGGAAAAAATTGGCAGAATGGAAAGGCTCGACGTATGACAGGGGTTAGCGCAATCGCAGTCGTCATGAAAGGCTTTTGTCCAGCAGTGGGCTTATATAATATCTGATGATATATATATATATATATATATATATATATATATATATATATATATATATATATATATATATATGATTTAAATGTCAATTTGCATATGTTTGCCCTAGAATGTGTTCAAGTGTGAACTCGTGCATGCATGTATCTATACGTGTCAACACACATATCGAATGGTAAACGTTTGCATAATTGTCCACGTGAACTCATGGCTGCGTCTCACCATACATACGTATGTGTGCTTGCTTTGTTAGATGTATGTACATACGTGTGCGTTTCCAACTGTTCGTGTGTACCGTTGATGGATGCGTAGGTACCTGTTTGCATCCATATTCTGTCGTGCTTGGCACTTGTTGAGTGGCATAGTTGTCGTGCACGCTCTTATCTGGACCTGAACTTGTCACTGGCTGGCCCGAGTGGATCTTGTCAGGATTAACACCATGCTGTTGTGTCAGACTTTGTGGCTTCTATTCAAATTTTATGGCGACCACTTCATGAAACTATGGACTCGAAGCTCTGGGAATTAATACTCGAACACACAATACACCTAATCATAGACCGACTCACTTAAAAAAATTACTTTCTCAAAGGTAGTGGCTTTAGGGATGGGTGAATTGAATAACTTCAACTGTCATGCACTCAAAAAACGCCTAAGATTTTGTCAGTGTCCAATGTTACCGACAGACCTTTTCTTGATTGAAAAAGACAATGATTCTGAAGCTGTCTCTCGTCTTAACAATAAATTGGACTGCTGGAGTGTCCCAGTGGTCATAGCCTGGTAGATATAGATATTTACTGAGCTAAGCTTTGTCTGACACAAGGCCTAACATGTGGCGATACATGCTTATTGCCAAGCTGAGTTCAGTTTGGCATAAGGCTACAAGTTTGTTGCACTAAGTGAGAATCGAACTCACTACTGTAGTGACTAGCCCGTTGATCATTATTCCACATTGAAGCTTTTTTATTCGGTTGATTAACTGAAGTAGGGCACCTAGTGAGGTTTTGATTCATTACACGAGCGAATTGATCTGTGATATGAACCTACTTACCATTATATAATGATTGATGCTCCTAAAGAGTATTAGCTAAATTTGATTCATTTCCGTACGGCGGATAAAATGCAAGTTTATGGCAAAACAGTTTAAATGTTAGAGTCTTCATATCATCAACAGAACAACGGGAACCATCGCTAAAACGGTTGAATTTGATAATGTAAAAAAGATGTAGGTCTGAGTTAACCGTTCTTCCATCTTAGCAGCAATAATTTGAGGTCGATTTGCTGCCTTCCGTAATCCGTAAGCAAAGAGCTGTATTATTTGATATTTTCAACAGTAATTTTGATGAAATGAAGCCAGATCGTCAACCATTACACCATTGCCAGATACCCTTGTATTAACCAAGTTGACATAATTTTCCTCGGTTGTGGTAGCAAGGTGCTGATTCATCAAAAGTTGACCATAGGCGTGCGTTATATTCCTTCTGTATATATTTCCCTCGCTATTTGAAAGTAGAGCGTTCCTTGAATTTATTTTGATAAATTCAAGCGACCTAAAGCGAAGAAACGATTTGTATGGGGGAAATGTTGAGTGTTCCCAGATCCCAAAGAAAGATGTTGATGGTAAGCTATTAATCATTGGAAGTTCGAGTGGTAGAATGTACAGAGGACTTGATTGAAGACAAGAAGGGGACAGGAGGGGTGCACGTAGTCTTTATAACATTTCGTTGCAAAATAAAGGCTGAACAATATTTTCGTTTTCACCTTTATTCGTAGAAGCAGAAAGTGATTTAAGAAGCAGTTCTCTCTCTCTCTCTCTCTCTCACACACACACACACACAAACACACGCGTACACATATAAAAAAAATGCACAAAAAGAAAGGAAACATACCACAAACACCTGATGTTTTAACAACACACTGATAAAGAAAATGTTTATAGTATCCTCTAATAATTTTTAACAATTGCACAGTAAATTATCTCCACTACAAAAAACGTAGCGAACTGTGACCAACAATTAAACAAGGAAAAGAAAAAAAGAAAAAGAGGAGAAATATAAATAAAACAAGAGGAAGGTTCTCCACCCAGAGAAATGGACTTCCCATTAAAAATACCTAAATGGGGATATAAAATAAATCAAATCATTCGCCTGAAAAAGCCCAAACAGGGCAAAACGTAAATTTGTTTGTATAGCGATTTCTATATTTTATAATGAATATACATTTTCATATGAAATTCATGTATGCAAATTGGTACGTTTCTATACTTGATTGTTTCCTTCCAGCTACATAACTTTAATTCCCTAAATTCTGTCTCCCAGTTTTCGTACTGTTTGTATGCCAGTTTGATTTACACCGACTGACAACCGTATTCCTGGAAGCATTAACCCGTGTTCAACAGGCAACATCATCAGTCCAGTAATTTTCCCGATCGGGGTTTCCCTTTCGTTATTCCAATGTATATTTTTTCTTTTTCTATCTTTCTTTCTTTCATTTTTCTTCCTCTCTATAGCTTTCTTCACCTAAATTCTGTGTGCACTTCCCCCTTCCCTAAATATTCAGTTTTCCTATTCGCAGTCTCGCTGTTCTTGTTTTATTTTTTTAAAACAAAGAAAGAACAGTGAAAAGAACTGATTTGGAGGGATATAATGAACCACTACCATTATTTTTGCAAATAGTTGCTTGTCCAATTATTCTGTACAGTTCCTGTTATAACATCAAAGTTATATACATATACATATGTTGATAAAATAACAATTGGAATGTGAAAAGAGATTTTAGAGGAAAAAAATCATTATAATGACGTGGGCATGTTCTGATGCATTTCAAGGGATATCTGCCACCCTATTCAGGAAAACTTGAAGTGGTTGCAGAGAAAACTGTATGTGGTTCACATGTTACATGTGATTTGAGTAATGAAGTGAGGAAATTCCTATATTGTAGTTTGTTTAGTAGGAATACGATGGTAAGTGTTTTTATCAGGGTAAACGAGAATCAGGTTGGTCTGGAATAAGAAAGCTCTGTGGGAAGAAATACAAATAATATACATATATATATATATATAGATATAAATCCATGTATAGATGTATACACGTATGAAATAATATATATATATATATGGAACAATATATAAATATATAGAAACATATAAATGTATACGGATGAATAATTTTGTATATATATATATATATATACACACATACAAATATATGAATGAATAAACAAATATATATATAAATAAATATAAATTGATATACACACACATATAGATATATAGATAAATGTATATGAATATATATGTGTACTTATATATATATATTTATATATAGGTATAAATATATATGAATATATATATGAATATATATATACATACATGTATATATGTATGTATATATATAAATATATACATATATATATACATGTATATATGTATGTATTTATATAAATATATATATATAGATGTATTTATATAAGAATGTATATATGTATGCATATATATATATATATATGTAAATATATATATATATATATTTATACGAATAAGAATATATATATATATATATATATGAAAATATATATATATATATATATATATATATATATATATATATATATATATATGTACGGATTCATATATTTATAAATGTGTATAAATATATTGGTAAAAAACATATGTATATATATGAATATATACATAAATATGAGATGTTTATATTGATAAATACATATATATATCAAATATATATGAATATAAATATATACATGAATATGAATATATATATGTGCGTGTGTGTGCGCGCGCGTGTGTGTGTATGTGTAAATCAATGTATATCTGAATATATATATAACACTCTTAAGTAAGGCACACTCCCACCATGAAATTCCATGCAATGCTCTCCCAACTCTGGAATGGAACATTCTAGTGTGATGAGGAATCGTGCGTAAGTAAATATATGGCTCAATTTGGTTTTAACTAGCTGTGAAATTCTGAATGGGTATGGGTGGAGTATTTGACTCGGGGTCCAGGGAAAAAGTTTTCATCTTACCTCTCAGTACTGAGGGGGATATTGGATAGTCGACAGCAACACTGTCCCTGGATGAAAATAATTATTAATCATCGTACATAAATATATATATATACGTAAATACCATATATGGACACACACACACACACACACACACACACATACACACACACACACACGCGCACACACACACACATACACACATATATATGTATGTATGTATGTATGTATGTATGTATGTAAGTATAAATGAATTAATATATATGAATATATATATACATGATATAAATTCATCTATTTATATTTATTTCATATAAAATTAAAAATATACATACTTCTAAATATACATATTTATATAAATATGAATACATATGTATAAATATACAGATAAATGGATATATCTATAAAGTATGAATAAAAATATATACTGATGTATGAATATGTATATATGGATACATATAAATATATCTATGTATGAATATATATCTATAAATATATATTTATTAAAATATACAAATATCAGTATATACATATATAAATATCAAAATAAGAAATATTAATATAACAGTATATAAATGTATATATAATACATATATAAAAATATATATAATATATACATAGATGTATAAACATATATTTATGAATATGTAAATGTATATATGAATATATGTATACTATATATGAATATATATATATATAAATATATATATATATATATGTATACATATACAGATATATGTATACATATATAGATACATAGACATATATATATATATATATATATATATACACAAATATATATATATGTATCAACATACATATATATATAAATATATATAGATTTCTAGATACATACATTAATATATATACGTCTTTACATATATATATATATATATATGAATACATATAAATATATATATAGATAAATATATATATGTAAATATATACATATATATATATGAATATATACATGAATATCTGTTAATATACATAGATATGTATATATACATATAAATATATATACAAAAATATATATAAATATAGATATATTTTTGTGTCATCAACAGACAGCTATTTTGTTGTATTACAACTCTCAGTGTGGCTATAGACTATTCATCATTTTATCTAGTACCACGAGGGAGGATCGAAACGTTCGCTCCAGACCAAGAGTTCGGCATCTTTCCCTGCCCCACTGAACTTGACGGTCAGTAAGATTGGATTTAAGCGATATATTTACTCATGCATATATTCCCCATCCACTAAAATGATCTATTCCTACGATGTAAGAGCACTGCATAAGATTATAATGAACGATTTACTGCACTCAAAGAGTGCCCAACCCTGAATAAGGGATAAATATATGCATGTATGTATTGTTACATAACTATATTTATATTGAAATATATATATTGATATATGTATATATATTTATATATTGAAATATATATATACGTAACTATACATATATAGATAAATATGTATATATCAATATGTATGTGTGTACATATTTATATATATATATATATATATATATATATATATATAATATGAAAAAAGAATTTGCATATACTACATTTCAGTTCATAATCATTTTGTCAGATCATATATATCCATCTTTTGACACATGAATGTATATATATGTATATATATATATTTATATATATATATATATATATATATATATATGTGTGTGTGTGTGTGTGTGTGTGTGTGTGTGTCTATGTATTTAAAAATAGATAATACAAGTATCATTTTGTGCAAGAACTCCGACATATATCTATCTATCTATCTATCTATCTATATATATATATATATATATATATATATATATATATATATATATATATATATATATATATATAAAAGTCTTGTTGAGATGGGAAATGCGACTACAAACACGAATCTGTTCCACTATTTATCCAAGTTATCATGTAGGAAATAACTTCCAATCAATGTAACCTTTTTTGCTTGTAGCTGATCACACACTCGATGGGAGGTCGGTTGTATGATTATTACCAAAGTTAGACCAAAAAACAATATCTCTACAGTTTCTGGCTGATGACAAAAGATTTCAGTTAGGCAATAAATCCTCTGTTCCAATACTTTACATTGTTCGATGTGTGTATGTGTGTGTATGGGAGTGCATATATGTGTGCGTGTGGATATTCTGTTGTTGCGAGAAAATTTCCAAGTAAATGACTGAAGAAATTACGCGAGAAGCGTTGATTTACATACCAACAAATTCTTTATTGACATGAACGATGTTAAAGCCCCGAAAGGCAATCAATCTTTATCAGTGAAAAGCCACAAACCAGTCCCCACCAGTGCAAGGCACGAACGAACTAGAATTTATGAGGTGACAGTTCCCGCGGAGACAAACTCGCTAATCCACCCCTAGTGACATCTTTAAGGGCCTCAGACGCCTTCAAGTCCGACTGCCGTAAACCAACATATGTACCCAAGTACAGTCAATCGATCTTTCTATACATATGAACGCTTTATGTCTGTCTGTCTGTCCAATTGTTTGGTTCTCTCTCTCCCTCTCTCTCCCTCTCTCTCCCTTTCTCCCCCTCTTTCTCTCTCTTTCTCCTCTATGCCCATAGATTGGTAGATAAATATTTACTGATATCAATTTAGTTCGTCAGAGGCTTATAGATTACACTGAAGACTGGCGCAGCACAATCTTTCAAATTGATAAGACGACCAGCTTGCCATGAAAAACAACACATAAATTAAGGCCTTACTTACGCTTGAACACCGACCACTGGAGTCAGTAAGAAATAGGCAAACTTGGTCAGCAAGTTGATCAACACTCATGCACAAAAATGCACTCTCACACACACACACACACGTCTAGTGCAGAGTATATTGCTGTTTCGCTCGTTATGTTGGGAAAGTGTTAAGAGTCATCCATCTGACCCCTACCAGTCGGTTTTGTTCTGTAGCCGAGAGACTAGTACGGACTGGACAAGCAGATTATCCTGTTGGTTGCATTCAAGTCACTCAAAACAACGCTTATAGATCGAATCTTCTAGAATCAATTAATACTTCGCTAGAAAATTGATTATGTTGAACTAGCTTTGATACCCGGTGCTGCCCAGGAAATTTAAGTTGAAATAAATCAAATTATGTTTTAGATTGGAAAAAGTGCGGAATCTATAAAAAATTGACCACCTAGAGGATCTGATGCAAGAAAGAGCTACTTGATTGTTTTACAAAAACGCAGATTTACAAACACGCATACTTCAAGTCCTTACTTAAGGGATGAAAATTAACGGCCTAATTCAGTATAACACTCGCCATGTAACCGCCCCTCTTGGAATACGTTACAAGTTTGATTCATCAGAGAAATTTCCATTGGTAAATAAGGTACAATGGATGTAGGGGAAAAATATCACTAATATTTCAAGAAAAGCAGTTTCTCCATTCGATCTGGAATTGTGGATTCGCCCTCAGCAAACTTTAGGTAAACAGGGATTTAGAAAAACAAATAATCCCTAGTTATCATAAAAGTAAGCTTTAAAAAAATGTATAATTGTGTTTTTCATATTAGTAATGATGCCCCTGAACACGTTTGACGAAAAAGCTAAAAGTGACGAAGTAAGCTGCAGAACTTGTATAAATAATAGTTATATCGAAATAAATCTTTGTCACACTCGCAAGACGAACGAATTGATATAAATCTGATATAAATATTATCTGTTCCCAGTATTTCAAACCAGATATTTTTGATGTGTACATTATTTAAAACAATAGGACGTAATACGTTTTCAGGTTAGAATTTATCATCGAAATGAATGAAATCGTTAAAAAAGCATATTCTTCCTATGTAGAATGAACTGCTTCACCTGAATCTGGCATTAGAGACCAGCTTAGGAAATGATTATATTGAAAATAGGACACCAAGTGTCATAAAGAGGGACATAAAATCAGGGTCCAGTTTTAGATTATATGTGCATTGTAAATCGATCCCCCAGATTTGTCAACCGAGGCTTCTGCCTACAGCAGTATGTGTTGGACCTGACTCACAATCAGGTAAACATCATAACGGGACAGGAGACATTATGTCAGGCATCTGCTTCTGAGGTCTGTCTGTCTCAGGCCTGGATTCAAGTCTGACAGTTTAGCTGCCTTACTGCCGAAAGAATAGTAGACCTCTGCAGCCAACTAAGACGTCTGCTTTCACTGTTGTGTTCCGAACCAGTGATTCAAGAACCCAGGCCAGCCTTATAGTCGAAATATTCAAAAAATCTCAACAGCTAGCCGTGGCATCATCCAGGAGAAGGGAAATCCAACTGAACCTGGGACCTAGAAATCATGGCTTGCAAACATTTGGTCTGAAGGAAACATGCTCAACCAACAACGCAGATTGATACCTCAAAAGATTCTATGGTAATTGTTTTCTCTTATGATCAGATGAAATGCATTTTCACGTCAGATATCAATATGCATTGTTTGAGAAGCATTTGCAGAGCTAGACTTTTCATCCCACGTCTGAGAGCCCTGAGAGCAGCCACGGGGGCATTAGAATCGTCTTCTCAACAATATAAAAAGGATATTTCTAACGATGGCCGCGCTATAATTCGAACGCACTCCATCAGTTCGATTGTGAGCTTTTTCTAACAATATTGGCTTGTTAATCTATCAAAGCCTTTCCTCAAAAGAATACAACTAATACTGTGAATAATTCATTTAAATTCTATATGAAGAGACGTCGAGACAGAAAGCATTGCTAAGATCCCATGTTTGTCCGTACAGTGGTGCACTCTTGGCTTTTCTAGTGATCTCTCCATGTGTTGCTGAGAATGATTCTTGTATGTGCAAGTTGCGTGGATTTCAGGTTGAAGGTCAATCTTTTGGTTAGGTTCCATGCTTCAACTCCATTGGTGACTATCGGGGGGATATATTCAAAACCCAAAGAAGAACGCCTGAATTCGGTCATCAAGAAAAGGAGGAAGACAAGAGAGTAAAATGCGGCAGAATTGAATTCGCTTTCGGATGATTTCGTCAAGCAACGGGGACTGTAACCCCCATGAGTTTTGTTTCCTTTAGATACTTCAGCGCCTTAGATTTCTAACTTTGGTACATTGTTATCAAAGCAGTGAGTATTTTAATAATAACGAAAAAAAAAGGGTCAGGGTTGATTTTCATTGTTGAGTTTTAGCGATAGTGCGAGACTGTACATACACTCACTCTTACATTTGAGTAGACTGATTCGTTTCACGTAATCTTATTCATTTCATCCAACGATAACAACACAAGACCCTATAGACAACTCAGGTGTTCACGTCCTGTGGTTTAACTACCTAGGGCAGTCATACTGTCTGAATACTCGAACAAAGGGGTGGTAGATATCCATAGCTAACTTGGGCATCTGTCAGGGGAGAAAAAATTCCTGTCAAACCGACGATCAAGAGGCCTTACTGCTACTCGTGCAACTTGATGGTTGGACAATAGCATGCAAACTTTTGATTTAAATGATGTGATTGACCGTGTGATCGATCGGGCGAGCTGGAGAGATATTCTGCGATACAAACCCTACCGAATAAGATCCTATATTCATGGGAAACCCGCCGAAAAATCTTCGCCCGCGAAGCCAAGCCATTAATTCATACATCAAACCGACTTAATAGATCAAAGATAATAACGAATGGCGATCTCATCGGCAATTGACTCTTTCTCCCTTTCTAATCTCGTCGCTTCTGCCGTCCGCCCTGAACGCCACGTTCTCTATCTCCTATCATTGAAGAGTGCTTCGAGTGGATGCTCGACAAGGCTGTTTCGTCAACTGCCGTGTCGTCAAAAAAGTACATCTGGTGTCTCGTGAGGCGGATGTTAGGAAATAAATAAGAGATAAGAGAGATTGTCTGACAAAATTGAGGAAAAAAATGTGTTTGAGAGGGGAGGTAAGTCCAATGATGAGAGGAGGAAATGCCCGCCAAGAGTTAAACATTTGAAGAGCTATCCAATATTCTCACACCTGCACTTCTATTTGTACGACAGCAATATATCTTGGAAATGGGCGAACAAAATAAATCATAACTTATTGGTCCAAGTGAAACGTTTCTATGCAAAAATTTAAATCGTCAACTACGACAGATGCTGCTGGTCTCAAACTACGGCATTTTCCTGCGAAAATTTTAATAACCAAGTTCACAAGTTGCTGCTGATCACATGCTGATAATAACGTCTAATTTCAATCGTAGTCGGGAAGTCGTAACGGCTCGACGAGGCTGTTTTGTCAACTGCTGTGTCGTTAAAAAAAGACGTTTTTTTCCATCTCATATATCGCTCAGAATCAGAATAAATCAAAGATACCTATAAACATAGCTCATAGTTATATCGGCTTGAGATCGTTCGTAAAAACGAAATGAAGCAATGAAAACTTTCGTAAAGCGGAGGAAGAGAGTGTTTCAAGGATTTAGTCGATGGCTTATCATATCAGTCATGTCCAGTAGGCAGGGCCGGATAAAGAGCACAATGAACCCTACGCCACCCATAATTCTAGACCCCCATCATATTAAAAATTATATGAGATATTCTAGCTAAATATCTCCCATGAGATTCTCAGCTTCATTCTCCAATACAATGAATTTATCGCTCAACAATAAAATTTTCAAGTAATGAAAACAATGACACACCAAAGAGGATGTCCATGTATTCGTTTTCTGAAACTGGAGTAGGATTTTGTTTTGAAGAACAATGCAATTTCAGGACAAATTTTCTCTGTCAACATTGACATAGAATATCAAACATTCCATTTCGCAAATGTTTAAATAAGACGCCTCATAAACTAGAATGGGAGTATTTTACTAACAAAATAATATTTTTCATTCACGTCTTGAATGTATCAAGTTATCATTTCATTTATGATTGATTTTCTACAAGATGATAAAGTTCTATATTGCTATTTATTTGGTGATCCCCCTAGATATCTTGGGTCCTATAGGCTAATACAGCTTTGACGATAGGTGGCGAAGGTAATAATTGTTTTGTAGATCCTGGGTTACATGTTAAATGTTACAAATCAACAACCTAAACTGTCAAATAGGTTTTTTTTCTGTTTTCAAGATAGTCTGGCTAGTTGGCTATGCATCGGTGTATCACCCGTGCAGGCTGTGCAAATGGAGCTAGAGGGCTGAAAATTTTCTCTCCAGCATCTTCCCAATACTCACCTATGGAGCTGGGACATGGAACCAAAAGACTGACCCTTGAACCGAGAACCATGCAACATCACATCGCGAGATCACAAAACAGCACAATATATTAGATGAAAAACAGGAGTTCGAGATATCATAGAATCTATAAGAAAATGGCAATGGGCTGGACATATTGCAAGAATATCAGACGACAGCTAGAAATTACGACTCACAACGTTGATCCCTTGAGATCACATGCAAAACATGGGATGGTGTGACAAGAAAGAAAGGTTCAGAGAGTACTGGCGCCGTGACGCCCACGATAGAGAGGTTGGGCGAATCTTGGAGACGCTAAAAGGCTGATGATGATGATGATGAGTTGGATGTTTCGAAAAAAAAAATTTTTATTTTTTGATAATCCCCCACGATATTTTTATAATGTAAGTTTATGCTAAATTGATATTTTAGTTTGTGTCTAATAGCTTTCGTGCTTGTTTCTGGGAAATTGAGACTTTTTCTAGTGATCACTGCCAAACAAAAGGCGATAGAAGTAACTCATTGAAATAATTCATTGATCATCGGTTTTTCCAATTTTCTTAACTGATCACCCCAACACGATATGCAGCCAAAAAGCGTCGGTTACGCGACGGTTTCTACTGAGTGACTAACCTAAAATTTTTTTTTTTTTTCGTTTTGTCTATTTCTTTAGATTTCTTCTAGGGCTACCGCGTTACGCCAGCGGATTCGGTTCCGGGCAATATATTTCCGGTGAACCCATAACGTGAAATCTAAGGTTTCAAATTTCAATATCCAAGGCAGACAGGAAAACCATTTTCACTTGGAAAACTGAAGCTCCACGATTTTCCTGTTATCATTTTATCACTAGTTTTTCTCGGTGTTTTCGTTACTACTTTCTATCTTGAATCTTGGTCGATACATCTTTTGCTGCAATAAGGAGTTACCTAGTGTGGATCAAAATCTTGAGGAATAGCTCCGAGACCTGCTTTCTACCGACAACTTACAATACGAGATTAACTACTGCTTTGCATTATATAAATTGGTTCTTTTGATAGATAAATCTAAGGGAAATAACTCAAGTTTCTCTATGTTTCAACGCAATATAAGGGAAGCTACTCATTGTAGTCAATGTGTAGGTGTTCGGGATTATCTTCAATCCAGAAATACAGTCCTTTCTTTAAAAAAATCAACACTTTTCGTACAGAAAAGGTTTTACATTAGGATATCATTTAATCATAACTTGAGATATATTTGTCATTATTCATCAGTAATAAATATCTATTAAAACGTTATTTTATGAAATCTGAACGCTGATGAAACGTCCTGGTAGCTCAATCGAGTCATTCACGCGAGGTGGCGGAGGTGCGGGGCAGTCGAACAGTTAACGGCAGGGGGATCAGCGAGCCGAGTTCAAACTCTAATTGAGACAATGGGCAGGTCTTCACCATCTCCCCTCCTCCCTGCTAAGAATTGATAGTTGAGTGAACTGGACTATCTATGAATGGCAACCATTCTGGGAGTCGTACGACTCTGATAGCAAACCAGCCCCATGAGGGATGAACTCTGTTAGGCTGCCTTACCCTTGATACATATATGAGGAAAATCATCTGTGGTGCCATCAACGTCATAGGATATACAAATTAAATTGTAAATAAATTTCAAAAAACAGGTTGATTAAAAACTGATGTTTGCGAGGAAAGATTCCGAAACGCTTTTTGTGAATCTAGGACTTGACTGTTAGTCGAGCAACCGATGTTGGTGAATTTGTCTCTTATGTGACTCTCTATTTTGTGGCCTTATACAACACTGGGCTAATCGTGGAAATAACTAAATGCAAAAATTCTGCCCAATAAAACTATGATTTGAGCGCATTTTCCATGGGTTGGTAGCAAAATGTGATTCAGAATTATTATAACTTTCAAAAAATACACGAAAAAACGCGTATCACAATATATTTATCGATTTCATATCAAATCTGAAAATCTAACATGAAGCATCATCAGTTAGGACTTCTATCCTTTTCTGTTATTTTGGTCACAAGGTTTCAGCTGATGTGTTCTCCAGCCTTCCCACAGTTGTCTGAAACTCTAAAATAAGATATATTCATAATTCCATAAATTTTCTTCTTCACACTTTTTCAGCTAATGAGGATGAAATGAGTTCGCTCAGTGTTAGAATGAATAAAACTTCTTTTTTTTTTAAATTTCGACATAAATTTTATTGAACGACATATTTACCGATTTGTTTCTTCTGTTATCTTTCAGGCAACTTCACAATTCCGTTCTCCCAGAACCTTTTCTATCTTTCTCAGTGGAGGATTGCACTCTCCAGCTTTCCCTATGGTTTCTGAAGTTCTTAAGCATAGTCATTCTTTCATTAATTGGAAGGCCTATTATATTCATCTTTATCATTTTTATCATATCATTTACCAATGCAACAATATTCTTGGAAAATCATTACTTTCTATTTTTTTCAGCCTAAAGAGAGACGAGCGGAAGAGAGAGAGGGATGGATGGGGGTTAAAAATGCGTTTCAGGTGAATTTTTACATATTTTCTATCTGTGAACATTGGCGTATCTGTGCAACCAGGAGTAAATTCTCATATGAGCGTATGTGTATGTGGATAACCACCTATCCACACACACACACGCACACTCATGCACACACATGCACACACACATATATCCATTTGAAGCAATGCACTTGAATTTGTATGATGTACAAATAACTATTCCTTACGCTTGGGATGCCTGACTTGAAGAGATGGTTAACTATTTTACGTAGTGAGTTCGATCCTAATGATTATCCCGTTACTGTCGATTTACGCTGTACCAATCAAAGCTTCATGAAAATCAACATTTTCTCTATCTAGTTAATTCAGGTGCTGAGTCAAATTGATGCTGTTATTACATCAATCTTCCAAACGAAGAAGAAAAAGTATTTCCTGCTTTGAGAATCTACAAGCGGAAGCCTAAGATTGTGTACTCGAACGCCAATCATTAACGCCGCTGCCATTTATCCAATCACCAAGTAGACCCTAGCTGGATGGATATATATCCACTGGAGTATATATATATATATATATATATATATATATATATATATATATATATATATATATATATATATATATATATATATATATATATATATATATATATATATGACCTGAAAGATCATAAACTAAAGGAAAAAATCTAAACCAGAATTAATTTAATATTGCACACAAGTCACCTAGTTCCTCTGTTGATGATACAGATCTGAAAGGTGTGCATGAGCATCGAACACCTAGAAAAGCAGCTCTTCATATCTCAAAAGATGAGAGTTATTCAAGGTAGAATTGTTTTTTTCCCATGACAATGTCCATTGCATGAAATCAGCGTATTCATTGCAAATTACGTTAGATTTTGATTCTATTAATTCAGAATTCCTGAAAGTATATATATATATATATATATATATATATATATATATATATATATATATATATATATATATATATATATATATATATATATATATATAAGTTAATTTTGGAACTAAATTTTCGTTCAGACCGAATTACTTACGGTAGTGAATATGGAACTCGAGTATATTCATCAATCATCGTGTGTCTGTAGACTGGATTTTAACGGGTAGGGGTGTAGTTCAACGTGTTATTTTTAGAATTGTAGTGTACAGTTGGGTATTATTCGATTAGTTTGATTAACTATTGAACCCTAAAAAACATTTCGGTGAATTTCGGGTAGCTGCAACATGAATTGTTCTTCTAATTGCAAAGTTGGCATTATTTGACTATTTTCCAAAGTATTTTTTTCTAATAGCTCTGGAGTCGATTCTGATGTTGCTACCTATCATGTCATTCTTGAGGTGAGAGCAAGGAAATAACTTGGTTCTTCGAACTGAAGACTTGATTTCGGTTCAAGTTTCAAAAAGGCCAAAAGATGCCTAATTATTTTAGTTGAGGGAGGGCGTGCTATTCACTGTCGTCATGAGAGGTGTATAATTATCCTTGTTACCTTGTTTTAGGGCATCAACTTTGAGGTCTGTGATCTCACTGTCGATTTGATCTTTCACTATATTATGTTAACAGTCATTTGCTAAGAAGTCTTGGGAAAGTTTACTGTTATTTTTATCTAGTTCTTGAATTATTTCATTTAGTTCTCCATTGTCTGAGAATATCCTTCTAAGTTTGAGAGCTTGTGAGTAAGGAGAAATTTTCTTTCATATGTTTTTGATATGCAGATCTAAAATGTAGAGAGTTGTAAGTGTCTATTAGCCTATCTAAACACGAATATACATGTAGTGAAATAATAGATTCACTGCAAAAACACCTGCATGTTTCTTCCCTTTCAGGCTTCTTCAGACAAGTGTTTCGATTTATTCAGATCCCCGTTTAGAACGTTATTGGGAGGTATGTATTTTTCTGGTTGGAAAGCTCTGCCTTACCGGTTAATCTGTTGTTTTTTTAAAGTCTTTTACTATTAACTCTTTTATTTTTATTTCATCTATTTTATTATTTCACCATATCTAAAGCTCTACTCTAACAATTTTTATGTATAGAGCACTTTATGAAATAAACCATTCACACATCGTATACTGAATTACTGATTTGTACTTTGCTTTATATATATATATATATATATATATATATATATATATATATATATATATACATATGCATATATATATATATATACATATATATATATATATATATATATATATATATATATATATATATATATATATATATGTTTGTGTGTATGTATAAGTTGACCTGCACTTCTGACCGTCGTGAGATGACCAAGTGTACGTGGGTGAAGAATATCATATTAGTGTATGATATTAAATACATAGTTGCTTCATTTGCACATCGGGGATTCCAGGCCTTATCTCAGCTTACCTTGCCCAACAGCTGCTTAATACGGCTATCGTGCAAACAAAAGTAGTCAGTTTTTAAATCCTTATGTCTAGTAGCTTTTGAAAGATAAAGAGCATCCTCTCACTTTTACCAACGAGGCGACATGTGTCGATAAAAACACCCAACACTTATAACAAGTTAATATAATCAAAAACAAAGGAAAAAAAAACAGATTTTAAGACGCTGATATTGAATGATACTACAATAACTCGCTACAGGAGGTATTCGACTTGCGTCAGAACTGACTTACAATGAGATGGTCGGAACTCAATCCCGTTATAATTCAGGAATTACCTCTGCATGCACGCATGCGCGCATGTGTATTGTATGCATGTATGGCATAAGGCCAAACAGTAACGCCACTAGTTAATTCACTTCCTTACTAACCATCTAACCGTTTGATTAATTTGCTACAGCGGGCCTCAGATTGAATAGAGCTGTCAATTAGTCAAGCGATAATAGATTATTAACCATAATACTACACAAGGCTCCTTCTTTTGCACGTATGGGTATATTCATATCTGTGCTTGTTGTATAAGTAAATGTTTATTGTGCACATTTGCACATACGAGTTTCCAGTTTGCTATTAACCTTCCCTTGTTCCTTTGTTCTTTCTTTCCTTCCCTGTGTTCTTCTCCTTTTTTTTCTCTTCAACCGTTCCGTCCTTCCTTCTCTAGCGACCCTTTTTCTTGAGCCGTTCAGACGCAGCTAGCATCCACGTCAAGCTCACGACCACGGTTTCAATCCACAACATCGGCTCTTTTTCCTACCACCACCCTTGGCGAATCAACGTAGATAAGATTATTGACTCACCACATACCTCAAACTTGTCGGGTAGGTTATGTCAGGCCAGCAAGCGCCGGGTGGGATGGCAAATTGGCCTGAGATCGACGACGCAATGAGAAGTCAATGTTGCAAACGCCCGCCACCCTCTGGCTCTTCACCCGCAACGTTTTCGATACTTTTTCTCTCAGTTTACCAGCCCATGCACCTCCTCCACACTGACATCCCCTGGTGATCTCCACTGCCCCCCCATACACCTCCCCCCTGACATCCCTGGTGATAAGATTATGTGACTATCGTATAGGAATGTCGCAATATATTCCCTCACTGTAACATTTCATTTGCCCTTCACTCGATCAATCAGTCTGACAAGTGAGATTAGCTGACCGTGGGTGGCTTGCTCATAAAGAGAAGGGCGTTGCCTGAAAGAGAGGGAAAGAGAGAGAGAGAGAGACTGCGTGTGTGAATGAGAGAGAGGGAGGGAGACAGAGAGACAGAGAATGAGTGAGAGAGAGAGAGAGGTACCAAAGCAAAAGGAAACAGAAAAGAGGAGAAAAAATAAGGAAGAGATATCGAATAGTGGAGAGAGAAAGAGATGGTGGAAAGAGAGAGAAGGGGGAAGGAAGAGGAACGGAATGGTGAAATAAGTAGAACTTGCTTATAAGCGAAAACATAAATAGACAGAGGGAGAGGAAGGAAGAGATATTGAATGAGGGGCGAGAAAGAGATGGTAAACAACGTGAAAGGGAACGAAGAGGTGAAGGAGAAAGAGAGAGATAATATTGGTAGAAAAGGCGTGCAAGAGGGTAAATATAAAAAACAGAGAAGGAAGGAAGAAAGAAAGAAAGAAAGAAGGAAAGAGTGACAAAACGTTAGTCTGTAAAGAAAAAGGATTGTGAGATTTAAAGATATGAAAAGAAGCGAGAGAGAAAGAGCAAGATAAGGAGAGAAAGATAAAAGGAAGTGTAGAGACAGAGGAGTCAACATAAATGAAAGAAGAGGTGGATTAAGGAGAGAGAGTAGGGGTTAGGAAGGACAGAGAGGGGAAGTGAGATTCACAGGGAAGTCAAAAGAAAAAGACGAGAAGAATCCAGAAAAGCAAACACGAAGAAAGAAAGATAAGAATACCGTAAAAAATGTCTGATAGCAATTTGTGATTTTTGTTTTTCAGCCAATGATCTCCTGGTTTAGTGGTCTTACAGCTCACTTCACATCGGTTCTGGTTGAGAGATCTTGCTTTATTCGGACTTAAAACACTTTGCAACTTTTTTACACTCCTTCCCTACTGGGTAATAAGGTTATTTTCTGATTTTCCGATTGATTACGTTTAAAAAGTGTAGAAAATGTCAAACTGTTTTTGTGACGAGGACAGTTATTATTTTGAATCTATTTATTTCCATTTGAACAGCAGGCGACTTCACGCAGTTTTAATCATATGAAGTAAGAATAACAACTACACGATTATTACTTCGAAGGGAATTATAGCTATTTTCTGATCCTTTCAAACATAAATGATTAGAAATAATACCCACTACACTGGAATAAGAAACTGCATTGCACGATAAAATACAGATAGAAAAGGAAGCGAGATGAAACAAAGAATGAATTTTCTCCAATGAAAACGCCTTCTTTATCCCATTTCGACAGACCGCTTCCGATCGCTAGGAAAGGCCATGAAGAAGGACCTTAACGGGAAGGTCGCTCTTTGGATGCTCACTTCATATATGCATTCGGTGGTCAAAGCCACGTGATCATGACGTGACTAGTTTATGTGTATTTTTTCGAATCAATAACATGTGTCAACGACGAGTCCTTTGAACACACCATTCATCACTTTTTATTCTTTACAAAACACACCTAAGTGTAAAAAGGCAGAGAAGCAAAAGAAATGAAGAAAGAAAACCGAACGGAAAAGTATTCATTTTGGTTACCTGCAGACATCAAGGCGTGCCCCTTTTAATGCAATGAGGGATGGTGTGTAAAAGACAGCTCTACGGTCAATATATTTATTTTGCATAGCCACGGATAAAAACACGACACAAAGTCTCTTTAAATACCTGGTGTCCCATGATTTTGCTGCAGACATCAGGGTGTCCCAACGCCCTACCCTACCTGAGGATTCTTTATAAAAGGAAAATAAGTTTTGACTCATCCACCTTATTCTCCAGGTTTTTCTCCAGCAGACTCTCAATTTTTTCAAGCACCCTGACGATTTTCTGAACAATGAACGATCTGGAAACTCTGCAGCTGCAGAAGAAGATTTTCAATACTTTATTGTCTCCAGCAATAATGCTTTCCACATCACAGACGTTAAGAGGCATCGGTAGACGTGGGCAAAAGCACGTTCAATCATATTTCATTTATCTAACTTCTATTCTCATAAGAAATGCAATGACTTTCTAGAACTATTAGATTGATAGAAATGAAGATCTATGTACATAAATGAGAGAGAGAGAGAGTGTGTGAGAGAGAGAGAGAGAGATGAACAGATTTAGATGAATAAATAGATGCATTGGTAGGTGTGAATATATTAAGATAAATATGAACTGATTTGAATGGATTCATAGGTACAAAGATAGATCGGTAGATAGATATAGGCAGGCGAACAGATTTAGATACATAGAGAGGTTGATAGATAGGTGAAAACTGATACAGATAGATGGATAAATAAGTGTGGACAGATTTAGGTAGATAGACATGAACAGATTTTGAAAGATATAAATGTATGTATATATATGAATTTGAACAGATTTAGATAGATAGATAGATAGATAGATAGAAACTGATTTTGATGGATGTAACTATCTAAATATGTTCATATCCATCTATTTGAATCTGTTTAAGTCTCATTATCTAACAGAGATAGATATAAAAAGGTTTAAGTAGATAGATATGGACAGATTAAGATAGATATAGACAGATGAAGAAAGATGCGGATAGATTAAGCATAATTCATTTACCTAACAGGTAGATAGATGGATAGGTAGATAGATAGATAGATAGATAGATTGATAGATAGATAGGAACAGATTCAGATAGATGAATAGATAAATGTAAACAGATTTAGATAGATAGAATCAGATTTAGATAGACACGAACAGATTCAGATAGATAGATATACAGCTATAAATCGATGGGTATAATTATATTCAGATATATTGATATGAGCAGATTTAGATAGATATGAAAAGATTTGAACAGATTTAGATCGACAGATAGAGTAGTGGTCACAGCCAACGAAAACTCTAAATTGATAGCTAAAAAAGTTGCAGAAACTAACGATAACAGTCTTTATTATATGAATTTGACTTCGATTTGATGTTTTGCTCTAAAATCCTTAATGACAAGAAACTGAAATTTAAATGTATTGAAGCTCAGAGACAGAGAGACAGAGACAGAGAGAGACAGAGACAGAGAGAGACAGAGACAGAGAGAGAGACAGAGAGACAGAGACACAGAGAGAAAGACACAGAGATGAACAGACATGAATATGCTGAATTTGCTCTTGAATTTCTGAAGTGTGACCTGATAACCATTCTGGAAAATTTCGCATGGGTCCGTAGGCTGACAAGTGGACATAAGTAGAATTCTGATCTTGATTTTCACTGAATCATGTTGGATTTATGTGATCCACAATCTCCACAGGATTAAAAGCTCTGGCAAGAAATGTGTCAATGTTGACTGATATTTTTGTATCAAATAAATACTTTTTCAATTATTGTACCATGGACTTATTAATAAAAATTAGCAATACATTCACAAACACTCATTTTGTGTCAAGATGGAATACTGATTTTCATGGCAGGTGTGCCCTCCGTACTTGGAAAATTGACGCAACAAAATCTTCCTAACCTCCAATTTGACTTGGTGTTACATTAAAATAAGCTCGTTAAATATCAATATACTTGAGAGACCATGGCTGAGAGAGTTAAACATTTCTCACAAGTATCAAAGGTCGGTGTTAGAGCCAAGGTTAAAAAAAATGATAGGATTATGAATACTGATTATTTAATCTAGACAGACCCTCTCTCAGGTCTGGATTAACGATGAAGCAAATAAAGCATGTACCAAGGCACACCAGGAGAGAACAGGTCTTTTCTGCTGAAAAGTTACTTTGGTTCCCTGTGACCATATCAATTTTTTGATAAAACCGAATACGTCCATCTAAAATCGTCGTGAAAATGGTTGAAATATTCATTACATTTTGTTGTTCGTTATTTATTTTTTGTAGAGGTCTTAAACGAAGAAAATCATGCTACTCAATTTTTTTAACGGATTAGTTGCCTAATGGAAAACAGCTAAAAGAATTTTTTTTAAAGAATATATTTTTTGAGATTTTTAAAAAGTGTTGAAAATTTGCATTTTATCAATTTTCCTGGATCCTGTTTATGAGTATCAGTAACTCATTGTGGAATGAATGATCTGGAGAAAACTTGATTTTTTTTTCAACAGCGGTAATCATTATCTTAACCATAGTCTTAATATCTTACTAGTTGAACAAGTGGTTCTTAACCATGGTGCCCAAGGGGGTATTTGATTGTCCAAGAGGGGAAAAAAAGCTAGGTAAAAATGTCGTGGTGAATGTTTGTTATTTCCGCTAGTTTCTTTGAATAACAAAGACACAATAGCAGTTGTACAATTATGAAATTAATCTAGATTAAAACTATTTAATTATACGCAAAATAAAATAATAATTTGAAATTATTCTTTGTTTGCAACTTTCTTAAATGAAAGAGGAGAACTAATAGTGTTAATGGCAAAAGTGGGGAATGACATTGAAAAGGTTTAGAACCACCAAGTTAAGCAAAGGCAGCGAGGGAGTGAGTACCTTTGTTGGGCTGTGATTAGAGCACCAATTGGCTTTAATCTCCAACCCTGCCCTACCACTGCAGCATAGAAGGTTCGCATAAAACCATCTTTGGCCATATCCTGAACTATATATATATATATATATATATATATATATAATTGTGTCATCCGCAGACATATTACATCTCTTCAGTGTGGCTATAGACTTTCCATTATCCCATCCAGTACTGCGGAGCAAGATTGAAACTTTCGCTTCAGACCCGGAGGCCGATATCCTTCCTCTGGTTACGGAACTAGACGGTCAGTAAGGCTGAATTCAAGCTACATCTTTATTCATGCAGAAATTCCCCATCCATCAGAGTGCTCTATTCGCGTGGAAGAGCATTGCATAAGGTTACACTTAATGAATTACCTCACTTAAAGAGTGCTCAACCCTGAATAGAGGATATATATATATATATATATATATATATATATATATATATATATATATATATATATATATATAACACCAACAACTACGTACTCTTCGCTTATGAAATATGTTCTTGGGAAATGTGGCCAGTAAAGGATGGAAGTAGATATCATCCTCAGATGACAAAATGCGTGAATGAATAACAAATAGAAATGAAATACAAGTATCATAAAATAATGAAATGAATACTAAAAAGAAAATGTAAATAAATATTGAAAAAAAATATTTTGAAACATTTGTTTGAGAAACGAATATAATATAGAAGAACAAATATCATTTCTGAAATGTCACGTTGTATTGTTTCGTTTTCACGCATCTATGATTTTATCTATCAACTCAAGCTTAGATTTCTGTATCCCGAAGCAAAAAAAGTAATGTTCAAATGCCAGGATGATTATAACATTAAAATATGACGACTCAATGAACAATTGGCGGCCATTTTGCTTCAAAAATTTGAAAATACACACTATTGGTAGCCATTTTGAATTGCTAATATCGTTTCTGGATGAAAGCACACCTACACATGCACACACACACATAGGCACGCACATATGCATATGCTGGTGTACATCTGTTGTATGTGGGTTGAGGGCATTGAATGAATTCGAAAGGTCGTTCAGTTATAATATTGTGGTTGACCTAAAGGATAGAATGACTTGAAATTCAATTTCATTCTCTCTCTGGTCCATCTAATTTCAGTTTAAACAAATCTCTCTATCTCTCTGTCTCTCAGTCTGTCTGTCTGTCTGTCTCTGTCTCTGTCTCTCTGTCTCTCTCTCTTTCTCTCTCTCTCTCTCTATGTGTATATATATATATATATATATATGCAATGCTCTTCTGTAGGAATAGAGCACTCTGGTGGATGAGGAGTTTCTGTATAAAAATGAATATATCGCTTAAATTCAGCCTTACTGACCACCCAGTTCCGTCGTCCAGAGGTAGGATATAGGGTCTGATGTGAGGGTTTCAATTCTGCCTCGCGGTACTGGATGGGATAAAGTCTATAGCCACACTGAAGAGATGTAATACATCGAAGCTGTCTGTGGATGACACAATAATATATATATATATATATATATATATATATATATATATATATATATATATATATATATGTATGTATGTATGTGTGTATGATAGTATACTATGATAGATGACTTATCAGTTACATCATCACATGAGATCTTGAACAAATTCGAGCCAATAATTGAACAACCGAAGTGTCAAAGTTTTAAGTCATGTGCAGAAATTCCATCGAAAGATAAATGTGGTCAGAATTGATTCTATATAAGACATTACTGGCGTTTTCCACTGGAAAACATCTGAAATAGTGTAAATAATATGAAGAATCTAGATATTATTAATACAGAGTAAAGCCTCTAGAGATTAAGAAAGCTTCTTTTTTTTTTTTTAAACCCTAACATTTTGAGAGAGGTCTAGTGGAGGTCTGATACCAGTTTTCAAGTGTGAAGGTAAAACGGTTTAATCAGTAGCGCTGGAACACTCAAACAAATCCATTAGAATAAGGCCTCCAAAAGGTCAGAAAGTTTTATTTCTGAAACTAAAAAAAATCAATTTTAGACGAGAACTAGTGGAGGTCTGATGCAAATTTTTAATTCTGTAGACAAAACGGTTTGGCCAGGAGCACAGGAACAAAGCAACAAGTAAACACACATATAGACAAACACACAAACACATGCACATCCATAGAAAGGATAAAACCCTCTGTCATCTTTGATGGCTATGATTATTCGAATCAATTTCTCAAACTGTGACAACCAGGAAGATGTCTAATGGCTCATTGTTCTTAGTTTTTCGTTAACCTTCACGCAAAAATACTTCCTTGCTGATAAGCAGCAGAATAATACGATTTTCATCTTTCGAGTTCAAGTTTATGGCCACTTCTTTATCCCAAGTAGCATCGAAAAGTGGTGCAGATTACGAGCACAAACATCTATCTAGTTGGTATAAAGCTGAAAGCTATTCGCTCTTTCTATTCCAATACAGAAAACTGATTTTAAAGCAAAGACAATGAAATTAGCGCATATGCCCAAGTCAAGTATTAAAATATTGTCAAACTCAAGTACGAAATCAGGAGTTGACTGGTTTCTTACCGTAACAAGAACAATCATCACCAAAATTAGGGGTCTAAACCGAAATATAAAATCCACAATCCCTTACCACGATTTGAACACATGACAAAATGATCGCCACGACACTGTCTTAATGACTGAGCGAAGTTAACAGATCTCAGATATTAATACTCTATCATGGAGATGTCGATGGATTTATATCAATTTAATGAATAAATACATTTACACAAATAGATGAAATAATTATGTTTTTAATAGTGCGTGGAAGATATTTTTTATCAGCAAAATTCGTAGCCTCATAGTTCTCTGCTGAATCTAATCTCTGCGTTATGTTCGATCTTTGTGATCAAAGTAGAAACGTTGATTCATTGCATTGACACGGAATGAAATAATGCTGAAAGATAAATATTTGTTATATAAAATAAATGTTTTTTTTCCATTATTAGGCTTATTAACGTATCTATGCAACTGTATTACGTGATTTTACTGTAGACCACAACTTTTTGCAGCTAAAAATCAGTACTATATTCTATTCTCATATATTTCAGTCAGTGCAACAATAATTGCTGTTTTTAACCATCAACTTCAACGTGGAATATCTCAGTTTAGAGTAAAAGTTATTAATCAAAATAAGAACCATCAGAGTCTATACATTTTTGCCAACTAAAAACGTCCAATTATTCCGGAAGCTTAGGATTCTCGGTTCCTTGAGCCGATAAATTCTTCAGAGGAGTTTCGAAGTTGCTGAAGACATTCTCTCGCAGGAATTGATCGACATACTTCAAAAAGCGGTTGTCAGTCGGAGAGGGGTCTGGTGAGTAAGGTGGAGGAAGTAGACATTAACCCCTTGAGTTATTTTGCGTGAGACTGCCTCAATAATAACCCTCAATTGGATGTTGTCAATCACAGAAAGGCGTCCAGTACCATTTTTAACTCATAAAAGAAAATGCTCAAATTTTCTCTTTTTCCCTCTTTAATTTGTCTTTTTCTGATAAACCAGAATGAATAGTGACAAATGAACGCCAAGCTTAAATGAATAGAATGAAA
This sequence comes from Thysanoteuthis rhombus, assembly GCA_963457665.1. Classification (NCBI taxonomy): domain Eukaryota; kingdom Metazoa; phylum Mollusca; class Cephalopoda; order Oegopsida; family Thysanoteuthidae; genus Thysanoteuthis; species Thysanoteuthis major. Next base: position 14,144,782 of record OY735201.1, read on the forward strand.
TTTACACTTTAAAATGGTTTATTCTATCAACATAGTTAAATAATGCTTTATTTCAAAATAAGCATCAAAGTCTGAAATAACAAAACTGCAATTATTTTTGCACCAACTTATATATTAAGACCCAAGTAGTTGAAAATTGGTGCTAGAAGTTGCGACTGTTAGGTTGTTTCATATCTGTTTAGACATTCCAAATAAAGTTGTTAAAAGTTTGTTCAAAATTGAGGTTGAAATTGAAGTCACAGTTAAAATTAATTGAAGTGGATTTTAAATTGAAGTTCGGTTTGAATTGATCTCATCAAAATTAAAATTCTGTGTTGGTTGGCTGTCATCGTAATGCAGCAAACATGCTATCTTTTTTGCACTAACATAGTATGGTTCTCCTAACCCAATTTAGACGCTGTTTTTTTTGGGGGGGGGGTTGTATTTAATTTCTTGTACTAAACACAAGTAAATTAGCTACGAAAAACACACTTTTATCTATCCGCTTTTGTACGTTGTGACCCGGAGTGCAATCAAGAAAGACTCTATGTAAACACGTTATCTGCCGACATAAAGCTATCCAATTCAAAAAATCATGGCGGTCAGTTTATTTGACCTTTTTCTGTTTATACACTTTTACTTTATCAACTGGAGTTCACTACCAGAAAGCCACAGTTTGTAAAGGAATGGTCAAAGACGAAAAATCAAAGGCAAACGTAAGAATAAGTCTCGCCTTGAAATCAAGTTAAATAGTACATCTTCTCTAAACTCTGCTTTTTGAAATTCAAATACTGTGGTTAGAATTGCTCAAAGTTAACCAAAAGTGATTGTCTATCTCTATAATTCCATCACATAATTACTCTATTCTGCCAGTTATGCTTGCCTCAATTCCTGACCAACGACAATCCCTTTTCCTGATTTTCTTTTGTACCAGAGTACCTCCAGAGGGAGTTAAATATTGAATGAATTAAAAGAAAGATAGATAGAATAACAAAAAGATATCTAATTTCAAATTGATTAATAGTTTACCAAAATAAAAGTAAAAATGGTTCGAGATGTTTATGTCGATGGATAGTAGGGGCGCAAATATATTTATATATATATATCTTAAACAAATGTAGCTCGATATGGCATGACGCGTATGGTGCGTGGTTTATTTATGTGGTTTAAATTGAATGACAATAGAATGACAGCTCAAGTAAGTGGGTTATATAGTACGTATTGATAGAACGAAGATTCATTGTCCTAGGTAGATGTAGTGGTCTACTTCCTCTAGTTCTGTGTCCTCAATTTTGATCTTAGTGTTTTTATCCCCGATGTGGTTGTTGCACCGAGGACACAGAACTGGAAGAAGTAGACCACTACATTTACCTAGGACAACGAATCTCCATGAGACCCTCAAAAGAAGAAGAAATCAAGCGAAGAATCACACTAGGATAGCAAGCCTTTGGCAGAGCTAGCTCAACCTTCAACAATAAGAAGATCCCAATAATCCAAAAGAGAAGGGTGTATAACCAATGCATCCTCCCAATAGTGACTAATGGAGCTGAAACATGTAACCTAACCAAGAGACAGACCCGTATATTGAGAACCATGCAATCTGCACATGAAAGAATAATGCTGGGCCTCACATGGAGAGACCACAAGACAGCACAGTACATCCAAGAAAAGAAAAGAGTCAGGGACATCATAGAATCCATTAGAAATCTCAAATGACCGTGGGCTAGCCATGTTGCAAGAATGGCAGACAACCGATGGACATCACGACTCACGACATGGATCCCCCGAGATCACATGCGCAACCGAGGCCGTAAAAATGTTAGATGGAGAGACGAGCTAGACAAGTTAAGGAAATACTGGCTCCGTGACGCCCATGATAGAGAAGTGTGGCAAATCCTGGGGAAGGTCTATGTCCAACGAAGGACGCTAAAAGACTGATGGTGATAGAACGAAAGGGCGGTGGCAATCGCAGTCAGAGACAATGATAGAAGAGGTTGAATAGAATCGAACGGACTTCGTCAGCCCCCTCCCCTCGTTACCAACATCTGACGAAAGTCAGCCGGGGCAAAGTGAAAAAACACAACAAAACGAAAAAAATATGTGAAATAATTACATTATCATAAAATGATAACAATTCATTTACATTATACATATCATAGTCCCAATCTTTCAGTAACGCTTACATTAATACTTGACTACTGATAATCCATTTTAAACAAATTAGCTACTGCAAATGAGCTGGGACAAATGAGCTCACGTTCAAATAAGTGTGAGACAATTGAGCGAATCTATCAGTTGTGGTTTTGATTTGTTTACTAGAAGTATGCGTAAAGCGATTGTTTTATTTTCTTATTTTCTAATAGATGAAATATTGTAAATCATTTTTATTAATTCCCAGTGAGACCGTCATGACGTAGTTTTTGTTTGAATCTCAAATGAAAAATGAATAATAAAACTTCACAATTACTTCTAGTACGTAAACCAGAACACAACCAACAGCCAGTGTAGAGTCGCCCAATAGTCTTACACGCAATTGTACCCACGCCCATTTGTCGCCTTGCACAATGGACAACATACAGTCCTGGTGTCAAACCTTTCTAAAACAAATCTGTGGACAAAAACTGAAAGATTTAGTGTTTGATCTTTGGTTTCCCTCAGCCACAAATCTGTTAAAGCAGGATATGATCAAAACTAAGCGAGAGAGAGGCGGAGTAGCAATAAAGTCAGTGGGCAGCGATAATAGAAGCCGGAAACTTGCCGAAGGGGTCAAGTGTAGTCGGCAATAAAATACAACCGCGATTATCTCTTCATCCTCACCTTACCACCCAAATTTACTGTATCCTGAAATATGCAATCACAAGAATGAATAAAGATTTTGAAGTACCATATTTACTAGAGTATAATGCGAGAAATTTTATATTTAAAAAAATCACCGTCAAATTTGAGGCTAGCATTATACTCAAGTCTATAAGGATGTTAACACGTATATTACTGATTTTTAGAGACAGAAAAATGAGGATCCTATTATTTATTATTATTATATTCAAGGTCGCATTGTCTTTTAATAAATACGTTATTTGTTTAATGAATCCTCCTCCACTGAATAGTCGAACATTGTGCGGCACAAGCTTGTTAACCATCACTTTACAACGATGCAACGTAGGACAACCAGAAGGAAAATACTAAAGCATCAATGGTCCGCAACACTCACGTACTCGTACAGTGAGGTGTCTTAGTATTTACTAATCTCATCTAATCCAGGCGCAAGACTACAAATGTGGGGCACCAAGCGGAGATTAAACCCGTTACTGAAGTGATAGATTCCGACACTAAGATACTATACACTGCAGAATAGAGAGGTGCCATAGACCAAGAATACACATGTAAACTTGTACTATATTAGCATATGCTAGTCTAGTACAAGGTTACGCGTGTCTTCTTAGTGAGGTTGAATGGTCGGTCTGATCTCAAAGTCCCAGAATTTTTTTTTTTTTGTAGAATCACCCAGGGTTTGTGCTTATATAATAGACAAGTTTCCACTACAATCTGAAAGTAGAATGTTCCTACAAAAACGAGAACCATAAGTTCAACAATGCGTTCACCATCTGTGATAGTAGTAGCTGGAGGAGGAGGAAAAAGAGCAAATGGTCTTACCTTAAGTTGAGTGACGATAAAATATTGTGAAATATTGTAATATGGCAATATTCCGCTAGTATTATTTTCAGCAATAATCGTAAACGGCCATTTTCGGCGTTTGGAGGCCATTTTTGGCCTTTTCTATTTACTAAAATGCCGACCTCAGAATTTTATCATGACGTTAGTACAGCTGGTGAAAAATTGATCGGAATAGATCTCTTTTGATGATGTAATACCTATTGATGACATTACACCACTCTCTTCCTTCTTATACCTGCTTATTTACGTAATCGACGGACCGGCCGATCAACCGAATAAAAAGCGTCTAATGGAGATGTGTGGACACATCTCTAAAGTTTTGATTGGGATCAAGGGGTAGCAGTGTTTTTTAATCTTTATCATTAGTTCCATTAGACTCCCGCATATCCGGCCGCCGTCATCACTTCCGACAAAACGAAAAAAAAAATATGTCAAGTGGGATGTACCTATCTTTGTTCACTATCATTGTCCCCTTCGTCATGCTTACCCCTTTTCTCTTCCTTTGCAAACGCCACCCAATATTTACCATCCTTATGACCCGACCTAACCTGGACACCGTCGTCTTTAGCTTAAAGGACTGACTCCTTCACCGCCCGCCTCATAGCCTTACGACAGGAAATATGATCCGGGGACTGCTATGACACAGGCTTCTTAACTTTAGAGTAAACGGTAATGGTGGATCTCAAGTGACGAACGAGAGGGCTAATAATTCGAGAACAGACCTTGCATTTACACATCCATTAACGTCATTTTATCTAATATTCTTTCGTTATATCAGTAATAAGTAGGAGGAAAAAATTGAAAAAATGAAAAGAATAAAGTTCAACAGAACGTTGGTATGACATGTCCAAATATGCATGTCTGTGAATGTATACATTACATGTATGCGCGAAGGTGTACGTGCACACACACATATACATACACACACGCACATATCTTAATATGAATTAAGGGTGCCTGTGTGTTTGCGTGTTGTCACACCATAAAAAGTACGTAAATATAGGTGTAGCCCAAGTAAATTTTGCATGTGAACCCAATGGACCTGTGGGAAGGTTTTAAAACAAAGGGTTTTGAGAAAAAATGTTTCAAAGAGTTTTAGATGGTTTCTGTTTACAGTGTAACTAAAATGCCCAAGTGGAGCCTCCTTTCTGCACACGCACATATCTCCTTATTTTGTATATTTATATATAATTCTTGTAAGGGAGTGAAAGGAAGGGAAACACACTCTTTAAATGGTCAAAAGGGGAGGAGATTTTCCCTAAATCAAAATAACATTTAACAGGTTTAGAGAAAGAAGCATTTCTAAACATCTTAGAGGGGGTTCTAATTATAATGTAATCATAATGAAAAACTGGATATCACGACTCACAACATGGATCCCCAAAGATCACATGCGAAACCGAGGCCGCCACAACTCAAGGTGGAGAGATGAACTACATAAATTCAAATAATACTTGCTCTCTCCATGATAAAGAGTTGTGGCGGATCCTAGGGAAGGTCCACATCCAACGACAGACGATAAAAGACTGATGATGATGATGATGATTGATATATATATATATATATATATATATATATATATATATATATATATATATATATATATATATATGCCACTGATAAGGTAGCTGCTTCAACGTAACGATGCTCTTACCATTGAGCTAAAGAGGCAGCGGTAACGCAAAGGCATAATGACGGCTTTCAACCTAAATTCTCATCTCTTATTTTTTGTGCCCGTGTGTTGATTTTTTTGTTTTATTTTTTGGAAAGTTCAAACATTTTAGTGATCATTGCTTAAACAAAAGACGAGAGAAGTAACTAATCCATCGATCACCTCTTTTCCAATTTTTAATTGATCATCCCCAAAAGACGTCGATCACGTTACAGTCTCTTTTGAATAACTAACCAGACCGATTTTTTCATTTGTGGGGAAGATAATCTTTGAAAAATCAATCTTGCGATTCCCATTCTCCAACAAACCCAGTCTTTGATTTCCGCTCCATTATGTATAGATCACTTACGTTTTTTTGTTTTTTTAAAGGAATCGGTCTATCGATCCCCATTTCTTAACAAAGAATTCATCCATCCTTTGAGGAACCCATTATTTTATTCCTATACTATGACAAATCGATTCTGTAATTCCCATTTCCTAATGGATGGATTCTAAGATAACACTCCGTAATTTCTTTTTCATTCCTGTGTCGTAAGTGTTATTTACCGATCAATTCTGTCTAAAAACTACAGAAAATGTCAATTATTCGCATCGAACTTTGTAGTTGTGACCAGGAGAGTAAAGATTTGAAATCTGGTCATTCTTGATTGGACAAAAGGCAAATTTGCACTTTTTTAATCACTCAAAGTGGGTAATTAACGTGCACATGAAAGAATAATGCTGGGCCTCACATGGAGAGACCACAAAACAGCACAGTACATCCAGGAAAAGACAAGAGTTAGAGACATCATAGAATCCATAAAAAATCTCAAATGGCGGTGGGCTGGCCATGTTGCAAGAATGGCAGACAATCGATGGACATCACGACTCACAACATGGATTCCCCGAGACCAAATGCGCAACCGAGGCCGGCAAAATGTTAGATGGAGAGACGAGCTAGACAAGTTCAGGAAGTACTGGCTCCGTGACACCAATGATAGAGAAGTGTGGCAAATCCTGGGGAAGGTCTATGTCCAACGACGGACGATAAAAGACTGATGATGATGATGATGATGTCCTAGCCATGAAATAATGTTTGAAGGGAATAATAGCCATTTTCAATACTTCTACACGTAAGCAATCAGAAAATAACACTTACTTCCCGGGAACTAAAATCGCCTTGCATGGGGAAATCTTTTCTATTAAATAATTATTCCTTTGTTCCCATTCTTTTACAAATTTTCTTCTTGTTCTGATGTTGTCGTTAATTGATTCATTTGTACTCGTTTTCAAAATAATCGATCATTTTGGAACGCTAAAAAGCCACAGGAATCAGTTTTCTCTTACCATTAATGATTATTCGTCATGAGTGATGGCATAATAGCTACTTGAATTATGGTTCAAACTTACTACAATCAGAAAACATACCTCCTTAGTCAAGCTCAATCAAAATATTGGCAAAAGGGGTTGATCAATGAATAATATTTTTTCTCGTCTTTCGTTGGATTACTAATTTTAACTTCGTCTGGAACATAACAATAACAGTGTGGCACCAAGTGAGGATAGTACTCACTGTACTAAGAATATAAAAGCCAGTTTCTTTCGTTCTTATTACGATGATGAAAATCAATAATGTGGAAGCGGGGGTATGCTTGCAAGGGTTGAAGCAGAGAAAAAAACAATACATGAGTTTAAGCGTTTCACTCCAGGTAAGATGCATCCTGATCAAATCAATTCTTTACCTTTTAAGTCTATTGTTTCTTTATGTAGTTTGCATATGTTTTCCTTTTCGTCCTTTGGTTATACCTTATTATTTTTGTTTATCTGTTCTTTGTCAAAGCAGAGAAGAGGATTGTTTTTGCAGCTGTCACATAAGGCGAGAAAGGGATTAAGACAAAATGAAGAAAATCAATGCATAGGCAGATAGACCAGATTGGTATCATAGATTTTACAATAATACGAATGCAGTAACAGCTGAGGGCGGTTCGAAGATTGTGTAGCTTGTAATCAACATTCGAAATTTTGGTTTCAACCTTGGCTCAACAGATGTGAACAGACTGGGGTTGAAATATATAAATAGTTAGCGATATACAGATAGACAGATAGATTGATAGGTAGGTAATCACTGCCTCTCGAGACGAGGATTGTAGCACCAAGGAGGGCGCATTGTTATGTGTCCTCCATGGAGCTGTATGTACGTGAGAAAGGATCAGATGAACAGTCCGGTCCAAGCTTAGCAAGATGTCCTGCTAATCGATGGCAGAACATAGACTGAGATGGTCACAACAATCCTGGTACTACGTACGGCACCTGATATTCCCAGACGATCACCCATTTGACGTTGCTCAACTTCAGTGATTTCGCGAGAACTGATGTATCCAACGCGTTTTTGATGGATGGATAGATATTAAAGGAAGAGGGAGGGAGATATTATACGACAAGCTTAGCTGTGCTAAGGTCAAACTCCCTTGCTTCATCAAAATCTAAAAGGTAAACAAAACAGAATTCATTTATCCAAACAATATTATTCCAAAGCTACGTGTCCCATTCCAACTCCGTTATTAGTAGTTCCTCTGATAAAACAAGTCAACATGAGTTGAGAGAGTGAATCGTCATCAGTTATTGCGTACGCAACTCTTATTCAGGCCGGCATGATGTCACTGTTTTTGCTTTTTTTTTTCTGAAGCAATTGTCCTTGTTGTGACAATCGAAAATAAAGTCAAAACTCAAAAGTTGGAGTTTGACCAAAAAATCAGAGACCAGAAATGGTAAAAATGTTTCTTTCTTTTATTGAATTCACGTTACCTTGTAGATCATCAGGATATCATACTGGATCCTTCATGGCCTTCCACGTCGCAATGGGAGTTACTTGGTGGTTCGCATCTCCTCTTCAAGTTATATCCGTCAAGTTATAATGTGTTATATGATACCAGTAACAGAATAATTCTTGATCTAATCTATGGAGAGAGTTGCACCCATGCTTTACCGAGGAGGGCATTAGTGCAAATTGTACACTGCTGTGACCCGACGGCTAAAAATTTGAAAATTTCACTCCTTATTATGTCTAGAGTTTGTTTGTTTTAGTCTTGTTTTTTTGCTTTTTTAAAATTCACCCCCAATAGGTTTTTAGTGGGTGGGGTCACTTTGCCATAACAGTGTATGCAAAATCAGTTCATTAGTTTGTGTATAGCAGCTTTCAGGCTTGTTTTTGGAAATTCGCACTTTTTCAGTGATCACTGCCCAACAAAAGGTGGGAGAAAAAACTAATTCACTGATCACCCTTTTTTTCAATTTATCATCCCCAACGTGGCATGCCAATACAAGATGCTGATTATGTATCGGTTTTTATTGAATGACTAACCATACCTCTTTATCTTTTATCTATTATTATTATTATTATTATTATTATTATTATTATTATTATTATTATTATTATTATTATTATTATTATTATTATTATTCATTTGGCCCCCCTGCCCAAAAATGTTGCAGATAGGAGAGAAAAGAAATTAGGAAAAGAAAGGAAAAAAAAGCCCTGCTCTCTCACTACAAAGAAGGTCATCAATATAAATGAATACTAGTAGCGGTTTAAACTATGTAAAAGAAAATTAATAAATGCTGGTAAGGATTAGGGTTAATCCGATAAAATGAGAAATAAATGACAATACAAGAATTTTGTTTTGAAATTATTGAAATTTTTATTTCGACGTTTCGTCCATGTACTGGCCTCCTTCAAAAAGAAAATGAAGGTAGAAAATAGGGAGACAATTGTTTATACTCGTAATTTGAATCATGGGGAGTTTCTTTTTTTCAAACAGCTTTTTTTGGTGTCAATAGGAATGTAGCTGAGAGTGTATGGGGGTGATGGAAAAAGTGTGCAGTAGTGCCACGGAAATTTTAATCTTGTATGAATTGAAGATGAACTAACAAGATGTCGTTAGCCTGATTATTACGTTACAGTAGAGATAGAATTTCCCCACTTACCGTAATCAGGCTAACGACATATTGTTCCATCATATTCTAATACCTTTATAATATTGGAACAAAACTTCCAGTATTGTCATTATTTCTCGTGGAAGAATATTCAAATTTTATTTGGTGATTCTCTTCTCCTCTTTACGTTATATCTGACAGGTTATACTGTGTTATATGGTACCAGCGACAGAGAGTAATCCCTACCTTTTTTGTACCTTACAATACGTTATTTTATTTGAGAAAAAGTAGGAATCCTCTTATATGCATATAGTTCTACATTTTCACGATAGTTATCAGACCGGTCAAGCCGAATTTTTTGGCAAAGGTAAGTAATCCGTTCCTGACTAGATTTCTCACAGTTGCACACCTAAGATAAGCTTAGCAAATATATTTGAGTCCCTGCAATGGAGAAATGGTTAACATTTGTAAACTATGTGATTTGGTTTCTTGCAGTCAGAATATTCCCTTAAAGGGGTGGCACACCTCCGCAGCTAGCTCGAGCATCTTCCAGGGGAAGGACACTCCAACAAAACCTACAGCCTTGCTCTCATAATCCCACCGTGGTGAACCATGGCTTGAGGGATGGAGACTGATATTCGCATGGTGCACCTCTCCTAAAAATTCCATTGTGGGGCTTTTAGGATATTCACGTACAAGCCTCACCGACTTGAGACCTGTGACGACGAAGAAAACCCTCCCAGATTTTCGTATGCAAAACTATTCCATCATTAGATTGTTCACAAATATTGCCTAGTGTCGGTAGATAGCTTCAAGAAAAATATTTAGACGCATGCCATAGAGCGATTATAAGCAAGCTGCTCTCGCTAAAACATTCGCAAATGCAATGAGTTCGATCCTCTATGAATGCTCGTTGGTTGTGATACTGTTATAAATAAAACTTAGTTTAGTGAATGGCACCTACCAACGCTCATACACAATACAAACCCTTTCACAGCTGTAGGTAAATTTAGTTGAATTATGAGGGGATTTCTTTTTAATCTTTTAACCAAACAAGTTTATGTTCCCTTTTGTTAGTTCAAAACATATGTGACTTTAAAGGGGAGAGTATATATATATATATATATATATATATATATATATATATATATATATATATATATATATATATATATATATATATATACTAGGATAGTAGCAGTTGAAAACAACGTGATTATTTACACGTGGATCAGCACTTCTGCCCAGGATCAAAGTGTCGCTACACGGCACTGCCTTGAATCAGTGTTGCATGAGCGCTCATTGAAAAGTGTTACACACACACACACACACACACACACAAACAATATATATATATATATATATATATATATATATATATATATATATATATAATCTGAGGTTAGTGAAAAATGCCAAATTCTTCGGTTGAATATGTTGGTAGGAAATCAACTCAAAGATGTTTTTCTGTTTAACTAATAATCTTGAAGACTATAACATAATTTGGTTTGCGTACAGTTCGAGATTACACCCGCCACAATAGATTTAATATTGACATGGGTGAACACTCAAGAGAAGTGACATGAAAAACGAGTCACATCCGTCATTATACTTATTGATCCCTCGTCGGAAAATCCATTGGGGGTTAGGAAGGTAACCTACGTAAGTAAGCTCTGAAATTCTTGAATGATGTGTTGTATAAAATAGTATCCATGTACAATGAATTATCATAATATCCTCAATCAAATAACAAACTACATGCAGTATGATATAAGGTTTTTTATATATATTAAAATCATTGCTGAAGAGGTGTTCGGTCAACACTGCAAGGGCGCCATGTTATAACTATTTAGTTTTCATATCCCCGAAACAGTTTGATGGTAAATGATTGATGACCCCAACAAGAAAAAAATCACACAAAGTACCATTATGACAAATTCTGCATAAAACATAATAAATTTCTATAACAGATACTGGGAAATAATTGACTGAATTTCATATATCTAATATTTAAAGCCACAAAGCTTTCTAGACTAATACTAATACTTGTCATATTTTAATGAAGTGATCCGTATTATGACTGATGAGTTTTAGTGGCGAAACTACAATCGTGATAATGACAAGTTTGCTGCTACCATTTGTTCCAAATTGACTTATACAAGTTCAGCCCTAACCCTGATATTAACCCTAATCCTGATACTGATAAAAGATTTAACACTAAAACTAATTGTTGCTAAACCTAAACTTAATTCATATCCTTTGTATGTTAATTTGATAAATTACAATTACAAATGTCAAGTTTTCTGCTTTGATTTATTTGTTCCGTAATTGATTTGTATCTTTTGTAGTTCAATGTATTGAAATGTATGCGTATTTTAATGCTTAGCAATACAGTTTTAAATGGTCAAAATTGTTTACAATGCTTCAATACATAATTTCTACTCTTTTGATTACATTACTACCAATCCTGATCAGGTCCAACAGAATATTTTTTAATATTTCAAGATTCTGACGAGACCCGATCACAATAAACTAGCTCTAATCGACCGTAAACTTCGAACAATTATTTTTAGAACATTATGAAGATGTTTCAAGAACACATTTATTTTTGTAATAGTGTCGATAGACTTTTCACATTTGCAAGAATAGTACTAATTGCACGAATCCGAAAATTTAAGAATTCATTTTCTGCAAATATCACTCAATGCCTTGAAAATCTTTATTCGAACTTGTGAGTTCGAACAGTGATCACTAAGGTATTTGGGATGTATGTAACAATTTTATCAAACAAAGGCACAGATGTGTAATCGTACAAATCAAATATTAAAATGAAATATAATTCAGGATGTTGGAAGAGAGTGTCATGTACTTAGGATTCACGCCTTTCCAAAAGCTTCTATGGTCTTGCTGCAGACTAAGCTAAATCTGATATTGTATTGAGTTGTATTGAGTTGTTAAGTCCTATGAATCATTTCACTCATGTTGCGACCTTGCACAAGACTAGTCTAAGCTTGATAAGTATTTTGATGCCTACTATGATGCAATCTTTAGCAAGCGCACCTTGAAAACCAATTTGCTAAAACTATGGCATTTCACCCCACTGAGCCAAACATGATGAATATTTGGGCTCTTGCCATGGCACGATCGTTAGCGAAGTGATCTCCAAGACCAATTCTCCAATGTTCGGTCCTTGCACCAGACAAAGCTAAGCTAAATAAGTATTTGCGCGCCTACCATGGCGAAATCATCTTGCGAACCTGTTGGCTATTGCCATTGACTTGTGCCACACTAAGCCAAGCTGAATAAATATTTGGATGCCAACCATAGCACGATTTTAAGCAAGCTTGCATCGAAGACCAATTCGCTAATGTTATGGTCTTGCACCAGACAAAGTTGAGCTTGATAAGTATCTGGGGGCTCACCATGACGTGATATTTAGCAAGCTAGGACCTATTGTCAAGTGTTGTTTAATCAATCTTCATTGGTGTCTTACTATTGTGGCATAGAGCCCGACTAATTCGATATCGCAGCAGATAACAGAATCAAGATTTGGCAAAATTGGAAATTAAATAAAATATGCATTGTTTCAAATTGTGAAAACATGAGATGTAGATATAATTTCGCTCCTTTTTTATTATTCCGCCTGTACTTTGACGTGAGTCTTCACCAGAGTGAACTTTTTCAAATCTTCATAACTGAATGAAACGTTTGCGTTTGATGATATTTTTGATCGGCATCAATCGGCCGAATGGACTTACCAAGTGCTTGTTGGCGGTATGATCAAGTTGCTTGTGGAAATTGGATTGTTCCAGTCGGTATAGTGGTGTAAGTAGGTTGGCTTCTGCTGAATATGCATCTGACGAAAGTTGAAGGATGGATCCGCCGTGTAGACAACATCGATAAAGGTAGGAATATATTCAGGTGTTCGAACGAAAGATTTGGTCTTTTTTCCTCTTTTTTTTTTATCGTACCAACATTCTACACATCTTCACCCTCTTCCAATGATTTTTTTCCTCTAATGATCCTCTCTTCACACATAATGAAAGATGTCCATGAATTGCGTTTTACAAAATCCCAAGAATCTCTATTCACACCTTCAGCTATCAAAGAGCCAAAATGCATACATTGCATCTCTAGAGATTCACGTATTTTCATGGTGTAAAATTATTTCTCCATGCATTGTTGCTGATAACGAATTGAATCAACTATGGAAGTTCCGTGAATCTTCAATGTCGCCTGAAACTGACCAATTGTCCTTCATTACCTTCAACTCGTGCTCAATATGTCCGCTTCAAAACCTTTTTTCTCCAGTTTAACCAACGCATTACTCGCAACACGCGCAATCCAGCCTGTACACTCCCGGTTTATTGCTGAAGAGTAATTTGTTTCAGTTATTGCAAATTAATGTTTTTCAATTCAGACCGGATGTAAATAAAATTCTTAAAAATAGCTTACATGTATATCACTTTTAATCTGGGACCAAAAATTAGAAATTTTACTATTATGAATAACAGGAGGATTTTTTTTTTTTTGGTATTGACTGAGATTGTTTTCTCGTCTGTATTCTGGTAGCAGTAACCTTTGAGAGAGGAAAGCGTAAGAAATTCACCATCAAAAGAGATACACCTCATTAAGGAAAGCAAACGTGAGAAATTGACCACCATAAGAGATTCATCATAATTGGGAGAGTAAGTATAGGAGATTCACCACATTAAGGAGAGCAAGCATCAACGATACACCAATCAGAGATTCACATCATTGAAGAGAACAAGCTAAAGACATTGTCCACCATTACAGATTCACCATATCCTGTCAAGCAAGTGTAAAAGATTAATCCCCTTAAGAGTTTCATCACATTGAGAAGAGCAAGCGTGACAGATTGACCACCATAAGAAATTCACGACATCAAAGAAATCAAGCATAGGAAATAGATCACATTGGTGGAGAGCGAGCATAAGATATTGTCTACCATAAGAGATTCGCCACCTAGAAGAGAGCATGCGTGAGAAATTGAACACCAAAAGAAATTCAAAACATTGAAGAGAGCAAGCAAAAGAGATTAACCTCGTTGTAAAGAGCAAGTGTTAGAGATACAAGACATCGTCCAACATAAAAGATACGGCACATCCAGTCGAGTAAGCGCAAGAGATTGATCCCTATTTGTGATTCAATACATTGAGAAAAGCAAACGAAAGAGATTCACCAAATAGAAAAGAGAAAGTGAAAGAGATTGACCACGGTAAGAGATTCGCCACTTTGAGGAAAACAAACATAGCAGATGGACCACCATATAGGATTCACCCCCATTGAATAAAGCAAGCATAAGAAATTGACCACCAGGAGAGATTCTCCCCATTGAATAGAGCAAGCATAAAAAGTGGACTACGTTTACGAGAGAAAACATATTAGATTCACCAACATGAATGATTCATCTCACCGTAGAGGGCAAGCGTTAAACATTGTCCACTATGAGGGATTCAATCACATCAAGGAGAGCAATCGTGAGAGATTGACCAACAAAAGAAATTCAACACATTGAGGGGAGCAAGGGTAAGCAATTCACCGCATATGATTGATCACAAGAATAAGCGTAAGACATTCATGTCAAGAAGAGGTTGAGCAAGAGATTCACGAAATGTGAATGATCTATCACATTGAGGAGAGCAATCATGAGAGATTGATACCGTTAGATATTCATAACTTTGAAGAGAGCAAATGTAAGAGATTCATCACATTGAAAAGAGCAAGCGTGAGTGATAGACTGCCATAAGATAATCAACATATTGAGGAGAGAAATCATAGGGAATATAACTCAGCACTTCAAGAGAAGCATTAGTGATTGAACAGCATGGGTGATTTACCTCATTGAGGAGAACAAGCATTAAAATTGAAGAGAGCAAATGTAAGAGATTGAGTACCAGAAGAGCTTCACTTCATTCAGGAGAGCAGTAGTGGGAAATTTAACACATTGAACGGAATAAGTGTAAGAAATTGTGCTCTTCAAGACCCTTACCACATCGAGGAGAGCAAGTGTAAAAAAATTGACCACTATATGAGCTTCACCAAACGGAGAGCAAGCGTGCAAGATTCATCACATTGGAGGAGAGCAACCGGTAGAGATTAATCCCCATAAGAGATTCGCTAAATAGAGGAGAGCAAGCTTCAGAGATTCACTACCATGAGTAATTCACCACACTAGGGAAAATGAGCGGGAACAGTTTCACCACATTGAGGAGAGGAAGCTTAAGAGATTGACCTCCAAAAGAGGTTCACCAGATTGAGGAAAGCAAGTGTACGAGATTCAGCATCAAATATTTTTCACTACAATGGGGAAAGCAATCGTTAGAGATTCCCAACATTGAGGAGAGACGGTGTAAGAGATTCACTATCAAAAGTGACACCACATTGAGAAGAAAAGGCGCGAGAAATTGACCACCATAAGAGATTCAACGCATTGATGAAAGCAAGCATAAGAGGTTGATCATCGCAAGAGATTAATCATATTAAGGTTAGCAACCGTAAGAAATTCAGAACCAGAAAGTATCCACCACATTGAGAAAATCAAGCGTAAGAGATTGGCCACAATGAGAGATTCATCACATTGAGGAGAACATGATATTCACCACCAAAAATGATTCACCATATGGGCAGAGCAAGCGGTATAGATTTACCATATTGAGGAGATCAAGTGTCAAAGAATGATCACCATAAAAGATTCACCTCATTGAGAAGACCAAGTGCCGTTCGATATCTAAAAGAAGGGACCAATATGGAAATATCAAAGGGGGACCGATAATAAGGTTCAACTTCATTAAAATTGGTCTAGAAAGGGTAAGCTTTCTGATGGAAGGAAGTGTATACCCTATACATGCCAGTTATGATCAATTTGTGTAAATCAATAAGATTCTACCATCAGCCCGCCTCAAGTACATCCTGATTGGTCACACATATTCTCTAAAAAGCACAACCAAGTGCTAGATGTTGCGAAACTCAATAAGATTGTAATTATTGCACACAAAAAATCATAGATTTTCGAGTCACTCCCCCGCAATTTCAAACATATTCATGAGTCTCTCGATATGTCAGCCTGTCAGCCAGTCAGTGAGTCAGTGACGGCAATCATTACTAGGGATCCTCACGCATCTAATGGTTTGTCAAAGAGGGAAACCTTTCAGCAATAATTTTAGCTTAGACTAAGAAGTACAAATCATCGTTATTCGATGATTATACAGATAGGCGAACCGCAGAAGATTTAGAATGACGTCTCGCCCTACCAGCTGAGATTCTGTCAATTAGCCAACATCTTAACATTTGTAACGTGATAGTATGGTATGGTGAAAATATGTGTATGTGCACGCCTATCTGTGTGTATGTGTTCTGTTCCCATCCCTTCCCCATGAGAAGATGAATGGAGCCAGTGGTCAAGAGCAGCTGACTACTTTCCCAAGATTGGTGGCCAGTGAAGGGACAATTTAGGGACTAGTACTGACAGGGATTATAAGAGACCAGAGAACGTGTGTGAACTGTGAGTTTCTATATTATAAGTAATACAGATATATGTGGAAGGATTTATGTGTATGCATCATCTCAAGAATATATAAAGAGAAGTATGCAAATTAGAGAGGAATAAGGACATATTTTAGAGTAGTAAATTGGGGTGAATAGTCGGTCACGTGGGATAGTTTAGCGTCTCTTGGAGAAGGGACCAAAAGTTTCATATTGTTTGGGTAAAATACAATACAGAAAATGTAGCATTTTAGATGCAGGAATCTTTCAGGGCTGTTTCATCTGATTACACCATAAAGGGGGTAATGGAATAAAAAAGGATTTTTTTCAAAATCAGAATCTTCGTTCTGACAATGGAACCAGTTTACATCTCTCCACAGATGCAGCGTTTTTTCCTTTTCGCAGATTTGTCTTCATGTTTCCCAGCGACCGGATCTGAACACAACAGGCTTTCTGGAAGATTGAATCGATGGTATCGGTGCAAGTATGATATGCACACATTGGAGAATCCACGCAACTGACATTTGGGTATATGGCAGTCGGTCTCTGCAGGAAAAGAGTCGGGCAAAAAGCCCCGGTCATTGTAATACGCATGTTCATTCGGTTGGTTAATGTGAAAACGGTTTACATCGTTGAATAATTTGATAAAAATAGTCGACTGGGCTCATGAACTTAAATTAGAAGAATATGAAAATTGGCGAGAGGAGTGCAGAGGACATGGCCAAATAATAGCCATATTAGTTTGCCCGACGAGTTCATTCTCTTTTAACGTTAGATTGCACGAGGAGGGTTTAGGATCGCCTTTTTTCTCCCAAAATACTGAAACGTACAGAACGATTTGAGCTGTTTATAGAGAAAGCACTGTTAACGATCGAAAGTGTCAAAGGTGGTTTGCAAAGTTTTATACAGGAGATTCTTTACAGAACGACGCCCCAGGATCAGATAGCCCAGTTGAGCTTGATTGCAATCAAATCAATACAACACTTGTGAATAATCAACGTTACAGCGGACGACGAAGGCAACCAACAAACTCAAAATATCCTATTCAAGCGTTGAAATTCATTTGCACCAACTTGGTAATGTTAGTCACTGATAGGCTAGTCATTTTCTCCCCAAAGCAAACGAAAATACTTTACAACACCATGGATTGAGCAAGCGAAATGAAAAGACTCAACTAACCGAATCAAACGCTGATCTTTATCCGAACAAAGTGACAGTTTGTCTATAGTTGGTTGCATCTACCATGAACACGTTCCAGAGAAACAAACGATAAATTCGAATTAGCACTGCTTATAATTACACCAGTTAAAGGCAGCAATCGACAAAAAGTTAGTTAAAAGAAAGAGGCCAATATTTCATCAACATAATAATAGATTGCAGGTTCCTTTGGTGACCAGTCAAAGATTGTTACTGCTTGATTAGGAAGTCCCCACTCATTTTCTACATTTACAAGATATCACACCACTGGACCACCATTTATTTAGATCTTTAAAGAAATTGCTAAATGAAACACATTTCAATTCCCTAGAACACTACAAGAGGCACCAAGAGCAGTTGTTCGCTGAGAAATATAAAAAAACACTGAGAGGATAAAATCATGAAATCGTTTGAAAGATGGTGGAAGGCAGTGGACCTAAACGGTAATCATACTGTTTAATAATGCTGAAAATGAAATTTCAAAATAGTCTTTCATTTTTATTTGATAAACTGAACGAACTTTTACTAATCGTAGATATTTACAACGCTTGAATTAGCCTGACACAAGGCCCGAAACGTAGCAAACCCACTGTACAACCAATGGAATATCTGATATACTTTCCAATGAATCACTTTTCTGCAGCATGTGCTGTAGACATTTACACGACTTATACGGTGTGTTTCATTGTTTTGCAAATTCATCTTCAGTTTTTGTGTTGTGAGACAGCGCCAAATCCTCGTGGGTTGGCTAAAAAAATACTAAATTTCTGTGGACTTGCCTGATAAATTTTAATGGTTAGTAGGTTTTGTTGTTTTTTGCCAGCCTTATTAATTATTCTTAGATATTTACTTTGTTAAAAATGCAAACTTTAGCTACCCCCAAGCTTCTATAGAATTTCTGTACTTATCCGGTCATATTATCTTGCTAAGTGAAAGAAATACTGTCCTTTCGTCAATCAACTCCAATAGAAAATAAAGGATGAGATCTACGGACTTTGGATAAGTTAAAACCTTATAAAGCCGATTTTTCTTCCAGCAAGGTGAGTATCAGACCTTATTAGAATAGCTGCATCTCATGAAAATGAAATAAATGAACATCAGCAGACCAATAGAATTCTCTAGAGGAGATTGGGAGATGGATGGATGTATAAATATATTTCAAAGTTGAAAACATTCTTAGATGAAAGGTTACTGCCCCGACTCGCAACATCATTCAGAGGAAAAATCCGATAAAAAATATGTGAGATCTTGATATATGCTTAAACTATCTTTAAATTTCATTAATCTATGTTATTTATTTTTCTAAATTCTGCTACCAAGGAAAACATCACTTGCTTTGGGTGGGGGATGATGTGCTCCAAGGCTGACTACCAAAACACAATCCCAAGAATGCCACCAAGAAAACAGCCCTGTACAATGGCACCTACAACGCCAAAACACTCTATACAGACATGCACTTAATCGATTTTGAAAATCAAATTTTAAAAAAAAGCACCAAATGGGACATTATCAGTATTAGCAGAATGAGAAGACAAAGAGAAGAGCGAACGTCTTCTTTAAAGTAACAGAAGAGAAAAAGGGATATCGATGCAGGATTGGCTTTCTTATTTATAAAAAAAACCTCTTAGACAGCGTTATAGGAGCTATCTGAGATCGTGTAGCCAGTGTCACT
The DNA here is from genome assembly GCA_963457665.1 of Thysanoteuthis rhombus. NCBI lineage: Eukaryota > Metazoa > Mollusca > Cephalopoda > Oegopsida > Thysanoteuthidae > Thysanoteuthis > Thysanoteuthis major. The sequence goes on from OY735201.1 coordinate 14,164,395, forward strand.
GCACAGCCCTGAAAGAGGTACAAACTGAATGTCATTCAAGTCTACGCTCCAACTTTACAGTCAACCTAGGAGGAGATAGATGATTGAACTTCATCCCGAAAGAAATAAAAAAAATACTGAAATATCATTATGGGAATCTTCAACGCTAAGGTAGAACGTTGGCACGTTTGGATACAGAATATGGAACTAAACGAGTGGAAATCTTATTATTCTGCCAATGAACGGATTCAAAATCTTGAACCCTTTCTTGAAGGAGGAACCGAATAGCAAACGGATCAGGAAAAACGTCAATCACAAAACAAATGTATGAAAAACAACGACATCCTAACAGACAAAAGCGACAATGTCAAAGATATTCATGTCTAAAATGAAGTCAATACGACCACGGAATAATAAGATTAAAAATTCAAATCAACACCAGAAAAAACGCCGGGAATTGTTTTGCACTTGACTGCAACCATTTAAGGTACCCTTCAAGTTCAAACTGGAAAACGTATATGGACTTCTTACTGGAACAGGAGAGAACATCAACGAGCTCAACAACGCAATAAACTGAAGTCGCTTATATGTTCAACTCAAAGAACAAACCACCACCGAACTCCCCGGAGAAACCAGAAATCTAATGGGAAAATGCAGAAATCTCAAGCCATTGACAATAACAAAAGAAAAGGTTGAAGCAACGAAACTAAACAAAACCATCCCAAAGAAACGAAGAGAAGATGAAAGAATTTGCACGACAGTAGTTATCGGAAAAATTCTCGAAAAATGCTGGGTTTTCCAAAACTATTAATAAAAATCTCGGTACAGGAAGAAATGCAAAAAAAAAAACAAACTAGCATGCTCGAAGAAAATGGCAACCCAACAATGATTAGGGACCGACTTGTCGAAAAAACCCAAGAATTCTTCAAAACCTCAATTCCTTCAAACAAGGGTCACACAAAAATGAACAAGATATACAAGTCACAAGTAAGCTGTTCGAAGATTTTCAAATAGTTACTCCATAGGAGGTGAAGCAAGCCACCAAACATCAAAAAAGTGACCCGGACCAAAAAACATCTCCATCGACCTACTCAAAAGAGCTGGTAAAGTCGTTACTAGGTTACTAGACATTCTATTCAACTTCAGAAGATTGGAACACTGCAATCATAATGCTGTTATATAAAAAGGGAAACTAAAAGATCTAGACAACAACAGGCCAATGAGCCGACTCAACTGCATATACAAACCTTTGACTAATTTCATCGCCAACCTAATCATCTAAACGCGAAATGAAAACCAACTGCAGGAACAGGCTGACTCCAAAAGAAGCTATTCGACCATTGGCAGTTTTCATTTGGTAAATAAACTGGAAGAAAAAGCAGTAGAATATAAAACACCTCTTGCAGAGACATTAGGTGAC
>OY735201.1:14170793-14180793 GCA_963457665.1 Thysanoteuthis rhombus
CTATTTTGAATTCCCACAATCACTTGATTTATTAATCTCTTAATCATTATCTATATAAGTAAGTATAGCTTTTGTACGTGTTTGTACGTGTGTGTGTGTGTGTGTGTGTGTGTGTGTGTGTGTGTGTGTGTGTGTGTGTGTGTGTGTGTGTTTGCAACATCATATTCTACTCTTATATTCTCCATTTCGTTGCTGGTGACCGAGCGCTGTTATGGGCCCTTGATAAGTTTGTCGCACGCCATGGCCGGAGCATTACTCAAAAGATTCGAGTGTTCTCTCCTCGAGCTGAAAGAGCAACAAAGGGAGACAGAGCAAGAGAAACACGAAGTGAGCTTTTGTAAAAAGAGAGAAAGAGACTAACGTCGAATGAGAGTGAGAGAGAGAGGGAGAGAAAGAGAGAGGGGAGTCTCAAAGATATAGAGAGGAAGTACTTCCTGTCGCTTTTCCTATCACTCTTGCTTCTTCTTCGTTTTTCTCCTTTGCCTCGAACCCCGCGTTCTCATGGCGTCGTTGGATTCATCTGAGCCGTTCCCATTGGTCAAATCGACCAAATTTTCAGGCTTCGATGAGGTAAATTATTTTTCCTTTCGATAAGCAAAGGGCACCCCCCGCCTCACAAGTACCTTTATTTATTTTACTACTACTAAAAAAAAAGTCACAACTACTAACAAGGTCCTGATAACAGGAACAACCAGAAGAACAGTTATAGGTACAACACCAGAAACTAAAATTTGCAAGTTCGTCTTTTTTACTCTTTTTTGGCTACAATGGATTAACACGGGACCCCTTCAAGGCTGGAGGAGACGATCTTACATCATTGATAATGTTAATTCCAATCATCCACGACCGAATAAGATAAAACGGAAAAGTACAAGTGTCTTTAACGAGAAATTAAAACTAAATCATCTGTTCACTATTTCTTTTATACACACGCACATACACATACACACACACACACACACACACACACTTCTATAAATGTATATGTATATATCAAGAAGGGAATGAATACAACAAGCTTGAACAAACCAATCTAAAACATCTACCTCTACAACAACAACATCAACAAAAACTATATATATGTATATATGTATATATTCATATATATATATAGTTATTTTATATGCAAAAAAGAAATTATAACCTATTCATCTTTTGGGGACTTCAATAATTTGAAGCATTACTAATAGTTTTTATAAAGTATTATTCATAGGATCAGTTTTCTTTGTACAGAAACCGTCCAATGGGTTTGAAATATAACCAACAAACAAACAAATAACATAAGCCGAAAAAGGACCATCATTTCTAAGATCGCATTTATTTTACCCTCCATTTGAAATTTGGCGAACTTCTCTTCAGTCTCATGCATTTTGGGGTAAAGCAACGAGTATTATCAATAATGATGATTATAATAATACTTAATCAAAAATTCTCTTTCGGCTCTGTCTATGGATGAATTCAGTTATTTGTGTTTGGGTCTCTGTGTGAAGTCCTCTTGATTATTAGTACGGGTTTGTATATTTTGGAGAGAAAGAGAATTCAGAGAAGCCGGAAGAGAGATTAAGATGAAGAAATCTAAACGGGATGAAACAAATAGTTTTTGAAACTATACAGCAAAATGGAAAGTCCTGTTAACAAAATTAGCCAACATCTGTCATAATTAGTAAAACGAATAACTTTTACTTCAAGGACTACTACACCGAAGATAAAAAGTTAGAAAAAATTTAAAAAAAAAAAAAAAAAGAATTTGTCCCACTTAAACAATAGAGGATGCACCGTCACATTTATTATGATTTAATGCGCCGATCTGTACATATACAAATACATATTTAAATTTACACTTCTAAATTCAAGTGTATATTCCTGGCATACACAAAATAAACCAATATACACATATATACATAACAGTAAGAATTAATATAAACCGAGAATTCGGATGTGGTCATTACTGAAACAAGAGTGGGCCATTGGGAACGATTACAATAATATCAATACATATCAACAATCCAGATTATTAAATTATACCAATACGTACCAATGATATCGGTTACTAAATAATACCAACACATATCAGTAATACCAAATACTAAACAATAATAATAGCAACAAAGAAAAGTGAACGATGTATTGTACTGATTATAATCTTCCGACAAAAAGACTACGTGGCGAGAATTCCTTGGATCTCGACCAACATTCTCCGGAGACATCCTTGGATATACCTAGAAACAAGTACCAGAGAATAAAAAATGGTAAGTACAAATCAATCCAGTAATATTCACCCGAACCTGTAAAAAAAAAACGTAAACAATAAAACCTGCACTCTCATCCAAGTACAAAACACAATAGTCAATCCTCAACTATCCTGTCGACCGATCTAAGCTTCTTAATTTTGGGTGTTCCTTTACCACTTATCATTGCTTATTTTTCCACTTAAGATTACTTACTTGACTTACTGATTGTCCTTATCAATGAAAACTTCCGTGCAAAAGTGAAGATGTTCCATTAAAATGTTGTCTGTCACGATGACAGGTTTTGTTTATCAATGGGAAGGGAACTTCATTTTTACAGTTTGAATTTCCTTGCGAGGAAGTGTATGAAAAAATATCACAATGGACAACGACGAAGACTGGCAAACATTCGGGGAAACAGAACGAGATTTTGAATCCACAAGTTTCGAATTACTGCATTGGATGCACGTTACTTAAAAGTGTATTCGACTTGTTCTCTCAAAAGGGAAGAACATTTTCACAAATAACAACAAACATATTTATACAAATACGTATATAGATAGATGAAATGGAAATAGAGAGCGAGAGAGAGAGACAGAGATAGAGAGAGACAAAGAGAGTGAGAACATGCATTGAAATATATATATGAATATAGACATATGAGTAGATATACATATATATATACATTTGCAGTTACTTACGAGGGTTATCGAAACAATTGGCCACTAACAAGGATTGAAATTACTTGTCTAACGACCATGCTCATAAACACGGATATTAGGGGGGAAAAGTCCTTTCCAAACCAACGACAAAAAGTTCAAATAAATCTATACGAACCAATGCATATATGTAGGCGTATACATTAATATATAAATGTGTGAGTGTGTATGTATGCATATATATATATATATATATATATATATATATATATATATATATATATATATATATATATATATATACTTGCCTATATATGCATGGATATATATATGTATGTATATCTATACAGAAGCATGTATATATATATATATATATATATATGTGCAAAACGTCCTCCTAAAGGAAGGACAAAAAGTTGAAATAATTACATACAGAACCATACATGCAAACTTGCATATAGATATAAATATTATATATATATATATATATTTATATATATATATATATATATATATATATATATATATATATATATATATATATATATATGTATGTATGTATGTATATGCATGTTTATATTTATGCATACCATTTATATATATATATGCAAACACACACATACATATATATACACACACACACAGATGTAGATATTTAGTAAGCTTGGCCCAAGGCCAGAGGAATCGAGTAATCAATGAAGATCGAGCTCAATACAATAAACGTTATGCAAGACGAGTATACTGAACATCGAGCTAAAGAAGGCAGCCAAGATACGTATATATATATATATATATATATATATATATATATATATATATATATATATATATATATATATGTGTGTGTGTGTGTGTGTGTGTGTGTATGCGTACATGTGAGTACAGGGACATTAATGGGTCATATTTTACCCATCAAATATCCATCTTCCTTCTTTGACAATTCATTCAATTTAGAGGTGAATATTAATCAGGGCAAATTTTTTTACTAAAATCAAGTTTTTATCAACCCTAGCCTCGTCTAAAGAGAATGAGTAAGCAATTTGATCAACGAATATATGTAGAATCATGAACACATGTACTTATAAACGGTGTTGTGTGTATCATCATATCATACACGGACACACATTACATATATATATATATATATATACATATATATATATATATATATATATATATATATAAGAATATATATATATATATATATATATATATATATATATATATATATATATACATATATATATATAAGTTTCAATTCTATGTATTATTGATCATAAATAGTATACTAAAGTGACGTATTAATCATCGGTATTAGATATATTTTAATCCCGTTTATTATATATTCTAATCATATCTATCATATATATATATATATATATATGTATATATATATATATGTAAACTAAGGCGGAAACCGTCGATTCCAACTAAATGATATGAATAGAAATAAAAAGGGTTTTTCACATGTAAGTGGAGGTAGTCAATATAATTTCCATCTCCTTCGGTTTTCAAGTTGATGTTAACAAATCACACAGCATAAGGAAAATACAGAAGCCATAGTTATTTTATTACATCAGATCTTCAAAGATTGCAGACTCCAAAATCTTTCATGAATCTTGCCATCTTCTTATTTGGTCTTCAACTTTGCAAACATTTGCAAAGCTGCAAGGAATTGCATAGAAAATCATAAAGGTGTGTAGATGTTAAGACACAGACCGCCACATTGGACGAACAATGTCAGAGCAGAACCTCGGAGTCAACTTCTGATATGTCCTTTGTTAAAACTAAGGAAATCGCCACACGCTTCGAACAAAGCCAATCTAAGCAGATATCTTTGGTTTTGATACCTTATCTTTTGACTATATATTGATTCAGCGATCTTCATTCAAAACTCATAAAATAATCATGTTTCATTCATTATTTTATACATATATATATGTGTGTGTTTGTGTGTGTGTGTGTGTGTACGCATACACAAATACATATATATATATATACATATATATATATATATATACATATATATATATATATATATACATAAACGTATATATATATTCATATATTTATTGATTTAAGTATTCATATGAATGTATGCATATATATACACACACACACACATATATATATATATATATATATATATATATATATATATATATATATATATATGTATATGTATTGAGGAAGAGATATATAGATGGATGGATAGATAAATAAAATTTAATATGGTTACTAATATATACATATCAACACATACATATGAATATATATATATATATATATATATATATATATATATATATGAATGTACATCCATTGTCAATATATGTATATTTGATATATATTTAATTATCAATATATATATTTAATACATATATATATGTAGATATATATGTAGATATATATGTAGATATATATATATATATATATATATATATATATATATATATACATATATATACATATATATATATATGTGTGTGTGTGTGTATATGTATATGTATAATCACGAATATATAGATATATCATACATAATGGAAGTTTGTGTGAGTGCTATAACAGATATGCAGAAATATATATACATAATAATCACATTTATATTACATCAATTTTGCCATAGCAGCATGAGTCAATGATTATTTCTATATTTATACAAAATACATGTATAACTTTATGTGAGTTAAAACATCATTAAACTAAATTAGGTAAAACTGACATATATTACTATATTCTTCCCTATGGTTGAAATGCTTATGTAATTTTCACTGATATCCGGCGTTACTGATCAGAAACAGGTAGAGAAGGAGAAAACAAGATTTGAGAAGCTGATTCTCCAGGCAAAAAAAAAGCCTCACAATTCTTTCCTACTTCTATTTGTCCTCCTCCATATAACCACGTTCAAAATTCAGCTGAGACAAGTATTTGTCTATATGACCGAGCCTGGACGAAAAATTATTAATATTTTCTATCTATATTTGTATACAAAAACATGAATTAACCTTGTAACTATATATGTATATACATATATGTATATATATATATATATATATATATATATATATATATATATATATATATATATATATATATATATATATATTTATGAATGTATGTACATATATTTATGTATATATGTATATAAATATATGTATATATATATGTACGTACATGATTGTAAAGATATATATTTACATTCATGCAAATATATATGTATATATATATATATATATATATATATATATATATACATATCCATATATTTATATTTATATATATACGTACACACAAAAGCATATATATATATATATATATATATATATTTTTTTTCCATCTGAAGTCTGGATTTCAAAAAGATCTACATTGTATCTACGCATATATAGATGCAAAGAGATGTATACATACATATGTATAGATATAAACAAAATGTGTGTTTTCACATTCAAGTAGATATACACATACATGTATACACATTTGTATATATGTAAACAATAATATCTATATATGAAATATTAATATATGTGCATGTTTATATGAACATACACATATATATGTGCAGTTACTTATATATATATAAATGAAAAATATATATATAGAGAGATATAAATGTACACATTTATATATATATATATATAGAAATATATATATGTGTGTGCATATATAAGTATACGCAAATATACATTCATGTATATATATATATATATATATATATATATATATGCATAGGTATGGATATACGAATCTACATATCTATATACATATATGCATATATATATACATATATATATATATATATATATATATATATATATATATATATATTCAGATGTGAATATCAAATCGTATAGAAATGCTGCAGAAGTCAAGAACCGATCTCATACGTATATAGCATACTAATTTGTTATTCAGTCAATTAAATAAGGTCGCCAGACAATTTAACTCCTGAGTGAGTTTCATTCCAAATAGTTCATCCATATGTATATATATATAAATATATATATATATATATATATATATATATATATATATATATCTATCTATATATATATATATATATATATATATATATATATATATATATATATATATATATATATATATATATATATACACTTACACTCATACAGACGAACATAAACATATAAAGTAAGATGCACATACACAAATATATATAAACATATATATATATATATATATATATATATGTGTGTGTATAAATGTATTCATGAACATGAACGTATATATATATATATATATATATATATATATATATATATATAAATATATATTCACGTATGAACGTGTATATATATATACGCGAACACATGTATGTATATACATATATACATATACATACAAATACAGATAAATATATATACATATATATATGTATATGAATATAAACATCTATATGTACAAATATAAGCGTATATACACGTATATACACATATATTTATATACACATATGTATGAGCATATATACATACATATTTATATCTGACCATATTTATATGCAAACATTTACACACACATATGTAAACATATATATAATTAAACATACATGTATATATGAACATATGCATAAACAGCTATGTATAAATATATATATAAACATGAATACACTCATATAAAGATGTATATGTGTATAACCATGAACATATTTACATATAGAAACGTGTATTTGTATACAAATATGAACGTATTTATGTATAAAAACATTTTCGATGAGTACATTTATATATTCGTACATATTTATGCATATAATTATGAACATATTTATATAGGTGGAAATTATTTATCTAAACTTATATATATACATAGAAATGCATATACGTAGAAGTATACATATTCATGTATATATATACAAATATATACATCAATACATACCATATGTGCATACATATATATACACACATACATACCTACACATATGCATGAATATATATACATATTGATATATATATATATATATATATATATATATATATATATATATATATATTTATATTATCTAAATATCCATACATATACATATATACTCAATCATATACATATGTATCGATATGTATACATTTTCTGTGATGCATGAACATGAATATACGTATATATATATATATATATATATATATATATATATATATTTATATGAATATGCTTATAAATAATCATACATATACTTAATGTAATATATACGTATGCATGTACATGATATATGTACATATATGCATATGCATAATATATAGATACATAATGTGCATTTATACATATATATATATATATATATACACATGTATATGATATTTTTTTATACATAATGTATATATATTTATACATAATATAAGTGTACATGTATGTATAATATATATGCATGATATATTCATATATATATATACATATATATTATGTGAATCCATATTAACACATGTACGTATATACCATATACATATATTACATACATATACATAAATATATGTATTTACGTGTGCATACGTATAAGTATATGTGTGTGTTTTCACACATGATATATATGAACATATATTTATGTACATGTCAACATGAACATGCATACATATATTTTAACTTATTTTAATGTACATACACGTACACATGCACACACACACATATATATATACACGTCTGCAAATTTATATATATATATATTTGACAGTGAAATACATCAACTGATAAGTACATAATAATATATATACATATATTTCAATACACACCCATATATACATACATGTACATATATACACACCTTTATGTATGTACACATGCACACACACACACTCATATATATATATATATATATATATATATATATATATATATATGTATACATATATACATATATATGCGTTCACTTATGTATATATTCATGAATATACTTGTATATTTGTATATGTTTATAAGAATATTCACATGCACAATACACTTATGTTCAATATATATATACATATACATCCACATATATATTTATATATATATACATATATATATATATATATATATATATATGTGTGTGTGTGTGTGTGTGTGTGTGTGTGTGTTATACATAAATATATTCATGCATGATATTTATATACAAATATATATATGTGTGTGTGTGTGGCTGTGTGTGTGTATAATATATGCATGATATATTTTTACACACATATTGATATATATTTCTACACAAATATATATTTTCATAAATATGTAAGTAAACATACATATGTATACATACATGTATATATATATACATATATTCTCACATATACATAGATATATATGTACGTATTTATACGTATGTACGTATATATTCACATATTTATAATTACATACACATACACTTGCACACCCATATGCATATATACATAAATATATATATATATAAACATATATACATATATGTATATATGTATATATATATATATATATATATATATATATATATATATATATATATATATATATATATATATATATAGGGGATGAAATACATCAGCTGATAAGTACATAATGATGGTAGATAACTTAAAGACAATACTGTATACATTGATATATATGCATTAACATCTATATGAATAAAATATCTCTTAGTTGCATTTTTTGTGACTCATTATAAATGTTTAGAGAAGGATACGTACTATTTTCCATCGTCATAAAATTGAAATGTTTATTTCTTTGAGTTATAAATGATTAAAAAATCCACATCAAACTGATCAATGGCTGAAATGAAACTTTCTATTCGAAATTAGTACTAACTTAATCATTTATTGGTTTGCAATACAGCAATATTTGCTGAAATTAAATATCATTTTTACTATTGAATTCATTCTCATCCATTCTGTATATATCCATTTGACTCCAGACAGGAATATAGTTTGGTAGATTCCCCAGATTTTTTTTAAAACGGTCACAAAGTACGTTTTCTAAATACAGAAAGACAAAGGCGGTTTTGCTATTTTTTGAAAGGCTGTCCTAAAACTGTATTAAGTTCAAAATATACGTTGTCGAAGGATGTTTGTTTCCTGATATAGACTTTCATAAAAAGAAACTTTTAGTATATTTAGATTTTTCTTCAAAACATACATCTTCAACAAAGAAACAATTACTTACTGATGTTCT
>OY735201.1:14185793-14243293 GCA_963457665.1 Thysanoteuthis rhombus
TATATATATATATATATATATATATATATATATATATATATATATATATATACTTGAAATAATGAAAATACTTTATCTCAAATGGATTAAAATGATTATTTCCTGTTTTTATTGAGATTTTTTAAGGAGAATTTTAGTAAAGACGCTAAGCTAGATTTTATACCAGTAGTACTAGATGTAATATTTTTCGAATTTCTTAAACACAGCATTGTCAATTATCTCACCGGAGACGTATTCTTCATTCTCGATCTGTCTGCTTTTTTAATAATAATTGATAATAACATTAATAAATAATTGAATGAGGATTTTGGATATGAGATTGAAAACAAACGAAATACGATGAAAGAAATATTAACAAGGATAATTCACCTGGCTAGAATTTAGAATTTCGCTTAAATTTTCCATAATGAAATCTCCGAGAAAAACATTCTCAATGAGGTCGATCCTCTGTAGGTAAACTATGAAAGTTACAATGTAACATAGATATCTGTACCTCACATAATTGAATCACCTTAGCTCGCACGTGCAACAGAACTAATCATTAAAAAAAACATCTAAAATTGTCTTAAAAATAGATATTTTATCCAAAATTATCTTTAAAAAAATACCAGCTCAAGATTTCGACTTTGTTGGTCTAAAAATGTATAGAGACGTCAGAAAGCACTTTTGATGGAAAAAACGTTTTTTAATGGTTGTTCGAGGTGTATCCATACAAATTTTGAAGCCCCCAAAATGTGATCAGGGGTGCCCCCCCCCACACACACACACGCACTGAGGTATCCACATAGACAGTCTCTAAGAAAAGAGAAGAATCTGTAGCCCCCTTGTTCAGTTGGTCAGGCTATTTGTGGGGCTCCGGTGATTCGATAGATAGATAGATAGATAGATAGATAGATAGATAGATAGATAGATAGATAGATAGATAGATAGATAGATGAACACTGTAATAGGTAATAGTGAGTATATTACTTGGATCTCGCAGGTTTCAAGAGTACATCAATGATAAATTTTCAGTAGCGTTTTGATCTTTCACTATTGCGCAATTTGCTAGAAACAAGAGTTTCTTCAACATCAAATCGATAGCCAGATTTCATTAAACAGACTTTTTTTCTTCTAAACAAAACACAAAAGATGACAAGGAACACAAAAGTGAAAAAAAAACGTCTAGTCTATTTCTTTTGTGATATTTTAAATCAGATGCCATAATAATAATGGATATTTAATGAGTTTCAATGCTAGTAGAAAGCTTGCTCCCTGAATTATATTTCCTAGCTTATGTTCAAATATTTACTGGGCTTTTTTGTTTAGTCTGGCACAGGGCCACGGGTCTAAGTCAACTGATGAGTACGGTAATATTAGTTATCGTAATTATACATCACTTGAATTAGGAATTTAGATTGAATACAATAGAAACAGAATGAAATATATACATAGAGACAGATAAATACAAACAGAATGACATAGGTGGATAGATAGAAAGAGAATGATATAGGTGGATAGATATAAACAGAATGATATAGATTGAAAGATGAGATAGATTGAAAGATGTATGGAAACAGAATGAGATAGAAAGAATTGGAATGAGATAGAAACAGAATGATTGAAATAGAATGAGATAGAGACAGAAATATACTGATAAAAACAGATAGATAAAAACAGTATGGTATAGATAGATGGAAACAGAATGAGATAGAAACAGGATGAGATAGATAGATTGATAGAAACAGAAATATTCTGATAAAAACAGATAGATAGAAACAGAATGAGATAGATTGATAGGAACAGAAATATTCTGATAAAATCAGATAGATAGAAACAGAATGAGATAGATTGATAGGAACAGTAATATTCTGATAAAAACAGATAGATAGAAACAGAATGAGATAGATTGATAGGAACAGAAATATTCAGATAAAAACAGATAGATAGGAACAATGAGAACGATAGATTGATAGGAACAGGATGAGATAGTTAGAAATAGAAATACACTGATAGAACAGATAAAAACAAAATGAGATAGATTGATGAAAACTGAATAATATTGATAGAAACAGAATGAGATAGATAGATTGCTAGGTAGACAGATAGATATGATTCGTTATTACAATGATGCAAACTTCCATACACTCCCGATTGAGAGGTTTCTATTTCTATCTTGTCATAATTGAGGTTTACTTTTCTCAACTCATGATAATGCAAAACATTTAGAATAGGGTTTTTTTTTCCAATCATTTCAAATATTTGAAAAAACACCAACAACTCAGATATTTTCATCGACGTTTCAAAATAATTCGCTGATCAAATATAACTCAAAATAAACTAAAAACATTATTGGTTTTCATGGAAAATGAGGCTAGATGAATGTTCCTATGTGTCGTTTTCATATTTTAGAGGCAGAAAAAAATGTTTTGAGATTGCAAATTGAAGAAATTCAATCAATCTTTATTATTCTCATTGGATGGATTATTGTAACACGTTCTTTTCATTCAATTTAATTGGTTTTTGCCGTCATCTTAATTGAAATGCATGAATGGATTTAAAATTAATAAACAAAACGACTAAAAATTGATTTGATGATGAAAACATGTCAAATTGAATTTAAAATTGAGGGATCAAATTTAGTTAGTGTCAAAATTTAATTTTCATTCTCACATTAACATCTATTTTTTTCCAGTCAAAAACATTTTTTTCGAAACAAATTCAACGAAAATGTTCAATAGTCCCCATTGAAAAATTATTTGCTAACACAGGTCAGGAACTTGTTCAAGTAATGGTTCTCCATTTTACCAAAGACAGAGCGCGTTTCATAATTCTACATACTAAAAAAATAAATATTTTGTAAATATAGAATTATACACTGATATACTGCGAGAAAACACATACAGATAAATAAATTTCTAGTAATATACTAACGGCTTATATATATAAATATATATATATATATATATATATATATATATATATATATATATATATATATACATACATATACATACATATATATATATATATATATATATATATATATATATATATATATATATATATATATATGTGTGGATAATAATGGCTTATAAATATATATATATATACAAATATATATGTATATAGATATACACATTATTAGTTTATAGATACATGTATATGGTATATTTTATTGATTTATAGATATATATATAATTCTTATCAAATACTTACATATATATCAAATTTTTATGAATATGTATATCTCTAATATTTATACATATATATAGAAATGATTTATAAATATATAAATGATATACATTAATGGTTTCTGAATATATGTGATATATATAAATGATTTATGAATACATATATATACATGTATATATATATATATATATATATATATATATATATGTATATATATATACATAAATATATATATGTATATATAATAGATTATAACTATATATATATGATAAACATTGATAGTTTATAAATATATGCATAATATATATTAATGGTTTATAAATATACGTGGTATGTGTTGACAGTTTATAAATAAAAATAGAGAGAGAGAGATAGATGATATATCTATTAATGGTTTATACATACATGTATGTAATATATTTACATCAATTATTTATTAATATATATGTGTGTGGGGGGGTATCTATATATATAGAGATATAGATGGATAGATACAGATAGATATAGATATAGATAGCAGATCTCCACATGGGAAAATTCACGTGTATTTCTATGATATATAATTCTGAGAAAAGCATAAAGCCATCTGAAAATTTCAAGTTAATTGTAATAGATTATAATTTTAATAGATATTTTGAATTAATTTTTCTGAAATAGATAAAGTCCATAAAAATTCTGTTACATTTTATGTTTAAAGCAGTAAATCTTTACAGATTATATATATATATATATATATATATATATATATATGTGTGTGTGTGTGTGTGTGTGTGTCTTATATATATATACCCTATGCACACACACACACACATATATATATATATATATATATATATATATATGTGTGTCTTATATATATATATATATACCCTATGCACACACACACGCACATATATATACATATATATATATGTGTTTGTGTCTTATATATATATATTTATATACCCTATGCACACACACACATATATATATATGTGTGTGTGTGTGTGTGTGTCTTATATATATATATATATATATATACCCTATGCACACACACACACACACACACACATATATATATATATATATATATATATGTGTGTGTGTCTTATATATATATATATATATACCCTATGCACACACACACATATATATATATATATAAATATATATATATATATATATATATATATATATATATATACATATATATACATATGATGGAAACAATATCAACTAATTCAACACAAGTTGATTAAGGTTTGCGCTGCAGTCATGTCATATCAGGCCGGTGCATTCATATGATAAAAGGAGAATAGCTCAGAAATTAGCAATATACAATTTTTCTGGGATTTTTACTCCAAATTTGATATAAGGCAATGCAGGCCTAAACTATTGTCGTGTATTACACTAAACTTCCTGCATATACTTAATTAGACCTCGCAGATAGATTTTCAGAAAAAAAAATTCTCCCATTTGTAAACATATAAGAATAGTTCTAGTTTTGGAAATGAAAAAGATTCTAGAAGTCAGGCAAAATCATCTATATTTATGAGTAAATTATTTTCACTACTTCTCAGTGGTGTACTTTTGAAGCAATAGTAGATATAGTTGAGGATGTCTTGTGTACACACTAATATTAAAGAAAACAGGACCAGTCAGGAAAATGCGTATTTGTTCATTATTTTTTGAATTTTTGCAATAACATTAACACACTGAGAAAATGCAGAGCTGCACAATGTTTTATTATTACTATATACATATATATTAATATACGTATTCATACATATGAGACAGATATATATTTTGACATCCTATTGACGACAGTCAACGTTGAATTGTGAAAGTTGATAAATCTGACTGATACAGTGCAATAATTGCCTGGGCCAATAAACTCTTCGACTAGTTGAGTAAATAGTGCAAAATAAGAAACATAGAAGTAATCTCCGACAAGATTTGAATTCGCTTCTCACACCTCAAGAGCCTGTCTTTTACGGACGTCGCTTTGATAACGTCAGTGTCTGAAGCTTTGATGATTGTGCGGAGTACAAATTAGCAGTAATTCTGTCACTCTACGTTTGTGCTTAAACATCAAGGATTCCGTGACTGAATTGGTTTAGGTGGGGTCCATGAGAGATTGGCCTCCGAGGTGTAGGATGCAGATAGTCTCATCGGAAGCTACTTCTTTTATTTCCTATTTTCATGCAGTTTGTTCCAGAGGTCGAAGTATGTATCGATCCGAGGGTGTTGTGATGAAAGGCAGGAACAATAACCGAGTAAAACTACTACTACTACTACTACTACTACTACTAATAATAATAATAATAATAATAATAATAATAATAATAATACGGAAAAGTGGTATCAGCACAAACCAGAGGCAGCCATGGAGAATGGCAACCACAAATTACTCTGGGACTTTGACATCCAAACCGACCACCTCATCCAGACAAGAAGACCGGACTTGGTAATCGCAGACAAGAAGAAGAAGACCTGCTAAATAGAAGACATGGCTGTACCTGCAGACCATAGAGTAAAGGGGAAGGAGAGTGAAAAACTGGAAAAATACCAGGATCCAGCGAGAGAACTGATGATGTGGAACATGAAAGCCAAGGTAGTGCCAGTCATAGTAGGCACACTAGGAACTGCCCCAAAGACACTGAGGGCGAAACTGGAGGAGATCGGGATAAAGGGAAGGATCGCGACTGTACAGACCACAGCACTGCTAGGAACTGCGCGGATACTGAGGAAAGTGCTAGAAATATAAAGACTGCAACACTAATTGTTAAGTGACCTTACAGAGGAAGGGAAATGAAAGCGGGAAGATGAACGACAACACTGGCATGATAGGCGAAGGAGAAAAGAGATGATGGCTGAAGACCTGAGGAAACTTATTGTCACTCAGCCTTCAGCAATGACCACTGGGCAACCGGTGTGAAACTGTAAACCACAGTATTACTGTGGCCTATGAGAACTAGGAGAGAAGGGCTGGAGACTTGAGGAGACTTGCTGTCACTCAACCTCCAGCGGTAACTACCAGGAAACTGGTGTGAGATTGCAAATAATAATAATAAAAAAAATAATAATAATACCAGGACCTGGCAAGAGAGCTGAAGAAAGTGTAGAGCATGAGAGACAGGATAGTACCAGTAATAGTGGTTGCACTTGGAACTGTATCAAAGATCTGAAAGCGTGATCGGAAGAACTGGGGATAAAAGAAAGGATAGAGACTCTACCGACCTCAACACTGCTGAGGTCTACACGAATACGGGGGCGGGGAAGTACTAGAAATATGAGATCTACGACCCCTAGCTGTTAGCAGTGGCCTAACAGGAACAAGAGGAGGGAGAAAAAAAGAGGGAAACAAACAAAAAAAAACACACTGGAAATGATGCTGTAGGTACGAACCATAGCGCTGCTGTGATAAATGAAGGAGATATGAGAGGGAGGCTGGAGACCCGAGGAGGCTTATTGTCACCCAGCCTTCAGCGATGATCACCGGTCAACTGGCATGAAACTGTAAACCACGACACTGCTATGGACTGTAGAGGAGGCCTAGAGACTCGAGGAGACTTGCTGCCACTCAGTCTCCAGCTGTGACCACAAGGGAACTGGTGTGAAAATGCATAATAATGTGGAACATGAAAGTTACAGTAGTACCAGTGATAAAAGGTGCCCCCAGAACTGTACCGAAGACGCTGAAGTTGAGATTGGTGGAACTCGGGATTGAAGGTAGGATTGAGACTGTACAGACCACAGCACTGCTTGGAATTGCATGAATACTGGGGAAAGAGCTACGACCCGAGCTGTTAGCTGTGGCTTAACAGAGGAGGAGGGAGAAAAAGCACCCAAATGGTAGTGGAAGTACGAACCACAGCATCTGATAACTGAGGGAGAGATGAGATGAGATGAGGGCTGAAGATCCGAGGAGACTTACTGTCACTCAGCCTTCAGCCATAACTACCGGGCAACTGGTGTGAAACTGTAAACCACAGTACTGCTGTGGGCTACGAGAGTGTGGAGAGGAAGGCAACTGGGGTAAAATTGCTAATAATGATAATTATTTAATTACAGTATTGTTGTGGTCTGTGAGAATGTGGAGAGGAGGGCTGGAGACTTGAGGAGACTTGCTGTCACTCAACCGCCAGCGGTAACCAATCGGCAACTAGTGTGATATTGCCGCTGCTGCTGCTGCTGCTGCTGCTAACAACAACAACAACAACAGAAGAGAATGTATGTGTGGGATGTTGTGATCAGAAGCAGCATAAAACTAGAAATAAAGTAATAATCATACTAAAGAGTGTATTGACCCAGAGTGTTGTAATGATAAGCAACAATAATAAGATGGAGAAAAACTAGTAATAAGATGATAGCAATAATGGGTTGGATATCAAGCCGGAATGTTGCGATAAAAAAGCAACAATAATTCAACGGAAGAATAGCGTCCAGTGTTTGTTTTGCTAGAAGCCATTACAATTTCGTGTACCTCCCTCCACCTGAAGTCTCTGGTGCCTTCGACGACTCAGTTTAACATTCAAACAACCACATTTGAGAAAAGAGCGCTAAAAAAAATCCCATCGCGGGTTAATCTGCGTTTGTGAAATAAACTTTACTAACCTCTATCCGATGGGAGACTGCAGAAAAGAAGGTTCAATTTTATGTAGAAAATGTAGTATTATTTCAAGTAAAAATAAAATTTCAAATGTTATTTCATATCGTTCACTTAAATGGTATTATTATTCGAATTATTATGCTCATTAATTGTCATTGTTATTATTGAATGTTTGGCTAGAAACAGAGTTAGCTAGTGTCATTTTACCGATAAGAGGCACATATTTCTTGACGACCTTGTGACCATTTTTTTGTAATTTCGTTTTATAGTGGCTATCATACCGCTCCTTTCACTATTTCTATGTTAGTCCGCACATACGCTCATGCATAAACACATATACTTTTTATCACATGTGTACAAACATTCCCATGAATGTTAATGCTTTAATGCATTTATGAATGTACCGATGCACACATACATGTAATAACCATGTGGACACAAGAAAAGAAAAATATATATTTGATGAAATAAAGAATTCTCTAAACAAACACGTTCATGTTTCTTCCCTGACTGACCTTCTTCAGGTGAAACTCGCTTGTAGAAGCCCAAGCTGGGCAAAAACATTAATGTGTTTGTTTAGTGAATCCTTTATTTCATCTTATTATAAGGTCTTCTCCAACTTGATTTAATGTTGCATGTATCGATCACTTTATGAGATAAAACCATCACGCATCGGATATAGCATTATATCATATTCATGATTTGTACTATATATATATATATATATATATATATATATATATATATATATATATATAGTCTTTCTTAAAAGTTCGTGGAATTTCAACTGATTGATCATTTTTCCCATAAGTCAAATTACTCAGCGTTCTCCGTGTCTCGTCAGAAATAACATCAATCAAAATCATTCCACGTGAAACGCCTGTTCCCATGAATTTTTATGTCTTTGAGAAAAAATATTTCGCACCTCAAGTTCTTCGTTCCTATAAGAATAGATGATGAGACTCTAGAAGAGGCTGACAAAAATATTTACCTAGAACAGGTAATACAATTAAAGACCATGAAAGCGAAATAGAAGGCAAATAACAATCGGCTCGAAATCATTTGGTATGAATGTAGACATATTGAAGAGCACCTTGCCAACCTGATTTTAATTCATCAACCGTCTCTCAATCTGTAATTGACAGCCTACCGCAAAAACAATTCTACATAATGCCATGAAATTTTCTGTGAGTACCGATGTTGGGTTTTTTTTAGGGGGGGGGGGGCGTTCAATCTGCTAATTCATACCAAAATTATCCCGTTTTTTACTTTGTTAATTGCGTTATTTTAATAACGTATAATAAAAGAACATTTGGTTATTATCCTTTTGAAAAATCAATACATAAGGGAGCAGTTGTTAATTCGATTTTGTGGCGTTGATTGGTTGAAATAGAAACAACGACCCGAATTTTTAATAAAAAAGAAATAAGATGAAGACAAAAAATTGTCAAATTTAATCTTTAAAATTATTTTTTTTTAATGAATAAATAGCGGTAATTTATTTCGAAGGATCATAAATGCATCCAAGTCCCTGGCCCTGTGATGACGAATCTTATCATAGTATGTCGAAATATTGATTCTTTTAAAAATCTACTTATCAAAGTGTCACTTACATGTATACATGCATTTTAGTCAAAGGTAAATGCTTATAGATTAGCACACTAACATCATTCTAAAGAATGAAATTTAATAAAAATATAACTTGAAATTTCAAAATATGCTTATAGAATACGGGACAATCAACTAAATTTTTTGAAAAAATTTTTCAAAGTCCATCATGTTTCACCTGGAATCTCATGGTGTGTCGCTAGTGACACGTGTACTCTAGGTTCATCATCACTCCCCTAACCCAATCGGTATGGAAGAGAGGTCGAGATATTGAATTGATGAAGAATTGAATTTTGTGTAATATATCTCCCTGAAACAATTTATCAAAGTGGTTGATTTAGCAGAAATATTTTACTCAGAGATCCATCAAGCATGCTAAAGATTTATTAAGCAATAATACGGTCACATTTGGATAATTGTGTATGAGCTTGGGCCCCATGCGCTTGATATGTTAATTGGAATTTAGTTTTGATATTTAAGATAATTAAGAGCTAATTTTGAAATTGGGATATGAAAAAAAAACAAAAAAATTGCTAAATTCAATTTGACAGTTGTGAAAAATATGACTTTGCAACATCCTTATTGAAAAATAATATATATATGTGTGTGTGTGTGTGTGTATGTGTGTGTATGTGTGTATGCAGGTATGTGTACGTGTGCGTGTGCAAATATATTACATGAATATCATATACTAGCTACTAAGTCCGTTTACGTCGGGTTAAATATTTCAGAAGTAAAACAGGACTAAAATTTACAGACAAGCAAAAAAAGGTCCTCCTTCTCTTTTGTTCACCTAAAGGGGAAGAAATTCCCCTTCGTTTTTCACTGCTTCAAAGGATAAAGGTTTACTTTTTCTTCTGACCCAATCCAAAGTCTATCCAAAGGTGAAATCTCCAAATTTGACCCCTTGAAAGATTCTTTCTCCTTGGAAGGGGAGAGTTTCATTTCTATTTTGACCCCTTGAAAGGGGGGTTCCCTATATTTTTGACCCCCAAAAGAATCATATATATATACATATATAGTTACATACAGACATAAAATGAAATAGATGATATGAGACCTTTTGGGGTATGTTGGGCGCTCGTTAGTTTTGCAGGATGTAAAGCAACACTTTCTTTAGCCAAAAGCTTCTTGACCTGTATCTCACAAAAAAACACCCTGTCCAAAAACTTACAATTATTCTCTGCATCTATATTGACACAATCATCGAATTTAAAGGAACTTATAATTTTAGTGCCAACGATTCTAGCCCCAAATATTTCTCCATTTAACGCTGTGGTCTTTAAAGTCGTATTGATTAAATATTACCATGAAGGACCCAACCTCTGCCCCAACCATTCATCACGAAAAATTACCATCGAGAAATCAGTTTTTTTTTCACCCTACTTGATTTTTACCTAAAAATAGCAGTATATTGCCTAACTTATTATCCATTCAATTTTTCTCAAATCTCTTTTCGTGACTTCACTAGCTGATACCCACCTCGATACTCAAATATTCACGTGATATTAGAACACTCTAAAATGTCAAAACTAACTATAATATTAAATATATATATATGTATATATATATATATACACACACACACACACACACACACACAAACACACACACACGCACAATATAATGAGTAACACCCGAGTTGCATAGTAGAATATTACGTCACTAAAACAGTTATTATTAATATTTCTAATGTTGGAAAATACACATTCTTTTGTGGAAACATTTTATATCATATATATATATGTGTGTGTGTTTTTGTATGTGTGTGTGCATGAATATACATATATAGATATCTATGTCGATGAATACACTTATATATATATATATATATATATATATATATATATATATATATATACACATGCATATATATTTATGTATATAAGGATATATTTAAGTAAAAATATAAATATATATATATGCATATTTGTACATACACAAATATATTTTATATTTGTATATGTGTGTGTGCATGTGTGTGTGTACACACAATTTGGCACAAATTTTGATATATATGTATGAATATACATCGATAAAACAAATTATGTACATATATATATATATATATATATATATATATATATATACATATCTATGTATGTATGTGACTTCAGAAACAGATTATATAATATTATTTCGCATAAATACGTGTCTATATATATATATATATATATATATATATATATATACAGTCTAAAAAAGCTTTACAGCTTTAAACACTAAGCATTTTTGTGTCATTTTAGTCACTTTTTTCCCCAATATCTGTATTTGCAATTTATGTAATATTCTCGAGTGTTTTTCCCAGTTTCTTGTATACTTTGTAATTATGGTGCAATGTCTAGATTTTCTCTCGTTGAGATCACCAGTTGTTCACATGTTGTTTCGGAGATTTTATAAACTAAACAGCAATATTATCATGCCACCTCAGCTGTGTTGATCAAACACCACCTCCCCTCCTGCTATGACTTCAATATATAGCTTATGTTATTAACGATATTTGTTATTTTATACAGCGTATAATCATAGTGTATTTATGTATATGAATATGCATATCTGAATATGTCCAAATTTCAAAATATTTTTACAAAGACATTAATACACGTACGTATAACAATATTCTATAATCTGTTAGTATATATATATATATATATATATATATATATATATATATATATATAAAAGCTTATGCAATGCTCTTCCAACATGGAATGGAGCATTCTGTTGGATGAGGAATATATTTAATAAATTAATATATTGCTTAAATTCAACCTCACGGACTGTCCAGTTCCGTGGAGAGTAGAGGGTGGATATCAGCCTCCAGGTTTGAAGCGAAGGTTTCAATCCTGCCTCGTGGTACTGGTTGGGATAATTAATAGTATATAGCCACACTGAAGAGTTGTAATACAACGAAACAGATGTCCGTGGATGACACTATATATATATATATATATATATATATATATATATATATATGAAATATATATACACACAAAATCAAAATACACACTAATGTAGATCTTCATCTTCTCATTACACGCACCTGTGACTGGAATGAGAAAGACAAGATGGAAATTTAAAAACAGGTTTATTCATTTTAATTTCATGTAATATTCATCCAGTTTATGTACCTCAAATATATATACGCGTGTTTGCATGTACGTACATACATTTGCTTATTTAAGTATGTGGAAAATACAGAGAGAGAGAGAGAGAAAAAATTTGCAATTTTGAATACTGTATAATTGTTCTATAGTTATAATCGTTTCTAATTTTTTGGCATAACTTTAAATAAAGTTCGCGTTAAACGACCAATCGATATAATACTGTTGTGCTCAACATTTCCCCCATGGGTCACCTAATATTCTAAAAAAACAACTGTCGAATGGAGGATCTATGATGAAATTCAAACCCTATAATTGCCAGATCACGTGATCCTGAGATGGAGATAATTTCTGATGAGAGGCATCCTATCAAAGGACATATTTCAATCAAGTTCCAAGTAAATCTGAATTGAAACAACTGCAAAATTCGATTTTAAAACAAACCCTAAACACCATTAATGCTAGATCACATGATCCCGATAGGAAGATTTTTTGATAGAAGCATCCCATTAAGCAATACCTTTCAATCAAGTTTCAAGTATATCCCGAAACAGCTGAGGAAATCGATTTTAATTGATTGAAAACGCTATTATTGCCAGATAACTTAATGTTGGTTTTTTGGTGATGTGAAGCATCTCATCAAGGAACACTTTCCATCAAATTTCAAGTAGATCTGACTTGAAACAGCAGAGAAACAATATGGGGATAGATCAACGGACGGGTGCACGGACGGGTGCCTCTGAAAATATCAGCGAACCTCTAAAGAGTTTAACGTTGTTCAGGTGATGATATTAATAACAAACTCAGTTGCACTAAGGTCAAAATCCCTTGCACCATTTAAATCTAGAAGGTAAACAAAACAGAATTCGTTTCTCCATACGATATCATCCCAAAACAACGTGTCTCATTTCAACTCCATTACTAATAGTTTTTTGTAAATGGAATTTGCTAACTTTAGCAAAACAAATCAACCCGAGTTGGATTTTAGAAGAGGGAGTGAATTCGTCATCAGTTTATGCATACATAACTGTCACTGTTATTTGTGCATGACGTCACTCGTTTTTCATCCGACATCGGAAAATAAAGTCAAAACTCTGTTGTAAGAGTTTGACAAAAAATAAAAAAAGGCCTGCTCGACCTAATGATTAATCGGACAGTAATGTCGAAAGTAAGAAAGAAAGGAAAGGCCAACTCATCCTAATGGATAATCTGCCATTGACCTTGAAAGCCAGAAAAATATTTTGCACCTAGTTGAATTTGATCCTGATAATTACTAATGTCTAGCAGAACGCACGAGACGACTGAGTCACTGAAACACTACTGAAAGTTATAATTTATTTGTAATTAAAAATAAGACGACCGGACGAATATCTCAAAATCACGGACGAATATCTACTCCTTTTTAAAAATTCTCATGCTTTTGTATTCTTTAATGATTCTGATATAGTAGCAAAGGTATTTTCACCGAGGTATACATACTTGTTATTACGTAAAAATGATATTTTTCAAAACTGAAATTCACCGTTTACAAAAACAAATACCAAGTTGAAACGTTTTGACATCATGGAATCACTCATTCGTTTTCTCTCTCTCTCCCTCTCTCTCTCTCTCTCTCTCACACAGTTTTGTCCTAAATTCAGACATCTTAGATTCCAGGTATGACTAACTGCAATAATAAAGTCAACTCTGAGGGTTTGTCAATAAGCTGTAACAAGTTCACAAAAATTTCAAAATCTGTCACTTTTTTTACTAACATGGATATTGCAGACCTCTTACATGGGAATTGCCGACCACCTTTGAGAACTGATGGTCTAATCAATATCCTGTGGGCCTTGTATGAGTTCATGCCCTTATTAAAGTTTCATGAATTTTGTGGAGGTGTTATTTTCCAATTTTATATTAACTTTGTACGAAACTACTGATAACTCAGAAAAGATTTGTTCACTTATCTGTGCAGTTTTGAAATGTCCAAGCTCTGTTTGTAATTTGTATACTTGTAAGAACTAACCCAAAAAACCCTGCTGTTCTTTGGGTCGTTTTTTGTTAAGGTAACCATCTCTCGCCACGAGTGCATAAGTTTGAATGATTTTCACTTTTTGTTTAATCAATCATTACATCATTAGAAACTATCAGTCAAAATTGTTGATATAGGTTTCTTTAGTTTCTGACCTGGTTTGCCTGGTTATATATGGCTGTATCACGTGTACAGGTGGGACCGATGGAGCCAGATAGATGAACATCTTATATTCACTGCCTTTGATGTGTCTTTTCTTAAATGTGTTTTGTCTGTTTTTTCAAACCCATCTAAATAGGTTTTTATAGAGCGGCTCAGTTTACAAATAAAGTTTAGGTTAAATCGACCCCTCAATTTATGTCCGGCATCATTCAGGATTGAATTTTCAAAACAAAACAAAAAAAAAGCCAATAGACTTTTTTAGTGATTAGTGACAAAGAAAATGTGAGAATGAAATTATTCATTGATCTCCCTTCTTCCCATTTTTTTTATTGATCACCCCAACAAGGTCATGGTTTGAGACAGTTTCTATTGAGTAACTAGCCAGACCTGTTATATCGATATTTACAAAATTTAGTTGATCAATCTGGTAATAATTCAATCATGCCAACGAAATTGAAAGAAGCATTCACTCGTGTCTGACTGTCCATCCAATATTTCAATGAAATTTTGTGGAAGAATAAACGATGGAGTAAGAAAGAATTGTCTCGATCTGGAGGTGGATCATGGTATTCATCTCAATTGAGAGAATTCTTTTGTCAAAGTCTTTTGTGATAAGTCTGGGGTAGACTTTGTTTTCCTACTACAACAACAAGAAGACAATCCTCACTAAAATGAGAGATGTAAACCAATACGTTAAACCCATATTCCCCTACTTTGATTTGAACTCACAACTAACTTATCACCAGCAGGCTGCTTTAATGATTGAGCTAAATTGACAAGTTTTAGATATTTACGAAAATGCATCACGCAAATATGCATGAGCTTATTTCATTCCTATGAATAAATATATTTCATCAAAAAATATGTAATTTTGCATTCATTCTATGCATAATAAAAAAGTTGCATTAATCATCTTCAATCAAAAGTGAAGTACGAGTGGAGTTTTCCCCTGCAGCAACCAGTCTTGTTTTTTTCCATACATTTATTTTGTTCACACAATATCTCTAAAATTTCTCAATGAATTCCAATAACATTTTGTGAAATTAAATGAATTCAGGGGCAAATCCAGGAATGGTCCTGTGAATCTCACTACTGATACTGCCCAAGTGTTAATTCCTTTTATTAGATTTCTACTGTTTAATTTGGTCTCTAATATATTCCTTATCCTTCTAAGGTATTCTCTCTTTATTTTCTCCTTGATATCTTCCCGTTTTATCGTGTCACATTCAAGGACGCCCAGGTATTTGTATCGGTCTTGTGCGGTCAATGCTCTGATCTTACTGTTGTCTGGGAGTTCGATTCCTTCAGTCATTGTAAGCCTTTCTTTGTGCATTGCCACCATTGCACATTTTTCTATTCCAAATTCCATTCCGATGTCATCTTTTACTTCGTTGAACAGAATCTCAATCTCTCCCCTGTTTTTTGCAAACAATTTTACATCATCCGTGTACATTAGGTGGTTGACTTTTCCTTTTGTTTCGGAAAAATGGTATCCTTTGCTGTTCTTCAGGATTCTGTTGAGTGGTGACTCAATAACCATCAAAGAAGAGAATAAGGGAGGTAAGGTCGTTATAATGGACAAAGCCCACAACAAATCAATGTCGGAAAACATTCCCCTAGATACCAGCTACTATCAGCAATTAGACACCAACCCTAACAAAATAAGATAAAAAAGGCAAAGAAGAGATAAAGACAAAAATACCTAAATAAAAATATTGAAGTAAAAGAAAGCCAATTTTATGGCCATAAGTTCATAAGAGTAAAGAAAGCACAATATCCTGTGAAAAATCATTGACCCCAAAGGTTAGTATACCGAATGTCAAAGATTTGAAACTACACCCTGGCTTGACCAACAGACGAAGCAATGTATTTGACATTATACTAAAACCTCTAAACAAACAAGTCCCAAGCTTTCAAAATGATACGACTGATTTTTCAAGAAAACTTACCAAAACAACTAAAAGCAGTACCCTCTTCGCCTCCTTTGGTGTGGAGTCCTTATACTCGAACATCAACCACGAACTAAGATTAGAGGCTCTGGAGATCTGGCTTAATGAATATCCCTATAAAATACTGAAAACAGATTAACTAAAAATTTCATACTTAAATCCATGCGATTCATTTTAGGAAACGAAACCTTCCAATTTGATGACAACTCTTTCAGACAAATAATAGGGACAGTAATGGAAACCAAAGTTGCACCCACATATGCAACATTAACAATCGGTTATCTAGAAGGAATATTATATACCAGGGCATACGAAAGACCTTGAACTGAACTTTCAGAGACTTTAAAGAATCGTGGACTCGCTTTTTAGACTATTGTTTCTTGATATGGAACAAATCGAACAACTTCTGTGTCTACATAAAATGTCCAATAGCCTACATGAACACATGAACTTTACAATGGAATTTAATGAACACAAAATTTCATTTTTAGACTGTAAAATCATAAAAAACGGAAGAGATATATTGAAAAATTTACATAACAAACCTATGGCCAGTAAAACTTACCGTTTTCTTTTTGTCACCCTAAACACACGAGGGTCAGTGCTCCATTTAAGAAAGATAATATCCGAACGGAGTACTTTGAGTCTTAGACTCGAGGATTTAAAAAAATATCTACTTAAACAAAACTATCCCCCTTAATTAAATCTAGAATTGGAAAAGCCACACAATGAGATAGACAACTATTACTGGCAGTAAACACAAATAGATACAACAACCATTAATCCATTCATCAACATCCACAACCCTCTAAACCCAAAAGTTTTTAGAAAATACAGGAGATCCACTTTCTGAAAACTCTCACATGAACAACTAATTCTTTAATAATTGAAAGTAAATGCTTACCCCCAAATTCGAAGAGCATCTGACAAAAGCCACACTCTCTGGGGAAACAGAACTAGAAAAAAAGATAACCAAATCCAATGGACCGAATTCCAGTTTATGCATACATCTAATAGAAGGATATAAATGTACTTTCAAATGTGGTACAATCTTTAAAATCAAATCCAACGTCACTTGTAACGTTTGGAACATAATGTATGCAATTTGCAACAAGGAATAGATAGAGGGAACATCCCACCTCAGAAAAAGAACCACTGTTCATCGGCAACAAATGAGAGCTCGGTCGATAAGGATGCTCAAAGTTGCCTGACACATTTTTCAGAGTTCTCCACAAGAACCAAAATTTTCAGTTTTCCCTTTCTACAAAATGAATACCGACAAAGTTGCAGAAAGAAGAAAAATGGGAACACGTTTCATTAATTCTCTAAGATTCGCACTGAATTGAAACTGGTTATACAATTCTTCAATTTGGAGTTGGAACCTTAACTCTGACTCCTTTGAAGAACATTACCTCCCTTTCCCTTTTTTTTCAAAATCCTCCTTGTAATGATGCTTTTGAGAAAAATCGTGCTCATTCTTATCAGCATATTACAAGTATTCGAAATCACTAACATACAATTCTACTAAAGTGTGTACACACACATACACATACATTGATTCAGTTATACAAACACTCGTATTATCACTTACTGTCCAAATGTACGATCATACCAAAATACAATTCTACCATACTGTGAAAAAACATATCAAGACATATTGATACTTTATCCCTGTACCTCTTTGTCATATACATTCATATTAGCACTTACTATATCAAAATACAATTCAACCACACTGTAAATATACACATTCACACACATTGATACCTAAATCCCTATACCTTTTCCCCTGAAGGAATTCCAACATCCAGCCCCTCTTCTCAAAAAAATTCACCAACAACTAGAATATTATTACACTTATGAAACTTGGCTTTCCATTTGAACAATTTTATTGAATTTCTTCAAAACTTGTTGCAAGAGTTGCCTACCAATATTCCTACAAATATATGAACAAACACACTCACACACACACGTACACACAAACAAATATATATATATATATATACGCGTATGTGTGTGTGTACACATATATGCATTATATATATGCATATACATATTCGAAGAAATATAAATGTATATATTTTACATATATATTTGCATATATTTATATATATATATATATATATATATATATATATATATAACCGTATACATATATGTACATATACATAACCGTATATATATATACATAAATATATACATATGTATACATACATATATGTTTATATATACGTACAAATACATATATATACATATACTCATATATATGCATATATAAATATATACGGATACATATATCTATATATATATATATATATATATATATATATATATATATATATATATATATATATATATATTTATATATATATATATATAAACATGCATATACATATACAGAAACATACATAAATAGATACACAATTACATATATGTACATATATATACATATAGATATATGCTCATTGATACATAGATAAGTACATATATACACATCTATGCACATATATATGTATGCATGTGAGTGTACGTATATATATACCTATATAAGGTATACATATATATACACACATACATATATATATCTATACATATATATATATATATATATATATATATATATATACATATGAATACATATACATATATTTACATATATATATATATGTATACATATACATATATGTACATATACACATATATGCACGCAAATATATACATACATGTATATATCTATAGATATATAACAACATATACATATGTAAATATTTCCATATACATCTTATGTATTTATATACATGTACATATATTTACATATATGTATATGTGTCTATATATTCACATATATATATAATATATATACATATATTTAGATATACATAAATGTATATATATATTTATATACCACAAATATGATATATATATATATATATGGTATATATATTTTATAATATATATATATATATATATATATATATATATATATATATATATATATATACTTTTTAATTATGGCTTTTAGGTGTCATTGTTTTAAGCCTTATATACATCAATGTATATATACACACAATATGTATATATATATATATATATATATATATATATATATATATATATATATATATATATAATGTAATTTATATGTATAAATTGACTTCTATGGAACCTTATTTGAAATGATCTCCCGTCGTTACACACTTGCTTTATCATTAAATGAGGACAACACGAATAGAATAAACAGAAATAGAAAAGATAGAAAATGTAGCTGCATCAGGAATCGATCTTGCTTCAGCATGTTGATGCATATATATATATATATATATATATATATATATATATATATGTATATATATAAAGAGAGAGAGAGAGAGTTACATAGATATTCCTATTTGTATGAAGGAAAGATTGTTTTACATTATTGAAAAACTTATTTGAAATACAGGTTTATGTATGATACATGTAATGTAAATGGGATACGTTATACATATATATATATATATATACATATGTGTGTGTGTGTGTGTGTGTGTGTCTATATAATACAGATACACAATGTATATGATAAGTATATATGATATGATATATAATACATATATACATTGTATTGTATATATATAAAGATATGATAAACAATATATATATATGTATATAATACACAGTATATGTGGTACAAATCAGGCTAGCAGTATAACATAATATAATAATATATCGATAATATAAAGCCATTTCTGAAACGTAATGGATTTATTTCATAGTGCTCAATACATACACTTGAAGGTAAGTTGATATATATATGAAATACAAGATATATGATATATATTCGATATAATATATGTATTATATATACATTATATTATATGTATGATGCATGACACACAATATATATATATATATATATATATATATATATATATACATGATGTTCACAATATATACATACATTTCTCTATATATTCATACATATATACATGTATATTTCTATTTATATATGTACATATGTTTCTTTATATTCATATAGTATATATATATATATTATAGCATGCTCGTCCAACTCTGGAATGGAGCAATGTGGTGGATGTTTATGTAAATATATTGCCTAATCTGGTCACGTTGACTGTTCAATTCTGCTAAGAGCGGGGGTAAAATACCAGCCTCTGGGTCAGAAGCGAAGGTTTTTATCCTTCTTTGTTGTACTGAATGGGAAGTTTGATTGTCCATAGAGGAATTGTGATACAACGAAACAGGTGTCGATGGATGACACTATTATTTTCGACACACATAAACCGAACCGAACCCTTTATTTAACCTAAAGATAAATAAAGGGTTAGGTTCGTTACTTCCCCACACCTACCAGATGATACCTGATGAAGGCCTTAGAGTAAAACGGCCGAAACGTTGTATGAAAAACAACCAAGATGAGGAAAGACCGAATAACAATAGAAATAAATCATATTTTTCTTTATAGTAAAACGGCAGTTAACATTGCCACAGTTCAAATTTCAGTGTAATATTGGTGTTGAGTAGACTCCTTGCAAAAAAAAAGTCTTGTGCCCAAAAGGCCCATAAAATAAGATCGCTCCTTCGTGCAAACACCGGCAACACTGACAGAAACAGCCCCGAGAATCATATCAATAAACCAAATCGCGCGTCCCTCCTCCAATTTTGAGAGATATTTTCAGATTCCTTCCCAACTGGTTTCCTGGTGAGAGAGGGAGAGAGGGAGAGGGGGGATAGAGAGAGAAGGGAGAAATGGTCAGAGTGCGAAAGAGAGATTGATAGAGAGATAGATATGAACAGACTGAAGTAGATATATATGAACAGATAGGTAGATATAATCTGGTAGACTGACACGATATTTATATTTTCTCACCCGTATTCAGCTTGACCTCGAAAGAATTTTAACTAATATTATAAAGAATTCTTGCGATGGGTAACAATGAGATATCTTGAATAACCTTTTAACTAAAAAGCCACCTACCGTGTAATGATAATTAACAAACAAGCTTTGCATGGTCTTCTGCGAATGTGTTCGATCCAAATTGATTGCTTTTGCCTTGTGTCTAGGTCAGAACAGAATAAGGGGTCAGGTTGGCCAGTTGGTATGAGCCTACGATTCCTATGAGCCTACTTTCCCTGGTAGAGGCAAAGGACGGTCCATTTTGGTGAAGAATATTGGTATTGTTTGGAGGGCAAGAAATGGGGATTATTTATCCCCACAATATTGATATTGATAAAGAGAATTCGGTATACATCACGGATCAAATATTGATAAATAAATGCAGATATTTGAAATTATCTTTTTATACAAATTCAATATATTTATCTACATCTTAGATTGTTTACTTTTAGTATCCCTTATCGGTCATTTTTCACATCAATGGGTTAATAAATAAGGAGTAATTTATGTCATAGAATCAAGGAGAGTAAAAAAAACCCTAAAATAGCTTATTGATGTTAAAATTATGAAGTTCGAAACACTAAAACATAACATTTTAAACAAAGGCATCGAATGAGGCATTGTTTACTCTTGATTTTAAAATGTCTACGTTGTACTCACTGAGAAAATGTTCGGGAGTGAGTTTATTCCACATGAAAGATGTTCTTAAGAATAAGCTATTTGTGAGGAACTTGTGAAGAGTCATTGGTGTATCTAAAAAGTATGGATGTGTTTCAATTGCAGAGTTTCAACTGAAAATTCCCGACCAGGAAAGACGAAGGAATGTGGGTCACCTGAACACCTTCCATGGAAGTAACAGTTGAAAAGTAGCAAATTAACAACATTACGCTGTAGATATCCGAAGAAAAAATCATCCCAATAAATAAATGCTGTTGAAGTGCTTGGAATGAGGAAAAAAGCTCATTACCCATTAAACCATGCATTCGCTTCCGTACTCTATCGAAAATACCCGGTGAAATGAGCCTGTCCATACGTGCGCTCAATATCCCAGGAAAACTTGGCTCTGACAGCAGTTGAATGCTATCATTTTGGATATATTCAATTCTTGTTGATGAAACATAATAATTGTATGTTTTGAATTGTTTCATATTAGCAATTTGGAATGGGGTCTACCTTTTGTGGAAGCCTGCCTGTGTCCAACAAAGTTAAGTTCATTAAACAAAAAAGAGCAAACATTCCAAGTACAGGTATCACCCACTTATTGAAAGTTTGCTTTAGGTCACTTTTATAGCCGCGAGTCGTTATAGCGACAGCGCGCACCACCCTTCTCTTAATCGCACTCTACTCTCCTGTATTTCCCACCAAATCAACCTCAGACGACAGAATATGGATCAGAGTGTAATATCTGCTGCAGTGCATTTTGTGGTAGCTTTGCACTGGTGTAATACCTTGGCCGATAATTGCTTACTGAGGCTCGGTATGGCTAAGCGCAAGAGGTCTAGTATTTATCCTGTGACCTCAAAAAAAACCTTGCCCAGTTTTGGGAGTCCAGTGAGTCCCAGGGAAAGCACCTTCTCATTGCACTAAAAAAAGGACTGGAACAATTTTTTTATAACTTTCTGTTTACGGTACCCCACGTTATACATCTTGCTCTCGTGGGGGAACGAGTTGATATGGATCAGAGTGTAGTATCTGAGCACTCATTGAAAAATGTTACGCAAGCAATACATCGGTACACTTTGCCTTCTATGTATGTGAATTGAAGATACAAAAATGCATGAGAAAGTGAGGTAGCTAAAAGATCTTGGAGGTTTATCGCATGAGGCATACGCCTTGTTATCGCCAATGGCCTTCTGTCGGGATAGATTCTAGATAACCCCAAAGATAAAACAACAAATATGAATCACGAGTCAAGATTGACATGCCACCTGAGTGTGAACTAAGAGAAAAATGAAATTATTTCAAGAATGTTGAAACAAAGATAATGTGTCAAGATATCCACTGCATAAAAATACATAGTTAGAAATGGATAAAAGTGTGGACAAATGTATTTATCATTAATCATAATAATTACGATTACTCTACAAAATTCGTTCACTCAGCTTATTCACGAATCATGTGAATTTATCTATACTACGTATTCAAGTGTATGTACGTGTGCATACATGCGTGTGTTAGTATAGGTATGCATGCTTGTAAATATACGTGTGTGCAAAAAGATCCTGTATATATGTGTATGGGTTTTTTAATTTATTTTATTTGAGTCTGTGTACATGTGGAAATAAAAAGATCCCATTAATCCCGAAAAGAATGGTGTATAACCAATGCATCCTCCCAATAGTCACTTATGGAGCTGAAACATGGAACCTAAGCAAGAGACAGATCCGCAAATTAAGAACCATGCAACGTGCACAAGAAAGAATTATTCTGGGCCTGACATAAAAAGAGACCACAAGACAGTACAGTACATCTGGGGAAAGACAAGAGTCAGGGACATCATAGAATCCATTAAAAATCTCAAATGGCAGTGGGCTGGCCATGTTGCAAGAATGGCGGACAACTGATGGACATTGCAACTCACGACTTGAATCCCCCGAGATCACATGCGCAATCGGGGCCGACAGAATATTAGATGGAGGGACGAGTTGACAAATTCAGAAAGTACTGGCTCCGCGACACCCACAATAGAGAAGTGTGGCGAATCTTGGGGAAGGTCTATATCCAACGACGGACGTTAAAAGACTGATGATGATGATCACATGTGTACGTATATATACTTATAAGGGTTTCTACATATATGTGTCCACTGTAACAATTATATGTATGTGTGTACGTGTACATAAATATATGTATATGCCGTCTTTTACACATCTTAATTCCACATACGTGTGCATATGTGTATATTAAAATTTGTGTACAAGTATGTGCAAATATGTAAGATAACACTTGGTTGTGTATGTGTTAGTTATGTTTACGCATGTGTGTAAGTGTCAGTGTACATGAGAGTATTGTATTTGTGCATGTATAAGTTTATGAGCACGTGTACGTATATGCCTATATGCAAGTGTATAATTTCATGTGCGTGAACATGTGGATGGATATTCTGGCGTGAGAAATCTCGTCAGCCGTTACAGGAATACTGAAAATCTTCGCAAGATATTTCGCCAGCCAGTCCTAGTGAGTCCTAGAGTGATTCGTAATTTATGAAACTCCTTGCACCAAGAGAATTTCTTTAGATAGAAAGTGTCTTAATATCATAAACCATTAATAGCTGGTTAGTTTTCTGAAAGTCCTGACAGGAACTTGTCTTATGTATGCACTGGCTTAACCCGTTTAAACCGAACTTTCGACTCGAAGAAAACCAGATAAATAGATTGTTTTGTCAAACTCAATCCTGGAATTTCCAATAAATTTATATTCACATAAACGGCTGCATAATTATAGAAAGGGGATCGAACGTTTTTGTAAGCAAAGAAACCAGATGAAATATTACAAAAAAATTGAATGCTTTTGTTTTAGGGGTTTATCCCAGGAAAAACGATTTTCCAATATGCCTGACACTAAAGACAAAGGGAACTGCTCATTGTAATCACTTTGGGATAAAGTCTTCCTGATAACAATCACCGCTCGATAACATTAAGCAAAGGATTTAAAAATTGGGACAAGTCGCATTTATTGCTATAGATAAACATTCGTTGTTATCAACTTATTTTCATGTTATTAAATTCGTTATATATATATATATATATATATATATATATATATATATATATACTTTACATGATGAAATTCATTATGGATTTTTTTTGTGATAAAAAAATTAATTGATTTAATGAACTGTTTGAGACGAACAGTTTTTGATAACAATAACCATTTGATAATATTATCTGTAATTATGATAGACAGCTTCCTCTCTATTGAAAAAAAACATACGTCAAAGAAATGGGCCGATGAAAAAAGCTTTCAATAGAACATCAAAGTGACAGCTGACTGCATATTTGCTCCGGTTCTTCTGTCCATTCTGTCATTTTTCTGGGATGGTGAGGCGACGATTATCCAGTATTTCTGTTCTGGCCGTTTGCATAGCCATTTTCCGCCTTCCTGAGTAATTTTAAACACGCCGAATCGCAAACCGCTCATCAAGTATCACTGAAACATGCAGCGTGGAATCACGCCAGTGAGGAGTGGAGTTTTTCATTATTATGATCAATTAAAAAAACCGGAAGTTCGTCCATGTTTGCCCCACTTCGTGACACGCGCTGGCTACCGACACACGTCAATGGAGAGCTCTGTCTCAGTAATTCTCTCTCTCTCTCTCTCTCTCTATCTATCTATCTATCTATCTATCTATCTATCTGTTTATTTAGCTTAGTTTGGATTGGTATTACGTGACATCATCATCATCAGCCTTTTAGCGTCCGTTGTTGGACATATACCTTCCCCAAGATTCGCCAAACCTCTCTATCATGAGTGTCGCGGAGCCAGTACTTTCTGAATTCGTCTAGATCTTACTTTCTGTCGGCCACTGTTTCGCATATGATCTCTTGGGATCCACGTTGTGAGTCGTGATCCTCAGCGATTGTCCAACATTCTTGCAAAATGTCCAGCCATTACCATTAGAGTTTTCCAATAATTTCTAAATCTCGTACTTTTGTCTTTTCTCTAATATTCTATACTGTCTTATGATCTCTCCACAAGAAGTTGAGCACGATTCTCTCATGTGCACGTCGCACAGTTCTCAGCTTGATTGTCAATGTTTTGGTTAGGTTCTACGTCTCTGCTCCATATGTGACTATCAGGAGAATGCATTGGTTGTACACCTTCCTTTTTAGAACCAGTGGGATTTTTCTTGTTCTTCAAAGTTAAGTTTGCTCTACCGAAAGCTTACTAACCTACAGTGATTCTTAGCTTGATTTCTTCTTTTGAGGATTCATGGAGATTCGTTGTCCTGGGTAGATGTAATGATTTACTTTCTTCAACTCAGTGTTTTAGATTTTAAAACACACGACAACGAATACCGAAAATCAACTGCATAACAAAATACCATTATACACCAGTTTTTTTTTTTAGAAAGTAATGCCATTTTTGAGAGGAGGAATAAAAATTCGTTTTTATACTTCAAATATGTTTTCCAAGAAATGTATGGAAAACTTTTGTTAATCTCTAAATCAAAACTTCACCCTAAAAGGTTTTAATGAGCAGTCAGTGGGATATGGTAGGTTTTGTCTTTTACAAGTTCTGAAAAGATGGCTACACAACCACAGATTTTTATTGCCAAGAACGAATGAAGAACGAATATTTACGTTAATTATACCCAACATTTGGTTAACAGAAAAATACACCATTCTTAAGAGTGACATTGTAAACCTACACTCATACACCAGCGACTGAAAGGGTAACATTGTCAATTAATTGGACAATTCTTGAGAAAATGGCAAACTTTTAGGCACAGAATTCGAATTTAGATATTGATTGGGCGTACTCTTTGAGGCGTAATTACCACCCCACCCCATCCCACTTATTAATTTTGAAAAAAATGTCATCCCACACTTCTACGAAAACAAAAATATTTTCTTCATCTTGTCAATACTGTGCATCTTTACTTCCCATGTGCCCCTTTGTTTTGTTCAGGACCTACTAAAATATGTCATATTTCCCTCTCACCGGCTCATTCCAACCCACGCTTATCATATTGGAGCAGATTTCCAACCTCCTTACTTATTCCGTCCCCTGTCCCCTGGAAATCAAGCACCTAATTGCATTGGGGGACGTGTCTGAAATATGAGGGTCTAGGACGAATTCTTCGCCCAAAATTACGACAGAAAAACAGCAAAGATCTCCTTTCAGCCATTGGACTATCATTAAACTTAAAACACCCGATTGTTAGGCTAATATATTTCATTCCAATCCCTACAATAACCCACTCGGCACCTCAATATTTTCAGTTAATCAGATCAACAGAACAAGTTCTTAGTTGCACACTCCTTAAAAATTAGGAAAAATTAGATCCAGCATTACCATAACTGTATCGACCCCAAATCCCAGATTTTCTAAACAAGGAACAAAATGGTCCCACAATCGGCTATGGTTGTGTTCTTGTCAAATAAATCCAATTTTCATTTCATTTCGACGACTTTGTATTCCGTCTTTCAAGCTGTCACATTTATTTCCGAATAACCTAATACAAGTTTCCCACGCTATCCAAAGGAGAGTGTTTCCATTGATAAAAAAAAAACCCTTCACAGTCCAAAATGGCGTAAAATGAAGAATAAATTACCATTGACTTATATGGGATACATTCATTGAGCATTCCCAGACACAAAAATTGTGATGAGGGTTTGGTCAGGTGGCAGGTGTTCAAATTTTGAACCTACTTCATGAAGTTTGCTAACTCTGGTTTCTCAATCAAATTTTGATCTTCACTTGTTTATTCACTGAATCCAACTTGCTCCCATATTTGTTCTCAAATTTTTATTACATTTGTACTTGAGTTTTTTTCTCATAATTGCTAAAGGTTCTTAGAGTAAGGTCATCTAAGTATACCAAAATGACGGACGTGAAATTGATGCATGATTTTATTTTTGATTTAATTTCAATGTTCATTGGGTAAATTTTGTTCGCTAACTTATATTGAAGGCCGGTCTATTCATTTTTGATTGAACTAATGGAACGAATTTGACATTAAGAGACATTCAATAAGTAAGAATATCTTTGGTAGACATTCGAGAATAGTTGCAAAAAAAAAAAAAATAGCACCATTTTCCAAAATGGTGGATTTTCACTATGGTGCCCTAATCTGAAACAATCTTCTTTTTTTCCATCAAATATGGATATATTGTATATCTTTTGAAAGGAAATTTCATGCTGAGTAAAGATTACAGAAGAATCATATGCCACACAGATTCATTTTGAGCTATCTAGTTCCAACTGACATAAACACTTGTGGTAAATATGAAACTATTTGAGCTGCGGGGCAGGGCACAAGATAAGATAGCAAGGCTTTCAACAGCTTGTTTTTTGATTTTTTCATAAAATTCAGACTTAGATAAGATTATTATTATTATCATAATATCTGTACCTTGCACAAAGGAATCACTATATCCCACGCATGCACCAGAACTAATTATCTAAAAGATTATTTAAAATTATCTTTAAAAGAAGAAAAAAATAGATCTTTTATGTAAATTATCTTTTGAAAAATACCAGCGCGAGATTAGGGCGTTGTTGGTCCCAAATGACCATAGAGACCCAAAAAAGCACTTTCTTGGAAAAAAAATTGATTTTTCACCTGGGCTTCCAGAGAACGTCGATGCAGGAAACATAATTTCCTCAACCACTTAGCAAGCTGCTTGTCAGCATGTAGATAT
Source organism: Thysanoteuthis rhombus (assembly GCA_963457665.1). NCBI lineage: Eukaryota > Metazoa > Mollusca > Cephalopoda > Oegopsida > Thysanoteuthidae > Thysanoteuthis > Thysanoteuthis major. The sequence continues at coordinate 14,214,660 of OY735201.1, forward strand.
TTATTGAACTTTTAACTTAATATAAGACTAAGACTGGATTATAGATATATGGAAAGACGCTAGACTGGTTGACAAACTCGATTGGCTGACCGATTCTAGCGAGTTCGGCCCTCACTGGGCGATCCACTTTTAAAGCCACATTCCAGAAGATGTAAAATAACTATAGTAGATGTATGGTATGTCAGACCTTGAAACTTTCCGTGAAACACAAGGCAATGATTTTAATTTCAATATCGCGAATGATCCATGGAGACCCATTGTTCATAGCAATTTTTGTAAGATCGGGATGCTTGCCCGACAACAAAAGCAGATTACGTTTATATTGGATTTTTATCCAAGTGTTCTTCGTTTCAGGATATAAATGTTATAAAAATTGGTTTACCCATTAAACGTGATTGAATAGTTCCATTGACAATGGTTTCAAGTTTTCGAGAAGTTCGTAAACGTACCTATTGTTATGGAAAAGTAAATACAAAGAAAAATAATATTTTAGTCATATTACGAACGGCTTTTGATGATTTCTTTTGATTCACAGTCTTCCAGATGAGTTAGCAATATAAGTAAAGATGGAGCTCACCATCTACTCGTGTTATTTCGTGAACAGCGCTATAACAGACTGGACTGTAACGGTAGAGGCATATAGTTATGTTATCTGACCTGCATACTGTTAAACATATTATATTTGACCAACCATAGTAAATGAGTTTGACAGCATTTTCCTAAAGAATTAAAAGGACCTGACTGTTCTGCTCTTCAACCATAGGAAGAAGAAGATTCAAGCCTTTTCCCGGAGCAAAAGTCCGAAATAACCTTAAAGTGTCCAAGCTGCAATTCAAACTCCATTCTTCGTATCGTTGACCGTTTGGCCATCCCCATTCCAGATATGGCATATGCTTGGCTAAATATAGGAAATAAGGTGTTTTATATTCATCGCTGCACAGTCACACTTATATAGCGTAACCTTTACTTGACGATTTTTCTGTCAATATAGCAACCAATCTATCCCATCACTCCTCACTCTTCTTTCTGACACTTGCTCACTCACTCACTTACTCTCCCTCATTTCCTCTCTTTATTTACTCACCTTTGTAGTAACTTCATTGTTATCTTGCTATTTCATACTCAAGTGTACTTAGGCACACCACAAGAGTTGTTTTTATTATACCATATTCTTCTCAATAATCTCTTTCTCAACTTCCCAAACTATGAATGTTGCACAGAAGATAGCATATCGGTTGGTGCTAGATTTCTGGTGAGTCAGGGTTTGGGATTCACCGTCAGTGATGGGAAAAAGTATATTGAATATGTGATTCTCAACCTTTTATGTACTGGTTAATTCCCAAACAAAAGTCCTCAGATATATTCTATATAAATTCTAAGAGATTTTATTTTAGATGCTCCTACGGATCTCTATAAAACACTTTTTGTCGGTCGGTCCCTGATATGTTACATATCGATTTTCTCTGCTGCATCACGTTGGATTGATATGAAACTTGGTTCCAAACCTTCGAGTGATCAATTCTCAACTTCCTTTTCCTACCGCAGCTAGTAATGCTACCACTACTACTATTGATGCTACTACTTTGTTTGGAATCCCTTTGAAATAGGGACACAGAGATGGTGGACCCATCATTGAGTGTATGTTTCTTGTTTCAAGAAAAAGAACTTTTCAATTTGTTGTAATGAAAGACTCTCTCTCTCTCTCTCTCTCTCTCTCTATTTATTTATATATATATATATATATATATATATATATATATATATATATATATAACGCTCCCATCTTTTTGGTTGAGCACTCTCAAAGTAGGACACTCGTCTACTACTACTATAATGCAATGCTTTTCCAACTCCGGAATGGGACACTCTGGTAGGTGGAGAATTATGCGTAAGTAAATATATCGCTTAAATCGGTCCTACTGACCGCCCAGTTCTGCATAGGTTAGGGGTAGAATGTCTGAAGCTAAGGTGTCGGTCCTACTTCGTGGCACAGGAAGGGATATTGGATAGTTTATAGCCATGCTGAAGAGTTTTACTACAACGAAACAGCTGTCTGTGGATGACACAAACATATATATATATATCAGTTAGATGGCTGTAACTTCCTTCGAAATTAATTCATCAAAATGCAAACATGAGCAAAAGTTACTTTTGAAGAGAAACTCCCTTTTGATGGGTCATTTACGTCTGAAACATTGAAGTTCGCTATATCAATATTCAAAAAGGTGTACCAATCAACTCCAGTAGCGGGGATACGTGGTACAATCCGTTTTGATTAGTCACTTTTCTTGCAAGAAGGCACAAATGTGATTAGTATATTCGTATAGTTGAGAAACAAACTTTCCAGTGGACAGAAGTATTTACTCTAATAGCACATTTTTTTTTAATAGAAATAAAGATTTTAGGAATATAATGACTCCTTGCGTTCATCGGTACAATCAGTTTTTACTTTTCTTCCTGTCACCTTTTCCGATTTTCTTTTTCCTCTGAATTCTTTTTGACTTGTCTGACTTTTGTTTTGTTGCCAAGAAGCAATAACAATTAATCTATTTTTGAAAAATCTTCAAGCGTTCTCTGACCCACAAAATCGTTAGGATTGTGTGACAAGCTGAGTCATTTATGGCCATGATGTTTTGAGGTATATGGGTTTAGAGTTTAGAAGAGAGTGTATGCTGCCTCTATGAGAATTCACTGCAAAACAATTCGACCTTTTTCGAAAAAGTGGGAAAATGGCGTAAGAAGAAAAGTGGGGACTTCCTTCATTTGAATTCTATTTGATGATGTTTTATAAAAAAAAAGAAGCTAAAAAAACCCATTTCTTTGGAAGAGTCCATTGTTTGAAATGGTAAGTAGGAGATACTTTTATCACAAAACTTCTTACCTCTAAGTAAAAGAGACAGAAGGAAAGAAAGGATGAATGAATATAAGTTGATGGATGAAGTAAACGAACGAAAAACAAGAGAACGAAAAAAAGAAGAAAAGATGAAACAAAAAGACCAACAAAAAAAAGGGGAAAACAAAAAAGACAGAAAAGAATAAGAAAAATAAAAACAAACTAAACACAGATTCAAGAAAAATAAAATGAAAGGCAGAAATAATATAGATCATTCAGTCAAATGGTAGGCGTTAAGAAAGAAAGGAAGAAATAGAAAGAAAGGAAATATAACGAAGGGAAAAATGAAAGAAAATGGAAGAACCACTGATATGATTAAATAAATGAAGGAAGCAAACAAGAAAGAAAGAAATGAAGCTGAAACGAAGAACAAATGACTAAAAACAAATAATCGTTTACATAAATAGTAGAAGTCAGAAAGAAGAAAATAAGAAAGAAAGGAAGAAACTAAGAAAAGGAAAAAAAATGAGAAAATGTTTCTGTGTATCAGTGATGATGGCCGATGCGAAATAACAACATAGTGATCGAATAAAAATAGAGAGAGTGGGAGGTAGAAAATGGAAAGACAGATGGGGGTGTCTGTCGATGTGAGACAGAGACAGAATGGGCACCATTTGTATTTCCTTTCTGCCCCGCACTGACATAAGCGTTCCTATTAATCAGAATGCAAATATCCTGAACAGATTGTGGCGTGTAAGAAGGCGCACAAGTAGCGAGAAGCTTGTCCCACTTCCGCTGAACACTCCCGCTCCCCTCCTTAGTTGCCAAGGATGCCATCTCTGTTTATTTGGCTCGAGCCTTAACTACGACCAGCTAAGTTCCTCTTATTTTATAACCTTTACACCAAGTTCTGTTCAGTGGTTGCAGTGATGGCATTCATAAAGGCATATGCCACAAATCAAATTAGTTTGGCACAGGCCACCAGAGTAGGATAGCTAATAAGAATCGAACTCGAGAAATAGTCTCGAAGACTAATATGCCAACTAATAACAGAAGGCGTCTCAGAGATAATACTTGTATAATCTCAATTTAGCAACGATGTTGCTAACTTCTTTTTTTGCTGGTCAACTATCGTTTTCTCTGTGTCTGTGACTGTGCTGTTATTGGTAAATACAGCGAGTCTACCAGTGATGTTTGTTTTACCCAGATCTGGAGGGGGGGGGGTCCGATGCCTATCTGGGTTTTCCTTTCGATACCTGTCTGAGTTTTTTTCCTTTAGAATTAAATGAAATCTAAATTTTTTTTCCATACATCAAAGTTTCAAGCTTTCCACTACTTAAATCTATAGAGTAGCAATCGAAAACGAAGTTTTGGTTTTAAAAGTATTTCACATCATGAGGACTCTGCACCATGATGTATGGAAAAATGTATATAAAATTTACGTGCATCAAATTTTCGCAATATGGGTTTTGTCAAATTTATTTCATTGCACATTATGAAACTATAGCACATTTCTGCGCAGGACGAATCGACACTAGCAAATTGGTGCACGACAAATCCATGCAAGGACAAATCAGTGCATGGACCAACAAAAACAAACTAAGGAATTAAAACAATTAATATAGAAATCGAATCTCCGTGACCCCCAAAATGGCCCCACCAAACTTTCAAGTGGACTACAGATTCTTCTCTCTTTGGCTGTTTATGTCTATCTCATTCTTTGTCTGTGTGTGTGTATGTGCATGCAGGTCTCCGAGTGCTCCTGGTTATATTTTTGATGCTGCAACAAAGAAGTGAATCCATGCCTTTCCAGAGGGCATTAATGCGGAGTGACTGTAAACAGTTAAGTCACTTCACTTTTTTATCTGTACTTATGGAAGAAGAAAACAGCTTATTTTTATATACTAATGTAGGACACTTATTAATTAGTAATAGTTATGGAAGATAAAATCACTGCGTAATGATGTTGTCATCAAATGATGGTTCCTGATGTGAATATCTGGATCAAAAATGGCTGACTGTAGACTTCCACCTTTTTCCTCAAACCTATCTTTGTGACATCATGCGTATTTGGCGGCAACTTTAACCTCCTATATACTCTTTTTTTATTCATCCACAATAGTTTATTAGTGAGAGGTTCAATTTACGTTTATACAATATCCGTTAATGCTAAATTGGCTTTTTGGTTCGTATCGGTTCGGACTTTTGTAAATACAGTGTAACTAAAGTCAAGAGTAATTTATTCGTTGATCGTCCCGCTTTCAATTTTTAATTGATCATCTCAAACACAGCCTGCTGTCAAAACAACGTGGTCACGTGACGGTTTCAAAACTGGTTTTCAACCAGACCAGTTTATTTCCTTTCAAAAGGACTGCATCCGTTTTTTACTTGAATCTGGAACAGAACTGCCAATATTTATCAGCCTTCTCCTCACCTGACACATTTTCATCTGATGAGCTATTCCAATAATCATTTTCTATAGAGAGAAACTGAACCAAATGCATTCTCGTCACATTTCCTTGTGCTCACCTCTTTCAGCAAACCAAACTTCTTTTTTTTTTCGCTCAAAACTTTCCTTATCGTGCGGATGTGGGGATTGCCATTTAGGCTTTTGATTATTGCATTCTATTTCCGCGGTTTCAGACTATCATGAATTGAATACCTTTTTGTAAACTGATAAGTTATCTTGGGAGGAAAGAGATTGGGAAACACTAAAACAATCGAGGAAACTCCTCAACGATTACATGTGCCATGTGCTTAGGAGGATAGACAAATCATGCGTCACATTTCTTTCTCTCTGTCTCTTCCTCCTGCTCCAACATTACATATATATATATATACATTCATATATATATATATATATATATATATATATATATATATATATACATATATATATATATACATATATATGCATATATATATATATATATACATATATATATATATATATATACATATATATATATATATATATACATATATATATATATATATATATATATATATATATATATATATATATATATATATATATATATATATATATATATAAGTTCACGAGTAATGAAGACAAAGCAGTTGTATAAATAAGTGAAAAAAACTATAATTTTTATTCTTTCATATTGTTAGGTTGAGTTGACGGACATATTTCCGCATATTTGCCATCATCAGTATGAGGTGATATCTATCTATCTATCTATCTATCTATATATATATATATATATATATATATATATATATATATATATATATATATATCAAGAAATAGACATATGTGTTCAGATAAAATTATTATAGATTGCGTTAATTTACACAAAAACTTATTTGAGATGTCCATTTCTTAGTACATAACTGTGGCGTTGAAAGAGACGAATAGAGGAAAGAGGAGAATTTGGTGCAAAAGCGGTTATGCAGGCCTTTGAATTACTGGCGGCTGTTTGGCTCAATTGGGAAGAGTATCACTATGTTGAATCGGCAACCCTATTGGTGGGAGGTTCAATTCCTGCAGCAGCTCCATTTTCTTGAATTGTTCATTCTATTTACTTTTTCTTGAGCGAGTTATGTATTAACCGTGTGATGACAGGATATTATCTTAAATGAGTTTCTATATAATATAACACAATTTATAATCATATATGTATATGTGTCTTCACTACAAATAATTTTGTTCTTGACAATTGAATTAAGTGTTTATAACGCTTCTATAAAACTACTGCATTACTTTTTGAAGCACTGTAGGTATATAAGGATATCTCCTCTAGTACATCGTGGACATACAAAAAAAAGGAAAATTGAGAAGTGGGTATATACAATACTCCTGCTTACTTCTAACCACTGTTTTCAAAATAGTATCCTTCTTTGTCCATAACTCAACACTCTGCCATTGATCAAATCACATAGATTGAACATTATACGATGACAATTTCAGATAAAAATTCAGCGAATGAATATATCAGGTTACAGATTTATTGATCCATTCTTGTGTGGGGGGGGTGCGTGTGTTGATAGGTAAAGATCTCGAACCTCATTTATTCACGAGGTACCAAAAACTTGCTCGATAGATCAGTACCGATCATTGCTTAGTACTTCACGAGGCTACAAGCGTCGAATACAACAAAGTAGCAATGGTCTGTGAACTTAGCTTTCAAACCACTACACCATTGTGATCATCGTCATTATCATCATCAACTTTTTAATGTTGGTGGTTGGACATAAATTTTACCCAAGATTTGCCAGATCTCTCAATCGCAGGTTTGGCAGCGTCAATATCTTCTGAAACTGTCCAAGTCGCCACGCCATCTTTCGTATATGATCTTTGGGGATCCGTGCAATAAGTCGTGATATCCATCGGTTGTCCAACACTCTTACAATATGGCCTACGTACTGTCATTTGAGCACAGTATATAAGGGAGAAAACGGGTATCGGTGACATCATAGAAACTACTAAAAAATACAAATGGCAATGGGCAGGCCATGTTTCAAGAATGAATGACAACCGATGGGCATCACGTCTCACAACATGGATCCCCAGAGATCACATAAGAAACCGAGGCCGACAAAACACAAGATGGAGAGATGAACTAGACAGATTCAGGAACTACTGGTTCTGCGACGCCTAGGATAGAGAATTGTGGCGTATCCTGGGGAAGGTCTAACGACGGGCGTTAAAAGACTGATGATGAATAGATTTTATGATATCCTATTTTTCTCTAATATACTGTTCTATCTTGTGATCTCTCCAGGTGATGTAACGCACGATCCTCTCTTGTGCACATTGCAGGGTTCTTAGTTTGAGAGCCAATCTCTTGGTTAGCTTCCATGTTTCACCTTCATATGTGTCTATTGAGAGGACGCATTGGTTGTAGACTCTTTTCATTAACTAACGGGATTTTTTTTGTCCTTGAATATTGAGCTAGCTCTACCGAAAGCTTGCCAATGTAGGGGGATTCACCGTTTGATTTTGTCTGCTTTTCGAGTATATCATGGAGATAAGTCAGCGCAAAGTATGGAAAAAAATAAACACTTAAGAAACTCACCCGATAGATATGGAAAAAAATCATTTGCATAATTGTAACAAAAATAACTTTTCCTACAATTGGCCACTTAATAGATAAATAGCAGAAATTCCTTGAGAGTATGACAATGTATGAATAATCGTTGGAGATTTATATTCCCTGAAAGGGTTTTAATACCGACAGAAAAAACAGGTTGCAGCGTGTGATAAACTTTCTTTTATGAGATTCTCACAAGACTTTTTAGCAGGCGTGGACATTTTACAAGGAAAATAAAGTTAAGACGTGATATTGTACATAAGCTTACAGAGATTAGATCTATGAATATATACTTTTATACGTTTTAATTCCTTAATCTCTCTATTATTATTATTCGTACTCATTGAGTTTTCACACCAGTTGTGACTAGTGGCTTCCATTGAAGATCAAGTGACAACAAGTCTCATCAATACTCGAGGACTCTTCTCAGTATCCTAGCAGATCTCATTAGTGCTGTCTTCGGGATTGTCCTGGTTCTTTCCAGGTTTTCCAGTTCTTCCAACTTCTTTGCTAGGCTCTCCAGGATTGAAACCAGGGCTCCATCGATGATTGGTACAATTCTTATCTTCATGATCCATGTTTTTTCAATCTTCTGGCGGGGTCAAGATACTCATTAAGCATTTCACTTTCTTTCTGCTTACCTTTGTTCTTTTCTTTTTGCTTAGAAGTTCAAGATCTGGTCTTCTGGTTTGGTATAAAAATGCTCTGAATGAATTTCAATGGAATTTTCTGAAAGAGTTGTTCGTGGAGTAGAGAAAAATTGGTTAAATTTTGGAGCAGATCCAGGAAATATTTCTTATTGAGTGTTATTTTTCGTTTTTTCATGCATTTAAGCATTCATCCAGGTTCGTCCACACAATATATCCCAAAATTTTGAATGAATACCATTGACATTTTTTTTTCACGGGTGAGTCATATGGAAGGATTGCTTAAATATTTGCGTGGATTCAGATGCTTTGTATCGTAAGAATATACGTACTTATTTTCACTCAATTTTCATCGTCAATGTCGGTGACAGAGACATGCAAAGTCCAGTTACAAATAAAATGACAACATTATGACGCTAAAGGAGAAAGCAATAATCATCGTTGTATTTTGGCACCGACTAAATTTGAACCTGATAAATATATGTATGTGTGTGTATAGAATGAAAATATATACAATGAATTCTACTTATTTTTAGTCATTTCTCTATTCCAATAGCGCTCGATACTTTGGGAAGAGTCAATATAACAAATGTTGCCTATTACAATGGTTGATCGTTGTTTCACGATACAAGGTTTTCAAACAGACGATGTATTTCTAGTTACATTCCGTGTTTAGATATCTGATATATTTACTTTTACTTTAGATTTGAAATAACTTCGTTAAAGAAATATGGCGTTTCCTCCTGTGTCTTGTCACCAGATAACATGATAATGTTTGTGTTTGAATAACTAGAAATATGATAGCAAGATTGAAGCGTTCATTTATTTATAGAATTTCTAATGTTCTAGAGATTTCTTTGTGTCAGGTTAGTTTTTATCCCTCTTTTTTATTGAAGGGTATTATGTATCTAAGATAGTTTTTGTTTAATTAATATTAGATTTCCATAAAATGTACGATTAGATAAATGAAATGATGCGATATATTCCCAAAACAAATCTGTTTTGTACTTCAATGAATTTACCCCATTGAGAAGTACACTAAAGTACGAAATAGACTTGTTTGGGGAATACATCTCATATTTTCATTTATTTAATTATATAGCTCTATTATTAACATTGCACCGAATATTTTTAGAGACAACGGCACATTTTCCCTAACATATATATATATATATATATATATATATATATATATATATATATATATATATATATATATATATATATATATATATATATAAGGTACTAGTATTCCACAAGAGGGGTTCAATAAGTGTAAGAGATAAGTAAGATGTAAGAAGTAAGAAATAGGCACAGTGATTAGAGATTATTTCATATCTAATTATTTGGGTATTTAGTGAAAGGTTTGTATTCATAGTTGTAAATTTTCAGCTCGCAGCAGAGGTTTCTCTTGACCAGTTTCAAGGAGATTTTCCAAAGAGAAAATAGGGATCGAGAGAGACAGTCTCACTTATCTGCGGTCAACCCCTGGAATAAACAGTCCATAAGCTTTTCTTGATAATTTTCTGGCAATATACAAAAAAAAAGCCGTGAAGTGATTCCTATTAGTGAAAAAACTCGAATTGAGAGGGAAAGAAAAAAGTCTTATAATGAAGTTTTTGAACCGGTTTCCTGCCAATCATTAGTAAAGATACCTTAACAATTGGTACATTGAAAATGGTCGAAACAGCTGTAACATGTACATCAATAAAAACAATACACAAGACCGAGGGTTTTTTAAGCTTTAAATAAAAAAACATTTTTTAAATAAACATTCAAGAACACTGAGACAAAAAGAAAAGAAATTATTTCCATTTTCAAAATTTATGGTATTTCATTATAAGTTATCGTTATTATTATATCATTGTATCTAATCTATATATTAAACTTTATAATAGCTATGCGTATAGGAAGAACATGGTATGTATAAGTTTAGTCTTCCGTGTTTGGAGGCATTCGCTGGAGGGTGGGGGCTTGAGATGTATATATCCTGCGGATAAATGGCGAGGGAGTGGCCTAACTGTACTTTCCAACGGTAACATAGATCTGGGTTGAAGCCTGGCGGAAAGGCAGTTTCGAATGTTGATTTTCTAGGTAGACATACCAGTTCTCATCTTCGAACACAATATTGGTTCACAGCAATCGAGCACTTAGTAAGGTTAGAACTTTACATGAGCGAATGACGTGCGAGATAATAGATATATTCATAGGACAAGCGATATATTTTTTAATATTTTGTGTCCATTTTTTCCAATATTTTTATGATTTGAAAAATCGATACCACCGCCAATATAACTATGAGAAATAATGACCATTCCCTCTGTATCTACAGCTCTGTCAAGAAAGTGATGAAGCTGATAACAAAAAAGAATATTTATTATCAACTTAACGTCGAATCAAATTTTATCCTCTTCAAATTTGTTCCCTTTGGGGAAGCACCACATCTACGGAAAGGTTATTCACACTCCTGGAAACAGTGTTGGAAGTCTTCAACTGATACTTCCCAAAGTTGGTTTGTCAAGACCTGTTGAAGGTCCCCCCCTCTCTCCCTCTTATTTTTCTCATCCTTAGACCCTGTCTGCCTCTTAACCTCTTTCCCTCTTACCTTTCATATCCTCACCTCTTACCTAACTATCCCTCATACTCTATCACTCTTTTCACTTTAGCTCCCCCTCTCTCTCTGTCACTGTCTCTCTCTGTCTCTCTCTGTCTCTCTGTCTCTGTCTGTCTGTCTGTCTGTCTGTCTGTCTCTCTCTCTCTCTCTCCCTCTCTCTCTCTCTCTCTCTCTCCAAACACGTATTATTGAGTTCTGAGTTTATTTTCGTATAAGATGACAGTGACCAAACCAAAAGTTAAATGACACAGTGATGTACGTAAAAACCAATGAATTCACTCCCACTTCTAAAGCCCAACTCAGATCAAATTGTTTTACTGAAGTTTACACCTCCCAGGAACCAGGACAATTAGTTTGGGCATAATATTGTTTGGAGAAATTAATTCAGTTTTGTTTACTTTTTAAATTTTAATGAAAGAAGGAAGTTCGACCCTTGCACAGCCAATCTATTCCTTCATCCTTTCATCTACTCACTTTCTCTCTCCCTCCCCTCTCTCTCCCCCTCTCTCACTCATACATCACCATTTCCTCTTTATTTCCTTTTTGTGTCACATAGTTTCTTCACACTTCTCTCTTTTCCTTTGATATATCTTATCTTGGTGGAGTTGTGAGGAGGTGTGACGGTTTTCAACACAGAAAACGAAATTGGCAAACTGAGTTCGATTTCAAGTACATTTATTCTCCTCTGTTCCATCATCTAGACAATAAATGTCTCAACGCTGGTATACCACCAGGGCTGACAGTAGAGAGTAGGCAAGTGACGAAGCTCTTACACTTATTGTCAACTCTGACAGGGGCCATTCTTCAACTCACCCTCCCTGCTCTTTCATTGCCCCTCTGTCTATTTCTCAGTTTTACTCCACTCTCTTTTTCTTGAATGTAAATCTAACAATTGAGTTGCTTAGATTATCTAGCATTTCCCCCAAACGGATATTCATTTTAATTGTGCCATTCTTCCCTTATTGTACGGTAAATATGCTGTTCAATAAAGTTAAGGGATGGAGGTGTATATGAAAAAAAACATTTAGCTCGATAAACATTCTGCCTTTCCTTTATTAATACTAAAACTAGAAGTCCTGTCGGCAAGATCAGAGACTCTCGTAAATTACGTCGATAAGTATGATGTCTTTTTCTGAATGGGCCAGGGTGGCTAAATTTCTTTCAAGATTTGAAATTTATTTTTTGATTAATGTGCGAACAAAGTAAACACATCTGGCTTGCTTTGTGATAGGGGTTTCGTATTTACCCCGGCCAGGTAAAAGCCGGGAGATTGAAGTCTGAATATCAAGACTTGCGGGCTTTTCTACCTCAATTCCTACCTCTGATTTGCTGTCGTCCTGTTTGAAGCTGAGCTCTAGTAAATAAGGAAAGGAGTGATTCCTTGTCACCAAATATATCTCTTGGACTCCGTACATATATAAAAGGAGAGGTTGATTTTCGTAAAGTGATGTTTAGTTTGCTAGAGTAGTGAATTTGATCCACACTGAGTTCTCTGCTACCCATGCCTTGTACCAGACTTCACTTTACTGGAAATACAGGAAAATGAGATATGATCTATGGCGAATTAACTTCCTCTACTCATAAAATTTTGAAATACCAAAGATACAAATATCTGCGTATAACATTTTACTGGATAAATTTAGCCTTGCCTAAATCTTTTAAGCGAGGGTGGGTGCCTGCCTGCCTGACGTGGAAATTAACATTGGAAATTCTGATTTTAACCTAAGCTCTAACGCTGACCACCAGAAGGAAATATGAAACCACCACTTTTACCAAGACCAGCTCGGTCATCATCTCGAACATGTCATGTTTTATTATTTTTATCTCTTACAATTTTGACATCAATAAGCTATTTGAACATATTTCACTGGTCACCACAATTGTATAGCATTAAAAAATCCGTTTTTACAAACTCTTCGATGAGTGAAGTGGCCAAAAGGCCTTGCTAAGCTGACCAAAATGTAAAGAAAAAATGTATGTGTACGTATGTGAGTGAATAAGAGTTTTTGAATAAAGATGTGTGCATTCACTAAATTACTCCACGGAGAAAAAGGGGATATGCTAAGGAAGAGACAGATTGTTTCTGAGTGAACTTAAAAAGGATATTAAGCTCATAATTTGTTCTTTATCAAATGTATACCTTTTCACGTTTATCGTATCCAAAAAAAAGGATTGAACCATATGAAAAAAAGTCTCATTGAAAAGTAACTCATAAATCAAGGGGCGTAATACAAGACACGATCACGTAGGTGAAGTGGTACAAATTGATAAGAACTCTATATTCAGTTTTCACATTTATTATTTCCTTTTTATCAAATAAATCCAATATATATATATATATATATATATATATATATATATATATATATATATATATATATATATATATATATATATGTATATATATATGTATATATATATATATATATACATATATATATATATGTATATATATATATATATATATATATATATAGAGAGAGAGAGAGAGAGAAGGGGGGAGAGAGTGGGAGATGGACATGCTGGACAAAATAGACTAAAGACGTATCCATAGACGAGAGACTGATATCGATGGATAAGAGACAGACAAGAGACAAGAACATATTAGAGATAAGTAGGCATGTATGAACTGCTTACTGATCGAAACAGACTAAAGACTGGCTGAGAGACACATATGACAACAGACAGACGCACATGAACTGACTATAGAGAGACACACATGAACTGACTACAGACAGACGCACATGAACTGGCCACAGACAGACGCACGTGAACTGATTTCCGAGTCACACTTGAACTGACTACAGAGTCACATATGAACTGATTACAGACAGTCACACATGAACTGACTACAGACAGATCCACATGAACTGACTAGGGATAGACAGACCCAAATGGACAGACATACATATATGGACAGACGTACTAAACTGAATTAACTACAGAAAGAAGTATAAGAAAGAATTCAGACAGGCTAGGGACAAACCCATAAGAACTAACTAGACGGACAAAAACAAATTAGACGAACATGCAAGAACAGACACAAGACTGGTGAGTACATAAGAACAAACTAGAGACAGAATCGTTAAAAGGAGATTATCATCATTCTCTTCACGTCCGTCATTGGACATGGACCTTCCTCAGGATTCGTCACACTTCTCTACAGTGGGCGTCGCAGAGCAAGTACTTCCAGAATTTGTCTACCTCGTCCCTCCATCTAATACTCACATGTGACCTCTGGGGATCCATGTCGTGAGCTGTGATGTCCATTGATTATCTGCCATTCTTGTAACATGGCCAGCCTATTGCCATTTGAGATTTTTAATGGATTTTATGATGTCATAGACTCTTGTCTTCTCCTGGATGTATTGTGCCGTCTTGTGGTCTCTCCATATGTGGTTGAGCATGATTCTTTCATGTGCACGTTGCATGCTTCTCATTTAGTGGGTCGGTTTCTTGGTTAGGTTCCCTGTTTCAGCTGCATAAGTGACTATTGGGAGGATGCATTGGTTGTATACCCTGCTTTTTTGAATTGATGGGATCTTCTTGTTTTTGAAATTAGAGCTTGCTTGCCATCTTAGAGTGATTCTCCGCTTGATCTTTTCTTCTTTTGAGGGTTTTATGTTGATTCGTTGTCCTAGGTAGATGTAGTGGTCTACTTTCTCTAGTTCGGTGTCCTCGATTTTGATCTTTTTTGTTCTTATTTCTGACATGATTGTTGCGCATGATCTTCATCTTGCTTATGTTTATGTGTAGACCAACTTTCTTCTTCATTTAGTTCATCTAGTACGTAATCTATTTCGTTCTTCGTTTCGGAGTTGGGGCTTTTTCAAGTCTATCTCCTATTGGGTCCCTACTTGAAAAAGGTGTTCATGATTTTGAACCCGTTAGCCGTTGCGAAGTTTACAAGATCTTTTCCTCTCTCTTTCCGTACTTTGTATCCGAATTAGCCGATGCAATTTTCATTTCATTCTCCTTACTGTGCGTTGAAGTCTTTCATGATGACATTTAAGTATTTTCTAGTGTCTTCGAATGGGAAGTTCAAGTCATCATAGAAGTTGTTTATTTCCTCTTGGGTTAACTGCGAAGTGGGGGCGTAGACTTGGATGATATTCAGTTTGTAACTCTTGGTTAGAGGTATGGTGACGCAGGCTATTCGGTCAGAGACGACTTTGAAGCCTGATGCGTTGTCTTTGAGGTCCTTATTGATGAAAAAGCCTACTCCACTTCGTATTACTTTCTCTTTTCCGTAGCCGTAAGGAAGATGTTGGCTTATCAGTTCAATTAATTCTTCTCCGGGTCATCTCATCACGTTAATGCCAATAATGATCCATTTGACGTTTTTGATTTCATTTTCTAGATTGGTTAGGTGCATGTCAGTTGACAGTGTCATGAGATAGACAAATGGGCACATAAGAACAAATACAGACATGTTGGAACATAAAAGCAAACTACAGACAAACAGATGGGCACATAGGAAGAAACTACAGAAAAACATTAGAACAAACTAGAGAAAGACAAAAACAAACAAGGCAGACACAGTGGAACAAACTAGAGACGGATGGATACATAAGAATAAACTAAAGATGGACCAACAAATGGATACCTAATAATAAACTACTGACAGACTGGTGGGAACACAAGAACAAACTCGAGACTGTCAGATGGGTACATAAGAAGAAACCAGAGGCAGGTTGATGGGCACATATAACAAACTAAATACAGGCAGATGGGCACATAAGAACAAACTAGAGACAGAAACATAAAAAGGAACTGGAGACAGACTGAATGGCACATAAGAACAAAGAGACAGACAAGAACAAACTAGAGACAGACATATAAGAACAACTACACGCAGATGGGCACATAATAGACAAGACAAACAGTTGGGCACATAAGGACAAACTGAAGACAGGCAGACAGATAGACACATAGGAGCAAACTAGAGACGGACAGATGGGCTCATAGGAATAAACTAGAGACTGACAGATGGCGCACATAGGAACAAACTACATACAGACAGAGGGGCTCATACGAATAAACTAGAGACAGACAGATGGGCTCATAGGAATGAACTAGAGACAGACAGATGGACACATAATACCAAACTAGAGACAGACAGATGGGCACATAATAACAAACTAGAGACAGACAGATAGACACATGATAGCAAACGAGAGACAGACAGATGGACACATAATAACAAACTAGAGAGAGACAGATGGACACATAGGAACAAACTAGAGACAAACGGATAATTATGAACTGACTAAAGACATGAGTCGATGGCAATACCCTAAGCAAATATGCATCTGTTAACACATGCAAATGTGAATGAGAAAGCAAATTGATTTGTAAGATTATATTTTCATTAACCAAACCTGGATTTTATCATCCAATAATTTGTAAATTCATTGACATGTTTGAACCTATCCCCTTATTTTCCCGTATATGGTACACATGCTCCAGTAAATACTACTGGTAACTGATTTTTCTTTTCTGAAGAAAATTCACTCACGGGGAACTCTGGACAAAAAATGAGCTGACAATTTTGCATATGATCTCTGGGGGATCCATGTTGTAAGTTGTGATGACCATTCTTTCATTATGACCAGCTCATTTCCATTTGAGTTTTCTAATTGATTCTATGATATCTAATATACTGTGCCGTCTTGTGATCTTTCAACGTGATGCCGAGTATGATCCTTTCCTGTGCTCGTTGCATGGTTCTCAGTTTGTGAGTCAATCTTAGTTGAATAGTAAATCTTTTCGGCCACTTCATGATTGACTGAAAAATCGCTTCTTTTCATAAGTAAATAAGTAATTCATAATTTTTAAATGCATAAACTTAAGTCAACTCGTTGTTCTAGTGTAGGGTTAAACTTCAGCAGCATTTTGACCTTGAAGAATCAAAACATTTCAACGATTATCCCGAACTGTCAATTTTGTATGTATTTTTGATTGATTTCAGGTCAATGACGAATGCAAATCTGAGGTTGCTTAGTTCAATTTTGATGACATTATTTTCTAAATCTAGGTTTACAAAGATCATCTCAAGGCAGGTTGTGAAGAGTTAGGTGAGCTCTCATCACCTTGTCTTACTCCTTTTGGGAGCTGAAAAGAGTCCGAGTCTCTATGCAGCCTGATGGAGTTAGTAAGTTCGATCGTCAGGAGGTAGCTTGTAACCAGACTATCAAAGATCTCCACAGCTAGCTTGCTGACCACCGCTCTAAAATAGGTACAGTATAAAGCCACAATAGTAAAGGAAACCCAGTAAGGATTAAAGTCTCTTGTAATTGCTTGCTAAACATTGCTCTATGGCAAGCGGCTCGAATGAGGTGCTATCCAAAAATTAGGGAAATTCAATGCTGAAATTGGTATCCAAAAAGAAAGAAAAGTCAATAGAAAATATCCATACCACACATAAATGAATCACCGTAATCTGCCTGTGTACTAGAATTAAATGTACTTATAAATATCTGAAATTTTCTTAGAAAATTAATATTTTATTTTTCAAAATAAATAAATAAATAATACAAACAAGATTTGAGCATTGTTGATCCAAAATGACTATAGAGACCAGAAAAAAAGCACTTTTTGAAAAAGACTAAAAAACATTGCTGTTGGATGGTACTTAGTGGTGTACTCATGCAAATTTTTAAGGTTGTGGGCCCTAAAATGTGGCCATGAGTACCCAGACACGCATACAGATGAATCAAGAGCGAAGAATCAATTGATTAATTTGGTCAGGCAGGCTATTTATGGAGCTAGATTGATTCGGAATTAATACTTCCCTCTAGCCTAGTAACAAGCCTCAGAGTCAGGGCATATTTGTACTAGTTATTTTCCTGTGTGAAGATCTAGCAAGGGCAGTGTTGCCAAATTTTTTTTCAACATACCAAAAATTGAGTCAATAACCGTCATCAAAATCTTTGAAACATCTGGATTTTCGTGATATATATTTTTTAAAAATTGGAAATATATTGCATATCATTAATGACTAAAAAGTAACTTCAATCTTCAACATTTATTTCATTAATGTATTGCTCAATTTAAGACAATACTTTATTATTATGAATTGAGCAAATAATATCATTTTACTTGAAAAAAATCTAAATAATCCCTGACACCTACATACAAACAAAAACATCTAAAAACATCTGGCAAGTGATCAAGGGGTGTAAATCGATAACATCAAAGTGGGCAACACTGATAAAGGGACGTAACTAACATTTCGATACGTCAATTAGTGACTAGAGCATCTAAAAGATGTTGTTGATAGAGTCCAGCTTTGATCTCTATTGATATTTTTCGGCGTTTATTGAAGACATAGATCGTAGATACAGATAAGAGCCATCATACCTGCATCTTCAAATCTACTGATGCCGACGTATTTTTAAACAACTTTCTTAGAGCAACATTTTCAGTACAGCAAATGTTAACAAATGTCAAATTCGAAAAAACTAAACGAAAAAACATCTAATTTTGTGATTCTGATTCCTCGTAGAATTTTTTAAGTCTCCTTTGTAACAAAAATATCATAAAACAATATTCTAGAGACATCACAAAAATGTATTTCGACTGGTTGACGGATATTCGCATTTTTTTCAAACTGCGAAGATTTTCAATACTATGATTTTGGTTTCCATTCCTAGAACAATCTACATCGACCCAATCATTGTTTGCAATATGGAGTACCTCACAAGATTAACAGGATACAACTGCCCGGCTATTCACCAATAGCTCAATGTGAAAGAAGTGGATTCATGCCTTTGCAAAGGGAATTAGCAAAAAGTAATCGTGAACTGTTCCA
This sequence comes from Thysanoteuthis rhombus, assembly GCA_963457665.1. Taxonomy (NCBI): domain Eukaryota; kingdom Metazoa; phylum Mollusca; class Cephalopoda; order Oegopsida; family Thysanoteuthidae; genus Thysanoteuthis; species Thysanoteuthis major. The sequence continues at coordinate 14,233,621 of OY735201.1, forward strand.
GCCAGTTCAAACTCGGTTCGCCGATTCTATTCTCCGTGCCATTTGACCATCCATACCTGAAATAGCTTTTGTTTAGTTCTAAAACTGAGCGCCTCGAAATTAAACCTTCGGTAAATTAGAAAAATTACGACGAAACGACCCCAAGTGCATGGCAATAGCTGTAATATTCTGTCCATTGTGCTTAGCAGGGCACTTTCATTTCTGGTTGATGGAAATCAAAATATACAGAAAGAAATATAATGGAAATTTATGTGGTCATAAATCAAGGCCGTCCATTTGCTTGTCGGCTTCCATCATGACAGGTTGCCGATTGGTGCGAAGTAAATTGAATTTGAATAAACATTTCTTTGTGGAGTAAATCAACTCAATGGTCTGTCGCATCCTGCAGGAATTTTCACGCTTAACAGCAAAACAGATTTATTAGACAATAATAATCATCATGCCCATGATGATGATTATGATGGAACCTAAATGATGATCACCATCGCCCATTATTGATTTTTGGCTCATATTTTCTTAATTTCAGTGGCTTTTTATCCCAGCGCCTCAGTCTGTTAGTCTACGTCAATGAGTAACCAGTATAAATAGCAAATAATGAATGAGCTCTAGGTGTGCTTCGAGGTGAGCTGCTAGAGCTCTCACGACTGGCAGAAGAACAAATCTGACCCTTTACACTCATCCTTTATTTTCCTTGATCTTTCAGCGCCCAATTTATTATTGTTTTCACGTACACTAGTTGCATTAGTTGTAGTAATATTGTATTATTAGATAAAGCATTGTCAATCATTCTTATTTCTTGAAAAGTAATTTAACCAAGATTTTAGTTGCGTTCCATCGAAACAACTCGTGAATATTACCATTAACTGTCTCTATGTTTTAATGTAATTTCATTTTTTATTATTATTTCTAACATATACGAATGAAACAATAATAGTTATCATTAGTTTGATTATTATTATTATTGATTATTATGAATGCATCAATATTATATGGCAGCGAAGATAATGGCGTCCGAGTGAATGTACGAAGTAAAATGTATATTGCACACCAAAGACTTACTCCCTTGTGTCCTCATTTATAGAATTGAGAATCCTATTCAAAATAAAAGGCTTTGATAGTAAGATCTTGAAAAGTCACTGGGAAGGGAATGAGAACCATGCAACGTACACACTAGATTATCATGCGTAGAACATCACATGGAAAAATCAGCACGGTATATTATACGAAAAACAGGAATCAGAAATATAATAAAATCCTTTAAAAAACACAAATGGCAATGGTCAGGCCATGTTGCACTAATATCAGATAACCGTTGGACATCTCTGGAGATCCACACTGTGAGTAGTGGATCTCCTGAGATTATACGTGAAATCGTGACCGGCAGAAAATAACATGGCATGACGACTTGGACAGTCTCTGAAGATAATGGGGTCGAGAGGTTTGGACAATCTGGGGGAAGGTCCAACGATGGACACTAAAAAGCTGATGATGAATCCTACAAAAATACAAAAGAAGTGAAGGAAAATACGAAAGCAGTCTCGGTAAATGAATGTTTTATTTGACCAGATTACCGGTCAAACAGAGATTTAAGACTGGTAAGTTGAGTGATAGATTTATTTAATACATCGAAGAATAACTGAAAAAGATTCCCTGTGGCTGTTTGCACCGAGATAACCGGACAACATGCCATTGTAAGAAGTTGATATTCGCTATCTCTATTAGTCAGCGCACTGGAGCATTGTTTCTCGAGGGAGGGTGCTGACGGATATCCAGTTGGGCCTCAAAAAGCTGAATAAATGAATTTTTATTTAAGGAAAGCAGCAGCCAAATATCATAAATAGTATGAAGTGAAGCTATTCTCCTGAATCGATCTATTCTTATTCTAGAAATTCTACCAATGCTTCTTTTGCTGTGGTATGCATATGCAGAATTACTTAGGAGATCTTGAGGTTTTCCCTACTTTTAAAAGCATTTATCGACAACGAGGAAAGCAGGGAGAGAGTTAGTAAGACAGTTGTGATCCAAAGGCATTTTTAGTAACTTTTCGAAGTATGAGATACTGGGGTCGATTGCAACAAAAGACAGTTGCAACGTCTTATCAATCAGAAATATGCTAGTGTAATGACATGAATACTACGAATGCAAAATGTGACTCCAAACTCCAACCAGGAGGTGAGAACACACATTCTTCATCTGCTGAATCTATTGAAATAAAAACGTGTTTTTGCAGTATGAGAGTAATGTCTTTCATTTGCTGTATTTATGTCATACTCTCCTGATCGTTTGCATGAAGTAAAAACTTTTGTTGTTTTTTTTACTTCTCCGTGACATTGTTAGCATGTGTAAAAATTAATGTGTCACGCTAGTACATTGTAGTCTTTCATAGCTGATAGGGTTGGGGATAGTTACAATGATTTTTAGTGGTCCTGACCAAATAATTCAAATAGAAATGCTTAAAGTGTTGCAACCGTTTCCAGTCTCCCCTACTCTGGTGACAAGACTGAGGACACTAAGAACGAGTGGATTGTGTCACCATTTACGGACAGCAATAATTCTGTTCCCGATTCTTTACAAGAAAACTCCACTGATTTAAATAATGACTTGTCTTTTACACCAGTGTTTGAGTCTTCAAATTATTGAACTCCATGTAAAAGAAGGTCAGCGATTCAAAGTTGCAAGCAGTGAAGATTCTACTTCCGTTTCCGACAACATTTTTGAGCGAAGCTGGATTTTTAGATTGAATATTAATAAAGATCAAGCGGTGCAAAAGACTTAATGGGACATGGGACTTGCGCAATCGGTTCCACCACAAATAAAACTAATTCACAAAGAAACAAGCAAATAACGCTACCTTTTGTGCCAATTTACCGATAATTTTTGTAACATTAGTGTTGACCAAAATAAATCTCTAGTTGGAATATGGTTTTTGTATGCCTGAGTTTGAGGCTCACTGCCCAAGTTTTGTCCCAAGTTGAGAGGGGTGGCGCTCGCAAAAGAATCTGAGGAACAGGGAATTATAGAATCGAGAATTGAAACATTTATTTCTACTTATGTGATTTGTCATTTGTAGCCAACTTTGTTCACAAATATTACACTATGGACGAGCGTGTATGTGTCTCTCATTATATGCAAGAGTGTGTTTGTGCGCTTGCATATATCTATTGGTGTGTACGAACATATTTCTGAAAAGATATACCAGCGGATAGGGGTTCACGACTGTATATGCAAGTTTTTATGAATAAGCTGGTTTTTCCATTAAATTTAAGCATGCAAATATTTGCTTACCTCAATATACATTTCTTATCATTTCTTATCATATACATATAAACTGACATCTTCAAAAATATATGAAAGGACACTCGAAGTCTCTAGATGTATAGTCAAGAAACCTTTTCTGCTTTAAGTACTGAAAAACTGTGTCACTTCAGTCACTTATTTTCGAATATCTGTTAATGTAATTTATGTAATTCTCTTCGGTGTTTTTTTGTTTCATATATACTTTATTATTATGGTACTATGTATACGTTTTCTCTTGTTGAGATCATCAGTTGTTTACCATGTAACCGTTTCGGGGATCTTAAAAACAAAACAGTAATATAAACATGGCAACCCAGCAGTGTTGATCAAACACCATTTCCCTTTCAACTAAGATTGTAATATACAGCTTATGTCATACCCGTAGTTTTTCGTTTCATTTAGGGAATATGCGTGTGTATGTGTGTGTGTGAGAGAGAGAGAGAGAGAGAGAGAGAGTGCGCAAAGTGACTCCTCCAAATATAGAGGTAAACTGATATCTCTAAAAATATGTATACGTGAGCTAATAGCTTCAAATATCTATAAGATGGTACCACTAAATGTACATTTACATCAACTGACGTCTGTAAACGTTTACATAGACTTGCATTTTTCAACATTTATATATCTAATACTATAAAGACGACGAATGTTTGTTTTTTGTTATTTTTCTTATAATTTCACGTTTTATGTACTCCTAAATAGATACACCCTACGGACTAGAAATTTGTGAACAAGGGTGACTTGACCCTAGGATGAACATAGGATATATAGAGCAGACCTCTGGTGACCACTGAAGGTTAATTCAGGGTCATGTCAATTTGGTAATTTTCAATTTTCAGGGAAACGGCTGCACACAACGGGTTACAAATTTGTGTATAAGAGTAACAAGGATTAACAAAGATGGAGCTGGCTTCCGAGGTTCATATAGATCAATGAAGGATTAAACCTATTTTCGGTCTTAATTTGTAAGTTCCTATTCGAATATCCATTTATTTCTACGAAAAATTCATTGGTAGCGATAATGGCCCAGTGATGGGTCACGGAAAATCGAGTTGGTGGACCAGGTTCGAACTCCGACGGAGCAAATCCAAAACTTAAAAAAAAAATTAAAGTATGTGCATCAATCTATTGGTCCTTCAAAACTTCCGAAAATTTCAGAGCTTATGCAAGTTTAGCAGTGATTTTTCAAAAAGAATCTAATCGTAACCGGACATTTAAATATGTTTCTGGAGACAAAGATACCTAAACCTACCCGCCTCTTGATACTGAAAACACTTTTCCAAAGTCTGTGTTGGCCAAGTCTTGGAGATAAAGCTCGTATTACCTTGTTACCCAATCTGACAGCCCTGACTCAAGCTCCATATTGAACCAGTTAATCTTGCAAGTCACTGTAATTGGATAAGATTATCAGTAGATGACCCACAAGAGTAACTTAGTTGGGTATAATAAATGTGTAAACTCGAATATTATTGCCTGCGGTGTCAAATCCATTCAGTATTCTATCTCAGGACTCCGAGTGTAAATATTGTTAGAAATCACTGTGTGCGCTGGACCATAAGACGAATGGTTTGCAAGGGTATTCGGAGGACTACCTCTCAATGCAACTCATCCAAGGTATAAAACAAGACAAAACTCGAAGGACTGAACCGAGACGAGAAACCAGATTCCAGAAAGTGAAAGTTCCCATAAGAATGTATTAATAGACTGACCGGTTTTTGACTGAATAACTTGATCCACCGTACTTTTATTTTATTTTATTTATTTACTTTTTTTGGGGGGGGGATTTGAACCAAAGTAGCAGAGCTGGTATTAACTGTTGCAATTGAATGAAGATTACTCCCCCGCCCCTCAATCATATCTTCTTAAATATGTCTTTGTGACTTTCAAAATCAAAGGGCAGAACCACAAGTTATTTTTATTTGAGTTTTACCATTGAACAACTGCATTCGAAAAAATGTGTGTGGGTTTTTTTTCGGGACGGGGGTTGTTCAAGCGCTCCTGGTCATATCGTTTGTGTATAGACTTGAAAATTGGCATCAGTGCTTTTCCTAAAAAAAAAAATGGAGGTGGATGGCTCTTTTGACCTTTTGGAGCCTTGTTTTGATGTGTTTATTTATAACATATTGATTCTCCAGAATCTAGATGTCTATTTTAACCTATTTTAGATGTTTTCCATCGGAAAACGCCGGTGGTGTCATAAATTGAATTTATTCTGACTATATTTATTCTTTGATGGAATATTTTTACCTAACTTCAAAATTTGATGCTATGGTTGTTCAATTATTGGCTGTAATGTCTTTGTTCATTCTATATTCGATCTAATACAATTGAAGAAATGTGTGTCGGAATAAGCATCGCAGTTACTTGACAATTGATCATCGAACGAATCTGACATTCGCAAGATATATCAGTCAGCACACAAGGCAGTGTTGAGTCGAGTTTTAATTTTCTTAAATCAGTGGTCCTCAAGAAATCTGATGAAAATAAATATAAATTACTGACCATAAATTTTTTATCTAAAATTATCAATCTAAATTTAGGTATTAACTATTTAGATTTGTAACACTGAAGATAAGTGACCAAAATGCTTCAAAGCCGTAGTTTAGTACGACAGGCGGAATTTTATAAGACCATTATGACAGGCTGCTGCTCACACCCTAAAGTCAATTTTCTTCCGAACGTACACCTTTGGAACAGGTACTTCCCTTGTATTTCTAAAATCCTGAAATAAATGGCGAATTACATATTCATATAGAATAGAGGTGTTGCCTTGCAAAGCTAAAGGGCTCCAACTAACTGCCCTGATATTTACCCATAACTGGGGACAAAAATTGATTCATGTTTCTTCCAAGGGCACCACTGTGAAGTGAATGCAAACTTTCAGTTTGAACACAGTTCCTAGATTCAGTCACTCCTGTCTTCAACTCTTGGACCACCCACACATTTTTGATTAGTGTACAGAATATAATCAAGGTGTGAACGTTGGGGTCACGCAGGATCTATAGGCGTGTTCAATATGCCAGGTGAATAGAAAAATATGGCGTGACTCAGATTTCAATAGAGACGCGAAAAACCCTGCTGGTATTGTTCAGCTCAACTGTTACAATAACAACAAATATGATTAGATAAGAAATTGTATTTATTTTTTACCACATGAAATAATTACCAAACAAACATGGTGGGAAGTATGGAACGTTCAATGCCACCAATTTTTCGCTGTTTTAATAACTGATATATTTTTCATTGTATTAATAGCGTAGAAATGACTAATGAAGTAAATTCTGCCACTGTTTTTACCACACCCAATCAAGGTACAACTTTTCCACTCCTTTTTATTACACCCTAAGCAACACCTCTGTATGTCGTGAGCAAATAGTATCCGTTTGTGGATCGTAGAGGAAATATATATATATATATATATATATATATATATATATATATATATATATATATATATATATATATATATGTGTGTGTGTGTGTGTGTGTGTGTGTGTGTGTGTGTGTGCGTGTGTGTGTGTTTATGTGTGTGTAATGTAATGTACCCAATAGATTGCAGACAGTGCATTTTAACATACTTTTACAGATTTAAAATCGGGGCCATTACAGCCAAGGTTCAAGTTTGATACATTGAATACAAAATCAAAAGAATTTTGAAAAAAGATTCAACATTGAAAAGTTAGAGGCAAAAATCAGAAATAAGAGCGGTGACAAATATCCAACTCATTCCGAAAAAATGATTTTTAATTTCATAAGCTAGTTTTAGAGAGTGCATTGTGATAAATTTTGATTATTCAAGTTAGGGAAATCATCTTGGAAATTCACTACTGGATTTGGTGTCAGTCAGTATCACCTGAATAAAAGAAGAGTCACATGGAATAGGAGAACTGATTATCTCCACAGTCCACAGTTGAAATAATAGAAACATTTCGAGTCAAGTAAATATTTCATTATCCAATGGATATGCCGATTCGGCAATTCAATTCTCATCATTTAACCCAGAGTCTCCGTTGATCTTGAGGTCCTTTCCAAATTTCGGTTCGTGCTGTTAGACCAAAAACAATCCGCTAAGAAATTCATGAGGATTTGCTCAGTTCCGGAACAGTACTGTGCAAGAAAGCTATCAGATGGGTGCTTCGGAATAAAACGTGTCATATTCAAACAAGGTAGACACTACTGCTAAGATTTAAACATTTCCACGTGTGACATTCGCCAAAGAGCACATGGAAAAGTGAGTATATCTTACCGGAATTCCACTATATGGTCAGATGAGACACAAACAAAATTATTGGGTTAGAATACCGCGAGATATGTACGTCGAGAAATGTAATTGATCGACAAAAATTTACTAAAATACTGAGTGAAACCTACAGGAACTTTGTAGCATCATATGCAAAGAAATTGGAAACTGCCATTGCATGTAAACCAGATATTGGATTATTTTTCAGAATGAATCAGATATTCGTTGCGCTTCTTATTCCTGAATTTTGTCCCAAACTCTTCAGTCTTCAATCTTACTTCAATATCCAATTGATTTTGGTCCAGATTTCCTCGATTTTGAAGCCAAGTACGGTAAAATACCCTTTTACTATGTATCGGATGATCTTCGCATTCAATATATATATATATATATATATATATATATATATATATATATATATATATATATATGATTGCGAGTCACGTTTTTACTGATCCCTCATCGTTGGGGGTAACCTACGTAAGTAAGTTAACCCTGTTTCGAAAAATTAAAAGATGAGTAGTATGAAATAATAAACATATACAATACGTTATGATAATGCCTTATATAAAATAACAGACAACATGTATGACATAAACTGTATATTAAAATCTTAGCTGAAAGGGAAGTGGTATTTGATCAACACAACTTGGGTGCCATGTGAACTGTTTTGTTTTTAAAACCCCCGAAAAGGTTACATGGCAAACAACTGATTATCCCAACAGGTGAAAATTTACACATGGTACCATAATAATAAAGTATATGTTAAACATTTTTTTAAAAATTCACCGAAGAAAATTACATTAATTGCTTTGGCAGATATTGGGAAATAAGTGACTAAAGTGATACGAAAAAATTGAGAAAAAAATGTTTAATGTTCAGTGTTTAAAGCTGTAAAGCTTTCTGAACATACATATATATAAACTTGCCTGGCATTTCCGAGGTCAACAAATGAGATATATACATGGGAAATAGGGGGTATCTGCTGTAGTCCAATGGTTATCAGGCTGGTGTTGCGAATTTGCAATAGTAGATTTGTACCAGATTAATCTAATCTAGATAACGAGGATATTGGTCAGAGTCTCGCTACTTGTCCACTCGTGTACTACATCAACAGCAGCAGCCTTTCAATGCCCATCATTTAACATAGACCGTCACTAAGATTCGCTAGACTTCTCTATCGTGTGCATCACCGAGCTAATACTTTCTGAGCTTGTCCAAATTATCACACCATTTTATTTTCAGCCGGTCACAGTTGTACATATGATCTCACGTTGTGAGTCGCGATGTCCAACGATTGTATGACATTCTTGCAACTTAGCCAGCTCATTGCCATTCGAGATGCTGATGGATTCTATTATATCTCTGACTCCTGTTTTCCCTCTTAAAACCTTGTGATCTCTCCATGTAAGGTGTGCATGATTGTCTTCTGTGCACGTTGCATGGTTCTCAGTCTTGGTTAGGTTCCATGTTTCAGCTCCATAGGCGAGTATCAGGAGGATGCATTGATTGAATATCCTTCTTTTTAAGAATAATGGGGTTTTCTTGTTTTTTGAAGGTTGGGCTTGCCCTACCGGAAGTTTGTCCATAAAGAGTGATTTTTTTCTTGATTCCTTCTTCTTTTGGTGATTCGTCGTCCTAGATAATGGTCTACCTTTTTTTTCATCTCCGCCTTTTCGATTTTGATTGTTGTGTCTATGTCCTCAATATATTTGTTGGACATTTTTGTTAACCGTACTTCAACTTTTTTGCTTCCTTCGTTCAGTTTGTCTAGCACTATTTACGCTGGCCGACGTCCCTGGTATATTCAGAATCAGCAAACATATAATGTATGAAGAATCTAGCAGGGACACTGAATAATACTGCTGTTTACAAACGAATTACTTATATGTTTATAAAACAATCAATACATTTAATCGATGTATTGATCCATTTAACAGTAACCATCCTTATGTACACAGAGAAATACAGAAATATACACTATTCTATTATCGCACGTCGTTGGTCCAACTCCCTTGCTCTTGTTTGCCGGAGTCCAGAGACAAGACGTCTGGACGGCTGGAGACCGACCTGGATGCATTGAATGACCTGGGTGCTCACTGTGTTCCACAACGTGTTGCTAAGTGGCACCTTCCT
>OY735201.1:14248293-14256952 GCA_963457665.1 Thysanoteuthis rhombus
AGTAGGGCAAAATATTGCAGTACAATTTAATGTGATTAATCATAAACTAGAAAAACACATTTTATCATAATAAAATCTTGGGCAGTGCAGTTTTGGAGAGTTTTTGGAACGAATTAACCGCACGAATCAAAGTACACCCGATTATTTATTTATTTCCGTCGAAGAAGTTGACAGAAGTATATATATATTCACTAATGTCTGTCTGGCTTTCTCCACGGGCTCTCAATGAATTGCCATGGCATTTTGTAGAAGGTTGGGCCATGGACAAAGATAGGATCAAATATTGAGATGGGTCCAGGAATTTGTTTTGGATTGAGAGATATTTCCATACCCCAAGAAAAGGTAATCAACTACTGAGAATCGAAACATTGTTACCTCCCCTTCATCGCTTCTGAATATGAACTGATTCTGATTCAGTTTTTATCAAATGTATGGCGTTGGCGGTGTTATGATCTTCAGTACTTTCTAGCTTTCTACACATATTCCTAACGTCCCATCATTTTAATTAGGTAGATGCTTAGGGTAAATAGATGGATAGTTAGGGTCCCTTCGGCCCTGTAAGGCAGTTCAATCGAGAGAAGGTTACACTGATTGAAAAACAAACCAGAAGTGTAGTTCCTAAGGCAGAAACTAAGGTAAACTCTGCCTCCTTTCTAGTATTTCCAAACGCCAAAAAGGCCACCAGTTGTGACGTCTTTTTGCATCACAGGAAAACGACCGTGGGGGTTGAGAGAGAGAGAGAGAGAGAGAGAGAGAGAGAGAGAGAGAGAGAGAGAGAGATCGTCCATGTACAACGAACTTCCCACTTTCAAAACATTCACTCAGAGGTTGTCATGCAAATTTCTGCACAGCAATAGACATCATTGGAAAGACGGTCAACCAGAAAAAAAAATTAGATAACATATGTAGACTTGCACTTTAATCTTCAATGTACTGGTCGTCATGCATCAACCGATAAACCGCTAAAGATTTAACGGTAGCAAGGATTACCGCTAATTGCTTACATTATTATGTGAATTTAGCTTCAGTTATTTTCTTTTTTCGTTGCTCAAAACACAGGGAGCTGAAATTTCGATATGTTGTCGCTTATACATAGAACACCCCCCCCCAAAGATACATCATACTAATCAGCTGATGATCTATGTGTACAGAAAGAATAAATCAATAGCTTTGCTTACGTTCAACGTACAGTTTATTTAAAGCATTTTGTCTCAGCAGCTGTCTGTTAACGTCCGTTGTTGGACATAGGCCTTACCCCTAAGATCCGCCTGACCCCTCCGGAGCTAATACTTTGCTAGGCTCGTCACATCGTCTTAATCTCTGTCGGTCACACTTTTGCACATGATCTCTGGGGATCCATGTTTTGAGTCGTGATGTCAAGCAGTTGTCTAACAAAATTTCACCTCTTTAGATCTGTTCTTGAGGGTTTCATAGAAGGATAAAAAAAACAAACCGAAGCTACATTCATTTGATAAAACTTAACGGTTATCTTTGCTTTCGCTAAATGTTTAGCGTTTTATCAATTTAGCGTTTTCGTTAGCTGTGCCTATTACTGCACTCATGCATCAGACAATTTTAAGATATAAAGGATAAAAGTAATCAAGAGAAAAAAACATGAAATATTGAACGACCGTAGCCAGCGTTTTGTCTACAGGCTTGAAAATTGGTATCAGACATCCACTAAACCCTATCTCAAGATTTCAATAAAAAACAACACTTTAAAAAAAAACTTTTGGGGCCTTATTTTGATGAGTTTGTTAGCATAAATTCTGTTCAATCGCCAGTGATGTCATAAAAAGAATTTATTCTGACCATATTTATTTTTCGATCGAATTTTTTGCATGAATTATGACGCTACGCTTGTTCGATTATTGGCTGCAATGGCGAGTTCATTTATCTTTATTAGATGAAGGAACACAAAGCATTATTACAAAGCTTTCACTGCTATTCATTTCCATCCTAATTTTCTGCTTGCTTTTTATTGCAACTTCTTGCCAGCTGCCAATCTGTGGCGTTGAGTAAACAGTCTGAATCGAGTTTAACCAAAAGCTAATTCTCTCTGTCCAATCCACACTGTCTACCCACTGTAGTTGATTGACAACCTGATTAAAGCTGTGATAAAAATAAAAAAAGTAACTAGAAAATTAAGACGAAGGTAAATAGTAGTAAAAAATTAATAATGATGATCTGAAAACATGCTTCTAGATTATATTCAATTGACAAAAGTTGTGGAAAATTTTTGTTGATGTTTCTATTTTTATTTGCATCAACACCAGAAAAGGTTCTAACGAACAATATACAAAATATATACTCATACTGGGAGACAAACAACCCCCCTCATCAATTTGATTAATATAAATTATTATCATACGGAGCTGAGCTATGTATGCCCGTCGTCAGAATTCTCTTCTCAGCCTTGCTGATGTAGTCCACTGGAAAGCAGAAAGTGATACGTCTGGCATCATCCTGGTTGCAGGAGGGTCTCCTAGACTATAGAGCCCAATGTGCCTTACTATTCCACTTTATAGCTCAGGGTGGAGAAGAGACGGATTCGTGCCTTTCCCAAGGGCATAATGAACATAAACAGCCCCGACAGAACATATTTGAACATAAGTCACCGATTCAATTGTTTGAGTCGCTACCAAATAAGCCAATCACACCTCTAAAGAAACAAAATACAAAAAGAAATGATGAGAAACGAACGAATTTAATCAAGACTCCATTCACTAGTGTGAATGCCGTGACTGAAATATATTCTTCGCTGATGAAACTGGTCATTTACAAATAATGGATGTCTGCAGGATGTTAATAATGGAGACAGATTTCATAATTCTTCCAGTGTTGGAATTAAGGAAATCGAAGAACACAGGTTATTGGAAGAAACATCTCTTAGACCCTCATCTTTGTATTCCCTACGTATCGATTCGAACGCTACAAGTACACATTGATCAATATGCGCTTTTATAACGACCCAAAGATGTAGACCCTTCAGTCCATGTGATTAGGGTTGTTTTAAATGAGGATATTTACCACACTTAGCTTGGTGGGCGGCAAGACTATGATATCAGAACACCCAAGGTTGGCTAAAAACATGTACGCATACACAAACATGCATCTATGTGGGAATATAGTGATACTTTACACACACACACACACTATATATATATATATATATATATATATATATATATATATATCGTCGATCCCAGCGATGTGAAACTGACCAGTAGCAACAAAACTGTAAACGTCTACCAAATTTCGTGCTCATTCACTCTCTCTCTCTCTCTCTATATATATATATATATATATATATATATATATTAGTGATCAATCATTAAACCACACCAAGTCACAGTGTAATAAGAGCCATCTGATTGGCCTGACTGCGTTACTAGAGCGACAAGATATGAATAGAAAATACAAATGTGCTTACTTTGCATTAATGTACATGGAGAACGTATGTAGACACGTCTCCCTGCGCTTTGTTACATTGTCTGATACCTTGTCAAGCGGTGTCGTCACTGACACGCCACGATGATTGACGGAGAAGAGAGCAGGTGAATGAACACTCGATCAAACCACTGCATGTTGACTACTTCACCTTCCCATGTTGCAGTAGAAAAATTTCCTCCCATTATCAAAGTAAGACTCAAAGATGATGATACTGTACGAGTCACCGGTACCACCCCGAGCATGATACCGAATACGAGCGTTACCCGAGGGAGGCCAGACGTACAACACCTAAAACGTTATGTCTTTAACAAAGATAGAAGCATGTAACCTGCACAAGAAAAGAATCATGCTCCACATGGAGAGGTTACAGAACAGCACAACATATTAGAGGGGAAAATATGAATAAGAGATATATTAGAAAATCCAAACGGCAATGAGCTGGTCATTTTGCAGTAATGTCAGACAAACTCTGGACACCACGAATAAAACGTGAATCCTGATATATCGTATGTGAAACTGCAGCCGACAGAAAATAAGATGACGTAACAAACTAGACATATTCCGAAAGTGTTGGCTCCTCGAGGCATATGTTAGAGAGGTTTGTCGAATCTTGGGGAAAGTCTATGTCCAACAACGGACACTAAAAGATTGCTGCTGACACTGAAACTTTGGCTAGGTTCCCTTCACCGGGAGTAAATAAAGATATAGTACAGAAGACTTTGAGATGGGCAATGAGTTTGAAGGTTTGATTTGGATTCGCGCAAGTCACTGAAATCCAGGGGTGGTCATGCGTCAAGCGAGCCACCCTCTGCCAGAGGGGATTGCAAGTTCGAATTTCACCTGAAAATTACTCTTTATTCCTATCTGCACTGTTAATTTATTAACTCATTGTTGAATTGAGCCCAGCCCGAGTTTAGTTGCGATAAAAAGCAACGGTGATTAAAATGAAAGTAAATAGTTGCAAAAATTAATTATTATTAATTTTTTAATCTCGTAAACATTGACCATGTCTCTAGATCCCGAAATTCCGGGTAAGTCAACTCGGAGATATTTATGACTACATGCTACCATCAATATCTCGAGACAGACTTAAGTAATTTTCCTCTTGCTCCGTTCACAATCCAACCACACGACCCCCTACATACACATACACAGTCACAGCTTCAGCTCACCCAATTTTCCCTCGCCCGTACATCACTAGTCTTTTATCGTCCGTCGTTGGACATATACCTACCCTGGGATTCGCCAGATCTATTTATCATGGGCGTCGTGGAGCCAGTACTTTCTGAACTTGTCTAGTTAGTCTCTCCATCTTATATTCTGCCGGCATCGGTCTCGCATACGATCTCTGAAGATCTATGAAATAATTCATTCTTTTCTTTGGGGCTGCTTCATCTTGGTATATCGGTTAGCAAGCTGGTCCTGCTGATCGTTGCCACTTTGTAGTGAGTTCGATCCTAATAGAGTGTCCCACGCTTATAGTCTTGTCCAAAAATCCCATTGAGGTAAGTAAATGACATCTACCTTTCTGTTTACATATTACTAAGACAGTGTGCGTTCCAAAGGCGCGTGTTTAGAAGGAATCAGAATATTTATGGTGTGCTGATCTGCCTGCCATGATAGTCGGGTTTAATAATTTTCCATTCGATGTACAAAAACTACGTCTTCGAGGTTCTTCGGTTACTTCTCTCCAGTGTTATCAATTTAGCTATTTTCTTTATGTAGTTAGATCTATAATTTTAGATAAAAGATCTACAATGTTCTAAATCCATTTTTATTAGATTTCTCGAGAATTCCATGTTCAAAAGACTTACAACTCGACACAGCACTGCCTTGTGTGCTGGCTTATACATCTTGTAAATTTCAACTTAGTACAATGGCCGGTTATTGAGTAATCGCAGCAGATTCACGCAGGCACACAGGCTGAGATTCTTTAATTGTACTTAGATGTACGTCTGCTCCTAATCTTCCCTCTTAACATTTCAATTGATCAAGATCAGATTTCAGTCTTTCCTTCGATTACCTTTTTATTCATATACAGGTATCCCCCGCTTTAAGGCTGTTCACTTCACGTCACTGGTTCCCATTTATGGAAAGACACAATAAGCGAAAATAGCGTTCAGGTTTTGCAGCGCACAAATTCTCTCATTTTCTTTCCTTCCTATACCCAAGTCTTCAGTACCTCCTATCATCCCAACTGATGACGACTCAGCCCAACATATAATCATCATCATTTTTTTTAGGTCATGGAACAATAAAAAAAAAATCACCTATAAATCAATGGTAATTGCTTCTCACCATTTCGTTTACGGGAGGGTTTTATAGGATTGCTCCGCTCTCGGATAGCGGGGAAACTTGTATTGGTATATAACACTTTACGAAATTTCGCCTTACGCCACTTTGCGTTTACGGAAAAACTCCAATCACCATAGCCTTCAACGGTGTCTGTCAGCATCTGTGTTTTATCTCGACCTATTTTGTACAGCAGTCAGCAAGATGTGTCCAAAAAGCCCAAGGGAGCTCGAAAAAGTGTTATGCTTTGCATGAAACTGGCAGACATAGAAGGGCATTTGGGTGGTGTGCATACGCACAAAAAATTCTCTCGTAAATTACTGGCAAGCGCTTTTTCGTTTTACGCGATTTAGGACTACGAAAGGTTTCATAAGGGCACTCCTCTTTCGAATTACGATGAAAGCCTTATCTCTCTTCTTGTTTATCGCTTATCGATCTCTTTCTGGTCTTGTACCACTAACTCTTTATCAATCTAATAACGCTGAACTCTACCACTTTCTCTTCCTGTCTACTGATTTATGAAAACTGGTCAACCAAAACTGCCACCGAAGCTGTTAACATAGGTTTCTTTAGTTTTTAAGTTCATCAGTCCGGTTAACTATGTATTATGCATACAAGCCTCGCCAATAAGGCTAAAAATCTGAACATTTACATCTTTTTATAGATAGAAAAGAAGTGGTTATTTTGTTTTTGGAAAAACCACCCCGAGGATGATTGGCGGTCGGGGAGATTTATTCCCCCTCTAATTTGTGTCCGGCAGCGTTTGTGCTTGCTTTGGGGGGGGGGAGTTTGGACTTTTCTTTCAGTGATTATTGCCCATCAAAAGACGAGAAAAGTTACTTATTCATTGACCAACCCTATTTGCAATATTTTTCAATTGATCACCCCCAACACGGCCAGCTGTCAAAATATGTGCGTCATGTGACATTTTCTATTGAGTGACCAATCTGACCTATCTCAATCGTTTGTCTATCTCAGTCCCACTCCCAGTCAGTCAGCAATTCTCTTCATCATTCCTGGTCCTCCTTTTTCTCCGTCTATCTCTCTGCCCCGCTATATCAGATTACATTCGGATACAAAGCGATGGTTGGCAAAAAGATCCCGACAGATCATTACTAATGTAGAGAGTTCAATCCATACAATCTGCTCGACTAACAATTGTGATTAACAATCCAGTATCAAAGATCATTGCCTGTATAGGTAGTTTGATTCTCGCTGTCAAACTAAGCAGAGCTTAAAATAGAAATTCATAGTGAATGCATATTGTAAAGAGATGGTTAGACTAGCTAACTATTCTCACCAGACCATTGTCAGTTTAGCAAGTTTGATTTGCACTTGATACCAAACTATTGAAGCTCCATGTCAAACTAGGCTAAGCTTAGTAAATATCTACTCATATCAAAGAATAACCAGCTGTCTAAAGATATGGATATAAATTATATTTACTAAGCTCAGCTTGGTTCGATACAGAGGAAATGCGTTTAGGGGGATTGTGTTACGCCCGTTTTTCATGTGAGGAATGGCTTGAAAATTGGCGTTTGAAATCCTACCTTTAATTGGGCACGAACATCGATATCGATGGGAAAACAGCAACTAGCTTAGCCTGGAGTTAACCCCAATAGAATGAATACAACTATCTTCAGTGGACGCTTTGCAATCAGCAAGTCTGGATCGTGATAAGCAAAAGAAATTCTTCACTGGGTCAAATGTACGTGTCAGTTATTGAAAACGTTCAGAAACCAAGTTCCGAAATGGGAGAAAGTCTTTTTTTTAGTTTGGGGTTTTGGTTTTGTAATGACTGCTTTAAGGATGTGTAGACTTTTTCTTACAATTGATATTGTATAGTATACGTGTATTGTTTATGAGTATTTGCTCTATACCTATGGAAATATCATTGCTTGGCTATATGTGTTTATCATTATGGGGACAAGTGATATTTTGATCAGGTGGCAAGCTATCCTACGCAATAAGGTTGACGCAGTATGTCCATCATACGAATTTGATGTTTGTTTATCACAGGGGACACAATCTCCCAAGAAGCAAGAGAAATCGTATATGATGCTGGCAATGTTTAGTGGAATTATTTTCTTCTTACAACAAGCATAATTTGTGTTAATAAGATTTGATGTATTTTGTTTTTATAATAATTTTCTTTTGCTTGTCAGTTCGGGTTTAATGGTATCCAAAATGAGAGAAATTGTCAACATCCCCAGTCTTGATAATGGCAGAAGTACAACCGAAAGTGTTTGATCGAACACATTTGGAAAATATTTACATTTATTAATTTCATGCACACATACAATGGTTCGTAAACAAGAGAAGTTGACGTTAAAACTTTTAAAATGATTTCTGTCGTTTTCAATTAAACATGAATCAATGGAATATTACTGCCTTAATATGTGCGCATACATAAGTGCAATAAATTCATAGTTTAATATTGAAAAAGGCATAGGGAGAACAATTTTATATATGTTTGCTCATTATGTGCTTTTCATTTTTGAGAATACAAGTAGAAAAAAAAAAGAAAACAGGTTTTATCCGTTATCAATGATTAATACGTTCATAGATAACATATGTATGTATGAAAATAAGAATACCTAGGATATATACCCGGTGAATGTCAACATTTTCGTACTCTACAGCTTAAACACGAAATATATATATTTTTTAATATTCTTTCCCAAAAGTCTGTGCCATTTCGGTCATTTTTTCCAATATCTGTTAATGTAATTTATGTGGTTTTCTTCAGTATGTTTACACACACACACACACACACATATATATATATATATATATAAAGCACTGAATTCGATATTATGGTACGACGTGTGAATTTTTTTTGACGGGGTCACCAGTTGTTTACCATGCAACCGTTTCGGTGATTTAAAAACAAAGCAGTCATATTATTTGCATA
>OY735201.1:14257152-14492152 GCA_963457665.1 Thysanoteuthis rhombus
GGTTAACAGAAATGTAAAACCTAAAAATATATCGAACTAGATTATCTTTAGATAAAATAGACGAAAAATTATAGTAATGGCCCGACCAATATTTTGCATAGATAGATGAATTGTTTGAAAACTACAGCGAAAGATTTAAACCTTTGAATAAAGGATAGTGTTAATTAATTCCTTAAAAAAACCCTTTAATTTGGGATACCAATTAGTTTTATTTCAGTAAAAACGAGCTTTTAGACAAAGGTTTTTTCTCAGGCAGACCAATAATGAAAAACTTCCTACACCACTGTTGCCGTATGTTTACAAATTGAAGGATCCTGTTTGCTTGTGGGGGGGAGGGGGCTGGGGGGCTTGGGGGAGTACTAAAAATGAAAAATGAAAAAATAAGAACATTCGCGGGGTCAAATTAATTGAATATGGAAAGCTTAGGCATGCATTGCAGTTTGTGAAAAAAGACGTAAAAATTCCCTAAAATGTTTGTATCTAGCGTTTTTTCAGGGCAATTTCCCGAGTTGATGACATTGAAAAAGTTATTCACAATAATAGTCCCTACAAGATGACGTACATTTTATCAAAATCGTTAATTTATTTCGGATTCACTTTGACACCTTCGTAGTAATAGTAATTTTTTAGAACCAATCGTATTTGGGGCCCCACACTGAACCGACCTGGTGTCACATCTTGCTCTCGTGGGGGAGCAGGTATATAAGATCTCAGTTTCGAGGCGTTTCCGCATACCCTGTTCCCATGAAAAAATAAATATACAGATTAATAGACTGATATACAGACGCCCTGGTTAGAGCCGTGTACCTAAGAGTCAGCCACCTGTTTTGTGTATCTCATTGTACAAACAAAGAGAAATATTTCGTACATTATTGGTTTGGGTTTTCTCAAAACGCAACACACGCAGGAGTGGCATAAAAAGCGATACTTACAAATCCTAACGTAAGTCTGGGTGCGGCAAAAGAAAAGTCAAATAAAAATACGTGGGTGAGTTAAAAGCGGGAGAGAAGGAAAGACAGAGACTAAGGGGTCATAGGTTATCAGATTTCAAGAATCGACGATGATTTAAACTGATTTGTGTGCTTAATTTTGCCATTCGAACCTATGACACGAAATGTAATGGAGGGTTTTGAAGGAAGGTTTAAATCAAAATGGAGATTCTACAGATCCGCTTCGAGTTTCTCTCGTAAATCACTGGAAATGAAAAGAAATAAGGGGATTAAAGTCGTCGGCAGTTTTTTGTTTGTTCTTTCAATTGCCTACACATCCCCTAACGCAATTACGTGACATTACAATGGTACTGCCAACAGTCGCTTTCTCATGGTTACTGATTGGATCACAGCTCCAAGCCTTTCTTGCACCCGAGGTTTGCAGACGGAAACATCCACAGATTTATTTTTCAGGGTTTGCAAAATCCCATCTTTGCCTCAAGAGGACTTTCGCTTGTTTTGTGCCAATTCTCAGAAAAACGGAATGAGCCTGGCTGTTGCAATCTCAAACTCCATTATTACTCCGTTTGAAGATGATTTCTGTAACGTTTGTGCTGTATACATGATAAATAAATGAAAAAACCTTTTTTTATATAAATTTATTTATCAGATTTATAAGCCTGTTGTGTATTTGTAAGGTAAATTTTCGTATATATGTAAGACTTGTCTGTTTAGCTCCGTCGGTGAGAGAGTCGGTCCAAATAACTTGGTCATGGTTTCAAATCACAGTTGGTAAATGTTAATTATACAAGTCGATTAAATCTAAGTGGACAAACATACTTTGAGGAGGATTTTTATTGCTTTTGTTGCGATTGCTAAACAAAGTCAACTCTGGGCTTGGAAAATTAGGTGAAGATTGTTCTTGTTCTTGTCGTTGTTACAGTAGAAATGAAGTTAACTCCACACTTGGACGGGAGTTTTACAATAGAAACCAGCTGCATCCCATTTTTGGCCATGATCAGTGTTGCCAATTAAGTACTTTAGCGCTAAATTTTGCAGGTTTTTTGTTTTGGCAGTATAAAAATCACTAAACTAGTGCAGCCATTTTGGCCATTTTCCAACCATTTTCCTTCATCTTCTGAGCATATTTCGTCCATTTTTTGGCTACTTTTTATCTAGCACCTTCTGGCAGTCAAACTGGCGCGAAAATATTTTTGAGTTGGCAAGACTGGCTATGACATGTCACGATTATTGATGGCGGAGGAGAAACAGTGTGTGGGTACTTGGCTACCCCACCCTTTCTCAAAAGTACATTCTGCTGAGGCAGCAGTTACATTATCAAGCTGTTACGCTCATCGTCAATAGGGGTCAGTCATATATCTTATAGAACTATTTCTGAAATATTTGATTTTACAAACAAAACAGTGAACGCGAAGATACTTTTTTTTAATACACGAAAGTTTATTTTTAACGAAATTTTATCAAATGTCTTTGTAGGATTTATATTATATCGCAGTGAGCAGACTTGAATATGATTTGATGTTTTATAAAGCAAAGGAGTATCATTCCTTTTTCTTTGAAGATAAAACCGTGTCCTATTTCTAACAGCTATATTTACTGGTTCAGCCGAACAGTTCTTAATTCTATGGGAGCCTCACCATGATATAATAGTTAGCGAGCCCGTCTCACAGATCATTACTAATGACTCGTGAGTTCATCCTCAGTAATTGCTTCATATTTGTGGCCTGGTCAAAACTGAGCCAAGTTTAGTACATGTCATCAGTTCTTATCTCTAAAACACTGATCTGGGGTGAGAGGGAGCATTCATTGGAGAGTAATGATTTGGATGCTGAGCTGGCAAGCTATCGAGAGTAATTTTGATCCAAGCTTTATGTGCAAGAAAAGCGATTGGTCTCGCCCGATAAATAATTATCTCAATGATCCATGGTAAAATCCTAGTTTACTTATACAGTAAATAACTACTTTAAATTACAATTATTGATCCATTAAACATTCGGCAAATGGCACAAGGCAAATGCAGAGGAGCGAAAATAAGAACCTTGTGTCATATCAATCTCCCAGGTGAGGAAGTTCTGCCTACCTTTAAAACCAGCATTCGAAATCCTGGCTTTCACCTGGAATCCAATACCGATCACATCACCGGTTGGTAATATACAACTCTTCCAAACATCCAGCAAGCCTCTGGCGACTGATATAATTTAAACTTTAATCAGGAGAGACAAAATAAACAGCCAACGGTCGGGAACTAATTTGATAATGTCTACTATGTGGTAGCAAGCTGAGACTCTCCAAAGAAATGATTATTGGTTTAATTAATTTTAATTTTCTCATATTTCTGATTGTCAGCATAATGTTTTTATAGCTTGCGTAATTAAATTTCAGATTAAAATTCACAGAAACAGACAATTCCTTTTTCTCAACTAAAAGTCATATGAAATACAATAATTTTGATTTAAATTGAGTCTTATTTGCTTCTCAAATAAAAGACAGTTTAGCCAGATTTTCAGTTTGTACTTTCACCACCATGTTCAAAGATACGCAAATGGTTCAATAAATCCGTAGCTTAAAACGTAGTTTTCAAATGATTTTTCATCTGGCAAGTTCAATATATATACATATTTGTTGCATGAAATAAATGCTTTTGTCGCCGAATTTCACTGTGATTTTATTGATATAATTACGTATATTTGCTAAAACTCACCAGAAAGAGCTTTAAAAAATTTCACTTTATTAGTTTTGGTAATAAAACAAAGATTATACGTAGATTTAATTCCGACTGTTGTCCTCATCTTGGTTCATCTTGTGAACATAAGATTTCAGCCGTTACACTCTACGGCTTTCGTCGGGTGGGTGTCGTAGATGAGGAGGGTTCGGAATGATGGGACGAGGGGCCCTCATCGAAGTGTGGGAACAAAATATTCTCATTCCACCATCTATTTTCTAGGGGAAGCAATCTTTAGGTCATAACCATGTTACTGATCACTTTGTTCGATATAATGATGATCCCTCATCTAAAAAGTTTAGCCAGAAAAGACAAAGATACCCACATAATCAAAGCTATTTGAAAGGTGGGGAATCATTAGATTTTTAACATTTTGCCCAAGTATTGAATAACAAAATGTCTTCTTTTACAGGTTGGAAGATAACTATTGCATGTGCGACGGCGTCTGCCTCCCCCGATGTATTCTCTACGCCCACTACTTGGATTTCTGCCGCCAAGAGGTTCTTGAGCCAGCATGTGCTGCCACATTCGGAAAAGTGAGTGAATCATAATATTCCAATTTCTCTCTTCATGAGATGCACATTTATAAACAAGTCTGCATTGTTTTGTGACGGGTAAATACTTAACTGATTGTTTCTATGTGATGGACTGCGAAGTCTCTCTAAAGGTGAAAGTTGTGGACCATCCTGATGACATGGAGGCACTGGCTGCAGGGTACTGGTGAAGTTTTGCCTTTAACCACATCTATGCATGTAGGGTCGCATATTAAACCCGGTCCGGAGTTGAGTCTGTTTTCGTGGAGGGACCGTAAGGTCTCTAACGTCTGTTCCATCTCTGGTCTTTTGATAAGGGTCAGCCGTCTTGTCTTCAGACAACATAACATGAGATTGAAGTGAATGTCTCTGGAGATTCCAACTCCAGGGCAGCACCTCCTCATCAGACTACAGTGGGTGGTCGTGGGTAGTCCCAACGCCTTTGCAGTGTTAGACGCAAGGAACTGGGTAAACTTTGTCTACCTACTAGCACGCATGCTGGGGCAAAAAAATTAAACCAGGCCATAAGTCGAATCGATCATTATTTTGTCTTGAATTCAAACAGAATAGAGAAAAAAAAATCAAACAAATGTGTTTAGTCCCTACAGATTCTAAGTAAGGGACAGCACCCCCCTTGTGCTAAGAAAAGGATCATTTATCGCCCTGAAGCTTTGCTGCACGAGACTGGGTAATCTTCTCTTCTAAGTGCTTACACGCGCGTAGAACCCAACATTAAACCTAACCTTTGGTCAAATAAATCCCAACTATGTGAAGTTTTTACCCTAAAAATTTGACTTGATTGATGATGGTATGCTTAGAACCCCTTTGACCTTTCCAATGTGGAATATATCGATAGTTTTTAGCCTTAACATAGGAACCCTCAATGGTTTCTTTAAAACGAATTACAATGAGGCATTTGAAATAATGTCATCAAATACAGGGAGAAGTCGATTTCTCTCCATTTTCAGTATAAATATACAGATAACATACTATTTAACATTAGAATGGCTGACGCTCTGTGATGAACAATGCTGAAACAATCAAAAGATATGAAAATGTGTCAGTTTCGATACCTTCATCCGTTCAATGTTTGATTTTCTGGATTATTTTCGATTGGAAATATCAATTTCAAGGGCATTACCAGGGCTTATTTTATTTGAATATTCTTTTATTTTAGTGGGTTTGATAGTTGCAAGGTGTCCCACACGTTAGCCTTTGTGCCAGGCGAAGTTCTGTTTGGTAAGATTCTGCAAATTCCCTTATTTGTGAAATCTACAAAATAGTTTCTAAATAAACATTGAGAAGAGGAGAGACTCTTAACATTTTCTGTCACCACTTGATGTAACGTCCATTTTTTCAACGTCGTAAGTCGATTATACATACCAGCTTGACTCCGGGAAATTCCACGAGTGTTTACAACTTCTCGCACTACGCCTGTATCTTTTCACACACACACACACCCACACCCATCTTGGTTGCTGGTCCACAATTTATCTAAATGTTACACAAACATGGATTAGTTTCATAAGTAAAATGTTCCCTACCCCCTCGATGTGCTACCTAATTTTCCTAACTCTACCTTTATATCCTCTTATCAAACTACCCTCGTATTGTTCTCTCCCTTCCTACCCTTTTAACAATAAATCTTCCCCCTCCCTCTCAATCTACCCCCTCATTAAATAACCAAACTCTTTTTCCTCCCTTCCTCCGTCTAGCTACCCTACTTTTGGGTCAAATATTTGGATTAGCTCCCTTGACTATAGTAGAAGTGGTAGGTTCCATGACTAAATGATACATTTCCCTCAACACTCATTTTTGAACATATATTATTCCAAAATAATTTCATGAACCTTATATTGTAAGCATATCTCAATCTATAGAAATAATTGGAAAATATTTCCTTCAAAATGTATTAGAGTTGCCAGAAATTAAATGTTCTCAAATTTATTTGCTATCTTGTTTCAAGCAAAATTTGTTAAAGTATATATTATATTTCTTTGCTATTTCTGCGTTCGAAAATTGTTTCTTCTCTTTTGATCAATTTGGGTGTAACAGTCGTAAGCGTGACAAGTATTAATAGTACAAGGATAAGATCAGAATAAAATAGTTGGGTTTTATTTGTTTTATATCTATCTTATAGGATAAGTATTACAGAAGCAATACAAAAGTTGAAACTTTATAAGAAATCTTATACTATGCACCCCTTTTTAAAAAATAGACTAAACCCATTGTTGGGTTATCAGAACAAATTCAATTGGTCAAGTGCTTTGTATTAACAACTAAGAAATTCGGTATTTCGATGAAAAATTATTCTTGTCCATTAGTGCAGCACACTACAGATCATTGCTTAAAGAATAAATGAGTGGACGAGGTCAAAGTCTCAGTAAAGGCGGTGCCAAACGACACTAAAAACATCTTGGCGACTCCATGCAAGGAATTACCGAACAAGCCATTCATCGTATAATGAGGAGAGGTGATGTCAAGTGAATATCTGGCTTGATAAACAAGGAAATCATTTGAGTTCTAAAAAATCTTCCTTGAGAATATAATCAGGGATGCCGTTATTTATACTGAACATTCAAAGCGAAAAACTGTAACGGCCATGGACACCGTTTACGCCCCAATTGACAAGGACGTATCCTCTATGGTTACGGTGGTTAAAAGAGAAACCTACACTTGACAGAATAAACCACGCGTTTTCACTCCAAGTCTTGCTCAATTTTAGTTCGTTTTAGATAAGTGATAATTATTGTTCGACAAGAACTCAAAGACAACATACTTGAAATATAATGCTTGAGTAATTCAAACTGATATCACTTATTCTAGACAGGATTTTTTTTTTTGAACATTGATAACTATGACTGGAGTAGTTACTACTAACTATAGGTCATAATTAACACTGCTTTTAGAGTCGTTCCTGAACTTTTTGTGTGTTCTGTTACTAAACCCAAAACAATTACTCCTGAACTGAAAGATTCCTTTCCTTTTTCAATTCGAAACTTCACACCCACATAACCAGTGTTCTTTAAAGTTGGGTTATTATAAAACAATCTTACTTGCTCTTGTCCACTTAAAACCCGATTTTCAGACTGTCTAATTTAATTTAATACCAAGATTTTTCACAATGAATAACTCTGCACATCTTGGTTTCCATGAACTTTCGTGTTTATTATTTGGTTATTGTTTTGGTGCGCTATAACGAGTAGTATGGAAACATCACATCAAAAGGTACATAATTCATTAATGAGTATGTTCGTTGTGATGATGAATATTAAAGGCAATCTTCTGCTTTTACCATAAACTATTATATAAAAACCCTTTCTCCTCTATTAGTCAGACAAACTGAATTATAATATCCTGTATTGCCAATACTTGTCTTTGTTATATTCTGAACACTCTTACATGCCAAGTTTGTTCTCTACTCGATGTCAATTTGCTTCACTGTCCTCCAGTTACATTCCCTTAAAGTAGATCTTCACTCTTTATTTGTCAAACTCTTTCCTCTCTATCCAAAGTTAGTATAAATAATTAACACAATTAACCCGCCGCGGTTCACGTCAAAGTTCACACATACCACGGGAAATTTAACTCTACTCTTGAGCAAACATCTCCTGTCGACCTCTGGAAATTTCCGATTAGTGACGTCTTCAAAATTCTCTGCGACTGGAGACGCGTTTCCTGTTTTCCAGTAGACACAATGTATTTCTGGCGTTAAACAAACATTAAAGAAGAAAACTGGGAAGGGGTAATAAAACGGTGTCCCTTGCTTTCTAACTGGTTGAGACTTTGGTATTAAAAAAACTGCTCAATCATTCTATAATAAAGTTAATAGAAGCCACAGTTCAATAATGTCATAATTGAACTTTCTATTTATGACCGTTGAATCTATTATTTGAAATCTGGCATAAACACGTCCGTTAACGATATGTAGGGTTTAAAACCTGTTTCTCAAAAACAAATAATTGTCAATTCTTTGCAGTTAATATTAAAAGCAAAAAATATACTTTAATCTGCCCCCATCCCACATTACATTTTTAGTCTTATAAACGAAATCTATAACAACAAAGACTAAAATAATCACTGCAATTTCTGGATCGATTATTACTTATTGGAGATTCTCATTCAGTCTTAGTAACCGGAGAATTCACTCTTAGAAATTTACACATACCTTTGTTCTTCGCCCATCTCTCTTCAGAGATCTATTTTTGAGAATATCTTGTCGAGCAGAGTGCCTCTCCTTCCGGTTTCGCCTACTCTGTGAAAGCTGTGGTAACATCTAGAGCATTGAAGGTTTGATTTTGTCGACTGATCTCATTCGCTGGGGTGATGCATGCTTTAAAGCCCTTTCATGCAAATATTTATATCCTTTATCTTTTCAAAAATGCTTTGCTATAATTTTGTTTTTGTTGCTTCGCTTTTTTCGAAAGTCGGATATTCTATACAAAGCCAACAATTTAATTCACTTCACTGGGTTTGTATTAAACTGCAATAAACCTGGTGGCACCTTTGCTGATTTGCTCCGATATCTTTTCCGTGTCTAGACATCGGTATTTCTCAGGCAAGGGTTCGTAGTAAACTTTGCAAATGGACAATACCTAATCCATAGCCATCGGTATGATCAATGCCACTGGATACGAATAAGGTGACTTCTCATTGAATCCAGTTATTTGCCCTTCATGGTAGAACGTTTAGCGTCAGAAAGGGATCAGATACACAGGCCTCGCCTGACGAGATGTTCTGTCATTCAGTGGTAGAATATGGGACGAGACGGTGGCAGAACAATTTTATTGCCTCATACGGAGCCTGGTATTCTGAAACGGTCACCCATCTTGGTAATGACCGGGCTTGATGTCGCTTAACTTGAGTGATTGTACTAAAACATGATTTGACCGCATGCCATTGATAAAGCTCATGTGACCAATTCAATATCTGGTATTCCAAGTAAATGGATTTGGTCTAATTTCCCGTGAGTTCTCCTGAAAGAAATATGTAATATAATTAATCCCCCCCCCCAAACTAAACTTGAAGTCGTACGATCAGATGCATTGCTTGATGACTGGAGGATCCCCAAAAGAGGAAGTGCCGACAGATGTGGACAAGTTCTTAAACCACTAACTCGGGTGCGTTGGAATTCCCACTTTGAACTATTTGTGTTGCATTTTGCCCTCTTGGGGAGATGAATAAGTAACTAATTTTGTATTTGTGAGATTGAATCCAATTCATTTCGACAAAAGTAGATGAATTAAGCAAAACTAGCTTTTCTAGTAAATATGTATCGCAGAGAGATCGAGTTCTCTTCGGAACCCTCCCCTGTTTAAGGTAATCTACAAAAAAAAAAAAGATCGCTTTCCTGTCATCACAACCTCATCATTATGAATAGTTTTGAACACCGCTTACTGAACGTTCTCAGACCTCCAGGAAATTGTGGCTGTTCTTTTCCAGGAATGAGTAGGGCGAGGTATTTACTAAACCCTGGGGATTTTTCTCTCTCTCTCTCTCTCTCTCTCTCTTTCAAACGATAATTTTCATCGGTATATATCTCATAAAAATTGTACATACGATTTCTACCCGGAAAACCATTTTATATTAACGAAAATATAGAGCAGAGTTCAGTGTGCCCCCCTTGGGACTTGACATACTTACTCCATCGTTCTTTGTACTAAGAAAAAAAATAGTCTACACAGTTCTCTTTTTTTAATTGCAATTAGCTGCCTCGTGATCTCCTCAACCATGGTTAAATCTGGAATGCAGGGGGAGTGACAGACCTGATTGATGCAATGTTTTGGCTAAAAAAAAGGAATCTGCTTGCTCGGCTATTGTGAATGCGACTGCCATACAGTACACAACCTCACTCCATGATGTTTCACTACCGACTGAGTAATCCTGCAGGAGACTTTGTTCCTGCATGTTCAATATAAGCCCTTATCCTTGGTTGCAGAATTACATCAGGGCCATGCAACTGGTTCTCGAGATGTTCAAAATGGCTGTATACTTTCCGGACATCACTCGTAAATCATAGGATTCAACATCAGTCCAAAAGAAAAAATATGGTATTTAGTTGGATGCCTGGAAGGGAGGGATGGAGGGCTCTTTTAGAGAAAGAAAACGTTGTGTGTATGGCTCGTGAATAAAACTAGTAAACAGCCTCTCACCCTCTTCCTGTTGACCTTGGGCCAAGGTTTAATGTATGTTTAAATGAATATTGTAATTTTCATTTCTTTTTAGGATGGGAGTAATATGCTGGTCTTCGTTGTTGTCTAAGGCAGGGGCTCCTCCTGTAAGATCCATATAAAATCTGATCTTGTGTGGAGTTCACCCTTACAGCAAGACTGTAAAGTCTTTAACATCTGCTTCATCTATGACAGGAATCACCCATGTCTTGTCTTCGAGTAACACGAAACAAAATTGAAGCTGATATGCCTGAGGGTTCCAATTCCGGAACAGTGCCTCCCCATAGGATGGTCATGGATAGCCCCAACGCCTTTGCAGTGTTAGACGCAGGGAAATTGGTGACTGGTGCAATGATTAGCATGCTACTTTCGTTGATTATTAATACTGAGTAGTGAGTTCGATCCCCACTCGGTACCCCACATTGTGGCCAAATCTAAGCGATAACTGTAAGGTGGGGTGGGTGTTAGTCGACCTGATGCCTTTGCAGCGAAAGCCGAGGGGACTGTGCTATTTTTGTCTCCACCCAAACAACGCGTGTGGGGCCCGACATTAGATCGGCAAGTGTCGTATTTGCCTCGTGGGTATGCAAATAAATACCACCGCTCACTTAAACTGACTTAAATGTTCGCGTACACTGACCTAATAACACAAAAGCACAAAATTATTCCAATTGCCGCATCTCTCATTCTTACTGAATACCGCTCCCACACCAATATAACAGTTAAGAGAAAAACAGCACCCTTTTATGGAGGATAGCCCCGTGACGTACACCAAAAGCAAGTTAATCCTGATAAAATAAAAAAGGGTCTGTTCAAAAACTGCCATGTTGTATACACATTTTCGACTGTCTATATTTGTTACTGTAATAAAACTCTTTATTTCCGATAGAGTTTTCTGGCAAATCCACGAACAAAAATGATGATTGCATCCAAAATAAAACGAAAAATATCGTCCAAAATGCAACATAACTCATTGGCAAATGAAAGGGATATAAATACATATACATGGAGTGAATGCATTTGTTATAAATTCTGTATAGTCAGGATCCTTTCTTTATTTATTTTCATTTTTCATCTCAGGAATTGATCTAAAAAAAGGGAATATTACGTAAAAAAAAAAATATTCCCCTTTCTTTGCCCACTCTGAGAAGGCAGAAATGGGAGTAGTTATTTTTTTTTTAATACTTCGAACTTTATGAAACCAAGCCAGATACATTCCAAGGGTGGAGAAAAGGTGGAAGGAAAGGTGATGAACCGATGACCAATTATTTCTTAGTTAAGGTCAGCGAAAAGAAACACATTTGATATTTATTCTTATTATCAAATGAAATATTGTAACCCAATATTTTTACTAATTTTGACTATTTTATACCTTCATCCGAATCTTGAGTTGTTTTTAAGATGGTCCAACTTGAAGTGATAAGAACAACTAAAAATTGGGACGAAGGTAAAAAGTTGTCAAAATTAATCAAAACTAAATTGGGGATAACCTGTTCTGGTTTAATCAACTCTTATACGGTGCTACTCTACTGGCTGAGCTACTACAGCTTTTGTAACCGACAGAAGATCAAATTTAATCCTAAAATTCATCTTTCATCAATCGTTCAACGCCATATTTGATATTGCTTTTACGTAGACTAATTGTGGTAACGTTACTGGAATTGAATTAATAGTTATTGATAATGCTTCATCTGATAAAAAATAAATAAGACTAATATTACTACTATCACTATTACAACTAGTAAAAGAGGTCTTTGATCTCTGATGTTTTGTATGTTGTATATCTACTTTAATATTTCAATTTCATTTCCTGGGTTTTTTTAAAAAAGCAAAGTCATTTTTCAAAGAGTTTTTTTTTACTTGAAACTAAAATGCTAGCCGGGAGAGAGGGAATTTTTCAAGCGTAGCTTAGGAATCAAAAATATGTCGGAGCTTTTACAACCGAAGCGTTCCTATGCCTTAATTCCTTGTCTTCTTTTCTTCCTCAGACTATTCGGCAGAAGTTTCCACATTTAACCACAAGACGATTGGGAACTCGAGGACATTCCAAGTAAGAATGCTATATAACTTGTTCATTTGTTATATTGTATGCATTGGTAAGTCAGTAAGTCCATGACCTTTTGATGAAGAATCTAGTTTACACAACGAATTTTTTTTAACATAACCCAAGACCACGAATCACATAGGTCAAACATTATACAGGGGAAATTTCAAATCGAAATTCAGCAAATAACTATGTCAGGCTGCTGACCTATGGATCCACATTCTTATATTAACTTTCTCTTTCTCAGTGTAATTGGTCTGTAACTCGTCTAAACCAGGGTAAAAATATTGTAACTCCGACAGACATGTTTGTAGACAATCAGTATTTGATGAAGGAGCAAGAACTTTTATATTTCGATTTCAAGGACCCTTTTAGCAAGGGAGCGATATTTTACATGAGATCGAAGTTAACGGACTATCTTCGGTGTGCAACATTTTCTATGTGACTAGTACAGCTTCGAAAATAATGAGTAAGTTAAAATCAAACATCTGCACTTTCAGGCTCGCAATGTTATCATTTAGGATTCTGATAACCTATGGCTTAAACTAATGTTTAATAAATTTTTGGAGCTATCACGATGTACTTCGTTTTTTGCTTTCCTTTTTTCATGGTTTTATTTATGAAGATTAAGCGGGTTCATTCTCTTGTTTTCTTCTAATGGAATTTTGTCTTTTGACTTATCTGTCCTTTGCCTGTTATCGGCTTTGCATGGTGAAATGTTGTAGCTGGGTCACATAATTTTCCTGGATCATATCTCCTTACAGATACGTATTTGCATTTATGCATATGTGTGTATGTGCTATGATCTACACTTGACTTACTAACGGGATTTTTTCTTTGATAATACTATATGTGCTGATTCCTTTGGTTTTTGTATTTTCAACCAGAGATCATTACATGGACTTCGTTCATCAAAAAAGAATCATCGAGTATCAACTGTTCGTATCAAAATCTCTGACTAAAGCTATGACTGTTTTGAATGGAATTCCCTGACACTGCACGAAAACCTTTTGGGATCAAATGACCAGATCACAAGATTAGGAGGCTGGGTGGTTTACTTGATCTCAGCTAAAAAAAAAAAAAAGTGAGACAATGTTGTTTTGCACTTTTTTTTTTCTAAAAGTAGCCCATGGAACGTTTCCTTTTTTCTGCAAAGTTCATTTTGCTTGAGTTGCCGGCGAAAATTTATTGGCAGCTTTGTAATATCTTTTTGTAGCCTCTTCAAGGATCTCCGAAACCTAGTTTGGTCTTTACGTGAAGCTTTCGAGAAAGTACTCGCAGGAAGGATATGTTTCATAGTTACTGTCCTCCCATGCACATTACATCGATCAAATCTTTTCAACTTCTTCGATTTCAGGTTGATTGGTGTTGATTGGATGTCATTGCCCTGTGTTTACTAGGAAATTTGTTCTTTGTGTGTTCATTCGTTTGATGTCACATCAGTTAATTTGTTTTCTTTGATGTATTCCCACTTCATCCATCTGCTCTGTTTCGAATGTCCAACAGCTGTGAAGAGACGCCTTTTCTCCTGAATATTGCAAATTTCATCTGCCACCGTATTTCTTCTGTTTCTGGAGATTTTCATTCGACTACCAGTACAGTGGATGGCTCTGCCAGCTGCCACAGCACTAAGCACCTTTCATATATATATATATATATATATATATATATATATATATATATATATGTATAACTGAGTTTGTTAACATAAATATATATGTCAACAAACTCTGTTATTTTTTTTAGTTCGCGTACAAACTGTTTATTAATGTCGTCGAAGTTTGTTTTTTTTGTTCCAAAGTTGGTAATTATAGATCTTTCGACCATCATCAGTCATTATCAAGAAAATGTGATGGTGGTATTTAAAGAGTAATTAGTATCATTCCAATATATATATATATATATATATATATATATATATATATATAATTGAGTAATCCATAGACAGCTGATTCGTTGTATTACAACTGTTCAGTGTGACAATAGACTATCCATTATGCCATCCATTACCAAGAGGTAGGATCGAAACCTTTGCTTCAGACCCAGAGGCTGGCAATTTATCTCTGCCCTCTGTAGCCTAGTGATTTAAAAGTATCCATTTTACAAAACAAAATATGCATGTGTGTGTGTGTAATAGTTCTGCTAATTTATATGTACATCTTTGAGATTATACTTGTATGTTTAGAGGGGATACAAAAATACCCAACATCAAGCGAAGGGAGCCCTCATCAGCCAGAAAATGTGATGTTTTCGCGCTAAATCTTGGTAACATAGCAGTCACCAGTCGCGTAATGTGACATGACGTCAGATCGTGTCGTGAGGAGTTGACAAACTGTAAAATGCACGGAGCATTACAGCTGAATGACACATGATAACAGTTATTTGCTAGCAAGGAACAGAAAATAATTGAACAATACGAAAACTAGACCGAGTCAAAGAAACGCCACTGCCATTCAAATTATGGTGGTTCATAGTTCGAATGACATAGATCTGTATTGCACTGCAAAACAGGAAAATCTAATTTGCAAATATAGCTTACGGGTGACTGAGGTCATCCGGCAGTTGTCGAACATTTCTTAGCTCGAATCCGTACGATGTTTCGAGAAAGATTTTTTTCTTTCTGCGCAGGCAGTCCGAGCAGAACTAAGTGGCTCAACTCCGTGGACAATTTGTGAAACACAGTCAAAAAGGGATAGACTAAGTTAGAGGTGAAAAAGAAAAAAAATGAAGTGCAAAAAATTGTGTAAAGGTTAGATGATTTGAAGTTCCAAGTAAAACAAATGACACGTTGTGAGACATAGAACTACTTGGATGGTGGGCAGAAAACCAAGCGTACTTGGGTTCATCACGAAAGCGTACAGTTTTGCTTTGAGTACCTGCATCCTAGGCATTCTTAACTTCCTTGGGTTCAGAGGGTAAGAATATATATATATATATATATATATATATATATATATATATATATATATATAATCATTGACGCACGGTGCTTCGTTTGGGGTTGTGCTCTGCAGATGCACAAAAGATATTTTAATGTCTGTTAGAATCAATGGACAGTTTGAAGCTTTTCCGGTAAAAATTTGGGAAGGTGGTCCTGATTGAAGGAATTCGAGAATCAATGGAAAACAGAATTTGGATTTGACGTGGATAATAGTGTCCAATCCAAATTTTGTCTTTCTTTCATTAATTCTCTTATTTATTTTGATTTGTTCGATGTTTATCACATCAAACATCTCATTTTACTGATTTTACATGAAAATTTACAGCTTCGAAATATGTTCGGAATAACCTCATATATACAACACTGACTGGCTTTGTCTCAACATTTCAAAGTAAAACTCTCTCTCTCTCTCTCTCTCTCTCTCTATATATATATATATATATATATATATATATATATATATTGCGAGGTATTACTTACTCTTATGCATTTTAACAGTTACTTTTGAAGTAGCTCCCTTGGCGTTTTAGCGAAGAAGTCCACACAAAATTCTCTTCGTGTTTGCTGTTCATATTTTCAAGATTTTCTGTAGCATTTCGTATACTGTTGTATCTACTAATATCTTTTTAATTCTTTGTTCCAGGTACCATTATTACGGCATTGGTATCCGTGAAACTAGTCAGTATTATCATTCTGTTTATTCGGGCAAAGGTTTGACGAGGTAAGTTCACTTAAGCAAGTTTTTCATGACTTCGTATTTACTATTATATGCCACTAACCTATTTCATAGTTTGGGTTTACCTGACAAACGATTTGATAATTACCATTGCCGATGAATTTGGAAAAGATATATGTATTCACTAGTGTCTTATCGTCTGTTTCACAATATCCTCAAAAGTTCTCAATGAATTTCAATGAATGTATAAGGGTTAGCAATTGGGTACGAAAATAGTGATTCAAATTTGAGCTGGATCCAGGAATTTTATTACTGCACCAGCATCGTAATTATATTTCTGCGCAATGTCTCAAAAAGGTCTCCATGAATTTCAATGATTTTTTCGGGAACGGTGCTGCAGGAAGAGGTGATTGAATTAGTGACCGGATTCTTTACACTGTAACCTCCCTCCTCACAGCATCGTAACTATTCGTGAACGGATTTTCACTATCGCTTCAATGAAAGTTATACACGGGGAACTGTGCAAACGATCTGGGTTAATCATTCGAATAAGTGGTATCTGCTCAAGGCAGACGCTGTCTTAGAAAATTAAATTGATAAGATACTTGACGACTTTTGACATTTCATAGCATGTCCAAGATTGTCATTCCACGATCTTTAATCGGCCACGTAGATTGGAAAAGAAGAATAAACTTCGATGAGATTCCACAAATTATCTGTACTGACAGAATACTACTTTTAATAGGGCGGCAGACATTCATAGGCAAAGGAAACTCAATATTCAAAGGATTGAATTGCGAATGGAGATAAAAAATGACCATCTCCTTGTACCAGGTCGATGATTCTCGGTGATAGGCGCTGGCTGAGATGGAATATTCTTATTTTGTAAATGAAGCAAAAAATACCCTTCCGAGTGACACAAGCAAAGTGAAAAACAAGCGTTCGACATGGCGTAATTTACTGAGGCCAATATGGCGGCGTGAAAAACAATGTCAATAGAAGTAACAGCAGGGGTGGATTAATTGGAATACCTCCCAGCATGCACCGGGTGTAGGTTTGGACAAGGCTAAGGTGTTATTCACACGGTGCAATGGGAATGGAAGGGGGATGGAATTGACCAGAGTCGTCTTTCCCTTGTTTCCCTTGTCTCATTTGTCATCTCTCTTGTGTATACAATAAATAAAACACGTTTTCGGTCCGCTTTC
The DNA here is from genome assembly GCA_963457665.1 of Thysanoteuthis rhombus. NCBI lineage: Eukaryota > Metazoa > Mollusca > Cephalopoda > Oegopsida > Thysanoteuthidae > Thysanoteuthis > Thysanoteuthis major. Next base: position 14,274,394 of record OY735201.1, read on the forward strand.
ACACAGGCTCTATCCACCTTCCCTTCCACTCCAACCCTCTCTTTCTCTCCACAACTACTGCTACCACCCCCTCTGTCTCTCTGTATTACCCTCTCTCTCTCTATCTACTACCACCTCTCTCTCTACTACCCAATCTCTCTCATTCTCTCTCAACTACATCCCTATCTCTATCACTCTCTACTACCCTCTCTCTATATATCCCTTTCACTCTCTCTCTCTCTTACACTCACACGCTTCCTCTATCCATTCTTCCCTCTCTCTTTTCTTACCCTCTCTTTTTTGCCCCCTCTATCTATTTCTTTCGTGGCTCCTCTCTCCTTTCTTTGCTCTCTCATTTCTCACCCTCTCTTTTTTATCCTATGTGTATATATATAAATATACATATATATATTCTTTCATGCATCTTCCACCTCTTTTTCACTCTTCCTTTTCTCATACCCCATCTCTCACCCGCTCTCACGCTTCTTTACGTTTCCTCCATCACTTTTTCCCTCTCTTTTTGTCTTTCTTTACTCTCTCTCTCTCTCTCTCTCTCTCTCTCTCTCTCTCTCTCTCTCTCTCTCTTGCACATAGATGCAAATGTTGAAGGGAATCACATGTTTTTCTTCAAGCATAAGCAATTAAAAAACAATCCTTATTACCCAGAAGCGATACAGTTTTAAATGTTTCACAGTGTAATATTCATAGTGCCGACACATATCTTCAATTTTATATATCAGGCAAAAATCTAAAAATCTTTTTTTTATCTTCCAGATTTTCCGGTTGTAAACTCAAGAGTGAGGTAAGTGATACAAATTTGTGAATTAAACTTGGATAGAACGAATATAGATATATACACAGGTCTGGTTAGTCACTCAATAGACACTGTCGTGTAGCCAAAGTCTTTTGGGAGCAAATGTTGGAAAATGAGGTGATCAGTGAGGCTTCGAAGTATTCGGTTACTTCCCTTGAAAAGTACACTTCTCAGATATTATAATGGCAATGTTTTGGTACTTTTAGTATTTTTTAGTATCTTTTTTTAGTATCTTCACAAGGCAAGTAACCATATACTTCGAAGTCTCTCTTTCATAGAATGAAGAGACAGAAACAGACCAATCTACCATCACAATTACATTGTACATCGAACCTCTCAGCTAAAACCTTAAAAACTTACAACTCCCTGAAGGTTTTAGAGTCTGATGGATTAAAAGCACAAAAATGATTAGGGTGAATCTTGAACAAAAAAAAACAAAAAAAAAACATATTTCCCTCATTCATCTCACTTATTTTTCAGGATTTTCAACTCCTCAAGATTCTGGCCAATGTTGGGCTGGACAACATATGTTACATCTACCTTTTTTTTAAGCATTTGGATAATAGAGTCTTATATTCCTTCAAACACGACATATAGCACCCATCGCACTGAGATTATTATCGTGAATTAAAACATTTTTCTTCTGATTCGTGGCCTTGTTCTAAAAAATGCTGAATTCGATGAACACCTTTATAATTTTTGAAAATAATATTGGAATAATAAGTTCTGAAACCTTTGTTTAGTATTTAGAGAATTGGTCTCACAGATCATCACTTCTTTAGGGAGTTTGACCCTCACTTTTGCCGTACACTAGTGGTCTTGTGCCGAGCTAAATCAATCTTGATAAATGCCTATATGACTGAATGTCCTATACTTTCGTTTACTTGTAAAATACCTGATATACAATAATATAAAAAAGCAATAATTTCCTCTCATCATCATAATGTATCATTCTATTTCCCGTTGCTTACCTTCATCGATTCTTTTTCTTCCAACTTGATCTCAATTTTCAATATTTTTTTTTTCTCTGAATCTTTCTTCCTTATTATTGTCTCCATTTTCTTCGTTCGTCTTCTTTTTCCGCTATCTTTGAATCTTTCTACCTTTTCATTGCCTACATCTTTTATTTCAGTCATTTCTCCCTCTATTCATTTCTCTTCTTTTTCTTATTTTTTTTTCTTCTTATTCTTTTCTCGACCAACGTTTTTCTCTCTCGACTGACTTCTTATTCCTTTTGGAATATTTCTCTGTTTTTAACGTCAGTTCAGAAATTAATGTTCAACGTTTGCAAATCGATTAGATATAAAGGACCCAAAGTAATAAACAAAAAAGGCCACAGCCCTTCTGTTTTCCTGATTCCATTTAATAAAATTCAGTCCCCCACCTACACACAAAACCTGCCATAATGTAAATGGCCATGAATGTCCAGCAAACAGACGATAACGAAGAGACAGTCATAAAAGAGATTATTATATTATCATTAATATTATGGCCTACAATGCGAGAAAAATTTCGCTTAAAAGTAGATAATTACGAAAGGGTTTCTTATCTTTTAAACTGATTTAATCGATGGAAATGATACTCTCTCTCTCTCTCTCTCTCTCACTCTCTCTCTCTCTCTCTCTCTCTCTCATATATATAAATATATATACGCCTTCGTTATTTCCATAATCACCAATTGCATTAAACCATCCTTTTTCATTTTCAGTTTTTTTTACCAATGAGGACCTTCTCCTCTTCTTTCTCTTTTTTTTCAGCTGTCACTATCTATCGATTAATCCCTTGTCTCTCTATCTTGCTACCTTACACGCTACTAATTCCTAATCAATTTATCTATCCATTATTTCTTTATGTATCTATCAATACCAAATATTCTATTAACCCCTGTTCAATTTATTCATCGATGAATCCATATTTATACATTTCCTTATCGATTCATCAGACTGCATATATTTTACCTCTCTCCATCTCTCTCTCTCTCTCTCTCTCTCTCTCTCTCTCTCTCTCTCTCTCAAATGATTCTTAATTATTTTGTCTGCCCCTTACACTCTTGTCATTTTTCTCATTCAGACTTCTCTTCCAACAGCATTGTATTATTTTTAACCCCTTCATATACCGGTTACCTGGGATACAACAGAGGTAGAGCAACTTGGCCCAATCAGGCAGCTACTTAGATTATGCAAAGCAACACAGAAACAATTCCAATACAGGTGTTTTTGGTTTCAGTACAAACATAGAACCGATTCAGATTTTTTGGCGTAAAATCTTGCAAACGTTTTTCATAGTGTCAGCAGTTCTGAAAATAGGTCATTAACAAGAAAAAGTGTTTCCAATGATCTAAGACACACGGATCATACGTTATAAGCTTATCACTATCACATTCAGATAATACCCCTGTAGAAGGCTGTAGAATGGATCGGTCAAAACCTTGAGATAAGAACACAAACAACGAGTTCAATCGTCTGAAAAAAAGAACTCTTTGAAGGTTTTCAGGCTATAGATTTAACCACATCCTGAACAATCGTAATCCCTTATGCTCTTTAATGCTCGATGAATTTATCAAGTTAATCTTGTCGTAGTCTCATACGTGACTGTACATGAACAAAACCAGCGCGTTTATCTAAGGAAGATAACGAAATGTCTTCATTGGCTTCTTGTGTAAAATATCGTAATCCATGTTTCATTGCTTCGTGGTTAGCTTCTTAGTCATGTTTGAGTTCGTCATTTTCATTATTTTTTCTGGTCTGCTTTGGCTTTTGGATGGATTGATACAAATTGTTCAACAATTGCTTTTTGGTAATTATTATTCTCATTGTGGAGCTGTCCGCTGTCATCAATGCATGCAAATTCTTCATTATTTTCAACACGTTGCACCTCACGAATGGCTTCTGTGTTACTGATAGTCTTATCAGAATATCTAAAATCACAACAAGGAACGCAGTTCAAGATTCGTCTTGTCACTTGTTCTTTATTAATCCGTGGCTCTTTCCATTTGTTCCAGAATAGCATGTGACACATCTCTACATGGCATCATATTTTTAGGTATAAGGAATTTTGCATACATTGAACTCATAATAGTACCCATGCTCTAAAAGAAATGCACCCAACCAATAAAGACATAGCCAACACTGCCTGACTGGGGCTGACTAAGCGGTGGGTTAGTAATGGTGAACAAAAAAAGTACTTTGTTCACCGATGCCAAATTGAACGACTTTATGGCCAAAAGTAAAAAGTAAAAGAAATTTTTGATACCTCAAAAACGAAATTAAGTACCGAAACACAGATTAATAGTAAAAAGAGAGGGGGAAGACGAAGAAAGTAAATGAAGAATGAGTAGAAATAAAAAAAATAGTAGGAAACAAGGGAAATATGAAGAGGGAAGAAAAAATGATCAAGAAAGAAGAGAACAAATGAACGGAGAAGGAAAAGGAAAAATGAGCGAAAGAGAAGAAAACAAAAAAAAATGAACTGAGACGAGAGAGGAAAAATGAATGAAGGAAAGAAAGAAAAATGAACGAAGAAGTGAGCGGAAAATGAGCAAGAAAAAATGAACTAAGAAAAGAGAGGGAAAATGAACGAGGAAAAGAGAGGAAAAATTATCAAAAAATTCGTAGAGAAAACTGAAAAAAAAGGAAAAAAGGGATAAAGGCAGGAAAAGGAAAATGAGCAAGGAAAAGAGAGAAAAAAACTAAAGAAGAAAAATGAACGAAGAAGAGAAAGGAAAATGAGCGAAGGAAAGAGAGGAAATATGAACGGGAAAATAGCAAAGAAAAGAAATAAAAACTGAAAAAAGGAAAGGAAGGAAAAATGAATGAAAGGAAGGAGAAATGAAGTAAGGAAAGAAAGGAAAGATAAGCAAAAGAGAAATGAATGAAAAGGAGAAGAAATGAACGAAGAAAATGAGCGGAATGGTGAAAGAAAAATGAACGAAGATGAGAAAGGAAGAAAAAATGAAGAAAAGTGAGGAAAATAAACGAAAACGAAGAAAGGGAAAATTGAAGAAAAAAGAATGAATGAGAAAGAGAAAGGAAAAGATGAACGAAAAAAAGGAACGAAGCAGATGAGAAGAATAAAAAAATATCAAAAAAGAGAAAGGAAAAAATGGACGAAGGAAAAAATGGACGAAGAAAAAGAAGGGAAAATGAACGAAAGAAAAAAAGGAAAAAATAATGAAGAAAAGGGAAGGACTAGAGGATCGTAAAATTAAAAAAGAAAATACAGATGAAAAAGAAAAACGGAGAAGAAACTTCCAGATATGAAGAAATGGAGAAAGAAGGAATTTTCATGACTGGTAGAATATCGACAGACACTAAAAATGGCGGACTTGAAAAAGAAGAAATGTGTTTTGATGATTATGACGATGACAAAAGGTTATAAAAAGGACCTAAGAGAAAACCAAACACCACTGCCATCATTGCTACCACCACTACAAGTAAGACCTCCGTCCCTACCATCAGTCTACATCTTCTCAGCCATGGTCACCTCTCAAGATCTGTCCGATGGGGCGCTGTCCCACTAAATCGCTACATCCCTCGTTGATTGACGTGTGTACGCTCGCTTATGAGGCTGGTCCGCGATTCAAACTTTGCACAAACAAAATAACCCATTTCCATTGATTTGCAGAAAATTTATTTCGTGCTCGCTTCGTGTTTACCCAGTCGTCCCCTTTCCTCTCGTTTTCTTCCAACTTTTTATCGCTACAACGCTGACGAGACGACCGCCATCTTTCTTCCCGGCAACTTCCTTCATCTTTAATTTGTACTCATTCAGTTTCCTTTTCTTCAAATAATCACTTCGCGAAGATCTCTCCTCAAACGCCTCGGCTGCCTCTCTTGCTTTCTTTTTCTCTTACACTTTCCATTTAATTACTCCGATCTTTTCTCTCTCCTTTTCTCTCTTTTTTTTTTTGTTTGCACTCTTTCTTTGTCTTTGTTCCTTACGCGGCTTTTCCTTCCGCTGGAACGCTCGAATTCTCTTCTGTCTTTTCCATATTGGTACACAGTCAACAAAAATGCCGCCATGATAATAAATCTGATACAAACAGCCATTCACAGATGACCTTATCTCTATCTCTCTTTTCACTCCCCTGAATTGTGTTCGGCCTTCTCCTCGTACCACCTCCCCCCCCTCTCTCTCTTTCATAGCTACCCCATCTTTTCCTGTTTTAGCCCATGAGCCCGTCTTTCATTTAGGACCAGTTAACCTCATTATAATCAATGATTGGCCGTTTCAATAAGTTCCTTTCCTCCACTGTTGTCAGGTCTTTTCTTCTGTATTCTATCATTTTAATATTGCTAGAGACACGCAAACTATCATGCATGGAAAACAAAAGCATATGAATGATTTCAACACACACAAATACATGCGCACACACACACACACACACACATGTATGCATATATAGGAGGCAATTTTCATTCTAGCAAGGTTTATGTGAGACGATAGACAAGGATTGTTTTCAGTAAAAGTTTTTTGGACGAGAATGATTTTTTCTTGCTTTTTTTGTTCTGTTCTTTTTTTTGGTGAATTTCTCTTGTTTGTGTACAATGTAACGGATATCTGGATTAAGTGTGTGTAAGAAAAAAACCCTTAATTTTTTAGCTCTAGTACTTTCAACTACATCATGAAGAACATGAATTATAGATGCTGTAATCATTTGTTTCGCATCCCGGTGCATGTCGTTAAGAACAGTGTGTGTTGTAAACTGTGCCTTTTCAGTCACGTGATTGTGACACCGGTGTATCGTTAGTAGCACGCATAACACAATAATGTGATCAGTGGTGAGTTAGTCTCCATGGGTGATCAATGGAAGTCTTACCAATGAATTAGATGTCATGGCGATACAATCTCATAGTGGACGAAATAATTAACGAACAAAATCAGTTTTGCTTAATTGGGTTCTTGGGGCCTAAAATATAACTGACGATAAGGTTAGATGTTTCAAATTTTTTATGATAAATAAGATACATTTGATTACAATATTCGACGAACTACGTGAAGGAAGCGGGAAAGTTGGCCTCCATGTGACTTTCAATAAAACAGATGTCATATACAACAAACATATTGAGGGCAAAGACACAACGATCGAAATCAAAAATGTAAGCTGAAAAAAGTAGACCACTACATTTACCTATGACAGCAAATCTCCAGGAAATTTTCAAAAGAAGAAGAAATAAAGAGAAAGGCACACTAGGTTGGCAAGCTTTCAGTAAAGCAAGCTTTCGACTTTCAAGAAATTTTTTTTCACAAAAATCCTTCTAGTCCTAAAAAGAAAGGTATAAAACAAATGCCTCTTCCCAATAGTCACGTATGGAGCTGAAACATGGAGTCTAATCAAAAGACCATCAAGCTGAGACCCATGCAATGAGTACATGGGACTAAATATGTTAACATGAAGAGATCATTAGGCAACACAGTATATTAGAGAAAAGATTGGATTCCGAGACATCATGGAGACAGAAAAATCAAATGGCGATGAGCTGAGCATGTTACAAGAATTTCAGACAACTGCTGGATATCATGACTCAAAATATGGATCCCAAGAGATCATATGCGAAATTGTGGCTGATAGAAAGTAAGATGGTGTGACGAGCTAGATAACTTAAGGAAGTACTGGCTCTGCGATGCCCGTGATAGAGGAGTCTGGCGAATCTTGGTGAAAGTCAATGTTAAATGTTGGACACTAGAAAAATGATGATGATGAAAATGATTATGATGATGATGACGATGATGTTGATGATGATGATGACGATGATTACGATAAAATAGATTTCTCATATAGTTTTTGTCGTGGTTGTTAGGCATATCATTTATGTTAATTTTCTCAAAATTCAATTTCGATTGTTGAACGACAAAGGAGTCCAGTTTCAATAAGTGTCCTTTTGACGTTACTTACTGTTTTGTAAAATAGTGTATGAGAAGAAAAAATCAATTTGGTTGTGATTGAATTTCTTCTCTGGTACCTACCATATCTATGAGGACATTCACCGTTATAATTATGGAGGCAGAATTTAAACACACACACACACACACACACACACACACACACATATATATATATATATATGAAGGTCGTCAAAATATTCCAATTAGGATTTATTAAGACATCAAGGAAGGGGATGCAATGGAGGACAGTGTTACTTTCGAAGGCTTCTTTTAAGTTTTGTTTAGTCTGGGATTTTGGCTAATATAAGAATATGATTATATTTAACATGTATCGTGGGTTTAGTACGGTACTTCGTCATGATGTAATGGTTAAGAATTTGGGATTCACAGATCATTAGCACAAATATTCGGTATATATATATATATATATATATATATATATATATATATATATATATATATATATATATATATATATGAAGTACATATAATCAGAAAAAAGAAATAGTATGGAAATACATTTTTCATTTATTTTCAACAAAATGATCTAAAAATTGAAGCCTAGTTTCGTGAGGCTCCTAGACTAGAGAATTGGTCTGTAGGGACGTACTTGTTAACATAATTGTCATTACTAGCTGTGACAAAAGCCCACTATCAAACAGATTCATTCTTGAAAGGATTTGGTGCTCTAAACGGAAAATATTTCAACATCTATGCTAAAAATTTCTCTTCCTGAAGGTTTTGTTGATGAGTCGATGGTACACGTCAGTTTTCGTTTATTACAAGCTCTTTAAATTAACCAAGACAAACACAGCCTATCTTTATTTTTGAGCAGGACCGGCCAAAGCCCTTAAAAGAATTTGATATTGGCCATGTTGATGTTGGAGACCCTTTTATGCCTCAGGTCAGCTCTGTTGTAAAGAACGTGGATAGAATATATTTTACGTCAGAGAAAGAACAAAATTGAAAAACAGAAAATGTGAAATTCTTCAGAATAACAATGCCAGCACGTATTCAGTGAAACAGACTCAAAAATATCAAATCGATTGACTGGGATTTTTAACTACATCTCTCTAACTCCAGTAGCTTAACATTTTCATTGGGACACTTTCTTAGTAGCAAAACCTTTAAGAGAAGCGAAGCGATCACTTCATTGCTGTAAGAAATGTTTTCGTTCAGAAGATTTTCTCCACGAGAAAAGGAAAAGTCTTAGAACGAGATTTTGCCATGTTTAATAACGGTGATTATGTTTTCGACAAATAGGTTTACTAACCGTACTTTCCACACGAATTATTATATCTTTATTTTCGTTTCACGCTACTTATGCTAACAATCGTAGAATGTAACAACTCAAGCGTAGTGATAAAAAGCAATAGCAGATTCTTTCAAAAACAGTCAAAGCTAATGACCTAATATATACCAGCGCAGTATGTCTGGTTCTACCAAAAAATAATTAAAAGCTTTCCGATATTTTCACTCTAGATATTATAATCGACATGAAATCTGATATTATTATTACGCCAATACATGATATACCAGAAGCTGTTGCATGTTGGTACTATCACATAGACAGATGTCCTGTACCATTACAGCGAGCTTTAAGCCTGCAAATTTGTTCTAAAAAAAGATAGTACAAAATTATGTAAAACAGAGTCCGCCGATAGAATATGTGACTTAGTATACAAAAATTGTGTTTCCCTGATCTATCTTTGGTTAGCGAACAATAAAATTCAGTATCGGGAAATAAAACAAAAATGATATTTTTGCTCTGGTCTCAAATGAATGAATGTTTTATGGCCGAAAATATTGTAACGCTACGCTCTCCAGTGATTCTATTTATATAATCTGCTAACTAGGACACGAGATGTTATATCCCATTATACAAGTTCCAAGTTAACGATATTGCGTGGAAGTTTATGTAGGTATGTACTCTAATAACGAAAAGCATTAAAGTAAGTGAAAAAAAAAGCTGTTCCATAACATTGTGTGATCGTTGTTTCATTTTTTTTTTATTCGCTCTAAGCTGCAAGACGTAAAATATTTCTTACGCGGTCCGCCTTCAAAGAGGTTTATTGATCTCTAATGTAAAATATAAACTGTAGTTTTCTGACATGTGTTTCATAAATTATAAAGGATCGTATTTTATTACCCTAATTTTTAAAATTCTGAACGAACGATCCATCCATGTAAGGTCTTGGTGAGCTGTCGGTGGAATGCACCAGGTTTGATTCATTACGAACGCTTTCCATACGGCCAGACTATCAAAACATATCTTTATTGTTAAAAATGAGGGGAGAGTGAAATTCTATGCCCCAAGCCCGCAAGAAAATACCCTGATCTGGTCAACAGAAAGTGCATAATTCTTCAAAATAACATGGAATGAATCATTGAAGCTCATAATCGAATCACCACAGCCCCACAAATGGCCGACCAACCAGCCAAATGGGCTACAGTTTCTTCTCTCTTGAAAATTTGTATTATTACACCACTAATCAAATTTTTTTAAGTGGTTTCATATTTTTAAATCTCTTTGGTAATTTTGAACCAACACTACCAACATTTTAGATGAAAGATCTTTCCTTTCTTTTGGGTGATTTTTTTACATGATCAGTTCGGGTACACAAACGAGCTTCAGTGATTCACTTATGCAAGGTATGGATATTATCATAAGTCTAACTTAACTGGTACAAAGTCAAAAACGTAATTACTTTTCGAAGACCAGATAAGATCAGAAGACTTTTAAAGACAAATGATTCTTCTTTCCGACTTTTCGCTCATTCCGTAGTTTGTCAAGAAAATAAAGTGCTACAAGAAATTTATTCATGTTTACATAGTTGGTCTACGCCGGCAATGGGGAGGTGGTAGTGTTATATGTGTGTGTGTGTGTGTGTGTGTGTGTGTGTGTGTGTGTGTGTGTGTGTGTGTGTGTGTGTGTGTGCTTGTGTGCACGAAATAACTAATATCCATGTATCTATCTTAGAAGATTTCCATTTTTATCTTTATTTAGTTTTTTTTCTATCTCTCCCTCTCTTCTTTCACCTGTCTTATTTCTCTCTCTCCCTCTCTCTGTCTCTCTCTCTCTCTCTTTCTATCTATCTATCTATCTATCTCACTTTCACTCTCTCACACACACATACCCTCGGCATTACTCCTTCTTTTTTCTTCACTCTGGTCTCCTTTCAACATTTCTTGCGTCACTCTCCTTCAATCTCCCTCCTCTCACTGCGTCGAAAAACGTTGTAAATAACCAGATTAGATATTTACTTCTTAAACTCCCTTTGCACACAAATCACTAAAACTCAGGAGATTTTTCTTTTCTTTTTTTTTGCCTCCTGATTTATTTTCAATATTTTTTCGCTGTTTCTTTGGCTTTGAATCCCAGATCAAATAACTCTGTCACAGTTAATGGCCCGATGAGTCAAATTTCCAAAGCACATATGTGATAACGAGATTTTTATTTCGTTCCCCTCCCTTTTTATTCTCATAGACTCTCTTTCTCGCCATCCTTTCCTTCTCCTATCCTCTTTCTCCCCTGCCCCCACTCATATTTTAACCCTCTCCTACCTTAGCTCTCTCTCTAATCTTCCTTTCTTTCTCTTATCTCCTTTCTCTCCTATCCCAACTCTCATATTTTAACCCTCTCTTACCTTAGCTCTCCCCCCTCTCTCGCTCTTTCTCTCTCTCTCTCTCTTATTTTTCTCATCCTTAGACCCTGTCTGCCTCTTAACCTCTTTCTCTCTTACCTTTCATATCCTCACCTCTTACCTTACTATCCCCCATACTCTATCACTCTCTTCACTTTAGCTCCCTCTCTCTGTCTCTGTCTGTCCGTCTGTCTGTCTATCTGTCTGTCAGTCTGTCTCTGTCTCTCTCTCTCTCTCTCTCTCTCTCTCTCTCTGTCTCTCTCTCTCTCTCCCCCCCCCCTCTCTCTCTCTCTCTCTCTTGGTCCTTCTCTTTCCCTCTCTCCGTTCCTCTTTGATGAGGAAGCACTTGCATTATTCCACTAGGTATCCGGACCAGTATCCTCACTTTTGTTTTAATCGCAATGTTTCGGCTGGTATATTCTTCTACCTCCTCTCAGGTGTATGTTTGCCTTTGATAGTCCTCTGGTGTCTATTCTTATCCACATAATATAGACACGACTGCCCCCCAGGAGCTGATGAAGGGTTGGAGAACAGGTTGGGTAGGAATTAGCTATCTCTCCCTTTGCTAGTCTCTCCTGCGACCTTCAAAACACTTTTTCCCTTTCACTACCAGAACTAGCCCCTCTGCTTTCCAACCTAACACGTACCTAAGTAACACCCTCCATTTTTACTACCCGAACTATGTCCCACTTTTCTCGAGTTTTTGACTACCCGATCCTGGTGTTTCGTTAACAACTATTAAGCTTGTATTCGTCTTCAGAAGTGACAGACTAAAGCTAGAGTGAAGGTTTGGTGACAGGAGATTTGTTCCCCAAACAGCATCCCTCCATGTCGTTAAGAGCTGACAGGGACAAGGCTGGAGATTTTTCTACTGAAAAGTATTTCATTATCTCATTCAACGAGCTAATCCAAATCTATGCTAAATCGATCCCTCAATTTGTGACACCATTCACGCTTGTATTTTATTTTTTGTTGCCCAACAAGATTCGAGAAAAGTGGGTTATTTATTGATCACCCCTTTTTCCACGTTTTTAATTGATCTCACCCAATATAACATACTTCCAAAAGACTTTGGTCACGTGACGGTTTTTTAAAGGAGCCATTGAAATCATTCAATGACATAAAGAATTGAATTACATAAAGAATTGAATAGTAAAGAGCATGAGTTTAAAGGCCAAAAAACTTTTCATTTAAATCTAATTCATCTAAATTTCGACGTTATTTTCCGAATGATATATATGTATATATTCTGTATTTTTATTAGGGAACTCTTTTTGAACCAACATCCCGAATTTACACGGTGCATATGCCAGTCAACCTGGACAACGTAAATACAATCAACATTTAAAGAAATTGACGATTCTATTTACGCTGTCTAGACCGACCGGAATATTTTCTGCGAAAAACAGGATGTCAGTTCAAAGAGTTTCCCATAAGATGATTATAACTATTCTATCGGATTATATATCCATTTTTTTATGATATAATTTTCTGGGTGGATTATCTATACGAAGGATTATCATTATGTAAAGTTTCTTTCAAAATGTTGTCTTGATCTTGGTTCATTTCTTGAACATGGCCAAAATGTTTTATTCGAGAAATTAACCAAGATGAAAACAATAGTCCGAAAAGAATTGAAAAAATAGAGCTGAGAGTTTGTGGATGCTTCTTATAACTAGGCCTATGTTTCCTTACTGTCTCAAGAAATCACGATCATCACGAGAAATGACGAGATTCTCAGCATGGAGAATCTCTGAATCTCTGCATTGAGTGGAAATCCATAGGTCCGCTTGAGTGGAAATATTCTTGAAACTCGTTACAGCTTATACTAGAAAAGGGAAAATGTAAGGATATATATATATATATATATATATATATATATATATATATATATATATATATATATATATATATTCTAGAAGGTTCTACAGCTTTAAACACTGAACGTTAAAAAACCTTTTCAATAGATTTTTTGAGTGACTTCAGTCACCTATTTCCCAATATCTGTCAATGCAATTTATGTAATCATCTGAAGTGTTTTTCCTTGTTTCCCCTATACCTTGTTATTATGGTATAACGTATTAATTTTCTCTGGTTAGGATCATTATGTTTAATAAGTAACCATTTCGGGGATTTTGAATACACACACACACACACGCACACACATATATATATATATATATATATATATATATATATATATATATGTCTAAGAACTTCGTTGCTGTTGATGGTCGGTTGTTTTTAATATTGTATGTTTGAATGAAGTATTGCTGCCTTGTTATACGTTTTTTATAAATATATATATATATATATATATATATATATATATATATATATATATATATATATATATATATATATATATATATATCATTACTATTTTTAAGAAATAGATATATAGGTTCGATTTCTGCTGCCGTCCATTTCCTTTTGTTTGTTCTATCTACTGTGTATTAACAGGAGATCATTTCAGTTTCAAAGTAATATAACACATTTATAAATACGCACACTCACACATGCATATATATATATATATATATATATATATATATATATATATATATATGTGTGTGTGTGTGTATGTGTGCGTATATGTATGTATATATATATAAATATACGTGTGTGTGTGCGTGTGTGTGTATTCAATTTGTTTTCCAGCGCATAGTTACACCATGTTTTAACAGTTACACCAGGAAAATAATGTGACAATATACATATATATATATATATATATATATATATATATATATATATATATATTGCTCAGATCCATAGGCTAAACTTATATTTTATATAATGTATTTTTGTTTCCAAAACTCTATAAAACAAGACTAGAAAAAAATCCAAATATATTCATTGAGATCAGGATTTGTCATGGGACAATATTTTTTTTCTCTCCATAGAAAAATAATTGAATAAAAATCTATGACCAGAGCAGATTCCCACAAGGATCAGTTCTTGTTTCTGAATGACGTGGAGAATCAATTAACTCATTTGGTATTCGACGCTTGGCCTTCGTATCAGCAGGTTGTCTCTTTCTCGTCTGCGCAGGCGCGGACTGAGTACACTGCCCCAAGCAGTGGGTTTTGCAAGACGGATTAGGTTGGTCTTTACACAAGAAACCCCTAGACGACATCTAAATCCCATTCTGCTGGCAGAGATGAAGATGTGTTTGTTTGTTTTTCTTTTTATCTTCCCAAATATTGCGGAAGAAAAAAGTGGAAATCAACCGGGGGCATCTGACACAACGATAATCGCAGAGGGACAATGAGACTAGATTTTGCTGAGTCAGACATGCAGTTATTGATAGATCCGACAATTGTATCACCTGATCTTTCCAAATAAGAAAGAAGTGATATGTTCGGTAAAGGGTGAGAAAGGATCTTATGTATGAGATTTCATTAAATAATCATCCTTTCTGCATACACACACACACACACACACATATATATATATATATATATATATATATAGAGAGAGAGAGAGAGAGAGAGAGAGAGAGGCGTGAGTGAATCAAAAACTTCATGGCCTAGTGATTGAAAGAGCATTTATTTTTCGACATAATTTTCTTTCTTGACAATGAGACTTAATTCAATTTTGAATAATAATCAAGTTGATCAAGTATTATACATTGAACATTTCAGATCGAAATTCAGCTGATAACTACATTTTAATGAACCATGTCTACTCAAGCCTTTATGCAATCTCTCTCTCTCTCTTCAAATTCTGCGCAATTTATTATATAAAATCCATCACATAAATTTCATTATACAAAATTTATTATATAAAATTTATCATATGATATTTAATATGTAAATTGTATCATTATACAAAATATTTATATAAAATTCATCATGTGAAATCTATTATATAAGATAACAAAAAGTGAGGGAATTGGGAATATCATTTCGCATCTCTTACTTTCCTTCAGAAAGCTTGCTGCAAAAAATAAGAATCAGATACGGGAACGTGGAAAAGAAGCCAATATTTCACCCGTAAATGACGACATGGCAAATATAAACTTATAAGCTAGCAATTGCCAGTACACTACTTTACCCATGTAGTTAAAAAATGACGTCAGCATTTATATAATTTTGGAATTGCATTATACTCGAAAAATATCGAAAATATTACGTTTCTCTGCATTTTCTTATTCTTGTTCAACCAGAAACGACCAATATTTTTCTACGCATTGGCAAGAAAAATATCAGAGAGATTACTCTATAATTAGCAATTAATAGTTATCACCCTTGACAAAAAATAGACCATCAAGCAACGTATTATAATAGTGGATTAATGATTTCATTTCAATTCAATCGAAGACTTTTTCACACGTGCTGCATAACATTGAATCATATTTACCGAAGTGAGTTCACGAAATAAGGGGTCCATTGTAACTCTGCTGGGGGTAGACGGTTGTCGTTCCTGTTCTCAATTCTTATTTACATTCGTGCTCTGGCGTGTAGCTCTGATGAAAACCCCGTGTGTCAATGTTTTAATGAATCTCCCAACGGGTTGGTGATTGAGTAATAGATATAACGGATAATCGGTTATCTGAGTTGTCGATCAGCTACGTGACTAAATAGGTCTAATATCTAAAACATGAAAATACTTCTGATAAGCATCATTGTAATGATGCTAAGTATTCTTGTAACAACGCTGTCGTCATGCCTCACTATCTTTCATTCGGATGGGTGCTAACTCATGTTGAGATTTAAGTATGCAACGTGCACATGAGAAAACCATACTCAACCTTACATGGAGAGATCACAAGACTACAGTATATAAAGAAGAAAATGGGTGTCTGTGACATCATAGAAACTATTAAAAAACTCAAATGGCAATGGGCAGGCCATGTTGCAAGGATGAAAGACAACCGATGGACATCGCGTCTCACAACATGGATCCCCAGAGATCACATAAGAAACCGAGGCCGACAGAACACAAGATGGAGAGATGAACTAGACAGATTCAGGAAATACTGGCTCCGCAACGCCCATGACAGAGAATTGTGGCGAATCCTGGGGAAGGTCTATGTCGAACGACGGACGTTAAAAGACTGATGATGATGATAACAATGATGATGATGATGATTCATTCTCCTGAGAGGGTTTCGTTTTGGAAGCAGAGGTCGTAGCCATTGTGAACAGAATCGACCATGAAGATGCAGGTTGTCCATTAGCGACAGATTGTGAACTGAGTTATGGTTAAAATGACCAGAGGTTCTTTGTTACTTTGTGTGACAGGGAAACAGCGAGGACAAGAATATATACAACAATTGGCAAGTCTGGATTTTGCCAATGTTATATAGTTGCTAATCTGATTATTGTTTTATTGATCGCATAATCTGGAGGTCGCTGAGTTAACATGGATGAGAAAAAAAGAATATCAGAAAGCGCAGGGAGCTACTTGACGATGCCGATCTCCTCCCCAAGTATCATGCGACAGGAAGTACTGGGTTGTGTGGTAGCGAGAATTGGGAAGAATCCCTGACCTGAAAGTGTTCACTACCCAGGAAACAATAGTGGCATGACAGTGTCAAGAGTACAGGGAGAAGTAGTTTCATGTTTTTCCTAGAGGTATTAGTGTAAAATGAATAAAAACGGCCTCAGCCTGAGCTTAAACTTAGTTCGTTGATTCCGTTTTCGAAGCCAGTCTGTAGCTTCAGTCATGTGTCAGCACTTTCAAGCTGAGTTAGAGATTTATGTAACCTTGTACCACTGTCCAAAGACTCAGAATAGGGTAGGTGGGTTAGTAAAGTCTTGGGTGACATAGAGATCAGCGTACAGAGAGGGGGTATAGTGACAAAAACGAAGCAACCAGGGTACGGTGATTCATTTTTAAGGAGCAGTGGCAATATATTTACTGATCAACTTATATCAATTAAATTAGAGAATTCAAAATTTGTGATGAAGGAAACATTAGTCTCTGGTTAGGAACTTTAACCATGATGTGTTGGTTGACAACTTTGTCTCACGAAGTATTCTGCTGATATAGTGAGTTCGAACCTCTCGGAGATTCATGCTCATACATTCACCGTGGAATAACGGGCGATCATTTCAAATAAGAGTTTCGATATAATGTAATGCAATTTATAATTATTCTGTCGGATCATACACCCATTTCTTAGTAACACACACACACACACACACATATATATATATATATATATATATAGCGAGAGAGAGAGAAATTTGTTTTTTGAAGGGGCTCTCTGGAAATTTAAATAATTGGACAGGGTTCTTCAAGTTGTTAAAGTCCGAAGACCACTGCTCTAACATAATGCCACAAATGTTGGTGCAACGGTTAACAAGTGTGTGTGTCTCTGGTATCGATATTAGCGAATTCAATACTTAGAGTCTCGTACCAAAACTAAGCTACGCTATAATTAGTAGATAGCTATGTGCGCATGCGTTTGTGTTTCTTTAGCGTTTATGTAACCACAAAATGAACGTGTCTAACTTCAGCTTTCTTTTTTTTATAGGGAGGGTTTACCCGGAAGTACTCTCTAAGCTCGAAAACGGGAACTCTACTACCAGATTTCCCAAACGCTCAATATCTTATTCTACCAGAAGGAGTTTCAAGAGAAAAGGTAAGAAAGACTTATTTTTATTTTTCCAAAACGAGGCTCAGGTTGCCAACCGGAAAGAAATTTTAGCTCTTAGAACCAAAAAAAAAAAATCTACTCTCTCTTCAGTAAAACACGATTAAAAAAAAACATATTCATTTGGTTTTTTATACTGTTAAATGATATCTGCAAATCAAATTTTTTTTCGAAAATCGAAAATCTATCAGTTCTTGCTTTTTTATTTAAGAAAAAAGGTATTGCGTGTGTCTTTAAAGATGTCAGTTCCGCATTGCTATACGGCTGTATCGTTGTTACTATTTGATTGTATCATCAGATGACTATCGTGGTTGTTTTGCGCAAAATTGCCAAAACGATCAGGAATCTGGGGAAACGATTAAAGATTAATGACAGTGTAGCGGCATTAACGACAATAGGGGATCCTGAAAAAAGAGATGGAGTGTCTTTGTGCACATCTGTATTTCTGTAGCTATACATTTCTTTGAACAGAGGAATGATTCATGCCGACTATAACAAATACAAAGTCCCTGTTCGGTCAGGTAAACGGTGATTGGTTTATTCAGGTTCGATTTTCCAAAACAAAATTACAGAGAAAAACGTGCAATTCATACTTTGCTCTGGATTTGAGTATATTATCTAAAAGTCCATATACCTGCAGTGATGATTTATCAAAGGTATTTGCTTAACTATCCTTTTGGCCTGTGATCAAAGCGTAAAAATATCTGAATGAAAAATGTATTAACAATCTATCTAAATTTGCACATACCTACCTATCTCAGATTGTTCATCTATCAATCTGTCTATCTATCTAAGCTAACGACTAAATCATATCATAACTTGAGAAGAGGTGGTACTTGATTCATACTGCCACGGAACTATAGTGAAAACAAAACAGTAAGATCGATAGTTATAACAGCAATAAAATTTTATATATATAATTATACACAAATATATTAATATATATATATATATATATATATATATATATATATATATATATATATATATATATTACCATGCACTTTTCGAGTCAGACGCTCTTGCTAGGCAGGGAGAATAACATTCTGCTGAAATATGGTTCCAGGGTGTGTGGGCTAAAAAGTCAGAATCACTGGTTTATGAACATTGTCAAGTGAAATTCTTCTGAATATTATTCTCCCGCCTTGCAAGAGTTTCTGATTCAAAAAGTGCTGTAGAAGTGTAGTTTGCAGAAAGATCAATATTCCACAATCTGTGGCTCCAATTCCACCTGAATCTCTAAAAATTACCCACAGGGAAGGGGATTCCCTTTTGGTTGAGAACCTCTGATGTCAATGTCAGTTTTGCTATTCCCGAAAAGAATATTAAAAAGTTGCATAAAAAATTTCTTTATGTTTTTGTCTCTTTCTCTTCGTGATGTTTTTTTTACTATATCACGTTTTTTTTTTCTCTCTTTCTGTCACTTGTTTTCGGCCTCCCTCCTTTCGTTTCTTTCCTGTTTCCTTTTCACTTTCACCTTTCTCTCTCGCTTTTCCCACTCTTCCTCTCTCGCATATTTCTTTCTCTCTTCATCCTCTCAGATCTCTCTCCCTCTCTCTCTCTCTTCTCTCTCCCTCTCTCTCTTTTCATCCCTCATCTCACTCTCTTGTACATCATTTCACTTCTTTACCTTCACTCTGTACTCAGCATAATTTACTACCAGATCAAATCGGTCGGCGAGTTTAATGCATTCTTAACAGGGATGAGAATGAGGGTGGGCACGCAGGGGTATAATGTATACCTATTTCTCAATTTTCAGGTTTCCTATATGTTCAATGCCTACTAAATGAGGCATCACCGTATACCTAGTTGCTGAAACCCATTTCCATTGTTGATTGTTACTTCAACGCAACATTAAAACAAGCGATTGTTTCTCAATCTCATTGCGTGTAGTCACCCTTGGCTTACATGTTTCAATGTCTCGATATTTACGAAAACTAACGTACGTACCAACTTTTAATTCCTTCTTCCATCTTTGTAGTTGACACAACGCTTCCGCCGATTGATTCTACAACTTTCTTTGAGTATGAACTGTAATATCCGTGAGGAAAGAGAGGCTGTAATATCGGTCTCTCTCTCTCTCTCTCTCTCTCTCTCTCTCTCTCTCTCTCTCTCTCTCTCTCTCTCTCTCTTGGGGTGTTGCAAAGCAACAAAAAATAGCATCGAACTCTCTTTCTTTATAGATATAACATATTATACCTGAAGAAGACCATAAAATGAATTAGCCAAAACGTTGTCCGTATCATTGATGGAAAGAAAAAAATTGAATTGTCTGAACAAAGTTGGTATGCTGATGACTCTTATCAAATTTATAGATAATATTTACTTACGTTCCATCCATAACCTATTAATTATCCATCATAATTCTATTGTCCCATAATGTGTACTTTTTAGTCAAGCAGTGAGTCCGGTTGTTGATAAATGCACAAGACATCCTTTGATAGAATTCTCCAGAATCTGCTTGTTAATCAAGATAGTTGTGCTGTTCTACCGACTTCAATGGTTGATGGTAGACCAAGGGCATGAAAAAAACTCTGATTTTGAACGATGATTTCCAAAGGATCCAGGCATTTCAACCCCAGCAATCTGCCTGGTTTTTTATCAATTTTTGTCAAGCTCAAATTCAAATCAAGGGCTGAAGTTGATTTTGTTTTCCCACCGTAATAATTACAACAAGAATATTCCTCGCTCAATTCTGAGGAGTATACTCCTCACTATTTGTCTATTCCATCACGTTAAACCAAACAGATATATAAATTTGACATTTCACGATAATGATTTGAGATCACGACCATGTGATCAGTAGGCAGCTCTCTGACCGACTGAGCCGAACTGACGCCTATAGATTTTGATGGAATAATATGATAACTGCGCTTGGGAATGGAGCTACTTTTGGAAATTTTCGACTGCACAAATCAATCACTGAGCTGGCCCGGCTTTTTCGATAAATAATCGATATAATTGGTTCTCGTACTATCACCGAAGTTGAGCAACGTCGAGCCTACTCACAACGTAGATGGGTAACTTTCTGGGAATACCAGGTATCGTAATCAACTGGGGAGTCATCCCCTTCAACTAAGCTGATCTCCAAATATATTGGGAATTTATTTCCTCTGGAAACTTTCAGCATGATCAAGAAATGGGGGGGGGGAACTTGGACGCAACACTTCCTCCATACTGAGCACAGACACAACAGTTCAAAGTCTCGAAGTTGTTAAGGTCGTCATGACAAGACAAAAAGAGCGATACATTTTGTTACTTTCAATTCCTAATCAAGGCACTTGCATGAGCAAATGCCCAGAGCACTACCCCAGAGGGTACCCATGTTTGCTTATGATAATGAAATAATTTACTACTTCTACGAGTTTTTTCTTCAGAGATCTCTTTTCGAGTAGATTGCTTATATCACATCATTGTCATGAAAGAGTAGATTAAATGAGCTGTTGTACTTTCCAGCGGGTTAAAAGGCCCCTCTTGCACCCCGTAAGGAAGCCTGTGCCACCAGATCAACATTTTCATCACCAGTGGAAATTTCTGTGAGGTTTATTGCGTGAGTCCTCCCTTCCCTGAGATTAGGGTTAGGGTTTCCATTGTTGGGACTAAAGAAAAAGACCCAACACATTTTTTTATGAGAATCAAAAAAAGGGACATTTGGTGGGGGTGCCCTTATTCAAAATCATGGACATTAGCTTTTGGTGGGGATTGACAAAAAGACCCTGACTATGTTGATATTTATCAAGCTTGGCTTAGTCTGGGCCAGGCCTCTGATAGAATATCACCCGATTAGGATCGAACTCACAGAATTAGAAATAACCTTGAAACTCTTGCTTTACATCAGGCAACACATGACAACTATTATATGGAAGACTTTCTTTACTTTCACTGGTAATTTTGGTATTTTTGTTTAAGTAATCGATTTATATTGATTCGTATCGTTTTGTCGCAACAGATCGAATTATCGGACAACATCTAATCTATGGTGTGGGTGCGTGCATTAGAATAAATTGATTTCTTAGGGATTGAGGATTTTACAATCACATGAATGTACGAGGTTCTTCTGAAATTGGAAATTTGTGTGATGTCTGTACACAGACATTCCTTATTTCAAACTTGCGACGATTTTAGTCTCTTCTTCAGGCAAAGCTGCCAAAAGTATACTTGACTAATTTGGAACCGAGAGAAGGACTGATATGGAAAGAGAGAAAAAAAAGGAGTAAAGCAAAGAGAGAGAAAGGAGGAAGGGGAGAAATAAAAGAAGAGAAGAAATTGGGGAAGGAGAAAAGAAGAAAGA
Source organism: Thysanoteuthis rhombus (assembly GCA_963457665.1). NCBI lineage: Eukaryota > Metazoa > Mollusca > Cephalopoda > Oegopsida > Thysanoteuthidae > Thysanoteuthis > Thysanoteuthis major. The sequence continues at coordinate 14,296,614 of OY735201.1, forward strand.
ATCGGAGAAAGGATTAAAAGAAGAAACGGGATGAGGGGGAGAGAAAGAGGGGAGAAGAGGAAGGAGGGGAAAAGAGAAAAAGAAAGAAACAAGGAAGAAGAGGAGAAAAGTAAGAAGGTAGAAAAGAAAGAAGGAATAAAAGAGAGAAAGGAGAAAGGTGGATAATTGAGAACGTTGATAACCCTGTAGTTGTGATACTGTCCAATGCATCAAACAGTGGTGCACTGTGCACGTGTGAGCACTTCTAGTTTCAATCAGAAAGAAAACAATCAAACACAGTAACTCATAAAGCCAATCACCAAGATAGGCGCGCAGTGGGAAGCCCAATTCTACCCTCTCTTCATTCTCTCTTTTTCAAAATACAAACCTTGCAACAATAAGGGCAATAAAAGCAATTAGAACCATATGTGAGACTTGGGTTCTATTTATTTTTTTATAGTGAAAAGGAGAGTCGTACGTTCATTGTTTGATGTCAACTTTTGACGGAGTTCGAACGACTGACTATTAAACAAGTCGCACGAAGTCTAATAATAAAACGAGCCTGGCTGTTGTAGGCTCAAACTCCACCCCTGCTTATTTTCTGACTCAAAGCAATCACTGCAACTTTTGTATCATATATGATTTAAATAAATTCGTTGGTATATAAAACCTGTCAGTTTAGCTCGGGTGGTAAGAGAGCTGCCTTCCGATTCACAGTAGGGGAATTGTAATTGTATGAATGAATTTGGTTTAAAGTGACGTAATAGTTAAAGTGAAGAGTTTACTCCCTTGAATTTGGTGGTATTATTCTTGTTATTCTTGTTACTAGGGAAAATTAAAATTAACTATAGCTTTGACTGGGATTTCTTGCAAAATAGAGAGTAGGCCGTAAAGCAATGAATGGACAGAGGGGGGAGAGATTTATAATGCAATGTTAATATTATGGATTTCAGAATTACAGCCAGACGTCAACTTATGCCCGATTGCAGATAAGTCCCCATAAGAGCTTGGACCCTATTTACAGCGAATGACGGAAATTTTAGTCGCTTCAGTGCTATAACTCAATTGCATATGACGAAAACTTCTGTCATGTTATTGTTAGTTTGCTAAAGAAAATGGGGTGCGTACGTCTTGGTTTTTTATTTTTGGGGGTTTTTTTTACAAGTTCTTCATGCATTGAAGGTGACAAGGAAGAGGCAAAAGAGCAGACACCTTACTCCAATGACTTACTCTAGGAAACAAAATGGAGGACATTTGTTTCTTTCTCTTGGGAGATGCAAGAGAGACACATACACAGCATAGAGGTTTAGGTAAATATGTGTCATGGTATCTAACTTTGTGCAGTACGTTTCACCCTATAATGGTCGAATTGCGTCCATCTTACGAGAATGTAACCCGGAGGTAAGTCGTTCCACGGCCGTATCAGGATGACAGCTCAAAAGAAAGAATTACCGAAAAAAGGAAGAAGTGCAAAGAATGAGAAATGAATTGGAAGAAAAAGATGTTGAAAGAAAACAAAGAAAGAAAAAAATGAAAAATAGATAGAACAAGAGGTAGCAGTGTGTCTGTGAGGGGTGATGTAGATAAGAAAGAAGGAATATAGTCGAGAGAAGAGGAGAGAGAGAGAGAGAGAGAGAGAGAGAAAGATAGACCAGAAGGTATGCGAGAAAAATTCAATAACAATGACGATGTGGCTAGCCTCATGGTTAGGATAGTTTGAGCTTGTTTGCAAGCGAGAATTCTGAATCATCATTCATCATCATCATCAGTCTTTTAGTGTCCGTCGTTGGACATAGACCTTCCCCAGGATTTGCCACACTTCTCTATCATGGGCGTCACGGAGCCAGTACTTCCTGAACTTGTCTAGCTCGTCTCTCCATCTAACATTCTGCCGGCCTCAGTTGTGCATGTGGTCTCGGGGAATCCATGTTGTGAGTCGTGATGTCCATCGATTGTCTGCTATTCTTGCAACATGGCCAGCCCACCGCCATAAAAAATCTCAAAATGGCAGTGGATTCTGAATATTAGATTCCAAAACAGGTAGGCCGATCCCTCTCTCTTAGAAGATTGACACAACACAATCTTCCCACCCATGTTTTCCCTATTTGACAACATGCGGTACCTACTTTAGCTTAGTAAATATCACTAACAACAACAAGCGCGTATCCTACCTCGTTGTTAGATTCAGAGGAAACAGGTTAATGTGATCACTTGAAGTAGGGCCTCCAATTATTAATAACTGACTGATAACATTAAGTTAAGGATATGGAGAGGAAGTCTCTCATTGTGATCACTTTATATAAACTTTTTTGGACCGACTGATTTTGATAAAAATAAGTGTTCGATAACATTTTTCGCGATTCTAATTAAGGACGTCCTCTGTACTAACATATTTACGGCTGGTACCCGAAACCGAGAATCGAGACTAGAAAATGCTAAGATTTCGAATATTTTTTCTGTTGTTCTTGAGCAAGTAAGGATTGGTGTACCACGGTATTTCTATTCCGATTTAGGCATCTCGTCAGTGAGCAATGGTTGACGAGTTATTCTGACAGACCATAACTACTGCAGTGAACCTTGTGCGAGACTAAGACTAGCTGGATTATAAACCCAGACGCCTCGTTGTGGAGCAATCGTTTGCTAACTAGCCTCACAGAAATTACAATCTGGGGGGGTCAGAGGGTCTTATGTGCTATCAAATGAGGTAGGTTATATTTACTGCGCTTGTAATTTACGATTTAATCGAAATGAAAAGTGAGAGAAACAGAAAAAGAGGAAGAAGAGATTAAAGACGAAGAGTGGAGAAAAAGAAATCGAAAGAAATAAAAAAAAAAATACATTAAAAAAACAGAGTGAGAAAAGAGGAAAAATAACGCCGAGAGAAAAATAAGGATAAGTCGTCCTAACAGTCAATAATTGAACAACCGCAGCGTCGATATTTAAAGCCTTGTAAAAAGAATCGTGTCGAAGAACAAATATGATCAGAATAAATTCTAAATATGAGATCACTGGCCTTTTCACAGGAAAACACCTAAAATAGAGTTTTAGAGAAAAAAAAACATATTCTGGTGAATCTAGATGTTACTAATAAACCCGTTGAAATGGGCCCCCCAGAAGTTCAAAAAAGCTTTTTTTCCGAAAATTAATTTTTTGAAGAAGTCGGATGGAGTACTGAGGCCAATTTTCAAGTAAACAAAACGGTATGTCCTGGCGCGCTGGAATACACAAACACACGCTCGTGTAAAGAAAGATAGAACCCTCCATCACCTCTGATGGATACGGTTTTTCAATTTGCTAAGGGAGATAAGCAGAGAGATGAAGGCGAAGAGGGAAAAGAGTGAATTTAGTGCAGAAAGCCAGCCTGACGTATGAACAAGCCGCTTGATTAGTGTGGCGGGAAAAATGGGGTAGGTCATTTGAACTTAGACGTTAACCTACGTACAAAACTATCAACCATTATTGTCCAAACAGTCAGCATGGGTTTCATCAGTTTTTAAAAGATCCTTGCTGGCTATGTATCTATGTATGTGCCACGTGTACACCCTGCACCAGTAGAGCTAGAGAGCTGAAAATTTAAACATTTGCTCTCCAGAATGTCAAGAAAAAAAACGTTTGTTCATTCAAAATCTTTGCTCAAAGTTTTTTTGGTTTGGGGGTTCAAAATTATAATTTTACTCTGAACTTGTCCCTTAGTTTTCGTCCGGCACAATTCATACTTGTTTTTAGTGATCAAGCAAAAGAGAAGTACCTTATTCATTGATCAACCCTCTTCCGAATTCGCATTTGATCGCCCTCAACAAGGCATGCTGCCTAATGACGTTGGTCATATGACAGTTTCCTTTGAATGACTAACCAGACCTGTCCTCTTTTTTTCCTTTGATTTTTCCGTCTGTTGCATCATTCCCTCTCCTTGATTTATTTTCATCTTTTAATTTCGCGATATGAGTGATCACTTTCCCCTGTTTTGTCCACCACAGACCACCATATATACTCTTTCTCTTGCGCCATCGACTGAGAATAATACCCCCCCTTCCTGCTCCTACCTTATTCGATCTTCAACCATTGCTGCTGCTGCTGCTGCTGACACCGCCGTCGTCGTCGCCGATTCACCCCCCCCCCCCCCGACAAGATATCGCTAGTCACGTGACCTCCTCCTGCTACAGACCGGTGTACCCGGAACAAAAATTAATGCAATGATAAGCGGCGATGTGATACTCTCTCTCTCTCTCTCTCTCTCTCTCTCTCTCTCTCTCTCTCTCTCTCTCTCTCTCTCTCTCTCTCTCTCTCTTACACAAGGGAGGTGGGAAAGACGTGAGGTAGGGTGGATCTAGAATACAGGGGTATCGGGTGGGGTTTTTAGGTTTAGATTCGGTTCGGGGTAGGGTAAATCGGAGCTGCGTACGAGAGCCGGGGAGGGGGGTATCAGGCGCTGCGTTCACAGGCGTTTGAACAGGTCTATTTGCACTGTATCTGTGCGCACAGCGAGCCCCGATCGAGTCAAGACAATATCGTTACAATTTATAAGGTCCAGTTTGACACTAAAGTCAACAGAAGTTCTAAATTATACAAGAACCTCGGGTGAGCGTTACTGTTCGGAAAGGAAAAAGGACAATGGTGGAGAAATAAAGAAGTTGATAAGGACAGGGAAAAAAGAAAGGCGTAGAATCATAAAGGAGAAAGTAAGAGAGGTGTTTGTGTGCAGGCTGGGAGATAATGCGTATGTATGTACGGGATTCGAAATCAAGATGTGTCTGTTCTGAAGATATATAAGCATGTGTGTATACAACCGTCAATAATATTTTGAAATTTTGATTCTGTGAAACATTTTTGTGACTGAAAAGAAAAGACTCTTGAAGTGATCTGAGCTAATCTTTTCTCTTTTTTTTTTTTTTTTTTTGGTGGGGGGAATCTAGTTATTCATTAAATTCAAAGTAATCCATAAAATCGATCTGTAACTATCCTGAATTTAAAATATACCAGTTATCCTTGTGTTGCGTATACATTTTACTAATAAACCTTTCCCTATGTCAATTGGGTATGCATACCAAATATGGCTGGTCGAATTAGACTTTTAGTAACATAGAAATAAATGAAAATGAGACCATTATTAACGGGGAGAGAACGAATATAGACTATACAATCTTTTTTTCTTTTTTTTTCTTTTTTTTTGCTTGCAAAAAGAGAAACCATATGTGGATTTTGCACCCATTTAAAGCGTATTTGGTGCCGATTGGAATAGTTTTAGGCACTAAGTAAAGTCAAAAGTTTTTAGAAAAAAGTGGCTCAACTGAAAATCGACCTTTAAACTATTATAATAGATTGGGTGCTTTACTGTCGAGCAAGCTACTTCTAATGGCAATTTCCTAAAACCATTTGTGGCAAATAAATTCAACTATTTATGTCACAAATATTATATTTTATCCATGGCTGATAGAAGAATCTATCTGAAAACAGTCATTTCCGCAAATTGAAAATTCATGATGCCTCAATATCCAAATTCTTTTTGGGGAATGCCTTTGGATACAAGTGCATCAATATTTTATCACGGACTGCACAACCTGGTTGAAATTTTCGACTGAGCGGCTCCACTATTTGCTGCTAAAGTGAACCAAAGTAATTCAGAATGAAGAAGTACCATAATTGCCGGCATATAAGACACGAGAATCACAATTGTTTCTTGGAGCATCGTCGATTTCTAATGGTATCTGAAGACAAAGTGATCTGCAATGGTATTTTTTTGACTATCAATTTGCAATGGTAGTTGGAGGACTAGCTATTTGCAATGGTATTTGTTTGACTATCAGTTTGCAATGGTATCTGGAGGACTAGCGATTTACAATAATATTTGCACGATTTACAATGGTATCCACTAAAAATTATCCAAGTCCCATTGATGAACATTTCGAATTCCGGTAGACAACCCCTAGTCATAATACCAGCGAATTGGTTGCATTGTATATTTTTTGTTTATTTAAATGTGAGTCTTATATGCAGGCGAATAGCTTCAGGAGAAACTAGAACTTGAACTACATGCCTCCAAAGCAGATCTTTCAAAACTAATGATAGAAATGAAAATAATTCATCCAAGAATCGTGAGATAACTTACTACGCGATAGTACACAATATTTCACAAATTTGTTTTGGAAAAGAATAAATAGACGGTGGCAAAATAGCACAAATGAAAGCCTTGCCAAACCAAGAAAGCCTCGGTAACCTAATGACGAATACTTCATCCATGAAAGACGGGCTCCCGAATAATACGATACGACTTTATTCCGATTTCTGTAGATTTGTTTAAAAGCTGAATAATCTCTCTATCTATCTAACACCTTCTGTCTTACCCGAGGTATAGGCAATCTACGAGAGAAGCCAAGTTCCTTGTTGACCTCCTGCAGACGGTCTTACGGTATGGGTGCTAATCTCATGCTCATCCCTCCCACTTTTGAGCTTGGGACCGGCATCAGTGGAATTATTTTTGTAAATCTTTGGGAATCCCTCCTGGGTCCTTCATGGCATTTCTCAGGAACATGAGGTTACTTGATAATGCCTATGTTCTCTCCGAGTAACGAGTGATAGGTTGTACTTGGATACGTGATACAGTTGGTAAGGAATAATCCTTAAACCTAACCTATTGGAAGAGGCGACTGTGCGAACACAAACTCCCTCGGTTGGAATTTGAACTTCATCGATTCTAAGTTGCGGCGTTAAGCCAACTCCTCATCTGGCGACCGAAGAATGAATTGGCTGAAAATGTGATAAACAGCACATAAAATATGGAGAAACGAACCAAAGACTGAGTGTCAGATATGGTTTAATGCGAACTAACGAGAACATGATTTTTTACTCTCGAACTAAAACTCAATATTGATTGTATGGTGAATTGAGCGGCATCACTTCGGGTGTTTTCGCCTTCAAGTCTATTTCACTATATCACGAACCTCGAAGAACTAACCGGGACAAACTTGTGATATGTGAACCTAGAACAAGGACGGCTAATGCTTTAGCCAGTGTGAAGGCACTATCTTACTTTTTTTTTAAAATATGAACTGACTCTAAATCGAGCTGAAATAAAATCTGTTTAAAAAATTAATTCGAAGCCCAATAAACAAATCCTCAATACAAATTGCTGGAGCGAAATAAAAGTGTCAAAAGAATCAATAGGGAAACCAATGAGTACCTAGCCTGACACGTATGGTTTACCTGAATTTTAATCTGAAATTTGCGTTGTATAATGTCCGATCTGTGTGATTAATATTCACCTATGAACTAAAAGCATTGACAAGGGAAGAGATTTTGTTGAAAATTAAATACTTGTGGTGTAAATCATGCTTAGGCTGCAGATTTATTGATTTAACTTCGTGAATAAAAAAAAAAGGTTGGGTGAAGATGAACAGGAAGCTAAATAAACGAAAGAATGAAAGAGAGAAACTGTTTGAGAAAGAGAGAAAGAAAGGAAGAAAGGAAGAAAGAAAGGAAGAAAGAAAGGAAGAAAGGAAGAAAGGAAGAAAGAAAGAAAGGAGTGGTGAAATGATACGAAAAAGACAAACAACCAAAGAAAGCAACAGGAAGAAAGAAAGAAAGAAAAGAAAGAATGAAAGAAAGTGAAAGGATGGAATAACAAAAGAAAGAAACAAAGAAAGAAGGGCAAATGATAAAATGTAAAAAGAAAGAAAGTGAAATGATGAACGGAAGAAAATGAAAGGATGAAAGAAGGCGATATGATGAAAGAAAATGAAAGAAATGAAAAAGGAAGAAGGTGAAATAATGAATGAAAAAAATGAGGAACGGAAGGAAGAAAGAAGGCGAAATGAAAGAACATTAAAGAAATGAAGAAAGAAATAAAGAAGGTAGGCGAGATGACGAAAGAAAGAGCGTGAAATGAAAGAAAATGAAAGAAAGGAAGAAAATGGAAGGAAGAAAGAAAACGAAAGAAAGGGAAAAAGAAGGTGAAATGATAAAAGAAAGGAAATGAAAGAAAAGGAAAAAAAGAGGGTGAAATAATAAAAGGAAGAAAATGAAAGAAAGGAAAAAAGAAAGAAAGGGTGAAATGATGAAGGAAAGAAAATGAAAGAAAGGATTAAAGAAAGAAAGAAAGAAAGAAGGTGAAATGATGAGAATAGAAAGAGAAAGGAAGGGGAATAAATGAAGATAAATAAACAAGAAAGGGGGGAGGAGAAAAAGGGAAAAAAATCAGATAAAGGGAATAAAGAAAAGTCTCATAAAACTCCAGTAATAAATTCTGGAACAAACTTTTTTTTTTAAATTTATGACGCATTCTACTGTCCGAAAGGAAATGACTGTCACAGGCAAGGGACAAGGACGAATGTTTAATTTCCCCCACCCAACACACCATGACGACCACCCCACACCAACAATACCCACTTTTTTCTTCTCGAGCTTTTTTATTCATTCACATCCATCTACCCTTGAGAATACTGAGTGCAATGCTAGCTAAATTGATAGAACACCAACGACTCGATTCCATGAAAGAGTTTCGAACCTGGTTATCTGTAATGAGCTCTATTTCTTATTGTTCTGATCGAAAGCATGAAACTAACAAAAACTTACTTTTGCAATTCTGTAGGTTCTGACCCAGGATTGCACCATTTCAAAATATGTATTGGTATAATTCAAGGGATAAGAGGTCATTTCCGTATTGCTCAACTACGTACTGGTCATTTACGTAGCTGGACATTTGCATACCAGTATTTTTATGCATCAGTCTATGTGAATATTTACCTCATGTTTTAATGTCTAGCAAAAAAGGGCAGCCTCGTTTGCGACTTGTAAGCATGTTGACTCATTTTTCAATAGTATTTTTAATACATTCTTATTTTTGTTACATGCTGCAGTATTGCAATACTGTAAATAATCATTATTATATATTGTATTGTATTTCATCTCGATATTTCACTTTATTTTATGATCACAATTTTAATCATTTACTTTTATTTAGATTTAAAGTTTTGAAAAAAGATTTTTTTTGTTTAAAACATGGCAATACCGCAGTGAACACAGCATAAATAAGAATTTATTGAAAGTACTTCTGTAACAGTCAGCATATTGATTAAAACATTATTTGATTCTTTTTGTATGAAGTTCCCGTTTTAAATCTCAAAAGCAATTCAAACACAACGAATTTCATTTTGTTCAAATAATCATGACAGGAACTGTATTTATGAAATGCATGTGTTTTTAGATGTTTTACTCAACAGATTTTTCCACATAATCTCCTTCTTTATCAGCGCACTTAATTTGGAGGTGAATTTTAATCACATAGATTGAACATTATACAACGAAAATGTCAGTAAAAAATTCAGCTAATTACGTGTCAGACTACGGATTTATTGATCTACCCTAGTATACACGTCTCTGTGTGTAAGACATGTATTAAGTTAAGAGGAGAATCCTGTCATATTTTTGCTAAGATAACCATAAATTTATTTTCCGATTAAGTAAGCTAAAAAGCCATAAAATCTTGCATTATAATCATTCCTCTTTTCTTTTATGAATATCAAACGTCCTGTTTTCCACATGCATTTTGTGGCCAGCGTAACCAATGCAGGAGAATCAGGCCTTTCTACAACGGTTGCAGGAGGAGTTTTAGCAGCCAAGAGAAGCACCAGCTCTGCAGAGTTGCTTCAACTACTCCTGCTGTGTGATTTGCTTCGGCGAGTGAGGTTACCTGAAAAAACTTGTGTCGCCATTGCCCTCTTTTGGCTATTTCTGGCGAGATTTTGTACTGTTGCAACTTTAAGGAATATTCATATCTATCTGATACAAAGCTTTCTTGTATATAGTGGGTTTAATGGCGTTATATGACATCATAGGCCAAGTAACGTTTTTTTGTGTAAATAACTGATAAGAGACAAAAAGGGTGTTTGACATTAAAAGATAAACTTCTTTCATTTTACCCCCAAACAGATTCGCTCAGAATTGATTTCATTTCATTAGAAAGAGTCCCTTGGTACACTTGCGAAATGGCATCTATACAATTATATATACTAAATCATACAATTTATATCAAATGAATGCATGGGTCAACATTCAGTCAAAAGAATAGAAAAAAATACAAATTGATCATTAAGGTTTTAGAACCAATTCTACAGTAATCATTTGTACGTCTTTATCGTACTGTGTTCGTCAATGTAGATAAGGAAAATCATGTTGAGAGTGTTTTAAAAGTTACATATTAACCAATCTAACCCTTGCATAGAATTATGATATGTTTGACATCGATGCCAAGGACTTTTTTTAACCATCTGAACGAACATAATGTGATTGAGTTTCCAACATTTTTTGACGATTCTTTTTACAGCGATGGGTCAGTAAGTCCCCGGCCTCAAACGTAGATATTAGCTGAGTTTTACCCTGTATGATGTTCTCTGCGATTAATGTTGACCACTGATATAAGAGCATTGACAAAGAAGGAGAGTCGAAAAAAATAGATTTGTTTGTGAGAAACAAATATTTTGGTCCATCATTAGACTTACTGATGTCCCTACGTATATAGATTCATTATAACCTTACGTTATTTTTCTGATGAATTGTGTATTCCATCATAAAAAAATCGATTTTGGTTTTGATTCGATTATTTCTTCGAGTTTTTCGATATCATGAAGTTAATGGGACTGCAGACCAATCAAGGGGTGTTGCATGGGGCAGAATAAGTGATAATCCAAGGTGACAGGTCTGGGGAGTACGTCGAATGGGGAATAACTTCCCATCCCAGATCTATGATCTTTTGCTGTGATGCCTTTGCCACACATTAGTACCTAGCTAAATAATGATCTTTTTTCTCCTGATGCGTCATCTAAACGGCCCAGTTGATTATTGTATGGCATGGCTGCCATATACCCCGCATTCCATGTGGAAACTTGAGAGAGAAAGATTTAAGCAAAAAATAGTTAAATTCGGTTCTAAATAATCGATGTTGATAATATTAATCAATATTCAGTTGTTTAGTACAGACACTGACAAGAGCAGAGTGGAATTTGGAGTAGCGATAAAGTCAGTGGAGAGTGAAGGGTTCGGATGATTTCCGTTTCGTTACCAGCAATGATGATCTGTATTCAATCTGCAACACAGGATGGTGACACCTTTTCTGAACGCCGACTAAGTACCTGGCACGCCTCGTACGTCAGCCAAACGCTGCCATCACAAAACACCTCCTCTTCAATGATAATAAATGAATAAAATCAGGAAAACAAATGGTACTGGTAGATGTTGTTTTAGAAAATGAACAATGTACAGAGAATCAGTTTTTTAATCAAACATTAAAACGGGAGAATTGATAATGGCTGATTCTTTGGGATCGTAGCTGCTCAAAGTTTAGCCATGCTGAACAGAGTTAAAAGAAAAACAGAGATGAGGATAAGAAAAACTGACACTTAAATGACTGATACTAGGTTCAACTACAAAAGTGACTGTTTCTGTTACACTTTTAAACCAATTTGTAGTATTACTTGTAACCATTAGAGAGCGATTGAAAGTTTTGATGCGATTATTCAATGAATCTTCTCGAAGACTCCATGATTTACAAGAGCAGCGAGCATTTACAGAGAGTGCAAAAGGTATCCGATACATTCCAAAAATAGCATTTCAACACCATCATGGTTCCCCTGTAAGCTTTTGTAACCAGCGCACAAAGGAAATTGATGGCTGCAAAAAAGATTTGACACTGAGTTTTTATTGGAAATATCGCGTCCAAAAGTTCCCTCAGACTTTTGTCACCGAAAATTAATTTTCACAACATGAGATTTTTGCGTGTATCATCATCATCAGTCTTTTATCGTCAGTCGTTGGACATAGGCCTTCCCCAGAATCTGCCACATTTCTCTATCATGGGCGTCGCGGAGCCAGCATCTTCTCATTTTTTCTTGTTCATCTCTTTATCTTGAATTCTATCGGCTTTGGTTTCGCATGTGATCTCTGGGGACTCATGCTGTGAGTCGTGATGTCTATCGGTTGTCTGTCATTCTTGCACCATGACCTGTCCATTGCCATTTAAGTTTTCCAATAGATTCCATGAGGTCCTCTGTGCTGTCTTGTGATCCTTCCATGTTAGGTTGAGTATGATTCTCTCATTCACGTCTTGTATGCTTCTCAGTTTGTAGATCTATTGGTTAGGTTCCATGTTTCAGCTCCATAAGTGACTATCGGGAGGATGCATTGGTTGTATACTCTTCTTTTCAAGATTATTGGGATCATCTTGTTTTTGAATGTTGAGCTTGCTCAGCTGGAGGCTTGCCATCCTAGAGTGATTCTCCACTTGATTTCTTCTTCTTTTGTGGATTACATTGAGCTTCGTTGTCCTAGGTAGATGTAATTCTACTATTAGAATTTAGAGGGAACATTATTCGACATCCTTATAAAGCGTCAAAATCAACAGAATTTGAACCAAAAATCAAAAAACGCAAAAATTCAGAAAATGTTGAAACAAGATTGAAAATTATGTATAAAAATAACAAAATCTTTGGTCCGAATTCTGTCAATTTTGTAGATCTATGATCATGTTAGTGTGAACTTTTTTGAAGTGTACCTGAAACATTTTGCATTCATCATATATCCTTTTTACGGGAGGAAAGTGGGTAAGTGGATTAATTAAGGGTAGCCAGCATTCATACCGAAAGAAATATCAATATCCGTACCTTGCGTAAATAAATCACTGTAGCACCTGATTGTACCAGAACTAATTATCTAAAAAAATAGATATTTTATATAAAATTATCTGAAACATTCCTGCTCAAAATTTGGATATCGTTGGTCCAAAACGACCATGAAAACCAGAAACCATTTTGAGAAAAAAAAAAACATTTTAGGATGGTGCCTAGTGGTGTACTCATGCAATTTTTCAGGACTGTAGCTCCAAAAATGTGACCAGGTGGATATACATATAGACACATGCATAGATAGACATACAGACAAAAAAGAAGAAAATCTATTGCATTGTTGACTGGTTAGTCGGGCGGGCCAGTTGCATGGCTACAATGATTCGATATACTATATCTAAAATAGTTACTTGAATAATCAGTAAATCATTTTTCCCTTTCCCGTGTCTTTCTCTTCCCTCTTTCTCTTCTCCTCTCTCTCACTTTCTTCTGCTCTCTCTCTCTCTCTCTCTCCCTCTCTCTCTCTCTTCCTACTCCCTTCTGCCTCCGTCATTCTCTTCTCCTTTCTGTTCATCTTGTCGTTTCTTCCTCTCATGATTTACCTTCTCTTTTTCCTGCTGTCAGTTGTGGGGAAATTGACGTTTCGTGGGCAAATCTGACATTTAAAAGTTTTAGTAACGAATTAAATTTATGATATTTGTAAAATGCATTTTTACGACGAAACATTCGAACATTCAATTTGAAATGCGAAATTACAGAACGTCTTTTTCTACTTTTCTGTTTATCTTCAATTCTTTTTACCGGGCTCTTTTAGCAACACCCAGCTTATAACATTAAACGAAATATATTTAGATGAGGTTGCTTATTGTGATCACTTGATCGTATAATCAAAGTGTTTGGAACCGACTGATTATGATAACAATAACCGACTGATACCGTTATCTCTGATTATAATGAGCGTTCTTTTCTCTATTTACTTTCATTTCAAGATCAAAGTGACATTCTTTACTTGCGTGCCGTGATGGGAAGTTTTAACCAAAATTTCGATTTTCCTAGGTAAACATTTGTAAGTTTCTTTTAAGGAATCGTCGCTTGTTACAGCTCCACCCTTTCTGCCATCACAGAAGGTCAAAAGTCAACCAAACATACAAATGCCGACTGGAATGTTCAGCGTAAACACTCATAAGGTGAAACTAGAAAGATAGGATCGACATTGATAGTGTGGGAAATGATACAACGCCCACACCGAGGAAAAGATTACTAATATTCTTATTTAAGGCAAATGAATTGTTATAATTGGATCATGGTTTCCGTGTAGAATAAGGTCCGCATACTGATTCACTATAGCAATGGTCACCAACCCGACAAAACAACAAGCAAAGTGGCGAGGTATCCTTCAATTTCAACTCAGTCGTTTTCGTTGTGTCAGCGCTACCGACACATCTTTTGGCCGAAGACCTTACACGTTTGCATGAATACTCCTCTACACATCCAAAATCTATTTCAGTTTTTTAGTTAATTTTCATTTCATGTATTTTCTTTATAATTCTCTTTTACTTGAAAATCTTGGGTCAACGCTATTAAACACATCTTTTTACCAACAACCTTGAATATTCGCATGAGTATTCAACGAAATAAATTCTGGGGGATTTTTTTGAGATATTTTAAATTCGTTTTTCTATGTAATTTTTTTTAAATCTCTTTTAATCTTGGGTCAGTGCTACCGGATGCACCTTTCTGTACAACGATCAAAATCTAAAATGCAGAACAGGAAAAAGTAGACCCTTACATCCACGTAGTACAATGAATCTCCATGGAATCCTCAAAAGAAGAAGAAATCAAAAGAAGAATCACATTAGGTCGGCAAGCTGTCAACAAGGAAAGTTCAACTTTCAAAAACACAAAAACCCCACTAGTCTGAGAAATAATTACTTCCGATAGTCACCTATGGAGCTGATACATGGAATTTGACAATAAGATTGACCCTCAAACTGAGAACCATACAATGTGCATATGAGAGAATCATGCTCAAGCTCACATGGAGATATCATAAGTCAGCACAGTATATAAAAAAACTCAAATTGCAATGGGCTGGTCATGTTGCATGAATGTTAGACAACCGCTGAACATCATGACATGGATCCCCAGAGATCATTTGCGAAATTGTGACTGACGGAAAGTAAGATAGCATGACGAGCCAGACAAATTCAGAAAGTACTGGCTCTGCGACGCCCATGATAGAGAGATGTGGTGAATCATAAGGAACGTCCAACGATGGACGCTAAAATGCTGATGATGAATGCTTGAATGACAATGCTTCAGTTAACGTAAGTAAGAGATTGACGGGACATATATATCCCATCAGTCATAGAACTACTAACAGTGATATACTGAATTCTTCCTTTAGGAATAGCACTAAATATGACAACAACAAGGGAATAAGAACAGCGCACCACGAAGTATGAAATTGCATGTTTCACCCAATGAATGCCAGGCGAAATGTCGACCTCCACGCAAGAAAGTTAGGATACTTGCCCGATGGACAGTTCATAATGACGTTTGACAAACTTACTGTTTCGCGTTAACAACATTCGCAAATGAAGATCATGCATTACGACTAAGGACCATGTGTACATATATATGCTTCTATGAACGTGTATGTGTGTGCTCAAGAATGCAGACTCAATGCTCTTCATCTGCGCTGTTTCAAAAGGTTTCCGGATATGGCCAGGAAGAACTGTGTTCCGTATAAGAACGTTCTATTACATGTAGACTTACCAAGCTTGTTTGTCATGCTCACCCGAAAGCCGTTGCAAATACTCAGTCTGGTCGCTTGCAAGACAGGCGAATACCGTTGGATGTGTTGCGAAGTGATCTTGCTAGAGACCTTCAGGAAAGCCTGTTCTCCATTACGTAGACGTTTTGTAAATGAGGTCTAAAGGCAGGCAACATCATCTGTCTGGTTGGAAGGCTTTGGCTGCTAACGGCTACAAATGAAGGCTTACCATCAAGGCAGCTATCCAGACAAGTGAGAGGAAGGGAGACGAACGGGAGGGAGAGTAGAGAGACCGCAGACGACAGGGGGCAGCGACAGCAGCGACGGAGCTATAAGAGAGCTTTTTCACTCGAGAATCGGGCGACACTGTCACAGCAGGCACTACAGCTCAATCATAAGCATATCCTTAGTACAAGCTCCATTGTCTTCTTCGAGAGGAGGAAGCCAACTATGTGTGCGTATATGAATATGTGCGTTCTTTCCTTTATAAGCGTCTGTGTTTGCCTCTATATGCATATGTATGTATGCACTTATATATGAGGGTGCATGACTGATAAGTTTAGCTGAATTTTGATCTAAAATGTTCACTGTATAACGCCCAATCTACGCGATCATACAAGCGTCTGATTAATTGAATTTACAAAGGAGATATGTTGAAAAATAAATATTTCTTTATGCTTTTTCCATCATTAAGCCTAAAAGATTTTTTACGCATCTCTTAATGTATCCCTGAAAATATGCTCTCTCTCTCTCTCTCTCTCTCTCTCTCTCTCTCTCTCTCTCTCTCTCTCTCTATCTATCTATCTATCTATCTGTTTTTAACTATGTATGTACGGGCATACGTTTCAATGTATGTTTCTGTATACTTACCAGTGTGTGTATTTCCTCATTTTGCGTCTATATGAAAATAAGTACAGCCCTTCTCTTTATATATATATATATATATATATATATATAATTTCCGTCTCATTCTTCTCTCGATATCCTCCAACCGATATAGCAAAAAAAAATTGAAAAAATAGAAATAAAACGCAAAACGTCAGTGACACCTGCCATTTACCAGCCTCTTCTTTGATCTTTGACCTACCACCGCCGCCATTCGTCTCTATCTTGATTCGACGTATTGACCTATGACGTCACCCATCTTAAAAAATGGCGACAGAGTCCCCAAAATACAAGTAATACAACTGCAAACAAAACATTTACTTATCGTGTAGAAATACCACCCGACTAATAGGTTTGTTGATTTCAAAGGATTGAATCTGAGAGGGGAGGTAAACGAATAAATCCTATTTCCTCCTCTTGACAGAGATTTCTGTGACCTATTTAAGACTAAAAACAGTTTGGTCGATTCTTTGTGTATATAAAAGTCTCGGCGTGTGTTTGTATCAGTCTTAAGGCGGTATTGTGCCAGTGTTGATAGATATGTACAATAATAGATCGATATGAACAAAAAGAGAAACACATTGACAGTATCAAAGATAGATATGAATAATCATGAAGTGAACGAAGATAGATAGATATAAACAAAGATAGATCGATATGAAAAAAGATAGAAACACATTGACAGTATCAAAGACAGATATGAATAATTATCAAGTGAATAAAGATAGATATGAACATAGATAGATAGATTGATAGATAGATACGAACATTCACGAACAAAGTTATGAATAGATAGATAGTTTTGGTTAGTAACCCAATGAAAACCTTCACATGTCTTTTGGCAACATATTGTGTTCGAAGTGATCAATTAAAAAGTGTGAAAAGAGGTGAGTAATGAATGGAACTTCTTTTGCCTTATGTTAGACCACTAAAAAGTCCAAATTCTAAGAAAAAACAAGCATGAATACGATTGGACACAAACTGAAAAGTCTAATTAGCATGAACATACATTGTAAATTGGAGCCCCTCACACACACACATGCACACACTAAACATCTATTGAGGGCAAAAGAACAAACACGTTTCTGTTGATATAATAAGGAGTAAACGAATAAATTTTCAGCCCGCTAGCTCCATCGGTGCGGCGGGTATGCATGATAAATACAGACCAGCCAGACCATTTTAAAAACTGGAAAAACCTATGCTGACAGATTTAGTCGGTTCTGGATGATGATTTCTGATAGAAATGAAAAAAGATAGATAGATAGATAGATAGATAGATAGATAGATAGATAGATATGAACAAATATAGATATGAGCATAAATAGGTATGAAAAAGATAGATAAAAGACGAATATGACGGTAGATATGAACAAAGATAGATGGATATGAACAAAGACAGATATATATGAACATAGATGTGAACAGACAGGTATTCATGTGATAGATATTAAGATATTTGTGAGCGTAAGAAACGAAAGAAAGAGATGCACGTATGTGTGCATTTCTTTGAGTTCAGTTATTTGCATATTATGTGTTCAGCAGTAAGTACATCCAAAGGCAAATTTCTTTTGGTCAGAGAATTCTCGTCTGTTTTCAATATCAAGTCACCGTCTATTTCTCCGCGTGAGTCTCACTCTTATTTTGTCTACTTCTTCTTGTGGCGTCCCTTTCTGTTCCTCTGACCTCCCCAAATGCCCCCCAGCAACGCAAACTTGTCCCCCTCCACACTCCAAATGAGAGGCAGGACAAGTTTGCCTCGCCTAAATTCTAAACACTAAGCTTAGTCCACCTCTTCTGTCATCAGATGATTTCCCTTTTAATAGAAATGAAAGGTTAATAAAGTGTTAAACGCCACTCCAAGAGATGTCCAGATGTTGCTCTCACCACTGTTCGGCTGACACATTCTTCAGTCATCCTCAGGAATACAATCATATGTGGAAGGAGGGGATATACCCAAATCTTCTTTCATGCCGTTCAAAACAACGTATATATATATATATATATGTGTGTGTGTGTGTGTGTGTGTGTGTGCTCGGGGGAAGTGTTTTTGTAGTGATTGGATGAATATTTTT
The DNA here is from genome assembly GCA_963457665.1 of Thysanoteuthis rhombus. Lineage (NCBI taxonomy): Eukaryota > Metazoa > Mollusca > Cephalopoda > Oegopsida > Thysanoteuthidae > Thysanoteuthis > Thysanoteuthis major. Next base: position 14,314,940 of record OY735201.1, read on the forward strand.
CTCAAGTTGTTTTCCACTCTTAGGTTGAATGGCAGTGTATACCAGATGATTTTCTTACCGCTACTTTTTTCGTTGTTGCTATGTTTTATTTTGTTGGATTTCACTTTTTTATCATTTTTAAAGCTAGTTTAAGTGAAACTGCTGTCTTTTAGGGCTTCAGTATCTTCATTTCTTACATTGTTGAATATTGTTTTATTTGGGGAATTATATATTATTCTATTGATTTTAAGATCTTTTTCATGATCTTGTTTTTAGAAAAACACTCCCTCCGAGCAACCCACTTAGTGAAATATTCAACAAGGACAAACTCAGCTCTAGTTGTACGGATAATTTCAACAAATTCATAACAAAACATAATGATAAAGTAATTAGAAATAATACTAACGGACAAAAGCATAAATAAACCTGATTGCAATTGTACGAACAAAAACAGATGCCCTTTGCAAAACAAATGTTTCAAATCAAATATTGCATACCAAGCCGAAATATCAACCTAGGAGTAACTTTTAGAAGTGAAATATTATACATGAATATCGGAAATACCCTTTAAACTAAGGTTAGCCACCCATATATCATCATTTACAAATGAAAAATATAAAAACAGTATATCACTGCCGACATATCATTAGAGACTATTTGATAGCAAACTCAAACCGACAGGAAAATTGGAAATATTGGAAATATAACAAATACACAAATGCCAAAATATTGAAACCCCATTTTACTCTTAATTAAGAAATTCAGATTCCGACCTTTTGCCAATTGGACAAAAAAGCACGATTATTGAATAGAAAATTAATCATAAAAATCAGAATTATCAAACAGAAAAATGAAGTAGCGTTAAAATACATACATCGCTCAAAATTTCTATCAACAAACATAACTTAACAACCCATATACAGATGCACTGAGAATTAACCACCACATATATCTTATTCCCCTTATTGTTACCATGAACATTATCATTATTTCATACCACCTGCCACTTTAAAGAACAACCTATCATCATAATTCAGAATAACTAAATTAGCAACTAAGGTCATATAAGAGAGAACCCTAACACTGGGAAACAAATTTGTTGAGTGAGAATAAAACACTCTCGGAGAGGAAACATGCAACAGAGATCTGATGGTCCAGCTACATACTGATAATAAAAATACCTACACCATATCCTCCCAATTTATAATTGATGATTACTAACAAGCACAGCATCTTCACTAAATAACACAGAGAAACATCGCAAATAACGACAAACCTTTAAACAAAAACCAAATAGAAAAAAAGAAAAAAGATATGGATATAAACAGAATAAAAGGAAGATCTCACAACCTAGAAAAATGGACATTCCCCCACGAAAAATGTCATGAATAGGAAAATAGAATAAACCTTCGCCTGAAGAAACCAAAATAAGACAGAAACATAAACGTGTTTGTGTAGCTTATCCTTATTTAGTCATGTATATATACATTAAGTTTTTTTGTGTGTTGTCCAAATCCCCCGAACTTTTATGTGTCACCTTTCGTATCCTTCCTATAAGAATTACCGATGCGTTTTTGTGTTATGCCACACTGATGGAAACCAATACATAGAATTTAGTGAAACTGCCGTCATTTGAACTCTAACGCAAACCTTAGCAGCTTGATGACTTACCAATTGGTCAAGGGTACACTGGTGATACAGAGTTGAAATTTTAAGCATTTAGTATCAGATTGTATTCATTGGACTTGAAAGGGTTTGAAATCTCGGGTAATTTTTTTTTTTCCATTTCTAGGGGTCAAAACTTAGAGGAAGTTCTTTTCTACTCTTAGTGACCGATTGAAATCATTTTCTCCTATTTCTAAGTGTCAAAATTGGAGTGAAACTTCTTTCTTTCAGTTTTAGGGATCAGAATCTAAGGACCTTTTTTAATCTCTTTTAGGGGCCAAACTTGAAGGGAATCTACTTTTCGTTTTAAAAGGTCAAAATCGGGGAGAAATCTTTTTCACACTTACGTGTCACGATCTAGAAAGGAAAATTCATCACTTTTACGGGTCAAAAGCAAGGAAACGGCTTTTCACTATTAGGGGTAAAATCGATGGGGAACTTTATTACTTCAGAGATCAAAATCGTGGTTAAATTTCTTTTCACTTTAACGCATTAAAATCGAGAAGTTTTCTTCAACTTTTATGGCCAAAATCGCAGCAGGACTTGTCACTTTGAGGAACTGGTTTTCATTTCTAGGGACTAAATCGATGGAGAACGTCATTTCTTACTTTGTGGGGTGAAAATTGTGACGGAACTTTTTCTCCACTTTAATGTGTCTAAAATCATGGTGGGACATTTTTAGCAGCCAAAATCAAAGATTTATTTGATTTTTAATTGTCAAATTCGAGTGGGAACTTTTTTTCACTCTCAGGCGTCGATAGCAATAGGTTTTGTTGGGGGTGGGGGTTGTGCTGTTATATTAGCAGTCATCTTTCCCCAGTCAATGCCGGGCATTATTGGTAGTATCTCATACAGATTCCTTTTTTCAGAGAATCGGGGTTTCCCCTGCTATCTGAAAGTAAAGCTTTCCTATAAGACTCTTTTGAAAGCTGAAATGTTATAAAGCAAATAAACAATTGCCATTAAGTTGTATGAAAAAGAAGTCAAAAATCGTAGCTGGACAAAATCGAGAGGGGTCAAAATCAAGGATTTTAAAAACTTTTGGGAGTCAAATTCGAGTGAGAACTTTTTATCACTCTAAGACGTCAATAGCAAGGGGGAATTTTTTTCCATTTTTCTATTTTAGGGGAGTCTAAAGTAGGAGTAAAAGTGTTGTTATACTTGCAGTTATTTTCCCCCAGGGGATACGGGATACCATTGCTTTTATATAGTACAGATTCCTTTTTTTGAATAAAGGTTTTCCCAGCAATTCAAAAGTAGAGCGTTCCTATAAGACACTACAAAATCTGAAAAAAAATTCAATTCAGGTATCTTGAAGACTCCTTTTTAAAATGTTTTCGCTTTTCTAATGGGTTCATTAATAACATCTAGTTTCTGGAGAATCTAGATGTTTTTTACTCTACTTTAAACGTTTTAGAGAGGAATCCGCCTGTGATTTCATAAACGTAATTAATTCTGACCATATTTATTCTCATTTTTCTTTCATGACTTCAAATTTTGACGCCACGGTTTGTCAATTATTGACTGTGATGGTGAGTCATAAATTAACTTTAAAAAGCAAACACTTATTATATCAATTGTCTAATTAAACAGACAGAGTAATAAAAAAAAAAGGAAAAATCTTAAAAATTGGACCCCCTACTCAAATTCTTGGATCCGCCCCAAAAATATTTACACTTTTTACATAAATCAGCAATCTATTGGTGTTCTAAGCGACTGATTGATAGTGTAAGTTCTCTATTTATTTACCTAAGCGGTTGGCCTCAAGGGAGATTAGCATGTTTCGTATCTGGTCGTCTGACTCATTCTCTAAGTATGCCTTGGCCTAGTTCGTCCAGGTTTAGTTTATTTGACACGATAATCCCCAGGGTGGCAAGACAAGGATTGCGTAAGCCATAAGATGGTGAAGCTGTGAACGCCAAGGGATCACGACTGACATAAATCTTATATCGATGGCACCTGTGATGTTAACTGGGAATGACTGTTGACAAATATATCACCACCTCCTAACCTGTACAACTACAGTGCCATCTTGTCAACATCTATGCGTTTTACAACCGGAAGTGACAAAGAAAGTTGAAAAGAGGTTGATTTGAATAGGTAGCATCTTAGTTGCATTAGCTCGGGGTTGCCAAATTAGCCATTTTTCGGTTACATCTGGCAGATTGTTTTCCAATTTAGCCGATAGGAATCTACGACTACTGATTAAATATAGTTGGTTCAATAAAACTAAATTTTTTAGTCTTTTATAATAATTTGTTGTTTAATTTTCTGAATGGACTTTAAATGAGTATATATATATATATATATATATATATATATATATATATATATATATATATATATATATATATATATACACACATATATGTATATGTATATGTATATGTGTGTGTGTGTGTATGAATTCAGCAGATTTTAGCCATTTTAGAGACATTTTTAGCAATAAATAACAAGCCATACTTGGTAACTCAACGTAAGCTACTGTTAGTGAATTAGTTCTTTACTCTGGTGTTAAAGTTGGCTTAGTCCAGTGAATAGCTGGATTAGAGACTGAAATTAAAAAAGTAAGGAAATAAAATAAATGAGATATGTTAACCAGGATGTTAGTTGCCAGACTTTAAAGCCGGGGTTACAGTAGCTTTTCCTTAAAAAAAACAAGATCACGCACTCAAATAAAATCCACAAAAATCCAGATTACCAATAACTCAAAAAAACAGTTTCAATATAAAGTATTTATTTACAGTTACTGATCAGGTAATACCTACATAGAGTTGAAAATAAATTTTACCTGCTTTGATTTCATTACTAGTCATCGGAATCTTTATAAATAGAGACCATTCCGTTTGATTTTCTAGTTGGGAGATCAGTCATGTGATAAATGTGATCGAAAGATGACCAGATCGCTACCATGTCTTTGAAATCATTCAAGACTTTTTGTCCAATATTACATGATCGTAACTAGTTCCTTGATTGATTTTCTGTCGAATATGTTCTCATTCCAAAGTATGGTAGATTGGTATGGAATGTTGTTTTGACGAAAGTTTTGACGAGCAAAGGTCGCTTCGTTGCACTGCACGCGAATGGTCCGGTAACACACTTCGGTCTGTTTAGCCCTTGCACGTTAAAATGATGAAAATGTCTTTCAATCTGAATTCTCCATGCTTTGTTTTAAATTACCTTAGATTGCACCCCTATCACCTGGGTATTCTACTTTAACACGCAACTTTGATATTTAATGAGTGAAATACTCTATAACAAATAAATCTCTTTGGAATTCCGTAACCTGAGAAATTTTGCATCAGATGAATTTTACGTACGCCGATTTCAAATCTCATTGTTCTATTCCAGTGATGCCGATTTAGCTTGTTTTGAATCAAAATGTTGTCTCTATAGTTATGACGGTGAACATCATCAACGATGATATTGTTACTGCTATTACACTTGACTGGGGTCAATATTTTGATCGCAAAATTAATGTAAATATTAATTGATACAAGGTTTGAAGCTAGAAACAAGTTTCGGAATGTGTGGCTGAACAAGAACTAAACCTGTTCAACTGATTAGACATAGGAACGATTGCCTCAGAAACATGGGTCTTAAAAAAATATGAATACAAAACATGAATTCCGTATTGAGATTTACCTCTTTCCCTGAATTTCATCCCAGGAAGTAGGCAAATTTTGCAGTAAAAGGATTTTCTTTTTGCATCATTTTTCTCTTTTAGACCCTGTGGAATGGCTAGATTCCATTACATCAATTTCTCTTTTCTTTTTCTTTTTTTTTGGCACATTCCTGAATCATCTTCATCATCATCATCATTATCAGTCTTTTAACGTCTGTCGTTGGACATAGACCTTCCCCATGATTCGCCACACTTCTCTCGCGGAGTCAATACTTTCTGGATTTATCTTTTCGTCTCCTAATCTAGTATTCTGCCGGCCTCGGTTGCGCTAGTGATCTCTGAGGATCCATGTTGTGAATTGTGATGTCCATCTGTTGATTGCCATTCATACAACACCTTATATCTTATCTATTTCTTTTGTCTTCTCTGGCCATCTTTGGATCTAAAACTTTCAATTTATCAATCAAAAATCAACCAAAAGAAAATCTGTCTTAGTATGTAAACTCTAACGGGTTTATGCAAAGAAAATTTTGAAGTCTCTGGCTCACCAACCATTGCCTTGTTAGTAGTTTTCAGTTGAAGATCAACCGGTGAAGTGAGGAAAGGTCGTTTGTTTTATAAGGTGAGAGAAAATAGATTAGACGAAATTTTTATTGTGTAAAACATCCGTCAAATTTATATATATTTAACAAATATGTTTGGTTTGATAATACGATGTTTAGAGCAGAGTCCGTATGATGTGAATTACTTTGAAAACAAAATGTCTTTTCCGTTTGCTACTGCACAGATTCAAGTAAAAAAAAGTTGAAGAACTGTAATGTATTGAAAAACTTACATTTCATTAAATTTAAAATAAAACCCCAGAAAACCTTTCAGGTATCAAAAGGTAGATCTCGGTTTAAGAACCTTTTGAAGAGGGCTTAAACGTCAAAACTCTTGCTCATTGAGTCCATGCATAAACTTATAACAAATGCTTCGAACCGAATTGAAAGCGAAGTGGAGGGATTGAATCTGGCTGCGGATGTAGATACTTACTTAACTAGGCTTATTCTGGCACAAGGCCATAATCACGGGTGTCCGCTGAGGGAGACAAACAGGGCATCCCTCTCCCGATCACCAAGGGCGAGATGATTTGAAAGTCGGAACCTTATAGTCAATAAAGGATAATGGTGCAGCACAAATGTTATGTGTAAACCTAAATATGCTCCCAATCAAAAAGTGTTATTATTCGCTGGTAACAAGGATGTTTCAGAGATATATTCCAATTACATCCTTTCATGCCCTGCCTTCTCTGGGAATATATGTCCTTTTGCCCCCATCCCAGAAAAAGCTACGGCGGACAACAATGGCCATCAGTGTAGGGAATCCAGCGAAAATCAAACTCGCCTCATTACTAATGGTCTATGAGAGAAGCTTGATGATCGTTGCTCTATGGTGGGACTCGCAAGTAAATATTCACTCAGCTCTGCAGCAGTGACCAACGACCCACAAACAACGGTTCGAGTACTTTTAGAAGGCTTTAGGACTTCAACAGCAACAATATGACGCAATCAATCAGAAAGCTTGAAAAATTGAAAGATCGCTTGCGCATGAACTGAATGAAATGTTTCATAAGTGCAAGAACCCCCACCTCTTAGCTGACTGCGTCTAAGCTAATAGAATAGGGATATGAAGTTTTGTAGCATCATCCATATTCAAATGACATTTCTACTACAGATTATTATCTTTCCAAGCATTTTGAACTTCTTATTTGTAAAATGAATGTTCTGTAACAAGAGAATTCATAATGCATGGGTTTACTGACTTCGTGACCACCAAACCGGGAGAATTGTTTAGAGATGGCATATTGTCCTTCAAAAGAGATTATTTCTTCAAATTTTGATTAGATGTTTATACTTTTTATCATTTTTGCCTTATTGTTTAGAAAACATTTCATAAGTAATAACCTGCACGCTTTCATAATCAAGAACACGATGTCCTCTCATTAAGTAGCAGCTCTGACCCAACCTGATGGAGCCTCGTTTTGACCACAACAAACTCATCTCTTTCATCTACTCCCACAAAACTCTTAAACAATTAAGCAGCGAATTAGAGGCGGAAATCAACACTTTTTATCTTCGTCCGTCTTTAAAGCCCCCCCCCCTCCCGCTACGTTCTTTTGCTTTCTCTCTTTTTTCTCTTCTTTTTATTTCTTTTAGTTGTTATTACACCCTTTCCGACACTTTTCCGCTTATCTACCATTTCTGCTTTCCTCTCATTATAATCACAGACATTGTTATCAAACAGTTATTGTTATCAGTCATACACAAATTTGAAAATTCATTAGATAAAAAATTTATAAAAAGAATATTTGAATCGGCAGCAATGGCTTCCGAATTCGAGAATTAGAAAAAACATCTGAATTGACAAAACTGGCTGTCCTGAACACTTTATTTAAAGTGATCGCAGTAAGCAGCTTTCTCTATGTATTCTCCGTTTAATATTATCAGCAAGTTATCGATATATAAATGCTAAGACCTAGTGATCACAATAAGCGGCTTCCTCAGTAGTCTCTTTCTTTCTTTCTTTTGCATTCCCGCTCTTCTAACTGTTCACTTATTCCTTTTATCACCGCTCTCATCAGCAGCAGCCTTTTAGCGTCCGTCGTTGGATTTTCCTTGGGCTTTCCCACCTAGATTCGCCACACCTCTCTTTCATGGGCGTTACGGGGCCAGTACTTTCTGAATTCAACTAGTTCGTCACGCCATCTTATATTTTGTCGGTCCCAGTTTCGCACATGATCTCTTGGGATCCACATTGTGAGTCATGATGTCCATCGATTGTCTACCATTCTAGCGACATGATCAGCCCATTGCCATTTGAATTTTCTTATGGATTCTATGATATTTCGGACTTTCCTTTCCTATCTTCTCACAATTTTTACCACTTATTCTCTCTTCTTCTATACTTGCACCTTTTTCCTTGCCTTTTTTCTACTTCCTCTCTTTCTCCTTCCTTCTCCCTTTTCTCTAACCCCTTTCCCTCACTTCTCTTTTTCTTTTTCTCTTTTTCTCTCCTTTCCACTTTCTATTTTCTTGGCACTATCTTCTCTCCTCTCTTTCCTCTCCTTTCATTCATCTCCTCTCCTTTCTCCGTCTCGCCTTCCCTCTCCTCTTTCTCTCCCTTCTCTCCTTCCCGCTCTTTCATCTAATTCCGTATCAATTATTCTATCTATCTATCTATCTATCTATCTATCTATCTATCCATCTATCTTTTCCCTAATTCCTTTTGTTTTACCTTATCTCCCTGCTTACTCGAACTCCCTCACCATCAACCATGTTTCCTTCCAAACTCCTTCAACAGAGTTCATTATATCCACTTGGAATTCAATATTTACCCACTGTAGCTGCTTGGATAACAAGACCCCGACGAGATAAGACCCTATCAGAGCGGACAGCCTATCGCTACTTCATGTCCATTTTGTCGCTATCTGGATACTTCCAGAACCTCTTAGCCAATGAAATAGAGTCTCCGATGCTTGGCCAACAGGTAAAGGGATGAAGGGCGGAAAAACAGGGCTTGAAAATAAGAACTGTGATTGCTGTGGTGACTGAGCGGTCGGATTTCCTCTGTCTGTCCACCACATTATCCATATCAACGCCCCCTGCAATTTCCAGGAGGTTTTTTTTTGTTTTGTTTTGTTTTGTTGTAACTCGAGGTAATAACAGGACATCAAGGCTGGTTTTATCTCTTGATTTCTACTTAATTCTGAGTTATCTGTAAAAAAAAAACGAAAAAAAAAAAAAAGGAAAGAGAACGGTAGGCTGTTGTTTTGGGTTTTTAGATTTGACTGACCGACTGACGACAGAAAGGACAGGTGAACTGAAAAAAAACTATAACAAAAGAAAAAACAAGTCTGGTTTGTCTCTCAATAGAAACCGTCATGTGACCAACATCTTTTGACAGCATACTGTGTTAGGGGTAAACAATGAATAAGTTACATCTCTTGTCCTAGCAGGATCGCTAAAAAGTCCGAATCAAAAACAGAAAAAAACAACCGTGTACATAGCGGGACACAAACTAAAAGACCAATTTAGCATATGCTTACATTGGAAATTGAAATCCCACTAAAAACCTGTTTTTTGACGGAGTAGGGGAAACGTTTTTTTTTTTTTTTTTCAAGACAAAATGGTTTGATGCATACAATTTCAGGCCTCTAGCTCCATTAGTGTGTCGATACATACATAGAGAGCCAGACAGATCCACCTAAAAACAGGTGAAACCTAAGTTGATAGCTATGGTTGACGATTTCTAGAAGATTGTAGGAAAATGTATTAACGAACTGATACTTAGAGTTTATTTTCCCTGGCCGAGTTACATTTACATTCTGGTTTAAAGTAGAACGCTCATTTATCTATTTTTGACAAGATTTCATTGAACCTCCGTAGCCACCAAAGATGGCAAAGGATTTTATCCCTTTTGATATGTGCATGTGTTTGTGTGTTCATGTGGTTTATGTGCTCAGCCTTTGTTTTGCAATATTATATAGGCAGTGCTTACCTTCTCCCTCTCTCTTCTACACCCAGACCCCTGTACCTCCCATCACCACGATCCTAACCATCTGAGGGGCGTTGGGGGAAACTCACTTCTTTTTCCATATAAATTAATGGTAATTGCTTCTTTGTTTCATACCATTTTGGCGTACGAAAGGCTTTCATAGGAACGCTCTCATTTCAGGGAAACCTGTTTATCCGTGAATCTTTCGCCGGGATTAACCAGTAACTAATAACTAATCACCCATAAGTGTCTTGGAAAGTAAGAATGAAGGCAGCAGTGGTGTTCGATCAATGAAAAGCTTCCAGACAGACTGGTAACAGCGACGCTTGCCACAATTAGTTCTGGTGTGCCTCTATGAAAGTAGGCCGTCGCCTGGGTCCGCAAATTCTAGTTTGGTACGGAGCTTATTTGTTCGGGATTTCCGAAATTTATCTTAAGATGTGGAGAATATATATGCCAAAATCTTGTTCCTGAGGATAAGAGGCTCGGCTCGAAAGCCACTGAATTCGATCCTTGCCGGGTCCCCTAAAATAACCTTAGTAAATATCAATGGATTCACCAGCGCCCAACCGAGAGGCGAAGGGGTGCCGCAATGTGCGTGTTGTCTCACGACCAATGATTCCAAGTTCGCTCCTTATTAGATCCTTCATGAACTCAGCCTTGAGCCAAACTTGATGAAGACCAACAAATATCTTTAACGATTGCGCAAACACCACTCCCCGATTAGGATTGAGGTTGTTAAGAACGAGAGAGCCAACTTCAGTGACATTAGTATAGTACATACTATTAATGCATTAGTTATATGAGTTCCACTCGGAAAACTGCGTTCCATCTTGAAGAATTTTTTCTTTGGTGTGTAGTAATGGGCATCACCAACTCGCGTATGTTTCTCGGTTACAATGATAATTTCTCTTATCTCACATATTATCAAAAATGAACATGTTAAAATAAAATTATTTGATGCTAAAAATGATTCTTAAAGGTATGCAAACGAGGTAATACCCGGGAAAACTTCATATTGGTTCCTAACAAGGCAATAAAAGACTTCATATAAAGCAAATGGCTCCAACTTCCGGTATAAAGGTGACCGCTAAAACTTTGCTTTCATAAATATTAATGGAAAGGCAATTGATAACACTGTCAATAACAAATTTTCAGCAGGCATGTCTTTCTGTCTACTTGATGTAGTTTTCGGTGCTGATTCCGAAAATGTATTCCGTATTTTTGTACCACGACTAGTTTCCATTGTATGGAAGTTGTATCTCAACATATAATCCTATAGAACACAATGAAGTTAAACATTTTCGCTTGTCTTTTTGCATATTATCTTCTTTGTATATCTTATACATAGTAATTTTGATTGCCTTCATTGAACATATCTGACTGATAGAAATCTTGTTTTCATGAAACATCCCCTCTATATTGCCTCATAAACAGGAAAACTAAAAACTACATGTTCATAGTAGAACAGTAAGATGTGCTAGAGTTAAGCAAACTCTGTGTCGAAAATTGGTTGGAAAAGTTGTACTGCAATCGTGATGAGAAAAAATAGGTTCAATTGCGTTGACCAGATCCGATCATTTATCTGTTCCGAATTTACACAATATATCTGTCCATGTATATCAACCCCCAAAATATGTGAGTTTTCTCTCTCTCTCTCTCTCTCTCTCTCTCTCTCTCTCTCTCTATATATATATATATATATATATATATATATATATATATATATATATATATATATATATATATATATCATCGAAAGGATTGAGCCGAAAGAGATACTGGTCAAAAATTGATAATTTTTGACAATGGTTCATATAATAATAATCGTCTGATTTTAATCTAAAGGTATTATTCGTAGATATATGTTTGATAAATTAACATTTTATTCCTTACAGATATATGTATATGATAAAAGTAAATAGACACTTTTTCCACAAGAGCCTTTATTCAACGATTTAATTCAAGATATTCAATCATGCAAGTTGAAATTTACTGAACATCTCATTAGCAGATTTTAAGGAATTTATTTTTACGGACACTTTATTTATCAGATCTGCTTTCTTCTCTCGTTTAGGTGTCTAAATTGACAATTTTGTATGACTATTTCTGTTGCGTTGCGAAAAGGGGGCGGGTTCAATTACCTTTCTCCTCGAACGGGAGTGCACTTATGATGATCCAGGCCGATCTGGATGAGTGGCAATGGTTCACTTTCCTTCATGAGTGAATTGTATGATCATGCAGTTATGCAGTTCCCATTTGAAAGTGTCTGTTTGTTTGTTTGTTTGCTTTTTTTCAGTTTTTTTGCAAATGATTATGCTTTAATTTCAGTCTGACACAAGACCACGAATGTGAGACTAGTTTGTTCATCATGGCTTAACGGCGGGTGCCTAAAGTAAATATCTACACAACTTAGTGGAGTACCGAGTGAGGATCGAACTCACTACATTTGCAAGACGAGGTTCTCAATCCTATTAAATGACAAATATCCATCCGATCTTTTATTTATCTTTGCAGGTGGAAACATTCGTGATGATGTACAAAACACATTGCCAATGTATTCTGGACACAGCAATAAACAGCAATTTTGAAGAGGTAATCACTTTCAATTTTTCTATTTACGAAGAGGGAATCATGAATATTCTCACTCTTTTCTTTTTCTATATTGTTATTATCTTCATTTAACCATCACCTAAACTAGCCTAGTAAGGTGGCTAATGCCTAGATTTTTAAAAGGAATATAAAAAGACGTTTTCATTTTTATTTAATGGTCAAAAAAATGTTCGTTCATTACATTAAAAGATTCCCATATTTTGAAGAACTAACATTAAGATGAGATACACTTGTTGACATTTAACCAAACGAAAAACACAGAATTGGCAGATCATTTCGCCTACGCATCTTTCCTCTCCACTCATGTAATGTGAACTGATTTTTGTGTTGGTTTCAAACTATGTTGAGGTCATTGTCTGTTTCAATTAATACACTGCGTCTCGTCCATTTGATTCATTGCATTGTGTGCATGTATTCATTTCTTCAATTCCTTAACCATCTTTTTTCCTTTATTCGAAAAATAAAGATCAAAAATCGGATCGAATCATTTAATTCCTGGTCGTGCAGGTATTTTCAAAAAATTTCACTGGAATTGTTTACGAAATTCGTTATCATTTTTTCGTTGGGTGACATGTTTGAGGAAATAAAGATGGAGGAGGAGACAGCAGACGACATGATGAAATTGATGGCGCGATTTTGAAGACTGTTTTTAATTAGTAAATAAACTTTCACTGATCCTGCATAATTTTACCTTTCTTCTTTTCTTTCTTATTAAATTGAAAATTAACTATTAGAGCTTTCTCTTTTCGTCTGGTACCAAAGGAATTGTTTGACTCTGAACAATACAGAATGGTCGCCTAGCGGTGGAGTAATGATTACCGGATCAGCCATTCAGTTTTTCACTTGATCATATTGATAAAATCATTTTTGGTGCCTTATACAGCAAGCTGGTCTTACAAATAAATTCGACTCTTAGTGGTTTCTTCATTGCGGTCGATATAGTCAAACAAACAAGTTTTTGAAAAGAAAGGTGACTGTTTTTTGGATGGGAAGTTACACCTTCACCACCGACATCAGTAATTGGGGATCGATCCCAGTTGGAAGTTACGATTTTAAATGCTGATTTTCAAGACAAGCAATCTGTACTTTATTGGAAAATTCAAACTGTGAATTGAGCCTCACCCCATCCCATGAGTACCTGTGCTGGACAAAGCTAAGCTGAATAAATATCAATAAAACCGAGCTTTCTTCCTCCCACCTTGCAACCATACGCGAGACATTTATTGAATACACTAGTACCCTCTTATCCGAAGGGGTTATATTGCAGGATCCCCGGGGAATGCTGAAATCCCAGATGGTATGGATCCTTATGTTTTTACTACACACAGATACTTATGATAAAGTCTAATTTATAAATTTGGCACAATTAAAAATCTGCAACAATAACTAATTATAAAATAAAACAATTATGATAATATATTGTAATGTCCGTACCTCGCATTGATGAATCACCGTAGACCGTCCGGATACGAGAACGAATTATCTTAAAAATGATCTAAAAAAAAATAAATAAAAATAGATCTTTTATCAACAATTATCTAAAAAAAATGTCAGCTCAAAATTTGGGCTTTGTTAGTCCAAAATGACCACAGAGAAAAGGACGTTTTTCAGATTTTGAATAGTGGTGCACTCAAGCAAATTTTCAAAGTTGTAGCCCCCAAAATATGACCAAGAACGTCTCGAGATACACACACATACAAACGGACTTTCAAAGAGAAAAGAACCTGTAGCCCATGTGACTGGTTGTGGGGCTACGATGATTCGATAAAAGTTATGTATCAGGTAAAAGATTATTTCTTACCATTTGAAATGGTTCGAAACATCCTTAAGAAAGGAAGGGAAAAGAGAGTGGGCAAAGAAATAGGAATTTTCTTTCTTTTTTTACGTCACACACTTTACCAGTTCCCCATAAAATGCAAATACAAGAAACAAAGAAAGCAGACTGTACAGTGTTTGTAACTAATGTATACACTTCATATATGTATTTATAACTTTTTCATTTCCCCATGAATCATATTGCATTTCAGGCGATTTTATTTCGTTTTATTTCCGATGCAATGGTTATTCATTTTTATTTCGTGCGTTTTAACAGGGATTTACTTGAAAATCAATTGGAAACAAATTGTTTCACCATAGAGACAAATTTTCAGGAATGCTACCAAATTCTGTCGAAAATTCTATAAACAACATTGCCAATTTTTGAACATGGTTATTTTTATGGTTCACTACAAAGATGCTTTTCGGGGTTACTTTTGTGAGTTTCATGTTATAATTCTCTTTAACATACTCAAAATCACACTATCATTGATGCAGAAACACGACACACACACACACACACACACACACACACACACACACACACACACACACCAATACTGTCACACAGTCACATAAAACGCACATTAACACGCACACCAAATCAGATACACTGATTCACGTGCTCATACACAGACAATGTAGATTAATCTCTAGCGACAGGAAAGTAACACAAATCGTAATCTTATAATCTACTGATTAAAATCAACAACCATGTAAACAGAACGGCCACCCGGGGTACGATAGGATTAGCGACCCGGCTAAACTCAGTGACTCACCTATCGGAAATTATTTCACTAACTTTACACAGGTGTCCTCCATTAAAAGAAATAAAACGCGGTATTTTTGCTGTTGAAAAAATATTCCAACCGTTTTCTCTTAATTTTCGTCTTCTATCAAACTATTTCTATAGAAGTATGATTAATTGTGAGGCGTCTCAAAGTCAAGTAATGGTTAACGAGCTAGTTTATCAAACTATTACTACTGCGTAATGAGTTTGATCGTCCTGGAGTACATCAGATATGTGGTCTTGTGTCGTACTAAGCTGAACTGGGTAAATATCTAAAGGGGACTTCACATGGTGTAATAGCTTGTCTCGCAGATGTCTGATATTGTACGTCAAGTCCTATCGTAAATGTCCTTCTCACAAGATTGGTCACGTAAATATCTAAAGAATGCCTCGTCGTAATTCAGTGGTTAGTGAACTATTCTAGATGAGTATGTAGTGAGTTCGATCCTCTCTCGGTTCCAAGAAGTGTTGCCTTGTGTCATATTGAGCCGAGATTTGTAAATACCAAGTATCACAAACTGCAATTTGAGAGAAGATTAAAATATGATTTAAAGTTTTTTTTTATACACAACGCTTCACTTGGGTTTGACCCAATAGTAATGTGTACGAAAGCGAAAAGAAACAGGTTTCTGTCTTGAGTCTGCAATTTTTTTGGTTTGGAGAAAACGCATCTATAGTACAGTGATCCATCTTTATCTACGGTTTCGATTACCTTCAGTCAATTCCAAAAATAAACAAATCATAAGTTTTACTTAATAATGGTCTCAAAATGCAAAAGTAGTGATGCCGGCAATTCGAATATTCTCAAGAGAAATAGTTTCCTTTGAGAGAAAAGTCAGGAGTTTGAAAAGTTGGAAAAATGTTGGTCAGAAATGATTATCGGTGCAGGAAATCGAACCGACAAAACAAATTCGAACTCTGACTTCGCACTAGTGTCGTCGGAAAATGCACGAACCCATTTCTCCCTGTGTTCCATCTCATTGTTACGTATCTTGACAAAATGTTCCGTTACTGGCATGTCGCAATAGTTATCAGAGAAGAGAGTAGATGAGTGAGCACCTGGCCAAACTACTCTCCCATTACTCTCTGGCACCTTTTGTACACCAAAATCTCATCTGCAAGATGGAGTTTAGGATCAAAAGTTGGTAGCGCTTTTTTTGTCCGGAAGCTTAGATTTTTTTTCAGCAACAAATGAAAGAATTAGCTTCATGACGAGCTTTTATTATTGCTGATGCCTTTGTTCTTGATAAATAAATGCAACGTTTGGTATATTTATTCCGTTTCCAAAAAATAAGACATTACTTTCCGAACAAGCAAACCAATAGGTTTCTCACGGACACAAAATTATCCATTCATTTTTCTTTATTTGCCTTTATTAACCAAATGTACATTGATCTCAATAGCAGCTAGGAGCTTCTCATCATAAGAGACTTCTTTTAAAAAGCAAAAAATGGAAGGAGCAAGGGAGGAAACTCGGAAGTACCCTGACAATAAAACCCAGATATACAAAAAACGGATATGACGTGTCCAGTCCAACTAAGCATGTGTTTTGAGAGGATTTCACATTCTAGAACAGCATAATGAATACATAGATGAGGAAAAAAGTTTAACCATATCGTACATAATGATTAATATACCCCGTCCAATAAAATTCAGACAATAGTTAGCTTCATTTGTTGGGAAGAATTTATTTATTCAAGCCATAGATGGAAGCCTAATTGAAAGCAGGTCAAGATGAGTCAAAGTAAAACAGAGGAATCATCATTTTCATCATTAGTCTTTTATCGTCTGTCGTTGGACATAGACCTTCCTCTGGATATGCCAGTCCTCTCTATCATGGGCGTCGCAGAGCCAATACTTTCTGAACTTGTCTAATTCGTTTCTCCATCTTGTATTCTGCCAGCCTCAGTTATGCATGTGATCTCTGGGGATCCATGTTGTGAGTCGTGATGTCCATCGGTTGTCTGCCATTCTTGCACCATGACCAGCTCATTGCCATTTTAGCTTTCTTTTGGATTCTATGATGTCTTGGACTCCTGTTTTCCCTTGATATATTGAACTGTCTTGTGATCTCTCCATGCGAGGTTGATGTGCACGTGGCATGCTTCTCAGTTTGAAGGTTAATCTCTTGACTATAGGATTGCTTTAAAAGATATAATCAGCTCTGGGCGAGTCATACTTCAGCTTAAAATATCATTACCCAGGCTGGAGGGTTATTCCAGAGACAGACCCCGCCATCCAGCCCCATGGGTGACTATCAAGAGGATTCACTGGTTGTAAATACTTCTTTTTAGGACTAACTGGATTTTCTTGTTCTTGAAGGTTGTGTTTGCTCTGTTGAAGGCCTGCCATCCTAGAGTGATTCTTCGCTTGATTTCTTCTTTTATTGAGGAATTCGTGAAGATTCGTAGTCCTAGGTAGATGTAATTGTCTACTTTCTCCTGTTCTATATTTTCGACGTGATTATTGCACATGACCTTCGTTCTCCTGAAGTTTATGTTAATGCTGACTTTCTGGCTTTCTTCATTCAGTTCATCTAGCATTAGTTGGAAGTCGCAGAGGATCTCTGAGAAACAGGCGATGTCGTCTATAGATATGAGGTTGCTCATATATACGCCATCTATTCTAATTAGTTTGATTTTATTTCCAAATTCAAACCATCGGCTACAGGTGCTGTTATAAGAACTAAAACAAGAGTGGCAGGTTATTGCGAGCACCCAAAACATTTGTAATTACACAATTTGGAATGATATCTCGTTTAGAAATTGTGTGAAATTGCAGGTTGTCTGTTGGGCTGTCATCAACTGGTATTGGTTTGATGCATCATCATCATCATCATCATCATCATCATCATCATTATCATCATCGGTCTTTTATCATCCACCGTTGGACATAGACCTTTCCCAGGATCAGCCACAATTCTTGATCATGGGCGTCGCAGAGCCAGTATTTTCTTAATTTTTCTGATTCATCTCTCCATCTTGTATTCTTTCAGCTTCAGTTTCGCATGTGATCTCCGGGGATTCATGTTGTCAGTTGTAATGTCCATCGGTTGTCTGCCATTCTTGTAACATGGCCTGCCCATTGCTATATAAGTTTTTTAATAGATTCGTTGATGTCTCTGACTCCTGTTTTCTCCCTGATATACTGTGTTGTCTTGTGATCTCTCATGAGCACGTTGCATGCTTCTCAGTTTGCGAGTCTGCCTCTTGGTTAGGTTCCATGTTTCAGCTCCGTAAGTGACTATTGGGAGGATGCATCGGTTGTATACTCTTCTTTGTGGGATTATTGGGATCTGGTTTTTGAAGGTTGAGCTTGCTCTGCCGAAGGCTTGCCTTCCTAGAGTGATTCTTCGCTTGATTTCCTCTTCTTTTGTGGATTTCATAGAGATTCATTGTCTTAGGTAGATGTAGTGGTCGACTCTCCCCAGTTTTGCATCTTCGATTCTTACAGTTACGTTACATGTGTAGGCCAACTCTTTTGCTTTCTTCGTTTAGTTCATCAAGCATTAGTTGGAGGTCGTGTAGGTTCTCTGCAAAAAGTACGATGTCTTCTGCTAATCTGAGGTTGCTCAGATATTCGCCGTCTATCTTGATTCCTCTATTTTCCCAGTCCAGGTTTCGGAAGATCATCTCGATGCAGGCTATTAAGAGTTTGGGTGAACTGGTATCACCTTGTTTTACTCCGTTTTTTTAGCTGGAAGGGTTCAGAGTCTTTACGTAGCCTGATATAGGATTTACTGTGATTGTATATATGTTGCAGTACTTTGACGTATACAAGGTCTACACCTTGTCGGGTGATGGCCTTCATGACCATGGAAATTTCTACAATGCCTTCGAATGCCTTCTCTAAGTCTATAAATGCTCTAGCGAGTGGCATTTTGTATTCTTCTTTTTCTTTCAGCTGATTTATTGGATGGAGGTGGTCCATGGTCAAGTAATTTCTTCCAAATCCAGCCTCTTTCTGTGGTTGGTTTTCATTGGATGTCAAATGATCTCTAACTGACTATATTTTTTTCAGATTCAGAATTTCCTGCTGCATTTTTGGCAGGGCCTACCAGAACACTTGCTGCCGTTGGTGAAAAACCAGGTGATTGTGGACATCATTTGCATCTGTGATTCCATACTTTACAAGGTAAGAGGAATTAGGGCAAGCTACTTATCTATCATTATCCAAATCCTCTGGGTCAACTTTGTGGTTCAGTGTTGCCTCGAACACCTGCAGTCAGTGTTTGAGCTGAGATAAAAAATGTTTTAAAAAAAGATTTTAAATACTGATTTTTGGATAGACCAGTTCAAATTTGAAGACACGCGTAGTACATTCTGAATCAGTTAGTGCATTTGTATACGAACTCTGCTCAGAAAGTATCCAGCCATTTAATATTAACGAGAAAATAGCCTACCTAGAGCAATAGCACCTTAATCCTCTTGGGAGCTCACGCACTTATCTTAGTATCTCTTTCACTTTTCAAACCTGTCTGCAAAGTCCACTTTCAGGATAGCCATCGACTGCCTGGAAGCGATCGACTCAATCTCGTCCACTTCCTGAAACCCCTTCGGGAGAGGCCATAAATCGCAGGGTGATACATTTGCACGGTGGGGCTGGGCCGGCTTGAAGATCTGAGTGATGCAATATTTTGCGAGTATATAGGATATACGATATGATATTATAGGATATAAGAAGATATAGATACTATTTTGAATCAATAGCAACCCCTGAGGAAATCGCTAACTGAAGATTGCACACAGATGTAACCCAACACCTCTAAATCCTTCGCTCATTTGAAAAAAGCAAGCCATTTTATTTCTCTGTTGGGCTTTACCGACTGAGAACTCGATTCTGAGAAGCCCTGTCCTTGTTAATGTTCATGACAAACTAGAAAAAGTAGCTTTAATGTCTACTGAACATCTCTACCTCGCTTTCGTTTTCTTTTTTTTTTTCCCCCATTCTTTTCATTGTAACTCTTTTTTTTTTCTTCTTTTTGTGGAGCGTATTTTTTTCCAGTCCTGTTTCTCTTTCTCCTCTTTTAGGGGCTTCTCCATAAGCAGATACTCATAAGCCTGTCAATACGCGTAAATACAAACGCGTCATCATTTAGATTTACGTCTAACCGTGTCAGTTACGGAAGGTGCCTATCTAGTGCAAATATATATATATCCACATAATAAAAACACCCGCTCCCAAAAATATCACAGAGACACAATTACACGAGGAAGATAAAGATGTACATCCTACTCGAGACTAACTGGGAAATATTTACAAGCTGTGGGGTGGAAGCCGAAAGAAAGTTGGCGAGAGAGATCGGTGAATATTGTCGCCTCTTGCGCCTCCAAACGTGTCTCCAGTTGCAAGATGTCCTTGTTGAGTTGACATTTATGGTTCATTTCGAGCAGAGTGTTGGTGCAAGCAAACAGCAATCGGTCTTTTGTAATAAGAAAAGACGTTATAAGTACTACAGACCAATGGTCTGCAGACTGGTACCAGCCCACAAAGCATGTGCTACCGAGCCGAGAGGGAACGATATGATTTTGGCAATATTTCTATGTGGAATGAAAACAAATTCCTTTCTCCAGATCGAAGTATTAAAATCGTTAGATTAACCCTTTTAGAAACGTAATTGAGTGCATTAGCTATCTATACGTGTCTTACAGTTCACTCATCACTGTACGAACATTGTCGATTCTAAGCCGGTCTGCTGTGCAAAAAGTTGAAAACTTGTTCTATAGACAGATTAGCTCTTGGATAACAGAAACTTGTACACAGATATGGACTCTATGAATGGATATACCCATGGGTATCTACCTAGATAACATGGAAATAAAAGCCATTCGCTTTCCGTGAAATCGTCATATCTATTGTTGGTTTTTATCAAAACAATCTGGCTTGGTTCACTCTTCAACTGCGAGAGAAAACAGTACGAAATAAATAAAGACGAGACTTAAATTTGCATTCCACACCTGGAGAACTCGTCTTTCAAGGACGTCGACTTGACCACTTCGGTCACGTTAGCCTTCATAATTAAGCAGAATACAATTTACAGTCATTGTAGAACCTCTTCAACATCGATTCTCTAAGCCGTATTTGTTCAACTTCCTAGTGATTGTGGAGTTTGGAGGTGCAGTGTTGCGTAACGGTTACCAACAAGGAAAAGGAATCAATGGACCGATTTCGAATCTCAGTCTAACCTTCACTTCGCATTAATGCCCCGGGAGAGGTTTGAATACACTTTTCCCTCCAGCTATGGATAAATAGGGGCCTTTTAGACCTGTACAGGCATCTATCTACGGGGTTTACCTTCAGTCTCCATACCTGGTCCCAAACCTGAGTAAAGGAGGATGGTTGACGGCGTCACGGTGGTTACAACCATAAACTATTGACCAGATGATAACTGAAACCATTATATATTTTAAAGATTTCCCTCGGTATGAAAGACTATAAAACAGGTCTGTTTAGTCACCCCATAGAAACTGTCACGTCTTTTAAACCTGTTTTATAAACCTGTTGATCAATTAAACAAATTTAATTTATTGCATAAATCGGGGTTTGCCAATGATTAAGACTCACAGTGTGACTTGGGGTAGCGACATGCCACAACTGCCAGTGGTCAGTGTTCGATCCTAGGTAAAAGTCATGATTTTGCTGATTATGATTTGTTGATTATTCAAGCAAAGCAAGCTGGCGGGCAGGCTTATTGCACTTCAAAGATTGGTGCATCAAAGTCTTCTTACACCCCTACTTGGATGATCAGCTGCAGCAGTAGCCGTTTTGTGTCCGTCGTTGGACATAGACCTTTCTAAAGATTTGCCGGACATTCCTATCACGAGTGTCAAGGAGCAAGTACTTTTGGATTTGTGTAGTCGTCACTTTCTGTCGATACAGTTTCAAACATGATCTCTGGATACCTACGTTATGAGCCATGATGTCCATCGGTTGCCTGATATTCTTGTAACTTGATTAGTCCGTTGCCATCTGAGTATTCGAATGGATTTTATATCTATGACTTCTCTCCTTTCTCTAATATACTCTGCTGTCTTATAGTCTATCCACGTGAGGTTGAGTAAGATTTTCTCATATGCACGTTGCATGGTTCTTAGTTTGAGTGCCAATCTTCTGGTTAGGCATCATGTTTCAGATCCATTGGTGAGTATCAAGAGGATACATTGGTTAGGCTTACAAAATATCAAAAATTATCTAAATATATATTTTTTGACGATTTAATTAAATATGCTCCTCCATTTAATTGTTTTTTAGTAAGAACTTTGTGTTTCTTTTTGGTTGAACAGGTTTTGACGGAAGTACTGATACCTGCTACCATGCAGGAAATGCCAGAAACGTGAGTGACTTTTTCTAAAAATCAGATGGACGTTCTCGTAGGAGTGTCCATTTCTATCTTTACATGGATGTAACAAAGAAAGTTAATCGTAATTTGGCATGATGATAGATGCTGTTTCTAAGAATGTGTGCGTGTTATATAAATATGTATTTATTAAAAAATCCGACAGAAAATGTATGATGCTATAATACGATGCATTCAATATATATATATATATATATATATATATATATATATATATATCAGTAGCGTATTGTCATTGAAATCAATCAGTTCCAAACACTAGTGAATGCAATAAGTAGCTCCTCATATCGTTCGCTTGATGTTATCAGACGGGTATAGAAGACCGTGTCTCTAAGTGATTGCAATAAGCCGCTTCCTCACTATAAATGCGTGGGTGTGATCTGCCTGTCTGGGTATATCTGCTTGTGTATGTATCAAATATATATATATATATATATATATATATATATATATATATATATATATATATGCGTGTGTGTGTGTCTGTGTCTCTGTGTGTGCGTATATATAGCTGCATATATGTATATGCGTGTGTATGAGCGTAATTGCCGAGGGGATACGATGTGAGATATGCATCTTCAGTTGTGATATATTTTACCATACATTTTATCAGCTCTATGTCTAAATGGAATTTTATTTAACATTTTAATTGTACAATTCTCCAATAAAAAAGACTGCGTATCATTTAAATGCTAATTATATTAAAGGCTGATGTGCGACATTCGAAATTTCGCCAAACATTGGGAGAATTGGTTGTCCTCTGCCCTCGAGAATCTTCCCGAACAATTATCGGAACAGAAACTTCCTGTTGCACATCGTTTCTCTCAGTCACTCAAACGGCAGACATCTTTTCTTCATTTAGCACAGGTAAGAATATGCCTTTTTCATGTATATTTTATGCCTTTTTATTTATACATTATAACTGTGAATCACTGTATATCCAGAAATCAATTTTCCTTCTTTCCGCCGTTTAACTTTTTTTTGCATGATTTTTTTAGCTTTCATTACCTAAATCCTAAATCTACAAGTTTTCTTTCTATTTTTACGCCTGTCTGATTTACGCCCACGGACAATAACCTTTTTTTTCCTTTCTACTGTAGTGTTCTCCATGTAATTTTTCCCTTGGCTTAGCTTTCATTACCTAAATCCTGTCTTCAAGTTTCTGGTTTGTTTTTACGCTGGGTCAATTTACGCCAACTGACACTTGCGATCCTGTAAGCAATAACTCTAGTTTCGTTGTCCTTTTATCTGGCAAACCCCTTTGAAGAACAAAGAGGAAAAGTTTGATTTCTAGGGTTATAGCGAACCGCTGCTGTGATTCACCATTTTAGCAACTGGCATTGGTTTTCACCTTTGCCAATAATTAATAATTATGCGTTCTCTTCCAGGTGTCAAGATTATTTTCATAAAACTCATTTTTATTGCTATTAAGTCTGTCTCCCTCAAAACTAAATAATCTTAAGCCTGTTTATCACAAAACTAGATAATCTCAAGAACGAATTTTCACTATCACGAACTTGTTAGGTCTCCCTACCAGACAAATATTGTTAAAGAACAGGCGTCATTCAAATGGGCCAACTGCTCTCTGTAGCCATGCACAGTGACAGTCTGTCCACATTCTAACAATTCGTAATGAAGAAACACAGAGAACCGCTTTCATTTGCAGAATCCACTTACGTTGAGACGTTGAAGGCTGTCCTCGATCTTGTCGCTTTTTTTCTTTTGGGATTCTCAAATTAAATCCACTTTTAATTGCAAAAAAACCGACTTTTCTCTGTGTCAAACAAGATCAATAAAAATGTTTCCTCACTGATTGATGTTTCCTTAAGATGAAATAGAACCCATTTCCCCAGCATATCTGTTATCCTTATGATTGTAAACGGTGTACTATAGTTCATTGATTACACAAACAGCAAACAGCGGGGTAAAGTTCAAAAGATTTCCCAACATTGTTCAAAATATGACTCAGGGAACTATTCTAGTTTTATATTCCGAGAAAATTCCTCTACGGAAATTCAACACGAGTGAATTTGATTTTCTAAAGACGATATCGAAATATTATCAAAACTTATAACAAGGTTCTTGTATTTTTTAACAAATGTCGAATAATTATCTCCATCCTCTTTTATAAAAGAATAGATATAACATGGACATTGTATATCTCATCATAACAAAGAGACTCCTCCAGTGATTAGTAGATCTGAGGGTGACCCTGAATATTGGAGTACCTAAACAATTATTATTTGAATTTCAGACGGCGAGGCCAGTGTTGTATGACGTTCATATGGTCAATCAGATGATAGCCGATGTGGACCGAGTAGACCTGAGCTGCATTGGTAGCCAAGCACTTTACACAGACACCGACTGTGAGCATGATATGGAATTAAACGCAGAATGTGAGTATGAACAAGATTGTTTATGATAAACCGGTTGCGAGTTGCAATTAAATGTGTTAATCTCGAATGGAGAGATGGTCAGATAGAGGAGGTTTATAATCTAGGCGAAATAGGAGGTGTCAGCTGGCTTATCGCTTTGAGGCACAGAGAATGAAATCGGCGAACTGAGTTCAAAATCCAGATCAGTCACTTGGTGTTCACTTTGCAATGATGGCCTTGAGAAAGGTATGAATCAAGTTCTTCACAATCCCTCAACTTTGAGTAAACAGCGGAACAGAGAGGCTGGGGGGAAGGAAGGGAGGACGCTGAATTGCAGAAGGAGGGAGGAAGATGAATAAAAAAAGGGGGGGAGGAAAAAAGGAAGGAAAGAAGAATGAATTGATAGAGAAAGAAGAATGAATTGAAAGAGAAGGAAGGAAGAAAGAATGAATTGAGAGAGGAGGGAGGAAAGATGGGAGAATGAATTGAAAGAGGAGCGAGGAAGGAAGAATTGAAAGAGAATGAAGGAAGAAAGAATGGATTAATAGAGAAAGAAGAATGAATTGAAAGAGAAGGAAAGAAGGAAGAATGAATTGAGAGAGGAGGGAGGAAAGATGAGAGAATGAATTGAAAGAGGAAGGACGGAGGAAGAATTGAAAGAGAATGAAGGAAAGAAGAAAGAACTGAAAGAGAAGGAAAGTGAATCAAAAGAGGAGAGGAACAGAAAGAAAAACAAGAAATGACACAAAATCGGATGAAAAGATATCAACCAATAAAATAACATGCAGCCCGGGTCACAAGATGCACAAAGCAATTTTCAAAATGAATATTTCCCCAGTTGTGTATTTAGTTGACCTTCACTAACCACTTTGATATTTTTTCCTGGGTCCTCAAAGGTCAGTCGACAAAAATCGTCGACCGGCGACACAGAATGAATTGAAAAATAAGGACTGTCCCTCGTGTCCAATCGCATCTAAAATATACACCCATCCAGACCCACACTGAGGGTAGGGAGCGCCGTGGACACATAGGAAAATGTTTTTGTTTGTTTGTTTTCCTGATCCTCCTGGGTCGAAACTTTGTATGTCTGGACAAGGCAAACACTCAAACAAAACACGTAGTAGCAGTTTGGTAAATAACATTGGCAACTTTCAAAACGACAAGCTCGATAAAAATCTCTTGTATACATTTTCTTTATTAAATATTTAATGAATCACAAGTTGAAAAAATATTTTTATTATGTAAATCCGAGGCAGAAATTGTGTCCTATAGACATAGTCATCCTATTTCACCCAAATATCTCATTGGCTTCGATAAAGGTTGATAATAGGGGTAACAGCTTGCCGTCGCTATTGACTCGATGAATTATCGATGATTGTCTTTGTCCCAAATGATTTCGAAACCACTCTTGTCTCTGTTAATCATCACGACTTGCCGCATGCCAGTGACGAGACAATTTTGCCAAGATATCTGGCACGGAGAGTAGTGGATCCACGCCTTTCCGAAGTACATTAGAGTAAAGTGAACTAAAGTAGCCTCAGCTGAAATTCGAACTCCGTTCGCCAATCTCATTTTCCATACAGGTAACCATTACACCACTCCGCACCTTTACACACCGAAATATACGGTAGAAATGCGATGGCCTGCAATAGAACGACACTGAAGTGAAATGTATCGATATTCTGGGATGCCCAGTTGGCAGAGTCCAACTCCTGGTCTCTTTCATGTAATCCAAAGGTGAGCTGAGTGCAATATGCTTGGAATCAGTTTGGCTGCAGGAGCTGCCGAAGAAAAGTTGGCATCTAACCGCCTGGTTGGCATCTGCTCCCTGGTTTTGAATCAGAGCTTTCCTTCTCCTATGCTAGTTACCTTCCTTATGGTCAGAGAGCTCGGTCTGCCCCGATATTTTACCCATAGCTGGGGGCGGGGTTGAGTATGTTATTAGGCCATTAGTGAGAAATGACCATAAACAGCCTCAACCCGTGTTTGAACCAGGCTCACCGATTCCATCGTCTGAAGTGTTAACCTTTTTGCCACTCACACCTTTTCCTTTCTCTCTGGCTCTTTTCTCTTTCTAACACTCACACACACACGCTCATACAAATATACATACACATATCTTGCTCTGACATGCCATGTCGATGTGATTCGGCGTAGAAAGACAAGCGCAAGAATTGCAGATATTTTTCTAAAGTTTTGATTGTATTTCCCGTTTTCTTTTGTTGTTTTTTTTTTTGTGTGTATGTGTGTGTGTGTTTTTTTTTTTTTTTTTTTTTCATTTTAACATTTCATCTTTTTCCCTTGGTGCAGTTCTTCAAGAATTTAAGGAGCTTTTGCGGAAACAGGCGACCGTTGAAGCTTTCACAGAATGGTTGGATGTTGTGGTGGAACAGAAAGTTGTTAAGGTAGGTTCAATTTCTTTCACGTTTTCATTTCTTTCAGAAGAAAATCGTTGATTTAAAATAATTTGAAAAACAAGACGAATCTTTCCAGTAATATGCTTCCTCGCAAACATCCCGTTTTCAAATGTCATTTCCTCGAGTATTGATGAAGGAATTTTCGAAATCGTTCAATCCTATTTTAGAAGGAGACACTTGGTTTAATAGATCCTACCCATGATATCATGTCTCACATGAACAGCAAGTGGGTAATATGAAATAAGAATCCTAAGATTTCATTCAATCAAATTTTGATAATAGGATAAAAATACCGAAAACAAATTCCATGATGGTGTTTTAGTTTCGGCTTAACCTGATGTACATAAACAAAATTTCGGCTCTTTTTTGCTGCCCACTGACTTTACCACTATTCCAATACTCTCTTGCTAAGCTTTGCTCATATTCTAAGCAAGCAGACCAAACTTTTCTGGGGGAGGAAATTGATGATTAAACCCTAGATTTTGTAATTTCTTACCAAAGTGTATTTTATGAGGCTTTGGTATTCAAACTGTTGGTTGTACATAGGACACCGGTAAGATTTAGATTGTCAGTGGTCAGAAGGTAAGGTCAACGAAGGAAGGGGGCTATTATAAGTATAGTATAAATGCATCGCGGTTTTATACTCAAAAGCCATTGCAAATAATTTGTGTAGAAATGCATTGCAAAAAACTTTACTGGGGGAGTGCTTTGAAAATTAGGAGTGAAGGGATTGTCAGTGGTCAGGAATCAATGCAAGCATTACAATTGGGATTGGACTATTGTATGTATAAAGTAAATGCATTTCTGATTAATTTACTACAAAAATTCAGGAAGAAAGGGATCGCTCATTATTCGAAGTAAATACTATCTTTACCGAGGGAATGGGGCTATCATTATATGGATCCACAACCTGAGACGTAGTTATGATCTGAAATTTTCACAGTATAATGTTCGATCTATGAGATTGATATTAGCCACTGAATTAACTGCATTGACAAGGAATGAGATTCTATTGAAAAATGAACATTAGTTGTGTAAAACATGTTTTTCATCATTAGTCTACAGACTTATTTCTATACCTACTTATCTGATGCATTACTAATAATTTTACTGTAGTAAACCTTTACATAATTTTGCTATAGAAATGTTTTCGAGATTAGAATAAAAACGGTTGTCAGTGACCAGGAACAAAGGAAAATGTTGCGGAGAGAATAGAGCTACCATACACCAATTATAAATGCATTGATAATGAATTTACTCTAGAAATGCATATGAAATTAGAAGAAAAGGGATTATCAGGGGTCAGGGTTTATGGAAAGCCTTACTGGCAGAATACGGTAATTATATGAATAACTATAATAATACCAAAATCAACATTCACATTTCGTCGCATTTTTAAACAACAATCGTTCAACAACATTCTTTTCTTTTTTTATTTGTGTAGCCCAGTAAGCAAAATGGCCGATCTTTTAAGAAACGCGCCCAAGAATTTCTACTAAAATGGTCCTTCTTTGGCGCCAGAGTCATGCACAACTTGACTCTCAGCAATGCACAGAGTTTTGGTGAGTTGAATCTTAACTATCATTTGAATTCATTTCCTCAGACAACTATATATATATATATATATATATATATATATATATATATATATATATATATATATATATATATATATATATAGTAAAATAAAGGATTCATTATATAAACATGTTTATGTTTCTACCCTGTTTTTTTTTTCAGGCGGATGATTCGATTTATTTTAGATATCTATTCAGGACATTTTGGAGGTGTCTATTTTTCTAGGGTGTAGACCCTCCTCTTATTCTCTTCATTCTTCTTTTCCCTGTTTAGTATGTTTTTCTATTTCACATTGTGGAGATACTTTACTATGTGGTAGTAATGATTCATAGATTAGCAGGAGGTACTGTAGGCATTTTCCTTATCAGTATGTTGTTAAAACATCAGCTCTCTGTGATAAAACATAACAACAACAAAACAGGAAGAGGTGGGAAAATCATCTGATATTTTCTACATCCTAGAAAAATAGCCCCTCCTCCAAAAAAGGCAACAAACACTCTAAACGTGTTTTTGTAGGGAGTCCTTTATTTCGCCATATCTTGAGCTTTACTCTAAGTCAGCTTCAACTTCAATGTTGAATGTATCGACCACTTTATGAAATGAACCCATTACAACCTACTACATGAGGGTAATATTCTTCCAATCAATAGAAAAAACACTTCCCCGCAAGCAAGCCATTGAGCAAAATATTCAAGAAGAACAAACTGAAAATTAACTATAGTTGTACGTTTAATTTTAATAAGTTAATTTCAAAGCATAGCAATAAAGCAATTAAAAATTATACTAATGGAGAAAGCATAAATAAACCTGATTGCAATTGTACAAACAGAAACGGATGCCCTTTGCAAAACAAATGCCTCAAATCCAATATTGTTTACCAAGCTGAAATATCAACCCAAGAGAAATTCTCAGAAGTGAAATATTATACAGGAATATCTAAAACACGCTTCAAACCAAGATTAGCATACCACGTATAATCATTAACAAATGAAAAATACAAAAACAATATATCACTGTCGATATATTATCGGAGACTATACGATAACAACCTCACACCCTCGGTAAAATGAGATATATTAAAACAACCACACGTATTCCAGAACGTTGAAACCCCATGTTACCTATGCCTATATGATAAATTTGAAATCCTCATATTTGCCAAGAGGACATACAAATACAAAAAGCAGAATTATCAAATAGAAAATCATAATTCATAACATCCAGATAGTAAAGTATCTCCACTATGTAAAATAGTAAAATGCATTACAAGCAACGACCAACTACTAAACAAGGAAAGGATAAGATACACAAACAGAATAAGAGGAAGGGTTTTCAACCAAGAAGAATCACTCCCTCCCAAAAAGCAACAAACATCCTAAACGTGTTTATGTAGAGAATCCTTTATTTCACCATATTTCAAGCTGTACTCTAACTTAACGTACTCTAACTTAACGTAATGTTTAATGTTGAATGTATCGAGCACTTTATGAAATAAACCCATCACTCATCGGATACTGTATTATTTTGTATTCCGAATTTATGGGTTTATTTCATAAAGTGCTCGATACATTCAATAATGGCAAAATATACATTATATATATATATATATATATATATATATATATATATATATATATATATCGATGTATGTGTTAAGGATGAGGATTAATATTATACAGTTTATAAACTCAAGGAAGGAGGCAAAGTGTCTCGTGGGTAGATGAGAGAGAAAAAGCCGGGTCTGCCGATCTTGAATAGAAGCTAACTGGTTTGCATCTGTCAAACTTACGACCGAGGGTGTCGACTCATACTCAGGTCAACTCGTTGGATCATCATCATCAGTCTTTTATAGTCCATCGTTGGACATAGACCTTCCTCCGGATCCACAAGACCTCTCTATCATTGCAGAGCCAATACTTTCTGAACTTGTCTAATTCGTTTCTCCATCTTGTATTCTGCCGGCCTCGGTTACGCACATGATCTCTGGAGATCCATGTTGTGAATCGTGATGTCTGTGGTCATACTACTGTGAGAAATCTTTCTAAATATTCCCGTTCACGAAGCCAACCTATTCATTGATGACTGCTGGGATATATGTGTCCGGCAGTCTTGAAGGAGTTAACAAAGGGATTTTGTTCATATTCGATGTTTATTCACATCTTCAGAACTCTATGACAGAATCATAGGTGTGTAAATTTGTGCGTAAGTTTTGAATCACCACCAATATACACATATATGTAATGTACTTATCGACACAGACACATTCGGACTGGATAGGGTAAGCAGCTATCTGATTTCAAATTGTCTCTTGAGAACGGGTGCGTGATGCTCGGAGGTTTTCTATGATGTATTTCGTATTCCAGCGAAGGTCTAAAGTGAGCAAGGTGAGTTTATTTTACCTGAAAAATAAGTGGGAACATTTACCTGACCCTACCCGCTGGTTCTTTAATTTACGAAGAGATGGCAATATAATTAAGAAGTTTATTCTAATACTTGTTTGGCTTATCCTGTCCCCTCAACTTTGTAACCCTAGACTTCCCTTTTCCTCATTACATTCCTCGTTCCACCGATCACTGTGGTAGAGTACTTGCCCTCGGTTCAGTAGGCTGTGGTTCGATCCACTGCCGAGTCAATGTCTCAGCATAAGGACTAGGATTGTGGAACCTCTCCCCAGGGCAAAAAAACTCTTTAGTTCGGGAATACTAAGTGCAATAAGCGGTACAAAGTTTCGACGACCAGGCAAGCCGGAAATAGGTCTCGCTAACACAGAAAACGATGATACGTGCATACATACATTCACACATTCCTTGCCCATCTTTCTCTTTATTTCAAATGTCCCATGTTAGTTTCACTCATTTACTTTCTCTCTCTCAGCCTCTGTTCATTTGATTCGGATGTTGATGGACGAATATGTTCTTTTGGCCGTGGAATCTCAGATGCACGATGAAAAAGATGCCGAATTGCAAATCATTTTAGACCGACACATGAAAGCAGGTAATATTTTCAAGAAGTGGCTTCATTTCTTCATTGTTGTTATCTATTTTGACTATTTTTCACCTTTCATCCAAATTTTTAATTGTTTTTTATTTTTATCACAACTTTGATCTATCATTTTCTGGCTACTAGTAAACAGGTCGGTCGAGTCCAGATTGAGAGTTTGTATCCGGTGAAAATACGATACTTCATCTAATACCAACTCAGATGATTTTTTGTTTTGTATTTGTTTTTAGAATTTGTGATTCAATGTTGACAATATTCAGACGTTTTTAATTTTCTGTTCATGTTTTAAACACCAGTGTTGCCAATTGATAGGATTTTTTTTATTTTAGAATTTCAGAAATACTTCCAGAACGAAAAATTTCAAAATCACATCTAAATTGAGAGCCCTGAATGCAATAAAAAGAATAAATCTAAGATAGTTTAATTTTGTTTTGTTTTCCCAGGTTATCTTTTCTTTTTCTCTCTTCTACTTATTTTTCCTCTCGATTAGAGACACAAACAATCGAGACAAAGTGCGTTGACTTTGCACTAATGCCCTTTGGAAATGCATGAATCCATATCTTCTACCCTCCTAGCTATTGATACAATAGTAGTACAGACTCTCAAGCCTGTGGGGTGGGTGGTAATTATAACACTGTTAGCCCTAAGTCAATTTACCTTTCTTTGTTACTTCCTTCATTTTTCTTCGCTCATTTTTTCTTCTTCACTTCTGCTTTATCTATTTTTCATTCCTTTTCCTTCACTTCTTTCTTCTCCTCTTTTCTTCCTTCCTTTTTCTTTTTTTATCCTTTCTTCCTCTCCTCCCTCATTTCCCTTCTCTCTCTTACCATCATGAGAGAGAGAGAGAGAGAGAGAGAGAGAGAGAGAGAGACTGATGATAATAACTGAACGAGATCGATACCTCCGAAGTTGATGAAATATTTATATATTTCCCTCCCTGTGACAGAGGTCTGTGTTCGTGCCATGGTGAAGGCCAAGATTGTGCATGCAGTTTTGCCAGTCAAACAGACCCTTCCTACTTGGAAGATTAACATAACACAATCTTCTTGTTTTCATTTCTACCAATTTGGTCTTGTGTTATACTAACCTGTGGAAACCTAGTGAGGATCTTACTCACTAGAGTAGTAATGGTCTACGTTAACCACTACTCTATGGCAAACCTATCAATTAGAAACCGTAAACCAGAACTGTTAGTATAGGTTTCTTCATTTGGCTGGCTGGGTGGCTTTTTAGTTCCAGCTTCAGTCAATGGCCGAGATCATCTGACCCCCTTTCCATACGAAGAAGTATGGTTACTTATTTTCTCTCTCTCCTACAAACAGGTTCAGTCTGAGTAGAGGCTTGTCGCATTCACGTCCACCCATCCACACATATGATAATTAGCAATGTGTGTTTGTACTCTGCGCGCTAAAAGAGAAACTACAAATGAAATAGAATTTCATGTTCTGATGACGTACTAAAAATGCTGAATTTAAAGAATAATGATAAAAAGATATATAGAAAGCAATAAAAACAAAAACATTCGAGATTATCATCATCATCATCAGTTTTTCAACGTCCGTCGTTGGACATAGACCTTCCGCGGGATTCGCCACACTTCTCTATCATGGGCGTCGCAAAGCCAGTACTTTCAACGGAACGTTATTCTCCAAGCCCACAGCAATGTAAATCTTTTTTTCTGTATCCATAATTAAATACATGCCATCATTTTGACGTCATATGCAAACTAGTTTGCAATATTTCTATTAATGCAAAGAATATGTCCGCCTACATATGATGCATATATGTGTCGATGAACCTAAATATGGAAATTCGTAGTTCATCATTGAATATTTTCCTTCTTTCTTCAACTGGCCTTTTTCCAGACGACAAAGGGGTTCGTCCCAATCTGTCTTCAAACACGCCGGGGACTTGTTTTCTTGCAAACCGGAACGTCAACACACCAAAACCTTTCTCCTCGGTCAAACAAGAACAACGTTATTTGGACGTTTCTTCCCAAAGACTCGATATTGACTACGATGGTATGCAGGCCGTAGACCAACATGACCCCTACTCCATGTCAGACCACTTGAACCACCTGTCTGCGATGACGCAGGTAAGTAACTTGTTAACCTGCCTTTTAAAAATGTGATTCTGTCACATCTGAGAATAATCAATATTTTTGAAAAACAATGCTCATTCTCACATCGGCCATACCAAATGCCTTATCTAATACCAGCCCAAATAAACTAAAGCTGGCTTCATGACGCATATTTCAAACACATTTTATCTGGAGCGAGACTATTTTCGACTTACAAGATTTGGACTAGTCAACGTAAAATGAGACAATGTCTTAGAGTTGAAAATACGATATGGAAAAATGATCAGACATAAAGAGATGTGGATCTGGTTTTTTTTATGTGTTTTTTTTTTTTTTAGATTATCTTTATGACATCACTAGGGTATAGGTAAACTCTTCTGACAAGATCCTTCAAAGATGGTTAAAAATTTTAAGATCCTCAATTACACATCGGTTATGAAGAAATATTACCGTCTGATTCGTTCTTGGTCAAATTTGCGCTTAATATCTACCTCAGTCGGTTTAAATCTCTCTCCCTCACGTTTCAAAATCTTTTCGCAGGCGATGAATGGCAGTGCTCAGATGGTTACTCCACCCATGTCTCCTCGAATCCCAGTTCGGTCAAGCGTCATCAACCCACCGGCTAACCATCACAATCCTTATTCAGGAACCACGCCTCCGGCAGCAGCACCTGGTCATCACAGTTACTCATATTACGGTAAGTTAACCTATGAAACGGCAAGAACATCATGTAGAGCTGGGACTACTACCATCAGCAGTCGACAAAAAAATGACAATACTCTTCCTGTCGCCTTGTATCGATAACTAAGATTAAATCTTGAAGGCAACCTGGGTTCTTTCCCCGAAAATAGACGATATAACTTCAGTTAACAATAAAACTTTGGCCAATACAACTACGAGAGTCTTATGTTCTGATTGGACCATCATCCATTTAGAAGGTACTACTTTACCGACTGAGCTACTTGAACTCTTACGACTGACAGAATATCAGATCTAACCAATCAATTTATCCTTCATTCTTCTCCAATCAGTCGGCACTATATTTTATATCATTTATAGGTGCATTCGTTGTAGCAGTAGTAATATTTTCCGTTCTAAGTAAATTGAGATGAAAAGCAAGTGAAAATTATTTGATTATACTCAGCAATATTAAATTATGACAAGTATTTTATTCCATCTTATTTTTCTTTGTTGCTTATTTATTTATTTTTTTGAACACACAAGCGTAAACTGACGGTCTGAGTGTGTAACAGTTCAGGTTAGAAATAAAGAATAAGCCCTGCGTGAGACTGAAATTGTCAACCATTTTACCTCATGAAGCTGCCTATGTACAGCAACTGCTCTATCAACTGAGCTACTAGAGTAAATACCGACTCATAAGTCGACTTGTTTAGCACAAAGAATTCATAGCGGATTGTATTAGTCTATTTAAACTCTAAGAACATGACACTCTAATGGAAACAGTTCTGCCTTTTTTTGAGAATCCGGCGAATATTGGGCTAAACAGGAAATAAACCTTACTTTTGGCATAGACTAATACGCTGACGTATACAGTATCTATCTTATCGCAGCTAAGATAGATACTAAGATACTAGATACTCATTAAATGAGAACAAAACGAGAAAATGAAGGATAAGTTGGATTCGTGCAGTCACGAATGTTCGTCATTTTTGTTTTTGATATGAAGTCCATAATTCCAGATTCTGAACTTTTTGACATTCCCTTTCTCTTAATGCGTTCACTCTTTTCTTCCAGGCAACCACCACGAAACAGCGTACAATCAACTGAATCCTTCATCTTACAACTACAATAATAATCCATATTGCGGAAACTCGACTTTCCGCCCGTCTCAGACCCAATACACAGCAACCGGAAGTGGTTCCTATTCGAGCAAACCAACAGACATGTTGGACATTGGCTACCCTTACCAACAAGATCCTCTAGCCCAATCACAGCACCAGTACGCATGCGCAGACAATTATTATCCGTCTTCTAACATTTCCACTTATAGCAATATGTCAGGCGGTCAGAGTGGATACCCACCTTCGCCAATGCACAATCAGGGCGGAAGTGCTTTCAACGTCGTCCAGATCAACCCTAATTATTCCCAGCCATCCTCGTACCAGACTTCTGGTGAGTCACTTTTCTGTCTTTCTTACCCCTTTCATTATATGTCTACAGGTAAATCCTAGACGAAACAGAAAGAATTTTTCATTTTCTCATGTTAAGATTTGTTTTCTTCTTTTTTTTTCTTCTTTTGAGGGGATAGATGTGTTTTGCAAATAAGTTTCGGTTATCAGGGCCTGGGTTGGAAGCTTTCCTCGGTTCTGATATGATAGTGAGGAGGGGGTTGTCTTACTGGACATCTCATTATTTACCTTGTCTGTCTGACCAAAATTCATCAAGTGATGAGCACCATTTTGGAGAGAGAGACTTAATGAGTGTTCCAGGTATGTACTTTTCTTAGGCCCTTCGAATCGTATCCATGTTTTGAAGTTTTTTCTTATCAATAGCATATTCAAAGAATGGCAATGTTGGTATGAATGGAGGAAGGTCTAGGGTTCTTTTAAAAACCAGTTGAGTACAATATTTTGATGTCTTATCCATTATTTCAACTATTTTTAGAATTTTTATTGTTTTTAGTCTGATTGGAGTCCACTTTGGTTTGTATGCTGAAATTTATTCGGTCATAGTTAGGTGTAAATCAATTTGATTTAATTTAAATAAGTTTAGGTTCAAATGTTCTGATGGGGTGTTGGAGAACGATTCTGGTGTGATTTTTTTAAAATTAAAATTCAGAGTGGTTGTATTCGTCGAGTATATTTACGAAGGATTGTGAGTGGGCTACATGCTAAAATGGGGAGGCTTTGTGGTGTAGTTCAACGTGTTATGCTTTGTTTTTCACGTTTTGATTATATATATATGTGTGTGTGTGTGTGTGTACTTATGTGATGGAATAAAGGATACGGTACACAAACACATGCCCTCAGTAACATCCCAAGTAATTTATAGCAACTAGACATGAATCCACTTCCCTTATGGAAAATGATACAAACAGTGATCAACAACCAACCAAAGGAAAGAAAAAAGGAAAGATATGTAAATAGGATGAGAGGGAGGCTATCCACCCAGAAAAAAAGACCCCTGCACAAAGTCCTAAACAGGTATCCAAATAAATCGAATCATTCACATGACAAAGCTAAAAACAGAGCAGAAACATAAACGGGTTTGTGTAGCGAATCCTTTATTCCATCATAATTCAACTTGACTTGATGTTGAACGTATCGAGCACTTGATGAAATAAACCCATCACACATCGGATATTGAATTACTGATTTGTACTTTGATGTAGATAGATAGTCATCGTAAGAAACAGAATTATCTTTTTTTACCCCATTATCAAAATACCTTCCTTTCCTCCCTATTCTCTTGGTACCATATTTGTTTCATTTATTGTATGAATGGCAGCCATCAGCTGAGTCTGTTGTTGTATACTGAGAATAACCGTCAGCGAAGAACTGACCCAGCCTGCGGCATAAGCGAACTAAGTGGCTGCCTTGAGCCCCAATGTTATTAAAGGGATCCCCAAGAGCGATGGAGGAATCCGGGAGGTGGTGGGATAGCCTCAAAATCAAATCATACTTATGGCCGGCCATAACAGAGAATGACGTATAAAACTGAGATTTTTCTAAATAAGTTCCATTTAAATAGTTCTATTCCAATGGTAATGAATCGGTAACATCCCTTGGGATTCCGACTGTTAACCGCAGTCGCCCGACTGTAATTACTGGAAAATAAGCAGCTACCTCTTCAGGAAGATTGGTTAACTCATTCCAAATATTTACTAAACTTATTTTAGTACAGTTCGAAATCAAAGAGAAGAGAAATACAAAGTAAGATGATTATATTGCACCAGTTTCTTTAGGCAGGGCCCACTTGCCTAGAAAATCTTTATTTTGCCTGGGTTCGAACCCTGATGTCAGTGGGAGATATGCAACTAAAGCCACCGAGGAGACCCGAGGTTTATGCTGTCTTTGTAGCCATTCAACACTTACTCTTATTTCACATTTAAGCAGGGGAGACAACTATGGGTATTTGGTTCGCATAACCAAGGGAGAGAACTATGGATATTGAATCGACCTACCTGTACCGAATCTTTTTGCTCTACTTCGAGATCAATATTCAAATTACTGGTTCCACCCATGTAACAAAAACATGAACATTTATATAATAAATTAAGAGATTTTTTTCAAGATCGGTAAGCAGATGAAAAATTTGAATACAAGATTTGGATTCGAACACCGAATTCTGCGAGAGTTTTAGAATTAACACGAATTCAGTTATACATAAGCCACTGTTGAACATCTTTGAATCCCATATTTATATATATTTTTTTTTAACTACGTAATTTTTATTTAATAAGCTTGGCTTAATCCGATAATGTGCCTAAGAGGAGTAAAAGGATTAGGACCTGTCTGCCTTGAAAATCTGTAAATATATGCTTTTACCAGGACTCGGAAACCAAAAACTTCTACCAGTGAGAAATCTGCAACTGAATCAGCTACAAATCAAATGCAGAATATTAAACGAGGAACAAATACATGGCGCTAGCAGATGTCTTCCAAACTAGTTTATTAATCATTGCTCAAAGACAAACATTCAAGGTCGTATGTGAGGTGTGTTCATAACAAAGCAAATAGTGACCCAACCCGTCAGCAAATACTTGCTAGACTTGGTCAACTTTGACACATTGATTTAATAGAACTCACGAAGAATAACTTGTGAGAACATGTCCTATTACCAGATATCTCGATAATTATTTAAAAATCGTCACTGATTACTACTCTACCTTACTACCAGGACAATATTCACAGTTAAAAGATATTACGTACATTCTCAATCTTGTCAAGGGGATATAATCGAACTAGTATTTTAATCTCTCTTCTTTTGATCACTACGTTTGGACAAATTTACATTTTTAGACTGACGGTGAATTTTTGACAAAATTACATCGACCAGAATGCAGTAGATTATTCATGTGTCCTGACATTTATGTCAGATATATATATATATATATATATATATATATATATATATATATATATATATATATATATATATATATATATATATATATCTATCCAGACCTTGCCCAGCTCTAACCTTTCTTAGTAGAAACTTGAAATTTTGCACAAACACTCCACTTAATGAGTAGAGAAAATGTATTTTTTCCAAATTCCCCTCCAAAATGGGTTTTTTGTAGGGAGGGGTTTCAATGTGCAATGTAATTTCATTCTAAATTGGTTCCTAGTTTGCACTTGCTTGTTCGTTATTTTGGGGTTTTTGGGGGGGGGGGGGGTTTGAAAATTCAGACTTTTTTCTAGTGATTACAGCCCGACGAAAGGCGAGAGAAGTAAATTATTCATTGATCATCCCTTTTTCCAACTTTTTAATTGATCACCCCCAACACTTCATATATGGGCGGTGGTGATCCATAATTTACCTTGGAATGCTAGTTTTTCATATTTTTTGTTGATTTTGACTATTTCAGATTACTATAGCAACTCGTCCAGCTACAACCAGCAGGCAGCGACGGCGGCGACGAACAAACCCTTGGCGGAACATGTTCCAGTCATTCAGCATCGAGGAACGGTCAACTCTCAATACCATTCAGTCGACGTGGTCAACGATCCACTCAATATTCTTGACCAACCACAGCACCACCTCCATCCACATTCCCAACCCCACCGAAGCAAAGATGACACTTCTCACCTGTACGCCAGTCCATCACCTGTCTCCTGCCACAATAACAGACACCAGGGTAAGACTCCTCTCTCTCTCTCTCTCTCTCTCTCTCTCTCTCTCTCTCTCTCTCTCTCTCTCTCTTACAGGATATCTGGTTCCCAAAGATCTGTCTCTCAGGCAACACCTCCCCATAGATATCAGATTGTCACACGTGGAAAGTCGTCTTTTAATAGTAAGATGAAGTATTGTACAAATAAGAAAGGGGTGAATATTATATCAAACTCTGAACCCTTTAAAGCAATAACTTTTTCCGAATGATCCTCTGAGCACAATATGCCAGCTCTATAAAATCTTAAAAAATTAGGTTTCGGATTTTAATTTTTTCTTCTTCATGTTGTAATTAATCATTTTTTTTTCTTACAGTGGTGCCAACAACTGATGCTCTGGGCAATGATGAATTTCTCAGCCTTGCTGTAAGCAGCATGATTAACAACGAACACGATATGGTCCCGACTTATGCGACAGAACCAAGCAACGGGCCTCTCCCTCCTATCAACTCTGTATTCCTGAATTAAAAACGTCCCACCAGAGAGAGAGAGCAACCTCACCTGAAGCTATTACATTATAAGCAAAGAGACCTGAAAAATTAATCAGAATGAACGGAGGGAATTTTCACAAGAATATTCTTAATCTTTCCTCTTATTTTAAGAAGAAAAGACATCGAAATGTTCAAGGATTAAATGCTCTAAGGACACACTCAAAACGATGTGCAAGAGTCTCCTGACGTTATTTCCGACAAAGAGACATAATCAATCGTGACAGGAAAGGTCACATTGGTAATGAAACACATTGTTAAAATTTGAGCTAGCTAATATCACATGTTTGAATGGTTGAAAAAGAAATGGCTCAACGATTATTTGATCCTGAGGATAATAAATCCTTATTAATTTAAAGATGAACATTTTTTTTAATGAAAATGGCGCCAGAACTTCATATCCAGCAATCATTTTTATCGAACCACAAAAACCTGTGAAATGAAACCGGAAATTTTCAATATTATGGAATCTTTTAAGACGCCCTCGGATTCTTGCTTTTAAGAAATAGAAAGTAAAATGTTCTCTTCTTCTCATATTGATGTGTGATTTGAGAAACATTTAAAGATTGACTCAGCCTCATTTTTGACGAAACATATGGGTTACAGACTGCTAGAGAGAAGTAGACTGTAGGGTTTTCTTCAATCTTTTAGCTGAATATTTCGTAACGAAATTTATCAAACCAGCTGTTGTACAGTGGCCATTTCTTAATTCCCTCTAAAGGAGGACATTGCAAACTAACAAGAAGGATATGGATATGTTGAAAATGTGACTCGTACTTTGCATGTTGACAATGGAAACTGCATATTTTTTTAAATCTGAGGCATTTTATGTGCTTTTAGTCAGACCCAGACAAAGAAGACAAATTATCGTCTGGCTCTAGCTTGCGCTTGACTGATGAGATACTGCCTGAAGTTGGACAACTGCCCTTTCTACTCGTAACTGGACCGAATCTTCCTGCACTACGACGAGATCAATATTACAGCTAGTGGTTCTACCCATATAACTAAAACGCGAACACTTGTATAATAAATTAAAACAAAAATGAAACTTTCTTGAAACTTTGGTAAGACAACGAGAATATATTTCATGAGCAAAAAATTGATCTCCAATGAAGTGGAGATAACTCTTGTCAAAGGGAAGCAATTCGAAAATAAGCTATAATTTAGAAATACACATTTATGGTGGTACTATTCTCTACATGAATTTAAAATCTCTCAAGAACATTCATGATAACGAACGGAAACCAACCTATCGCTTAAAAATGAAACTCAGCCCGCTCTGTTGAGAGTGAAGCACTGAGTTACATCAATGTAGCAATGACAAAAATGTTGAAAACGAAAAAGGAAAAAAATAATTTCATCATTTTTGTCCCCAGAAATTTTGATACTGCAAACTTGAAAGAAAAAAAAATATGAGAGAAAACATATTCAACCAAAATACGAATATTTACTTGACTCATCTGATATTAAGCTTCAGAAGATCGTGAGGCACCACTCATCCAGTGAGGCCATGCTTACTTTTATAGTTAAAAAATCAATTTTGCTCTTTGCTTGTCTTCAAATACAAGCTGCGATAGAAAAATCGCTGACTGATTTACCAGTCAAAGTTCAGTATAGTTAGAGTCATAGATTCAAGGTAAAAAACAATTTTTAGAAAAACCAGAGCCAAGAATTTTACAAGCATGACTCCAATTTACTGTAGAACTGTACTTCAACTGGGATGTTCCTGACAATGTCTTAGGAATTGATAATTTGGCACTGAGCTGCAAGTGGTGCGTTCTAGGAAATATTCTATTGTCTTGAGAATTGACGATTTGAGTGATGACCAGCGAGCCAGCCACACTTTTCTGATTTCTCTCCTTGGTTCCTGGTAGGGGAAATTCCCGTTAAATGAAAGAGGTGATTAGAAAAGTGTTGTAATCATGGCTTTAGTAGGGAGAAAATGTTACTATTTCCTCCTCGACCAGAATAGTCGAGTGAAAAACTAGCATAATAGGATGGGGACAACAGGGCTGTCTTTTCACAGTTGTCTGGGGCCCCACAATTTTAGGGGTACCAAAATTCAATTTTGATAGTAAAATTAAGGTCCATCAAAAGACAGACAGAGAAAACCTTCTCTAAACCTATGCTTACATTCATGTTCAAATCAGTTTTTGACTCTTATTGAATCAATTTATTAAATCAGGGTCAGCATTCTGACCCTACAAGCCTGAAACAGTACATTGCTTTGCCCGGGGGCCTCATATATTCTTAAGATGGCTCTGGTGGGCAATCAGGACTCTCCACATCTGTAGACTATGCAGTGTCGTGATTGCTTTGAGGAGGGATAGATGAATCCTTTTGTCTTCTAGACTGAGACTCTGCCAGGGTTTGAACTTCTGCTCATTCTATTGCCTATGACATTAATCATTACATCACTTGTTTCTCTGAAACAACCAGTAAAAATAAGTAACGCATTTACTTTCAATATTTTAGAATGAATATTTATAATTAGCCATCTTGGGGAATTTTTTTTTATAGAAATGTACTAGACTGATCACAATGCAGACAGGATTCTTTGTCATTTATCTTAAAAGTACTAGACTGACCACAAAGTTGAAAAGGTTTTTTGTCTCGAATATTGATGATATACCCGCAAACATTAGATATTAAAAAGTTGTGGCACACAGAAGATTGTGTGACATAATAACTTCAAATATTTCTCGGCATAAAAATTGTTCATTTAATAATTTATTCAAATCCTCAAAAGAGAACAATACCAGGATTAATCTCTGTTCAAATTGGCTGAGACAGTTAGTGTTCAGTTTGGATTACAGCCCTTGAGAAAGGTATAAATCCTCTTCTCTCTCCAGCTTTGGGTAAATACCCGGGCAATTAGAGCCTTATAGCCCTGTGAGGCAGTCCATCTTGACCATCGGGCTAGCAGCCCCAGCTTTATAAAAACCCACAATAGCTGCAAACAATGATTGGATCTCCATGAATCATTTAAAGACTGGAGACAAAATCATTGCCTCCAGCATCATGCGACATTTATATGTGTGGGTCATAATATATATATATATACACGAGATATAAAGTAAGGTGGAAATGTTATAATCAGAGAAATATATCATTTGACCTCTCATTTCTGATTATTCAAGTTAACAAAATTTTAATAAAGAATCAGAGCTGTAATTGAATAGTGCAAGGCACATCTAACAAAAATGCTAAACCATTATTTATTTAATGGAAATAAAAATAACCACTAACTTCTTTCATATGAATTTAGCTTTGGTTCATTTTTTTGTTCTAAACCTCTTAAAAACTGACCCAAAGAGCTTTTGATATGTTGTAGCTTAGACGTACACCTTTTTCCAAAAAAGGGAAAAGTATCCCAAAATCAGATGATGATCAAGGTGTACATGAAT
Source organism: Thysanoteuthis rhombus (assembly GCA_963457665.1). Classification (NCBI taxonomy): domain Eukaryota; kingdom Metazoa; phylum Mollusca; class Cephalopoda; order Oegopsida; family Thysanoteuthidae; genus Thysanoteuthis; species Thysanoteuthis major. The sequence goes on from OY735201.1 coordinate 14,358,517, forward strand.
AATTAAATGAAGAAATGAAATTAAACATTACTTTATATTATAGTTTATTTGAAACCATGTCTGAGCTAGAACATATTGAAATTCTAGTTCTCATGGTCTGTTTTTAAGGGGTTTAGTGCATAAGATCAAACCAAGACTGAATTCATTTAAGTTATGGTTATCTTTGCTTTTGGGAAATTTTTAGCTGTTTAAAAGTTTAGCATTTTCAATAGCTGTGCCAATCACTGGAGTAAATCAACTGATTTTAACTGATTTTGCTCTTGGTGAAATTCAACTCTTACAAATTCAATCAGACTTTTAAAACAAGAGGAATATTTTTCATAATTGATTTCTAATAAGGTTATCTCTCATATTACTATTGCTTTTTGTTGCAATTAACATGAAGATGCTTCATTTAATAAATTCATTCAACTTGAAAACAAGAAACATATCAAATTTTTAAGTAGTATTTTCTTTCACCTTAAATTTCTTAGTTACTTTCTATCACAACAAACTCAGACCATCAGTCTATATCAGAGAAAACAGGGCAGATCGGGAACGAGAAATAAGCTCTACGTGAAGCATGAACTCGTCTTTTTGAAGCTACTGCCCATGTATGGAACTGCTTTACCTACTGAGCTACTAAAGCCTGTATGGTTCAAAAAGATAAAATCTAATCCTTAAACTCAGCTTTTATCATTCCCCGACAGTTTGGCACCATATCTGTTATTGTTTTTACAAGAACTAGTTTTAGAAATTGAAGTAATATCATGATTTATTTTTTATTAGAGTCAGCATTGTCAACCATAATTAATTTTTAACTAGCATTTTCTATCTTGAATTTTTTGGTTGCTTTTTAGCTAAAACAGCTAAAAAGATTTAAAGGGAAAAAATACAAGTAAAATTTAATAATGTCTGACAATGCAACGTCTGATAAATTGGAGAAACAGATGGAAACAGTTTTCTACAATTTGTTTGTATAAAGAGCAAGACTTTAATGGAGTGAAAAAAAAAAAAGAAATGATTTTTATCTTTCAGTAATAATTGTCTGAACTTTTTTTAGTTTCCCATTCAGATGAAGCTTTAAAATGGGCAGAATTGCTTCCAGAATAGTTGTTGTTGATTACTGTTGTTATTTGTGTTGTTGTTGTTGTTCTTTTCCTCTTGAATATAAATAAGCTTCAGCAAAACAATATTTTTTATAAATCTGGAACAAAAAGCGCCTCTGATACTTCATACAGGTTGTCCAATAAAGTCTACATCTATTTTTTTTTTCACACTGTTTAAACAAAAATAGACTGGGACTTTATGGATACCTTGTATAACACATGCTGACTCTCAGTGATTTCACTGGCACACAGACTTATGTCTTGATTTATAAATATCTTGCTCACAGGTATAAATACAGACGTCATTAACAAATTATTTATGCCATTGGCAGATTGTGTGTATTTATAGCCAACTGGGTGTTGTTCACTTCATAAATATATATATATATGTATATATATATATATTTAGAATTAAAAAAAGTCAACTTGAGACAAGAGTTGAGAGAATTAAACTGAGATCAATTCAAACAAATGATTGATTCATGAAATATGTCTTTTACAAGAAGTCTCAGGTATTCAGCACTTGAGCTTAGAAAGATGGTTTCAATTTTTAAAATATTTTGTACACTTCTGTCAGTTTTTAAAAATGATTATTACAAGAAAATAAACTTGGAAAAAAAACCAACAAAAAAACATACCTTATTTAATCTCATACGGAGTTACCGCCCCTTGATGCATTCTTTTTCAATCCAGTTGAGTTCCTTCTAAACATTTTGCTTTTTCAAACTTGATCTTGAAATGATGTAAATATTTTTTCTTGTACTGAAATGTTGGTGTGTAGATGTTTTTTGGGCTTTCTTAGACTTTGTTGAGTCGTACGTTATTGATCTTTTTTGCTGTATCTCTTACTTTTAATTCGGCTACCAAAAGAAAATTAGCATCTTTTTATTGTTTTTCTGACTTTGAAAACAAATAAAAACTAAAACAAAATATTGGAATCCATCATCTCATTTTTTCTCAAATGATTGCAATTGTTCACATTCATTTTTAAAGCTTACACTTAATCTTCACTGTCTGCTTTCTAGTCTTTTTGAAACATCTTTAAGTTTGCATCGACATTCAAAGAATACATCCGACATTTATCAAATACACCGTGGACTACAGAAACAGCCTCCAGATGACTTTGGATCAGGAGGAGGATGGGCCAATGCTGTCAAGACACAAGCCAGGACCTGATCAACCCTGGTAGGGTAACCTCAGTGAGGGTAATCAACTATATTCCAGTGATATCCCATTTTAAAGCATGAATTTTGCTTTATTTATTTAAGCCAAATATTTTGAGGCTGTCAAATCAAAGATAGAATAAAGGAAATTCAAACAATATTACGTACGAGTTCAAAATGGGATGAAAAGCTCTAGGAGCAGATCGCGATATCAACCAAAAATTTCAAAATGGAGACAAGAGAATTCTGTGATTGACAAAATCCAATTGGTGAAGCAGATATGCACCAAACAACTTGAGATATTGCAGAGGAACTAAACATTGACCATTCAATAATTGTTTGACATTTGAGCCAAATCAGAAAAGAAAAAAAAAAAGCTTGCATGTCATACAAATGGCCCTGCAGAAATTAGGCAAAGGAGGCAATGAAATTCTCCTTCATTCAGCTTACTCACTTCAGACCGCCTTTTCGCAAAGGGAAATCTTCAACAACAAAGAAGCAGCTCAAAAAGTCTGAAAAATCCATTGGTTCTAAGATGCCAGAATTCTATGCACCCAGAGTAAATCAATTTATTTCTGGTTGGAAAAAATGTGCAGATACTGAAGGACTTTTTTTTTTTATTTTGCTAAATAAATTTATTCTAAGCCAAGATATACTGCTTTGAAGTTGCTAATGACAAACTAATTTTTACACCAACTTACAAGCAATGCAGAGAGAAAATATATTGTATTTCATTCCCACTAAAAGCACCGGTAGTTTAGGATGGGGTGAACCTTCCATCCTCTTGTTGGTTCACTTGCAGGATAGAGAAGGATGGGGGATAAGGTATAGATGGACCAGAGGGTGCACATTGTGGGGCTTGGGTTGGGCACTGAATACCCAGGCATTGGACTTATCAAGGAAAAAGATTTTTTACATATGATAATCAATGAATTTGCATATCACTTGTTTATACATATGATCGTACATAAAAATCCAATTTAAATGAGTGTCAATTTTTGCCACAAAGCATCAAAAGCATAACACCACTTTTAGAAACTGGGTTCTTTCAGCCTAGGTATTGACTTTTAAAAAAATCTCACATATTTTAAATATAGTTTCCTATATAGATGCATGTGTATGTACATATATTGTTCCATGAGAATCATGAATACTAATATTAAACCAAATATTTTCCCAATAAAAATATAATAAAAATGTGCCACAAAACCAAACTTCATGCACTTTTTATATATGTGTGTGTGTATGTGTATATATATATATATATATATATATATATATATATACAATGCTCTTCAATAGGAATAGAGCACTATGGTGGACGAGGAATTTAAACTAAATAAATATATCGCTTAAATTCTGTCTTACTGACAGTTCAGTTCCCTAGCGTGGATGTAGGATATCAGTCTCCAGTTCTGAAGCGAAGGTTTTAATCCTCTCTCATGGTACTGGATGGGATAACAGATAGTCTATAGCCACACTGAAGATTTGTAGTACAATGAAACAGCTCTCTGTGGATGACACAATATATATATATATATATATATATATATCCCCTGATTTGTCACTGAGCTATTCTAGGAGTCACAAATACATAATCCAAGTCCAGTAGATTTTTGCAATATCTAAGAGATGCACAGAAGCATAAAACATGAATGGAAAGAGTTTGATCCACACTGGGTATCCTACAATTGAGACAGTGTCAGACAAAGCTGAAATCAGTCAATATCTACATTCGAGTCAGCCTCTTGGCTAAGATAGTTTTGTATTATACAGGGATCAGTTTTCAAAACTGCTAAAAAGCCACTATTCTAAATGTTCATTCTCAAGAGAAGCTGGCTAAACACAATCATTCTATTTCCATTTATACTAATGCAGTACTAAGATATGTTTAGTAAAAGATAAAAGATATTTTTTCTTGGTTCCTTGAAACTAGAACATTTTGATGAAGTTCTCTTGAGTTCTCTCCCTTGACTCATGCCACTGAATGTCATCACTTGAGAATTCTGATTGTATTTTCTTTCATCAAAATCTCAAAATCCTCTTCCACATACAATCAAACATCGTTTTTAAAGTTGCAGAGGTGAGAGCGGCTTAACGATTAGCAGTACAGAAAACGGAATCTGTGAACTGAGTACAAACCCTGACAGTGACAGTTGCTATTTCATTTACATTAATGCCATAGGAAAAGGCTTGAACCATCTCTTCTTCTCGACTGAGGGTAAAGATCAGGGCAGAGAAGGCTTTTAAGCCTTTATTGGCAACCAGTCTAGGAGACAAACAACCGATTCTGAACTAGGAAAGTCCAACTTCTCAGCCAGTATCCTGAGAGGTCGCAACAGACACAATAGGGAACATGTTCCCAAAATGTACACTTGAGAGGACTTCGGTGAAGCTTCAATGGGCCTAGCAAGCCAGGAGTGGATTATAATAGATTGCTCAAGTAAATACAAGAATAAAAACAGATAGACTTGACTGCTACTTCCATTGCCGGTACAAGTGGAAGATTTTTGAAAAATAAGATAAATGCTTTTAAAGAGACTGTTTTGAACTTTTGCCTCTTGAATTGCTCAATTCCAATGCCTGTTCTGGGTAATTCCCGCCTCAGGCCAAATCAGGTACCAGTACTAAAAAAATCAATTTTTCTTTTTTTCGATTTGTCCAAATCCCCATGTGTACAGAGTAGGACACAAGGTAGGTTCAATGTTGAGATACCACACACACACACGGATGATGGCAGGGATACACCAAAAATCCTCTCAGTCCTCACAACTATTATCACAAGGACATTGGATGAATCCTGAATCCTTTGGACTTGACTCTTCAGAAAATTACCATGCCTCAAGGGTAGAGCCCAATCGGTTATGGTACCATATCCAAGTCTGTCTGTTCTGAAATCTGGCCGGGGAGCCCGAGCTCTGCTAATTCTTTTTTTTTGTTGTTTATCAAATATAGCAGCACACTCACATACAGAAAATTAACATTTGTATACATACGTATTTGTCCAGTCCTTAAAAGAAAGCAACTCATTCAAATAAATCAAAAATTAGATGCTTTCAAAAAGTCTCCAGTATTGCTTTCTATGAAGTGCAAGATTATCAAGGAGAAACAAAATATTCACAATTTTTTTTGTAGGGGGAGGGTACATTTGAATCTTCTTTGAATCCTGGATTCTGCCAAGACAACATTTTGAACAATTGACACTTCAGCCCGCATCAATTAAATAATCCATAAGAAGAAGCAAACCTTTCTTCCTCCTGCCAATAATGGCGACCAAAAAGTGATCATTAATGTACCTACTGAATCAATCTATTTCAGCAGGGCTAAGTACATAGACATAACCATACTGCCAACCAAGTAACAGACCTAGGTTTTGACAATCATTAGTCTGCCTGTGAGGAAGACGCATTCTCTAGGATGTTTTTCAGTTAGTGCCTGAGTATATATCTACTTATTTCCCCTCCCTCAATGATGAACAAATCATGATTAGCAAGAAGAGCAAGAGGCCAATCCAGGCCCAAGATGATACAAATTAGGTTTTTTAATTAAATTACCTAAGCAAAAAGGGTTATCTTACCAGCCTACAAATAGGGTTTTTTTACTTGCTGGTGATTTTTAGTCGTTGGTTCATAGGAAATTATCTCAAAATCTACCATAATGAATTCATTGGTGAACATTTGTTGTGTTGACATAATCAAGGAAATAAAGAAGATTCAATTGTCCTTATTAAAATTGGAATGTTAATGGATTTTCACAAAGTCATCAACAACAACAGAAAACATGAATAAAGAATGAAACAAAGAGACCGAGTTAGTGTTATTTTAAAGTAGCACATATTTTTAATGAGGCAGTTTCTGAATCTCCTAACAGGACACAACCTTCGTTCAATGGGTCTTTTTTTTTTAGTTTTTTAAATATTTTTTTTTCATTTTTTTTCATTTTTTTGTACATTTTTTTCTTTTTTGTTTGCTTTTTTTCTTTCTTTTCTTTTGTTAAGTTTTCACAATCTGAATATAACAACAACAACAAGAAAAACTCAGATGACACAGCCGACGTATGAAGAAAAAATCACAAACAATAACTGTAGGGCAGGGGTTAATGTGAATCTGTCAAACACTTTCTTTTTCTTTGTACAATATTAAAAAAATGATAAGGATAAGGAGAATGAGAGCTCGCACAAGGCCAACATGACTTTGCATATTTTCAAAGTCGGGCAACATGTTATGTCTCATCTTCTATTTCCCCCGTTTTGGTGCCTTTTTAAAATGTTTTTTCTTTTCTTTTAATATACTGTATTCAACCACATACAAAATCACCCTTTTTCAAAAAAAAAAAAAAAAAAAAAATGGCTTAATAGATAAACATAACCTTCATTGTCCAACACAACTTTGGCCAGAACTTGAGGCAAAGTGAAAAAAAACAAAAAACTGAGTGTTAAATGTAAAGAATTCAGGGAAATATGGGGTTTTTTTTCCCATTTTTTATTAATTTTCCCTGCTAAAATAAGGATAATCCCATATGCCATTGAGTACAGTAAGTAGAATAAGTCTTATAGTTTATATTAAGATTTGGGATTTATTAAAACATATAAATATAATTTTCTTTAAAAAAAAAAAAATTCTTCCTAATCATGTTTTAATTCTGCCGTCTACTTCTCCATTCTCTCTTACATTCCCCCAACCCACTGCCTTTCTAATCATTACATTACAAACTAGGTGTGGCATCTGTCTTGAATTTTACTAAGACAAACTAGTATTCATTTTTGACAAATATTTTCTTTCCATCTCAATCTTTCATCTATGCGAGTGCTTATGCTTCCTTTCAAAGTCTCTACAGTTTTCAAACCACAATTGACTGATGGCCTGAGCAAGTTACGATGAAAAGGAACTTTCAAAAATCGAAATGAAAGAAAATACCCGTCAGAAATTAATAATAAAAATGGTTGACAATGCTTCATCTAATAAGATAAATAAAGATAATATTGCTCAAGAGAACCACTCTTAGATATTTGATGATATCTGTAAGCAAAATACAGCATTGCATTCAAGTCATTCCCATTTGATAGAAAATTGTTTGTTTTTTTGTTTTTTTAACTGAGAACTGTCTACACAGATGCCACGGAAATGAAAAAGCAAAACTTAAACCTAGACAAAACGGCCAATTGACTGGTTATCATAAAATAGGATAACTTTCCTCTGATCAGGCCAAGTAAGTAGAATCTCCCAATGACTGTCACTCTTTACAGATTTTACCAACTTTCCCTACAATTAGGTAATAAAGAACCAACTGGCAGCTCCAAAAGCAAACTAGCTTTAAACTTCAGCACTCTGTAGGCGACTTCGTTTGCAGAGCAGTTTCTCTTTGAATTTTGTGATCATGTTGTAATGTCAATTTCAATTATACACGAACAGACACACAAGTCGCAAGCTTTCAAAGTTACTAAATGCACAAAATCTTGGCGCCCTTGGAAAAGAATTCAGATTGCTAAAAGATAAAACAATATGAAGTGCTCAAGTTGTAATGATTAGATTTTCTTTTTTAGATTAACTTTAGGAATTTTTCAATCTTTTATTGCATTTATTATTTCTCAGCTGTGGAAAATCTTTTCCTAATTTTTAACATTTTTTCCAGATAATTATTTTTGCTCTTTGTTCCCAAAGCCAATGGAGAATTGCATTTCCTGATTCTACAAGACAGACTAAATGCTCCATCCATTTCCAAAATTACTGCTTATTCATTCTCTCCCTCTTCCATTCAATAATTCAGTCAGCATCACCATCTTACACCAATTAGCTGCCACCATCCTAATGAACATAGAAATCTTCAACGAAACAAAACAATTCATTCAAATTAGTGATTAAACTCACCCTCTGAATGAATGGCAACCAGCTAGTAAGAGTTTTTCAATCCAGAAAATATGCTTTTTGTCAGCCAAATGCTTCCAATGGAATCCCAAAATAGGGATTAACTGAGAAACTTGGCTCACAAAAAAATTGAAGTAAACAAAAATTTAAATAAAAAAAACAGAACATGGAAAGCAATGATATACCACCATTAAAAAGGTTAAATACCTCTACAGACTATACACAGGAATTAGTAGACCAGAAGACAAGATGGTGAAAAAGCTACTATTTTGATATCTGGTTAATGCAGTTGTGAATTATGAAAAGAGCAATCTCCAACTCTACCCTGAACAACTTTTGCAGCACTGGAGATTTTTCTAAATGGACAAACAGTTGAAAAGTTAATTAGAATCAACATTGAAGCATAAAAAGAAATACTGAGGTGAAGGTAAAGATTCTATATTAGCTAATAACAAAAATAACTACTTGGGTTGTTTGAATACATTAGTTAGGATGACTTTTTGATAGTGTTGCCGTACATCTATGTTTTACTGGACTTGTCTTTTGCTTAAATCTCAGAATCTTCACAATTTTTCAAACTTCCTTCATTTTCTAACGGGAAAAAAAAGCCATGAAATGACGAGAAAGAGGGGATGACACTTGCATGTTGTTGTCAACTTTTAGGGCTAGCAGGTAGTGCTTTATCTTGTTCAACGATGCACATTTTTTTTTCATATTGCTATTATAGCCATGAATGAAATGTTCACAGTATACCATTTATTTTTTCTAATGGCTTTCTTGTACTGCAGCATTTGATTTTTCTTGCCTTGCATTTAAGGCATTTTAGCAATTTTCGACCATAATCTGGCCACTGACACTATATTATTCACATGTGTTGACAACTACAATGGTGGTCGGGAACGCATTTTTTTTCTTTTTCAATGAGGATGAATGGGAACATCTGTTTTGAATGTTTAGATATGGCAACGCTACTCTTAAGAATTCATCATGATACCAACAGTCCTCTCAGCAAATAAAAAAAACTAATCAATAAATTCTAAAAAAACATTTCAGTTACTCCATTGGCTTATCTTAACTATACATCCATAAACTTCTAGAATGTAATATATAATAAAATAATGACTCTCCAACATTACGATTTAACCACTGTTCCAAGTTTTAGTATTAATGCTAAGAATTCTGGATCTCAGCTTATCCACTTTTAGATTTCAAATAACAGTTATGGATACCCTACAAAAATGAATATATCAACAAATGACGAGGGCTAACAAAATTCAATGCTGATAAAACAATATGCTTTTTGTTGATCTAATACTTTTTTTTACTGTGTTTGTCATTAACGCATGTCATGTTGGTAAAAATCTGCAATGAGAACATATTGTTCGATCCTTTTTTCTTCATTGCACATGCAAACTTACCACCAGTCTAACGGAGGGGGGCAGCATCAGAGATTCAACTTGAAATCTCAGGATTTCCATTCAGTTGTTTTGTGAAATGAGGAACAACTAGACACAAGTCTCAGTGTAAATATTTAAAAAAAGAGGTTGGGGTGCATGGCCAATGGATTAACAAATCCAAATAAAACAAACATGGAGCATTAAATGAGCTAATCTAAAGCAGAAGATAACCGGCAAAATTGACCTACAGGATTGAACATCAAGAAAGATAACTCCACAGACAAAAGTAAATCTCCAACAAAGAAGATTACAAAAAAAAAATGAATAATAAATAATTAAATAATCAAAAAATAAAAAAAGGACATCCCCAAAATAAACCTCTCTCTCTCTTTTCTGTACATTCATTCTCCAATGTTCCCTTCTAGATACATTCTTCTTTCTCTCAATTTTACTTTATATATTTAAATAATTCAATACAGTGGAATGCCTGATAAGAAGTTAAAATTTCAAATTTTGAACAACTGTACACAGAAAAGAAACAAAACAATTCAAATAAAATAGAAGAAATAACACAGAAGGTAACCTTTAAAAAAAAAAATCAATAAACACAGACGAGGTCAATTCAGGGGATGCAACTCTACATCAGCAATAATTATTTGCAAAGTTTTGAACAGTGAGTTCACCAGGAATTGTACTAACAGGCCTCACATTCAAAACTGGACTGGCACAAGAAATATATATCTTTAACTGTCTTTCTCAACCTACCATCATGCTTAAAAATAATGATGATAATAATAGTTATAAATAATGCATTAAAAAAGAATTATTTCAATAATAATCTGTTTTATTTTTTCCATACAAAAAGACTTTTCACTACTCTAAGCCTCATATGTCAAGTAGATAAAATACATAAATATTGCATCTAAAGAGGTTTTTATAAGAGTAAAAAAACACCTGACACTTAGATAGCTTGTTATTATATAATGGAGGATGACTGGCCTCCTATTTTTTTTTTCCATTCAAAATTCTTTTAAAAAATTTTTGGTTAGAAAAAAAAAGCTGTACAACAACGAAAAAAGCATTGAAATGCAGAAAATAAATAGAAAATGCATTAAAAAAAATAATTTATGAAAAAAATTTCTTCTTTTCCTTTCATTTTTTGAAGAAAAAAAAAAAAAAAAATTGAAACACCCTGGAGAGAAAAAGTTAACAACAATAATAATGAGGATGATAATAATATTAATAATAATAATAATAATGATAATAATAATAATAATAACTGGTAAAATAATTTTGGCTACCTTTCTTGATGAGAGTGCACAGATTTGTATGCATATACATGTATTACTGCATATGTGTCTGTATGTAAGTGTGTATTATATATATATATATATATATATATATATATATATATATATTCAAGAAGATAGTGAAAAAAAGAAAAGCTAAACTTTTTATGTATGGCTTTGAGGTATAATAATTTTCAATAAGCCTCAACTAGTTATGTGCATTTCTTCAGAGAGCTGATATGATTCTGATTCATATCAGCATTCTGAAGACGTATACAGAGCCAGCTAAGGCTCATAGAAAATTATTATACCTCAAAACCATAACTAAAAAGTTTGACTTCACTTTTTTCTCTATTCAACCTTTATTGCTGAATTTATGTACCTATTTTCATATATATATATATATATATATATATATATATATGTATATACTGAGCTGGTCAAGTGCAACATATGTAAGTATACATATATGTATTAATGATGCTGATGTGAGTTCAGCAGTCTGTGTAAGGTAGCACCAAACGTGTATAAATTAGTGATCAGTGGCAGTAGAGAAGTAGTGATGGTGGTGGTGGTGGTGGTGGTTGTGGTTGTGGTTGTTAGAACAAGATAAAAAAAAAACAAAATAGGTACAAATGTGAATAGAGTTATCTCCCCCTTTTCAGATCATCTGACAAGTGGAAAAAAAAAATTTTGAATAACTGGGAGGGGGGAGGGGGAGGAAGCACGAAAGAATTGCTTTCTTCATGCAAAGTGAGTGCTTTTTTTTTGGTTTGATCCCCCCCCTCCTTATTTTCGTAACTTATTATCATTATCATCATTATCTCACCTGTTGCGTACGAATGTACATCTATATACATAGATCCACAAGCGCACACACATCTCTATACTGCACACACAATTCCATGCATATACACACTCACAAATGCATAACTTTAGAGATTAACAGACAGATATGGATACTCTCATTTTGACTTGCTTTCACATAAACACAGTATAGATATGCATATCAAAGATGCATACTTCATGTGAATGTAATTTAATGTGTGGCAATATTTACCAAGATTATCTTAGTATGGCACGAGGCCAGATGAGGAGAAATGGGGGTTGGAAGATTGCGTTGCATTAATCCTCCAAATGGAAAGGGCCGGCCTGCCTGCCGAGAAAATCAGCATTCTAAATTTAATGTCTATTTATAGACAAAAAGAAGAATTACATCCATGTATAAAGTCACATATGTCCAGGCATTCGTTTAGTATGTAGACAGGCACTCACATGGCAACAGTGATACACACACAAAGAATTTCCTAAACACACGCATATTCACACGCACGTAATCTCACACAAGTATAATCACACTCACTCAGGTATAGTCACGCACACGTATATCTTAGGTTTTTTTTTCTTTGTTTGTTTGTTTGGTTGGTTGTTTTTTTTAAATCTTTTAATATTATCTTTTCGTCCAGCCAACAGACAGTGGAAAGGGTGATTCAGTAACACTTGGTCCTCAGCTGAATTAACAAATCATTGTATCATTATTTTACCATAACGTACGTGGCCATGATAAAAACAACGACAACATCATCCTGTCCATATCATGTTCGGTCATGCTGCTTTTTTCTGTCTCTTCTTGAATTTTAAGTTTCATGCCTTTCTTTAAAAAAAACAAAAAAAAACGAAAAAAATCTAGCAGTAAAGGAGGAGAAAACAGGCAATCAGAGCTGGACAAGATGACGAGAATCAAGATGTACATGACGAGGAGGAGGGGGCGGAAAAAAAAAAAAGTTTAATTTCTTTTTTTTCCTTATTGTTCATCCCTTAACATCTACTCTCAAAATATTTCCTTCTCCTCCGTTGGTTGATGTAAACTTTTGGATTTTTTTTTTTTTCAACTTCCTTCATTCTTTCTTTAGAAAAAAGTTCTCGTTTGTTGAGAGGCAGCCTGTGGTATACATGATAAGATTCATACACACAAACACACACGCACGTATATAATATGTAAGTAAATATGGCTGTTGGATATTAATTTAAATTAAAATTTTTTAAAAAAATTCAAAAATTAAAAATAAAAAAATTAAAAAAAAAAAAGAAAGTGAGTCAGGTCTAATTGAAAGAAAAAAAAAAAAAATTATAAATTTTCCACTGAGTGGTATTTATGCACATACATCATTTTTTCTTATATATTATATATATAAATTTTTTTTTTTTTTCCCAATCCAGCAGCAGTTAGGGCAGTGATGGCGGTGGATATTTTTGCAGGTAGAGATCTTTGCTATCTGACCAGTAGGTATTGCACATAAGTACCGACACGTCTATGTACGTGCTTGTCCATTGCTGCCACCGCCACCACCCCCACTGAAGAAGGCATGCTGATGTTATTGAAACTGCAGCCACTGTTGCTGCTGCTGCTGCTGCTGTTGTTGGTGGTGGTGGTGGTGGTAGTAGTGATGAGGTCTGACCAATGTAGGATGACTCAACTAACAAAGGGAGCAGCCACTCTGAAAACTGAAACAAAACAAAAAAAACGATAAAAATAGATCTTTTCAGCCGAACTTATGATCAGGTCATTTCAATATTTAATGGTCAAGTTAGGAATCAGATAACTTTTTGGCCGGATTTCAATTTTTGTCTTGCAAACCAGAGTGAATTAAAATTAATGATACAAGGTAAAGGAAACAAATTGTCTTTCATATATTGCATATATAACATATGTACACATAAAAAATGATGATATTATTTATGTATTGATCGACACTAAGAAGTCCGAAGATATTTCATCAGGGCATTTATTTTTGAAGATCAATCAATTGTAACTTTTATAACAGGAATCGGACAAACCATACAAGCAATTGAACATACCAATTTGCGTATATGACTTTTATGTAGGTGGATAAACTTTAATGTACTACAAATCACAAGAATAATGGTAATACGTAATGTTAAAACATTCTTACTATAAAACTGATTTTTGAGAACACTGCAAAATGGGACTTTTGCTCTACGTCTCGATCCTGAATTTTCATCCAAATATTCTTCAAGTTAAAAAAAACTATTCACCCAAACATACTTCAAATAACTGACCAGAAGAATGTGATAAAAGCAACAAAGATGAGGATATTAGTCCAAATACATAATCACCATCTGGAATCATCTTTTAGATAACCATACAATTCGCTTTGACTGTTCTAAGCATTTTTGGAGTTGCTTGTGGAGAAATGTTCTGTTGGGCACCAGTTCAAGTGATGTTTTTGGTGGTGCCTAACTTCTTCCACTTCAGAATAATCAATCCAGTGGTACACAGAGTAATATTTAACATCTTGGCAATGGCCCTGTAGCTCAAACCTTCATTATGTTGTTTAATTATGACATTTATTTGTTTAATGAAGAGCTCCTTTACTTCAAACATGGCTGCCTCTTTTCAAGTAAAAGTAGTGAATGACAACTGTGATAAAACATTATCTACAGTATTGCAGAAACATTCAAAAAGTCTCAATGCAGTGACAGAAAAGTCTAGATTTGCATTTCTTCTTAAATAACAATTTTATGGAAAATAATTAATAGAGTCCAAATACTTTTGTTTATAATTCATTCTGTATTGCATGTTTGGAAATATCTTTTTTTCTTAGTAATTGTTCATTCTATATCAAAATACATCACCTGTGTCAATTTAAAGTAACTGTGAACATTGAAGGTATATTAAATCAATATTTTGTGAGCGTCCAAATACTTGTTTACCCTCACTCTATATCCAGAGGTTTCTATAACTGCTGGGATATATACATGTCCCATATATCTCTTTTAGAAGTCAACTGGTATATTTCAATTTGCTGAATAAGTCATATTATTTTTATTCAGTTTTCTCTCCCCAAAACTACATTCCTCAATTTCACGCTGATGACTCTTGTTTGCATACTGGTAACCCACAACTCCAATTCTGTTTCAAGATCAAGACTTCAATAGAATTGAGATCAATTTTCTTTCCTTAAAACTGAGAGCAGGTAGGGAGGTTCAAAGTGGCGTAATGGTTACCATCATGAAAAATGGAATCGACAAACCCAGCTTGAGTTTCATCCAAGGCTGTTGGCATTCACTTCAAACTAATATCCTTGGGAAAGGCAGGAATCCACTACTTCCCCTAGCAAGGGGTAAATAGTAGGGTGGTTGGAGTCTTTTAGTCCTGTAAGTCAGTACATCTAAGAGAAGGTTACTCTGACTGAAATACTGTAAGGCTTGGGCATGAAACTAGCAACTCCACCATATGAAACCAACTAAAAACCCTAATTGGCCCTATGCTCCATAAGGAGTCTAAGGAAATGAACAAATAAAGCAGAAAGAGTCAAATGATGATTAAACAAAAATTACTTTTTGATGTCTTCAAAGGGTTATGATTAACTTTTTATCTTTGACTTTAATCCAACATTCAAGGGAGTTGAGAGAGGAACTCCCATGAAAATGGGGAATGCTCAACAGAAAGGGCAGAAGAAGGAATCATCCAAGAGAGACCAATTTACCAAAAAAATAACTAAAAACAGGAATTGAATATAAACAGAAAATTTTACAGATGACCCATGTACAATTCTGAAATGATATTTTAAAGCCTACCACATCATAATTTTGACAATTTTCTTTCTGAACTAACACCCTCATTTTTGTGGAGATTATCACATTTTGTTCAAAGGATACTCAGACTCCTGTTTGATAATATTCAAAATGAATTGGAAATTTATTTAATATCCATTGTTTTTGGTTGTATGGTTAACAAAAACACACTCAAGTGTCAAATAAAATGATAACAGTTACTTTCCTTGCACTTTAAGGAATTTTTTTTTCTAATTTACAATTTTTACATTATTTCATATATATATATATATATATATATATATATATATATATATATATATATATATATATATATATATATGTATGTAAATATTGTTATATATATAAATATATGTATATGTATATGTATATAGGAGTGGATGATAAGTCTGTGGCCTTAGTTTAGTTATTAGATGAATTTTGATTTGAAACTTTCACTGTATAGTGTTCAATCCAAGTGATTAATTTTCACCAGTGAATCGAGTACATGGATAAGGAATGAGATTCTGTTGAGATTAATGGATGTTTTTGCAAAATAAATGCTTTTTCAATCATTAGGCTGCAAACTCATTGATGTATACACACACATATTATATATATGTTTATAATGAAGTAAGGATTCTCTACACAAATACATTAATGTTTCTGCCTTTTGGGGGCTTCTTCATGTGAACTGAGCACTTAATAAAATAAACCCATCATGCATCGCATATCATTTCATATTATGTTATATATTACATTACATTCTTGATATATATATATATATATGTGTGTGTGTGTTTAAACAAAAAGAATTTATGAACATAGAAGGTCCTAACAATAAATGACACACAAAACACATTTGTGGCTAATCCAAACAAGGAGGACCACAATTTCAATCTGAAGATGCAACAGTAAAGGTAGAAGAAAACAAAAAAAATATTAATATAAAATCACAAATAGAAATGGATGGATTTTTCAGGGTATACTTTCACCTTTTCAATAAAAAATACCAACCAAAGAATAAAATAAGGAATTCTCCACAAGAGAGAGAAAAACTTTATTCTTCTCACTGTGGAGTTCTTAACACAGGTCTGGAAATATCATGAAGAAGATCTCCTGTCATTTTGATATCAACATCGATCAAGCGAACAGTCTTAAAAAGACACAAGAGTTTTTATGACGAGACAAAGTGTGATAAATGCCCTCCTTCCTAATGGACTGTTTTCAAAATTTTATTTTCGTACATTTGTGAGAATTTCAAGAATTAAAAAACAGAAAAAAATGTTATTGCTTTGATAAGTATCAATTGCTAAGCTAATTTTTTTGTGATGAAGTAAAATTCTAACTTCACACTTTGCAAGCTTTAATATATCTCAACTAATAATTTTAAATATTCCCAAACTATCATTTGGGAAAACTATATCAAAATCACTGAAGGTCACTGTAATAGATAACCATCCCAGCCAACCGGCTTCAGCCTGCTTAAATTTCTTTTATACTTAGAGAAAAGAATAAATCAGGATGGTAAATTTGAGAAATATTAATTTTTTCAACATCATCTACTTTTCCCAGGTTGACTCAAATGCTATCAAATTGTCAATATATTAATATATAACCTATGTATCAATGTAGGATATGATTCATTTGACAAAATTAGAGTGAAGTGACAATTCAGAAGGCCATGTCTGTACTAATAGGAGGTTAGGGTCAAGCTGTGTGTATGTTTTCTTGAAATGAGATAGACTGGCAAACATTGAAATAAACTCAAGAAATCTCATTTGGACAAAATGGCTTTCTACATTGTCATTTCATTCTAAATTGATACGTATAATAATTACAATATCAATGAAAAAGTATTCTAACAATATAAATATAATCCTGTTCCTTATTTTTGGAGAGAAAAAATAAAGAAAAGTTCTTACAAATAACACAGCTCCTGGTAATTTATTTACCAGTTTGACTGTGCATGTGTGTGTGTGTGTGTGTGTGTGTGTGAAAGTAAGGCTTATGGGCCTGTTTGCAAAAAGTGTACGGAGTGGAAGGAAACAGATTTTTTAATAAAAACAACAAATAAAAACCCGTAGAATTGACATGCAGAAAAAAAAATTATTAAAAAAACTAAAATAAAAAGGATTTTTTTTTACCATGCCTCATTGTATGTACACGTTTTAAATATCAATAAAATATTAGGAAACACGATGAAATTTTCTTAAAACTTAAAATTAAAAAAATTAAAAATGTCATAGAGGAAAAGGGATTGACTGCTTTTTACACAATTGAAAAAAAAAACAACTTATCAAATGCTTCCATATTCATCACAACAGACCATAAACTAGAACATTATCTTTCAAAGCTATTTTCAGTTGCAGTAGACAAATGCTTGAGGTAATCACAGATAGACTCCCGGCAAACATTATTCCATACAATTTCAAGGTTTAAAAGAGGCTAGGGTGCTGGGACAACAACCAACCCTACCTCAAACAGTCTTGGATTTGTTTGCCTTGTACCCATTAGGCACAGACACACATAACTAGAATTTTAGTAAAATAGGGGATTCAAGTACAAAATTCAGAAAAGAAAAATTTGGAGTTTCAGATAAGGGCATGTAGGTTGGGTACATGGTTTAGACATGGGATTACTGGATTGAGAGTTTTTTTCAAATATGAGAGAAGCGCCATTACCACCATCTTTTGTATCTCAGATAAAAATGAATTTTTTTGCAAATTTCAAAGTGTGCATCAGTGTTTTTCTTAATCATTCCTAGCTCTCCCACTATTACTGGAATAGTGGTTATGGTTAAATGCCACACTCTTGCAATTTCTATTGGGACTAACAGGGTTAAAGGGCTTCAAATGCCTTGCTATTTATTCATAGCTGGAGAGAAAAGTGTATGGTAAATCCAATGATCTTCAGACGTTACTTTGTACTTCAAGAAGAAAACCACATTAAATTCCCTCAGTTTAGGCAACTTTTTATTAGTCCTGAAGTAAAGACTGAACTTAGTTTATCAAATCTAATCACCATATAAGCCTGGCTGTAGCAGGTTCACATTCCACTCCATTTCCAACTGAAGATGATTACAGCAACTTTTGTAATGGATATGTGAAAAAAATCATAAAAATTTATTTCTATAGAATAAATATATTCATTTATCCAAATGTAGTAAGCCCTCATGTATCTGAAAGATAAATTTTGTAGATGTGTAAGACTCGTCAGTTTGGCTCAATCAGAAAGACAGTCGGTTACCAATCATGATTTCAAACCAGTCAGGAATGTTAATTCTATAGATGTATTCATCTATTAGAATGAAATGAGTCCACATATATTTCAGACATAAATTTTGCTAGATATGTGCGACTAGTCAATTTAGCACAGTCAGTAAAACTTCCACCTACCGATCATAATTTCAAATCACAGTAGGGTAATATTAACTTCTACTCCCCCAAATTGTTCTCATTACAGTAGGAAAACTCCAGAGAAACATTGCAAGGCTACTGAAAATCATGATTTTACACAGACCTGTACCATATATTAGAATTCGGATTCGAATAAATGTGATCCATTTTGAATTATGATTTTTGAAGGGTAAAAATTGCTTTTTATCGTTGTTTATTAATTATAGTCTAAAAACTGAATGCTAAGAATAACGGTCTGCAAAAATATTTATTAGAGAAAGGGTCCTTGAGTTGAAAGAATTTTAAAAATTTTAAAACCACTGCTCTATAATTATCTGGTAGATCAGATTCCATGTATAACTGGTATTTTAGATATGAGGCCTGGCAAAAAAAAAGATATAAACCACACAGGAACAGTTGCAAAATTAACTAAAAGTAAAGTGTTTGCATTTCTGAGATGGGAAGTCAACAAGATCCAGGAAGTTTCTTCAGATTGGTCTACTCACCTTTATAGTATTCCTTGATTACGATATTCAGATCAGGGTTATCAGATTAGGCCAGAAGGTAAGATAATCCAAACTTCATCTTGGACTTACCTGATAAAGGCTGGTATTAAACCTCTGCTTCCAGACTCACTTGATATATAAATTCAATGTCTGTTTTAGCTAAGTCTCTTAGGAAACTTGTTGATCTATCGAAAATCTATTGAATCTAGAACAATATACATATAATGGATACTGACACTCGTTTCTTGAAATGCCCTGATGGGAAAAAGTTGACTTCATCTCTCTGCAGTAAAACTAGAGGACATATTCATAACTTACAAATTCAGACCTCAACTGGTGTTAGAAAAACTTTCTTCTCAGCAAGAACATAAAATGCATGAACCAGCCAGGGAGAAAAGACAATCACAACAGAGTATATCAATATTTTAAAAAATTACCTTCATTCCAATATCAGTCACATTGAATAGAACTGTCAGTTTTCTTATTAGTATAATTTCACCCCAACTAAACTGAAGCTGGTTGAAAGATACAATCAACTGCTGTCAAAGAGAGCCTATTCCAAGAACATGAAGCTCGGATTATCTCCCCTTCAGACAAAAGCTGAAAATCCTGATTCAGATGAAGTTCTCTTCCTTAGGTGCAAATATTTGAAACTTTCACACCTGACAAACACTTGGGTAATTATCAACAGGCAAGAATACCTATTTTCACCTGAGGAAGGTAAACTATGTCTATACATAGAATTATTTCTATCCTAAAATATTCATCAAAAGCAAATTCCTGGATTTCAGGTGAAGGGATTGAGGAAAAAAATAAACAAATAAATAAATTTAAAAAAACTAAAAAAAAAAAAAAAAAAAGCAAGATGAAACAAAACAAAAAAGAACAACAACCAAAACAGAAATGAAATTGTAATTTTCTTTTCTTTTTATTTACTTTACCTAATACGGATAAAATTGATTATTTACTTACCTCTATCATCATGGTGGCTATGTTGCAATAGACAAAAGACAAGAGTCATTCATTTGAAGAATATATTTACTCCTCACATTATTTTTTTTTAAATTGAAGAAAAATCAAAACAATATAACACAGAGGGAAAACAAAAAAAAAAAAACAATATCAAATTTAATATGAACTTTATTTGAAATATCTTTTTCTTTTTAATGTGGGGGGATGATTGAGAGGAAAAAAATTTTTTTTAAAAAAAAGAACACAAATGTGCCAGGGCAGGAGAATTTGTTGCTGTAGCTGGAAAGGGAGGGACAGAAATGAAATCCTAGGGGTAAACAACAACAGCAACAAATAAAACAACAGGCCATTTGTTTCAATAATAAAGTCAGGTTCACAATGAAGTAATAATGTAATACATCTTGCAATCTGGTTGGATTGGTACAATTTTCTTTGATATCATCTTATTCAAGGAGTATCAATATTATATCATTGATACCATTTCTGCATAAAAATGATATTTTGAGGAGAATTCAGAATAAGAAGTGTAAAGTTCTGGAAAGAGACACCCCCCTCAAAGACGAGGGATAAAGAAAAAATCGTTCATCTTTCACTCTTTGCAAAAAAGAAAAAAAGGCTATAAATAAAGGAAATAGGATGAATAAAAGTTGCAGAAAGCTTCACTGACCAAGGAAGAAAAAAAAAATGCTTATCAAGAAACAAAAGTCAATTTACAGGAATGTGAATTGTTAGCCTTAATTTTCAATAGTATTTAACAATTTTTCTCCCGCTAGAAACACATTTTTTTTTTCTTTGAATTAGCAGAAAAATTCATCCATTCTCAAAAAGTAATGTACAAACAAAGTCTCACTTCATCAATTGGCACCGATTGGAGCCCCCCCCCAAAAAATTTAAAACAAAAGCATATTTTTAGAAACAAAACAAAGCTGGTTTTTCTCAAACTACAAAAGAAAAAAACTGTACAGAAAAGTGCAAATATTTTTGAAAAAAGAAATCCAAGAAGGAGCACCAAAATATATGCATGCACACACACACACACATATATATATGTGTGTGCGGTTGAGAGTGTGTTTGAATGTATACACCTACACACACACATGCATACAGGAAGCCACTTATTGTGATCAATTTGGAACAGAGTCTTTTCAATAACATTAACCAGAGGATGTAAAAATTAGAACAATTTACATTCATTGTTATGCTATTAAATTCAAAATTCATTGTTCATAAAGAATTTGGCATTATAAAAAAATTTTTTTGAAAATATTGATACAAAATTTTAAATGAAGTGTTTGGGACCAACTGATTTTGATAATAATAACTACTTGATGAGATTATGAGTGACCATAATAAATGACTTCTTCCTCTTATATATATATATATATATATATATATATATATATATATATATATATATATATGTATATAATGTATGCATTCATCGATGTGCATTTGTGAAACTATGCATGCATTGATACCCAAAATGAATGCAATAAAAAAACTGTACATCTTGTGTGAATAACTGAGCAAATAATACTTCAACAAAATCAACTCAATTAACAGAAAGTTTCTACAGAAACATGATTTTAAGTTGAAATGAACAAAGGAAAAATAATTAAATCAAATAAAATCAGCTATCATAGGTAGAGCACCCTCCAAATCAGAAGTTAAAGGAAAAAAATATTTACCAGATCTAAAACCAAAGTGAAATCTTTCGATCACGTTTTAATCAGTTCTTGGTAGGATTCAGGTAACTTAGTCATTCAATGACTATTTACACTATTTACAGAGAGGAATTGCAGAGCGGCATAATGATTATTAGCAAGGAAAAACAGAATCAGTGAACCATGTTTAAATTCCAGATGTGGCTATTTATGTTCACTTCATACCAATGCCCTTGCAAAAGGCATGAATCCACTTCTCCCTGCACTATCCCATAGCCAGATATCTTGACAAAATGACATCATTGGAATGCCTCGAAAGTTATAAAAAAGAAATTTAAATAATCAAGGCAGAGAGCTCTTAGGCAAATCACTCTCTTATAACTACCTTACAACTGTGACAGGATTCATTTATTGAATATACTTACAGGGATATATAAATACAGTGTGGAAGTTTTGCCTAGAATTGACACAGGCTGAAAGAATTTATCTTACAGAATATACTGCCTATTTAGTGAATGAAAGAAAAAAAATGTCCTTACTAAGAGCTATACAGAAAACTCCACTAATAAATTTATTGCAGAAAGAGACAGTGATACAGCAAGTTTTCTTCAAAGCAAAAGCTTTGAAAGAAAGAAACAACAAAGAAAGAAGACAACGAATCAATCTTCCTGAGAAAAAAGATAAATTGAATAAAACTATACAACTTGTAGGACTGAAAGGTCAACATGTCTGACCTGATAGAAGGCCAAATGTTTGAAAGTGAAGCCCACACTAAAAACTGGAGACTGAATTGCTTGATATGACAGATTTACTTCATAAACATTACAAGTTAACAACTATAAAAGCCAGAATATCAGGAATAAAAATAGAATTATTTGACCCTTAGCCACCATATTAGTTTTCACCAATATACTTATTAGAATGGCAGAAAATAATTCCGAGAACACAGGCAAGGCTAATAATTCAGTTTGAGTGAAAATCAAAGGATTATATATATACATACATACATAAAGGATGAATGAATTATCTCACAGCTAATTCAATTGACTCCATTCATTAAAAAAGAAAAAAAATACCGCAAATTAAAAAAATGTCACTAAACTCTTTTTTTTAAATTCTCAAAATCAACAGACAAGAAATCAAAGAGAAGAAGCCCACAAAGATAAACACAAAAACATTTGCGAGAACAAATCTCCCAATAAAACGAGCAGAAGACTGGAAAAACTAGATAAAGATGTTTTTTTAAAGCCTTCCCTTTTCTATCTTGGTCAATCTTTTTCTTTCGACAAGGTGTAGGCAACCTACGGCCCACGTGCCAGATTCTGCCCATGGGCAAATATTGGGATAGTATGCTTACTGTTTATGTTTTAAAGATACAAAGTATCTTCTGAATAGATTCAGGAGATGCATTGACTGAAATAAATTGTGACTAAATCGAGTTTTTGGATTAAAAATCAGTATCCAAGCTTTGTTATGGCATCTACCACACTGTACACTCATTAATACAAAGTCTGGCACCCAAAAGTTGCACACCCCTGCTTTAGAAACATGAACTCTTATTTCCATCAAGTCAATCACTTGCTGCGTCATTCAAAGACATTGAGCAAACTAATGATCATATTTACTACAAGGTGAATTTCCTCTAGAAGCAAGTCAAAAGATCGTAAAATTATCTTCAATAGAAGAAAACATATGGAAAGTAATTAGGGAAATACGTCATATAAACACCAAAAGAAACATTTTACTGATCTACATATTTGTAGTTAAGTTTCTCCAATTTTAAACAAAAAAAAACAATTTTCGAATTGGATGCCACCTTGAATCGCTGAGAGATATTTTGACTTTGATCAGCAGTAATACAAGGAAGATAATCCAGTTACTTGAATCACGTTAGCCTAATTACCTTTCTTAATAAAAAAAATAGAATAAAACAAGATCCATTGTTTACTTTACAGAGAAATAAGTTTAAATCAAAAGAGACAAAAACTTGGCCTTTTTACCAATGGAAAGTTTTGAATATTACAGAGAATAAAAGGGGAAAATATGGTACCAGCCGACAGTTTATGTGCACTTGATATGATCTAGATGTTACAACATCCATCCAGCAGTTTGTCGATAGAAATGGAGGGGGGAATCCTCAAGATGGAATTTGGATTAAAAATACTGCTAACATCAGGATGTTTAGTTGTCTCCACGTTCCCCTAAGGAGGATTTCATTGACAATAAAACTCAACATTGGCTGCAGCAAGTTACAGAATTTCTCCATTATTCTGAAGTTGAAAATTTGAATATAATGTTTTATAGAATATCTTTGAACACCAAAAACTTTCAAAAACAAATAAAATCTTCTCTCTCAAACCCTCAAAAATGTGGTATTTGTTTGAAGAAAGTTGTCCCTCAAATTACCTAGTCCCGAATTTGATAGCAGCAAGGACAGGTAGATATTAACACGAGACAGCATGCAGCACAAATTAAACATGCACCAAAGAATTGATTCCACAGGAAGACATTAACAAATGCAAAGAATCACGATAGGCGTCAAGAACTAAATCAACCATCTCAAAGGGGCCCATATGGACCCCTTGTGGGCTCTGGCACATTTGAAGGGAGCCACAGACTGAAATTATAATTATTGAATTTCGGTGGGAGAGGAGGCTGTGCCCCCTAAAAAAAAGTGAGAATGGCTGGATCAAAATACGTCTTCCTCAAATCAATCCAGTGATTTCAAACAATAAGATGCATTCATGCTCGTTTTGAAATACTTGAAGATAAAATTTTTTTCCATAATTTTAGAACTTTTGCCATAATTTTTCTTTCAAGTATCCAGAAGAATTGTCTACGTGGAGCATTGGTTATAAGAAATGAAAGGCAAAAAATAGTTTGAAAGGGGTGGGGGGGGGGGTCAGCGAAATGGAAGAATGAGTGGCATACAGATAACAAAGATGGACGTTTCTTTTATGTATTTGTAAATTTAAAATCAAGAATTCTTGATAAATTGTATACAATAAAAAAGATGTAAGCAATAGAAAGGTAGACTGATGTTGTATAAAGAATAAATCACTTCATCAGTTAAGCTCTGTAAAGAGTGATGTGAAGAATGAGAACCTGGCTCATGTTTCAAGGAAAACATTTGCAGCTTAAATTTTAATACACAAATAAAAATCAGTTGGAATTATTCAAGGCAAAAATAAAATAAAAGTAGACCTAAATTGGTCAGCAACAAGCCAATCTTTTAAAAATATTGGTTTTAAGAATGAAATTTTTCCAGAAGAAGGGAGAGTAGATAAAACATGCTGGTGTTAGCAGATAGTTCAAAAAATATATTCAAGAAAGAACCATGCATAAAAAGGGAGGTAAATCAAGATATTCATTCATAATGATTAGTAATTTCTTTCCAATTCCTTAAATTATGGTGAAAATATTTTTGGAATTCATTTATGAAATCTCAGAAAACATTCTAATTTATATCTATACAGACAGATCTTAACATTAACAGTTTGTTAACATTATCTGTAATTATAATAAACACCTTCCTCTGCATAGATAACTCCTAGCCACTAAATTCCTACTATGTTTTAGATGAATTGAGATTATATATATATATATATATATATATATGTGTGTGGACTGACAATCAAGTTAAAAAACCAATGATTACCATTAAGGATCTCCATATAATCAACATCTGGTATTGCTAAATATTATCAGATGGTCCAAATGTCTACTGACTCAATATTTTTCTTTTCAAATCAAATTATCTTAAAAAAGTTATATATCTTACAGAAGACTTTGATCAAATAAAATCCAAGTACAAAAAGAAGCAATACAGGAAGCAACCTACCAATTTATGAGGAAAATATAGAAGTAAGAATAAAAAGTGATTTCCAAAGCATAAGCTACAATGCCAGCTGAGGCAAAGTTAAAAAGAACTGTTTACTATTTTTTTTATGGAGAACAAACAAATTTAAGGTATCTTAATCTTAGGTAGAACTGAAGAAGTGTAATGGTCAGCAAGTTTGACTCACAAGCAGAAGGTTCCGGGTTCAATTCCTGGGAGGAGCTAAGAGTGGGGAAAATATTAAACTTTTCATTAAATTTCCACACACCCAGCAGTAAATTGAATACACACTAAGCTGTGTGATCAGGATGTAGGTATCCCTTGGGTGGACTTGCATTTTGCCAAGGGGGTGGTTATAAAAACTTGTAGGAATGAAGTCCTGGTCTCAACCAAACTTGAAGCTGAAGCGTGCATACACATTGGACTCTAACAATACTTGCCAAGGACACAGCTAAAATGGTAGGATTTTTTTACCAATCAAGAAGGTTCCTAAATCACCATTAAATAAGAGCCAAATCCATCCAAAAATACTGGGCACACATCTGGGTAGGCTCCTCTTACCAATGACTTTGCACACTCGATAGAGTACAGAAGTGAACGCATGAGATTCTTCCATACACTCAACCAATGTCTCATTGTCATAATGTTAGAAGACTGACATTTTTCTACTGTTACTTCTATGGAGGGTTTTCAGACAAACTACATTCCCTAGCTCCTCCCCCTCGTCTGGAATTTTTCAGTTAATTGAAGCATTTCCATACTTTTCAGATATATCAAGGACACGCTGCAAATTCCACACAAATAGCTTCTTCATATGTTATTTTGAAAAAAACTCACTTCTGAATGTTTCACGAGCAAATACAATCTCAACATTTTTCAATCAAGAGTGAACAAGGGCCTAACCCAATACTAGTCTTTTTAGGCTTCATTTTAACCATCACGTTTTAAAGTTTCCAATTTTAACATCAAAAAGCTATTTTAACATTTTCTCTTTACCATTTTTAATTCTGTGGCATAAATAACTCCCTCTTTACAAACTATTTGATGTGAAAAGTGTCTGAAAGGCTTTGCTTAGGGGGTCTAGAAGTACAGAAACCAGAAACACAGATTCTGTCACAGGCCATATATTCCCCTTGGAGTTGTCCTCTGAGAGGTAAACACTTTTATGTAAAACGAACAAAACAGGAATTGAAATTATAAGAAAGGAAAGGAAACAACAGTATAACGAGTAATAATAGCTACAGACAGTTATTAAACACGGGGAAGAACAAGAGGCAAAATGAATTGTGTTATACATTCAGGAAAATATTAGATGAGAGCAAAAGTTCCAAGCATCGGTTTTTTTTTGAAAACTAGAGATTGAATTCATTGTTGAAAACCAGTTTTCAACTGAAAACCTTTGCACACACATCTACACATCTAATAAAATGAAAATTAAAAACATAATTAAGAAATTGAAAATTTTTTTTTTCTCTTGAATATAAATTAAAAACATTGAACACTAAAAAAGCAATACTGCCATGGGTGACAATAAGTAATTTTAACAGGAGATAACAAGCAGGAGAAAAAAAACCATAGGTGGGTCTTTAGCCATAAAATGTCTTTGAATACACAAAATAGCAATGAGAAATTACCAACACTGAATCAAAACATGAAAATAAAAACCCAGAAACTGTAACTAAATTACATCCCAAGACAAAGAGAAAAACAAAACAAAAATAAAGAAAAAAAAAAATCAAATGAAACACCCAACAAAAATGACTAAATCTACACAGAAACAGTAGTGCTAGAATGATAGTAAAAATAACAGCAACCAAAAATAATAAAATTATCTACCGTACAACAATAAAAAAAATAAGCAGGTACAATGATGGTGGTGGTAGTTTTGGAAATGGGAACACCAACAAGAAAAATGACAACAGCGACAACAATGGTAGCAGTGAGGACTTACCATTTGCATGTAAGTGTCAAAGAAACGTGGAAGATCTCCAGTAGTGTGATACTGATTGGAAACAAGAGGAAGAAACAGTTAAAATCTTGCAAGAACTTATCAGTCAGTAGGTTAGAACTGTTCAATAAAACAAAGCAAAACAAATTTCATACTCCATTGAAAAACGGAACTCATTTCATTGAGAAAGATTTTTTAAAAATCTCTTTATACCTGTAACACTTCCAGTAAAACATGAAAAAAGGCAACCAAAAAGCAAAAGGAGTTATCTCCTCTTGTCCATCTGGTGCTATAGAAAAATAATTCAGAACTAAGTTTCAGTTCGTTTAAATTACATAGTAAATTGGACATTTAGATTCTAGCTGCTTGGTCCTTCCCCTAAAATAATGCTTCCTTGGAAGTTCATGGATATTTTGGTAGAATTGGTTACATCAAAAGATGCCTATTTACATACAAAAAGAATTTACAGAACTAGAGTAATATTGCTAGTAGAATAAAGAAAACAATAAATAATAGTATCTTTATCAATTTCAGTTAAAGCTAGAAGACTTCTCAAAATGACCCTGCAGGATTGAACACATTACTAGGACAAAACCTCCACTTTTTAGCATGATAAACAGACTAAATAAAAAAAAAACAAACAGTACAACTTTTTTTCTGTGATGAGAGTTACTGTATTCACGCAAGTACAATGCAATCTTAAATATAATGCAACCCTCAACTAATGATCAATAATCTATCTATATTATCAATTTTTTTTCACATTGCAGTAAAATACTAGCCACCAATTTTGACCCTGATTTTTTTTATATCTAATTCCTTGCATTATACATAAGTAAATACAGCAATAATCTTTCCATCTCTTGTGACTATCTAACCATTTTTTCATGACATCTGAATGATCAACAGACATCCAACTAATATTTAAAACCTTATTGGTCAAGAAGATTTGAACATGACCAAATTATACTAAGACAATAAAAAAACTGCTTACGCGAATAATTAGCGATGGATTTTAAGAGCGATAAATAGGAAGGAGATGTTACAGAAAGTAAAAAGTAACAGTATCTACAAGATTTATTTTTGCAGTCACTCAAGAGATGTTTACTTCTTTGTTATCTGTTCACAACTCATAGTGCCTTGTTCTTCCATTTTGATGGTCTCCTCTCTGTTCCATTTTTTGTGTGTTATCCCCGTTTCAAAGTAAATGATATTATATCAATGACTCACTATTAGGTGATGAAACTTGCTATATATTCTATATTCAACTCCCAGGAGGAGTATCTTCGCCAACAATCTCAATAGATAGTAGATTTTTCAACATCATACTCTTACATAGCATTTGGAGGTTTCTGCCATTCAACAGTAATGAATAACAGCTTCAGGAGTTAACACACAAAACAAAATGAAAGAATGTAATGAGTGGTCTACAGATAATCAGCACTGGGTACAGCTAATGATAGCATTAAATTTAAAAATCACAAAAAATTAAGTGGAAACAAACATGACCGGTAAACTTCATGGTATGAATTTAGCTTTGATTCATTCTTTTTGCTCTAAAACTCTTACAAACAGATCTAGAGAGGTGAAATTTTCATATGTTGTAGCTTAGACATAGAGCTTTATAATTATTAATGTTTAATTTCATTTAATTAGTTATGTACAATTTGATATGATATTGACACGCCATACCTCTTTTGAAATGTCTATGTCTAAGCTAAAAAATATTAAAAGCTCTCTGATTTTAAGGGTTTTAGAGAAAAAAAAACTGAACCAAAGCTAAATTCATACAATAAAAGTTAATGATTTTGTTACGTTCCACAAAATTTAGTTAAGTATTTTTGTTAGCTATGCCCACCAATGCGGTCAACAAAGAAGTTCCAGAGATTAATAAATTGTCTATTTCTTGAATTTAATATCTTAAAATAAAATCCTAACATTGAAAGACACTTTAATCTTTGAAGATTTTTTGATGAAATTCCACTTTTCAATGTTACCACCTTATTTCATCTTGAAGATCAAATAAAAGCAAAATAAGACAAAGTATAAAAACAGTTATCTTATACTTTTCAAAAAGTGTTTGTAAAATGGATGAAAAAGACAGTTTTTAACAATTCCAAATTTTTCCAAACATTAACTTCTTAAAGATATTGAAATCAACAAAGATTACTTTCCAAATTAATTTCTCTCTTTAAAAGGATTCAAAATATAACTGTACAGCTTAAAGAATTGTTTTTTAATTTAAAAGAATGCATTGAGAAATAATTTGTAAATAAAGATAATTTTCAAAATTCTTTAAGGAATTATTATTTTCATTTTAGTAAATGACGCATATTTTTAGATGCTTGAACAAAAATGAGAAAAAGCACATCTCAAATTTGTACCTTGTTAGAAGAATAAATGTTTATATGAAATCAGTGAAATTAGAAGGAAAAAACGGTGAGCA
This sequence comes from Thysanoteuthis rhombus, assembly GCA_963457665.1. Classification (NCBI taxonomy): domain Eukaryota; kingdom Metazoa; phylum Mollusca; class Cephalopoda; order Oegopsida; family Thysanoteuthidae; genus Thysanoteuthis; species Thysanoteuthis major. The sequence continues at coordinate 14,388,668 of OY735201.1, forward strand.
AAGTATGTTGAATGCAAGGGGTTAGTGAAATGGATCCTGCAGGGTCTGTGGGTACAATAGCATCATAAGGCAAGGGTCAGAAATGAAGAGAACAGTTTTGCAAGACAAACATATAGACCTAAAAAATAGGGTGGGTACGATTTTGTAGTATAGCATCCCAAATAATCCCAGTTGTTATGAGGGCACTGGGTCTGTTACAACAAAATACTAGTATACATATCAAATCTAATAAAAAAAAAAAAAAACTTTTCAGGATCATTTTTTTTTTTGTTTTGGACAGAACCAACATTTTTTTTTTTTTACTGTGATTCATATTTTCATTCATACAATTTTTAAATAAACCAATACAGCTTTCAAAACTAGTCGCAGGAGGAGGAAGAACAAGTAGTCTCCATTTGAGTCAATTCATTCTCAGTGAAATATTGCATTATGCAAATATTCTGCAAGTATTATTCAAATAAAAATTGAGAATGGCCATTTTTGGCATTATTTAATAACAAAAATACAGACCACACATTCTATTATGACATTATAGCAGCTGATAAAAACAAAATTAATTGAAATAGATGTCCTTTGAATGATGTCACAGTTTTTAATGACATCACACATCTTCCTTCCTTCCTCTTTCTGATCAACATATTCAGAACTAACTGATCAACCAACTGACTGAAAAGCATCTTATTGAGATGTGTAGACACATCTGGAACAAAAAGCACTCCCAATTACATAGTAAAATAAATACACTTATAGCTAAAATAGCTGATGTAGAGTTCACTTTGATTTTACTAATGGATTTTGGTACACTTTGTTTCTATCAGATTTGATATTTGCTTAGATAGTATTTTCTTGTAACTATCTGAGTACCCTGACAACAACTGTGATAATTTTGGATGCTGAACTATGAGATCACAAAAAAAAAAAAAAAGAAACCTTGTCATCAACCCTTCTTTCAAGAAAAACAGATAACTGAGCAGACATGACTTTTATTTGATTGTTTTTCAGCATGACCAGGATATACATGCAGGAGGGATTGTGTACTGGAAGATTGGGAAGAATATAAAAGAAGACATGCTTCAATTCCGATTCTTTTGGACCAAGCAAAAATATGAAATATGGGGGAATTGAGACAAGCAATTTTTGATGAAATACAAACAATTTTACAATCAATCAGAAAGGATAAAAAAAAGAAAAACAGGAAATTGTTGCGGTCCATTCAAAGCAGCCTCATTTTCAAGTCAAAGCCACGTGCAAGTCATCCTATGGTTTAAAGAATACAATCCAAACTTTGAGTGTCAGTTCTAAACTAAATAGTAAAAGCTAGCAGCATGTAACTTCTTTGAAACTGGTTCCAAGAACAAAAGCTGACTTGAAAGCTCGCAAGAAAGGACATTTTTTTAAAAACATCACTCAGATAAAATTAAGAATAACTATTCTGTAAAATCATTTCTCTTTATTTCTCCAAAAACCTAGCAAGAAAAACCTTGAAACATAGTGGGTGAAAATAACTGTGAACTAAACCTATTGTTACTCAATACACGATTTAAAAATGAGAACTTAGAGCTAATCTTATAAATGTTTCAATGTTTTCTAATATTATTCATTACTTTGCATTTGATACCACAAATAAACAATATCAAACGTATCAAAGAATCATATTCCAAGGTATTTTTTAGAATAAAGTAATTATTTCCATCAAGATTCCCCATACCTGAATTTCAATTAAACATAAATTAGAAAAATGAAAATGCTTATCTTCATATATTTACATAGGTTGCATATACCATACATCTATTGCATATACTACATTGAGCACAGCATTATTTTATATTAATCTAACAAATTCTTAAGAATCTTTACCATGAAATCAGGTAAGTTCAGTGATAAGCATAGTCCCCTGTGAGCATGCACACAGGAAATTAATGTGTGCAAAAAAGATTTCAAACTCTGTAAATACATGACTGAGTTTTTACTGAAGGAATGTAGATTCCAAAAGTGCACAGTTTTTTGCCCCAGGAAAAGAATTTGCACAACATAAGATTTTTGCACACCAACTTCTATTACAGGGAATTTTGGTAATAATCAGTTTTGATTTTTACAAATGGCCGCTCCTATACCAAAAACATACCTGATTATAGACATTTCAATCATCTCTTTTGTGTGAGATATATAAATTAGGGATAATATTTTAAAAGACATTTTCAAATCTGGTCTAAATATTTAATTTCTCCAATTTACTCAATATTAGCTGAAAAAAAAAATGAAAATAAAAAAACTGCTAAATTCTGCCAAAAGGAAAAAAAACAAACAGTAGTACAGTAAAGAACACACACCAAAAAAAACATTATTGAAAAGCCAAAAAAGTTCATTTGAACTTGTGGGAACCAAGTCAACAGCAGTCAGCCAATAGTGATAGCGCAGCTTAAGTTTCAAGGTTAGATTAATAAGAATTTGACCCCAAGGAGAAAACAAATAATCCATGGAAATGCAAGGAGTTTATTTATTTTTTTTACCAAGCCTCATATCTCAGAAAATAGAGAATTTTACAATCAGCATACTAGAAAAACTACTGGTGCTTCTGAAGAATAGTCTTCCCTGCTTATAATTATAATTAAATTTTGATAATACCATTCAATGATTTGAACAGTTGCTATTTATAGAGGAAGCCTATTATTGTGATTACTTTGGGACAGGGTATTTTAGATAACAATAACAGGCAGATAAGCAAAGGATATAAAAATTGCAATAATTTACATTCATTGTTATAAATATGAACTCATTGTTCTAAACAACTTAATGAAAATTAAAGTGAAATTTTGTATTAATTTTTGATAAAATGTTTGGGACTGACTGATTTTGATAACAATATCTGTCAGATAATATTGTTTGCATTTAAAATAAACAGCTTCCTCAGTATTACAGGTCATTTCGGTCGGCCTTATATGAGAAGAGCCAACATTATGTTGGTTGGGTTATTCTGCAGAAACATCAATCTAAACATCAGAATCCAGATATCATTTAAAGTTTTTCAAAAAGAAATGTGTGCTTGTTTATGCAAATCAGAAATATCAATGATTTCCACATTTTTCTTGGGAAAATTATTTAGCATGAGGTTTAAACAATCATAACAATTTCTTTCGAATTTTCAAGTTTTTGAATACACATAAATAGAGTAGGAGGCCAGGTGAAAAAAAATAAACAAAGCAAAGAATCATAGCAATGGTAAGAGCTAAAAGGACTGTATGATGAAGTTAAAACTAAAGGATACTTAGAAATTAACATAATACAAACTAATGTTAATTGCAGGCTGATCTAGAGAAATAATAGCATCATTGTATCTAGTTAGTCATACGTGTAAGTGTAGAATAAATGGTTGTCTGTTTGTAAATAGCCATCAGATTCAGAACAGTTTTTTTTTTGCAAATTAAGATAAGAGAAATTCCCAATAGAATTATCTCCCGTGGTACAAGAATTATCTCCCTTGGTACATTCTCTATACAGAAAAGAAGTGGGCGAGGGGAAGGGGGAATAATAGCAACTGGAAAGTTCTAACATCAAATAAAAAGCACGCACACAAACCACACACACACATACTGAACGAGAAACTTGACAATTTGAAAAATAGCTCTATTGATTGTCAGCCCATTAACTGCGAATGACGCAAATTCCAGTCATGGCAGTTAAATGACTAACAATAAAATTTCTGTTTCTATGTGATTGATGGCAACTCAGTTCTATCTGTGAGTCCGGGTCTTCATTTTGTAATCGACAGCTTTCAGTGGAAAAGGGATTTTATCTTGCAATGGATAACTATTATTCTTCACCATCTGTCACTGTTAAGGGGTCAATTTTTGTGTATGTGTGTGTAAACTGGTAGACTATAAGAGAAATTCCAGAAGCTTAATATTATCTGTTGCTTGCTAAATATTTTTTTTTTTAGAATGTTTTGATCTCAGTATCTGAATGCTTATTAATCAATAATTTAATTCATGAACTTCTATCCTAAATAAGATGAATTTCATTTTTCTTTTCCTCTTTACACTACTTATGTTACAAACAGCAAGAGAGAACATTGTCACCTAACTTCCACTGCCAAAGGTATGTTTGCTTTTGTCCTGGGGGGGACACAACCATTTGTAAGATGGTTGATATATATATATATATATATATATATATCTTCCACCCCTATCACAAGCTTAGTGTGCACTCAATCAGCAGCTGAGTGCACAAGGAAATTTGTTCTATGAAGAGTTTTCCAAGCTCTTTGCACATACCGGGAATCAAACCTGAGACCTTGAGCATGTGAGACTAATATACTAACCATTACACCATCCGAGCAGACATGAATTGAGTAAGTAAGTACTACAAAAGGAAACCATATTTTTAACCAATAATTTCTGATCACTTCCCTAAATTGAATGTTTGCTATGATTCTATACCAATTGTGAGAAAGAGAAACAGATCAAATTGAGATCAAACATTCAGATCACACTGACCGCTGAATAGGGGCCTCAACAGTTTTGCCTGGTAATGACACTCTGTTCCTAGACAGAGTATACAGATATTCTGTAGATGACAATACAACTGCCCATAAGATATAGTATGATGAAATACACCAAATACACTAAACACCCTATTTCTTTCTAATTAGATATTTATATTACACTGGTGCAACAAATATTTTTTTGGCTTGAAATACAATTTTTCTTTTTCTTTCTTGCATTTAACCCCTCAAAGAAATGAATCGATTTGATACATATCTTCATTGCAATATATAGAGAAATAAAGGTTATGACTTGTCTCCATTGCAATATGTAGAGAAATAAAGGTTATGGTATTGGTTGATAGTGATAACAGAGTAGTCTTGACCTTTAGATAAGCAGAAGTGCTACTTCATAAATGTATTTGGGAAGGTATTAATCCCAATATGTTCAATTATACAGACATCAAAGAGAAACGTTGACTTCAGTCTGTAAACTTGCTAAATAAAAACGATGTAAGGATAGTAATCAGTAAAAGACTATAATTGAAAACTGGAAAATATTTGTTGAAATCTTTAAACTACAAAGAAACAGTAACTGAATATTCAGAAAGTAAATGTCATCATTACTTCAGATCAAGACAGCAGACAATATTTTTCTTATTTTCAATGCAAGATTATCATCTCAACTTTCAAAATTTCTTCAACAGGTTCCATGTTCATCCCTTTCTAGAGAGAAGACTAGAGACTGAACCTAGGAATGCTTTTTGTGGACACCATCTACATGGATCTTGTCTGCTTTTGTCATTCAACAATCTGGAGCAAAAAAAATGTTCGAAAAATGGGTTTGTAGCAAAGAAAGAAAACATTAGCTTTTGATATATAAAGAAACTAAAACTGTTTATTGAAATCAATATTGCAGAAGGTTTATAAAAAAAATAAAAAATCAGTCCAACTTGCAATGAGAGACTTACAAAATGTTTGGATAAGAATTTTAACTTTACCAACTCCATTAAAATAAAATAGCCTTCATAGACAGCAAAAGACTTCTTTTGTATCTCACTAGAAATTAGGGTTTCTCTAAGGTGGAGCAAATTAAACAGATAGCAAGGGATTTTAATGACAGATAGTGAAGATTATCCTGGATTCAATATCTAATGCTAGAACTTATTTCATTGAAATTTACAAATTACCATGAATGTTTTGTTTGAAATTAACACACAGAGAAAGCTACTTGATAGACTGGTATTTACTAGCAGTAAGGATATTCAAATTTTACCATCTAAATAAACATGAATTGAAAACTACCTTTTCTTCAAATAACTGGAGATAAGTAGATGATTTTTCTTAAATTAATCCAAATGAAAAAGTACACTATTGTTAATGTTTGATAGTTGGTATCACATAACCCATGATGGATACCTGACCTACAACAGCTAGTTTTCTCAGCTGTTGCTAGCAAGTTTAATCCTTAATAAGTACTCCCACTTTAGTGGCCTTGTACTAGACTTCACCTTATCTATTACCTATACAGGAGGGCAAACGTAGTGGATTTAATCTTCAGTGTGACCCAATATGGTAGCCGGTGTCAGACTGAACTATACTTAGAAAATATCTACATATTAGGATATTTTTTCTAGATTCTATTTTACCACTATATAACTTAATAAAACTTGGTTTTTTAGCATTAACAAGAAAGCAGCAACTTGAGCATCAGAGTCAAGCAATATTTTAGCTGATTTCTTCCAACTCATGAACTACAAAAAGCTATAAGCAATTAATTAGTTGCCTTCAATTACAATTAGGTAATTACTATTATATCAGTACAGAAGCCTGATCTTTTGAACCTGTTAAGGAAAAAAGAATTTTGATTGAGGTTGGTAGCAGTTTTCTCAGGAATTTTCTTGTTATGATGAAATAGAATCGTTTTGCGTAGATTCCCTTTGAAAAGATGGTCGCTATTTAGCAACCCTTGTCTGGGATTAAATCTAAGAAAATCTTCATGAAAATCAACAGAAATATAATCCTTCAAAAGTATAGAATAATAAATTTGTCAAAATTCAGAAAAAAAAGTATCTTCAGTGTTGAGTATATAAATCCAGATCCACAGCATAGTAAAATTTCAATTTTTTCAGGCATCAGTGAGAAAAAAAAAAAACTACTGGAATGTTGGCTCAAACTCTAAGCGATTCTCTCCCTTGGCAAACTACCATTTCACTAGCAACTATTATTTTCTCAACTTACTGAATTTTTATATCCACTTCGCAGCTACATCAAACACATATACCTATTAGAACGAAACTAGTAATACACCCTGAAGTTAGTGAACATGTAATGAAGATCACAGGAAAGTTCAGAGACTAGGAACTAAATGGAAGACTGTAGAGTAAGTCAAGCTCACTTGCATAGAATCTTACTATTTCAACATGATCAGATATGATTTCAAAAATTCTGTCTTCAATCATCACAGCGTGAACAGGTTGAGGTTTTTGGGGAGTGCATTTCAAGGGAACACAAAGAATGTGCACAGAACAATCACACTCGCTAAAGTTGTTTACAGCCAAGTGAAAAGAGGATTTTTAAAAAGCAAATAAGGAAAAAGGAAATCAACAAAATAAAAATGACCATAATCAAGCCAGAAATATGAACAGACAGAAACACAATGCTTAACAATCAAAAAAATAAATAAATAAATAAAATAAACAAAACCAAAAGATATACATATAAGTAATTTTCCTAAGTGTCTATGCAGTGCACAAAATTACAATTCTGACTGATATAACTAGAAATTGTCTTTAAAAAAAAATTTTTTAAAATGGCTTTTGTGTCTACCTATTCATGTAAAAGCCCCATGATTACTTTTACAAGAGATAACAATAACCGGCTGAAAACATTAGGCAAAGGATATAAAAATTGAAACAATTTACATTCATTGTAATAAGTTCATAGTTGTAAATAACTTTACATTATAAGGCATTGATATGAAATTTATTTTTCAATTTTTAATCCATAAAATGCCTGGAAGAGACTGATTTTAATAACAATAACCTTTAGATTACATTATCTGTGATTATAATGAACGGCTCTCTCTGTATGTCTTGCTATAAAAACAATGATTTCTCCTCTGGCAAAGACATCTGAATTTTACTTTGTGAACATTACAGTGGGGACTAGTGAAGATGATACGATTCAAAGTATTTAAGAAGTTCAAGTTGGTGACTTTTGAATTACAATTCTCTGTCATTTAAAAACAAACCTTAAAAAGGAATAAACAAAATTTATTTTCTCACTTTTTATGAAATATGTTCTCACAGAACACGGATTAATTTTAAATTCATTTTTCATTGAAAAAAGTAGCCATTGTCAGAATCTTCTTGCCAACAGATCAAATGTTCTGAACCAAGATGAGGTGAGATGGAGGGATTCCCCACTCTCTGGGGGAGGTCTACGGTTTCAGAATGGAATTAAGACCATTGACTAGCAAATTCAAATTGTTGAAATATTGATCTTTCTACAAACTACAACTCTGGAGTATGACTTTTGAGTCAGACAACCTTCGATGAGAGGAATGACATTTTGAAATATGGTGAAAAGGGTCCATGGGCAAAAAAAGTTGAGAACCACTGAGACTTGTGCTGAATTTAAACAGACAAAATTGTTATTTTGTGCTAATGCTTCAATTAAGTATTTTATGCTATCTGAGAGAGAGAGAGAGAATGTGCTAGTAGTGGACATATGGTTTGTTGTATTCTTCTAAAAGCTAGTATTTATGCTTGATATTTATTATATGTAGTAAAGACACGTGCGTGTGTGTGATCATGAAGATTACAAAATACTATAGGTGTAGAGGAAGCCACTTATTGTGATCACTAGGGGACAGGGTCTTTTAAATAACAATAACCTGTTGATAGCATTAAGCAAAGGATATAAAAATTGGAACCATTTACAACCTTTGCTCTGTTATCAAATCCTTTGTTATAAACAACTTTATATTGGGACCGACTAATTCTGATAATATAATCCATGATTATAATAAACAGCTCCCTCAGTACTATCATAAACAGATCTCACCTAATGTATGTGTTAGTCACTCAGTTTGATAATATAGATGAATGTGCAAAAAGGAAAAAATGAACAGTAAATTCTTGTTTTTACAAGGATATGGGCATGGCTTAATGATTGTAAGCACCATATCATATGAGCCAGCAGCCCTGAGAAAAATCAAGGTCAAGATTCAAGACAATATACTGATCAGACCAAAGTACCAGAATTTACCATGTGGAATAAAAGAAAGTCTGCACCGTATTTACTCGTGTATAATGCGAGAAATTCAATATTAAAAAAATCAGGGTCAAAATTGGGAGGTAGCATTATACTAGAAAAGAAAAAAAGAACAATAACATATATACATATATAACTGATTTCCAGCTACAAAACTGAGAGTCGCATTATATTCGAGATCGCATTGTGCTAGAGTAAATACGGTAAGCAAAAAAAAAAAATATCAGTAAATATCAGCAAAGTGTATATTTGTATGTATGTCAATATATGCATGCAAATATGTTTGGCATTGTTAGTGTATGATGTGTATTTTGATATACATGCATGTCTCCATCTTGACGTAAGTGCTTATAAGTGCACATTCATGAGTGAGAAAATGTTTACATTGAATGAAAAGTTGAAAAAAATCTACCATATTTGACAGCATATAAGACCCCCCTCCTATTTCCCCCTCCCACAAAAATGGCTAAAAAGGTTAATGTAACCTTCATTGTTCAGCCCCACATTAGCCAAAACTTGAGGAAGGGTTAAAAGAAAACCAAGATATAAATGAGAAGAATTCAGAGAAATATGTTTTTTTTTTCTCAATATTGCCTGCTGGGGAGAGAGAAGGAGAGAGGTTTTATATGCCACCAAATATGGTATTGATATCTATCTTCAACATGTATTATTGGTATATAACAGAGATGATTGAGGACAAAAACAAACAAAAATATGTATTTTTTATAAAAAAACAAAACAATGGGGAAGGTGTCTTTCAACAAAAATAAAAAAAAAATTGTGCAGAGAGGAAGGAAAAACCAGCAAAAAATAAATCAAAAGAAAAAAAGAAAAAAAAAAGAAAAAGAGAACTGTACCATTTCCAAAAAAAAAAAAGTTTGTAATGTACGTTAAAGCACACAAATACCTATACTAACACACACACACACACAATATATATATATATATATATATATATATATATATATATATATACACATACAAACACACATACCTACATAGATATTAATTCACTAGTGGTAAAATCAATTTGTTATTTTACTAATAGGAAGGGAAAGGTTTTTGTCACAATCTGTTTTATTGTTTGGGAAATTTCCTGCTGTGTAACATTACACACACATTATTCAAAACCTCCAGCATTAATGTGTGGTCTGGTGATCATATCAAACCCCCAAAAAGCAGATAAATTTTAGTAAGAGCCTAAAATACAAAAAAATATCACACAGCAGTGATATCAATAGAATTCTTTTAGTGCAGAAGGCCGATATAAAAATTAAATCATGAGTGCATTGGGTCATGTGATCTCATTGCCATAAGTGTTTAAACAACAGAGAAAAAAAAATATCGCTTTTCTGAATAATAATTCTCAAAAGTTTCAATTGGATCATCAAAATTTGAATATATTGTTTTATCAAATGTTTTAACCTCAAAATGGCTATCAATGCTCTCAAATCTTAAATAAGGCACATCGAACATATAAGGCACAATAAAAATTTGTCCATGAGTATGCCTCTTCATCTTGGGAAGTAAGTGAAAATGAAAACTGACTTTTCAGTTACCATTATTAATTTGTAAGCATTCTAGGTTTTTGTATTCAAGTGAAGTTTACAAACCTATCTGTTTGAATAGTCACTCAGAGAAAGTAATATTTATATATAGACAGATTCGTTTTAATCAAAATTTACATTTGTTGCTTTCAATTACTAATTACATAACAGAATTGGTCAGTGAAGCATCTGGTTCAATGTTCATGAGTTTAAAGAAATATTAACATCTTGAACCAAACAGCTTATGGCTAATTCTGAAGAGGCAGACTTGTAATCAGCAGAAAATAATTGAGCGTGTAACAGCAATACAGGTAAGACGGATATCAGGAGTATTTGTGCAGGAGCACCATTTTCACTGAAGCAGACAATGCCGTCAGCCATTGTAGAGAAAAAAAAATCATTTAAAAAAGGAGGAGGACGATGAGAATTTCCACGCAAACATGTCACTTTTTTTCCTTTCATATCTTTTTTGTTTCACTTTTTCTTTTTCATAATGCGCTTTTTGCTTCTTCTTTTTTTGCTTGTCTGTTTGTTTCATTTCAAAAAACAGTGCATATGAGTATCAAAGAGGCTTCTTGTAATGGCCATGCAAACCTAACATTTTGGGAAAATATCATTTCTCTCTCTTTCATACCATGCAGGATAGAGAACATTTTTCTCATTGAACTAACTTTCCCCGCAAAATTAATCTTGACTCCAATTTGTGTTTTTCTTACTTTTTTTCTTCAAAGAATTTACATCTGGTGTGTGAGTGAGAGGTGGGAGGGAAATGTGTGGGAGTGTTTGTTTTTAACACAAATTGCAAATCTACCCACCCTCGCCATCAATATGAACACGAAGAATTGAAAAAAAAAAAAAAAAAACTGAACGGAGGAATACTTTTTTTTTTTAGAAATTCTTTTAAATAGAAAAGCAATGTTATATAAATAAAAGAGGAAAAAATTGTTAAAATAAATTCCCAAACAAACCTTTGATTGTGGGGGTCACTCATCATGCAAACACAAATACTAAAGAGGGAAAAAAAAAAAAAACGAGATAATCCCCCCCCGACCAACCAACACACAGGAAATTTTGAATTAGGGATGGGAAGAAATGCACCAGCAAGAAAAACAAAAAAAAAAAAAACAGAGCTATAGTCCTAAGATACCTGTATGATTTCTAAACTTCCATGTAACGAACTATGACTTCCACTAGATGATATGCTGCTGCTGGACTGGTAGGAATCAGCCGAACCACGCATTCGGCACGATAAGTTTTCAAAAATTCCCGTAGAATAAATATCTGCACTTGCTCCACACCGCCGAGGCAGTTTGTCCAATGGGGAACAAGAGCAGTCTAACTCCGCAGGGTCCTCCTCTGAGGTCAGAATGTCATCCAAACTACGAGACTTTCGAGAATTCTCAAACACGTGCGTTCTTACCATGGCACTTTCCATGGCGGCTGCAATTTGCTTGTACACGTGCCGTTCAGAGTAGCGTCCGTAATGCCACCGTCCGCCCGTGTCGGAAGGCTTCGATTTCTTGCTGTTGTGCATTAGGTATGCTTCCGATGTATCATCCTGTGAAGTGCTACTGCTTGATCCTGGAGATTCCTGGCAGTCGGATCCAAGGTCGAATGTCGGGTACGTGGAGAACGCAATACTGTTTGGACGCACCAATGGCCGCTTGGCACGATTCTCCCGTGATCGGAGAATCACCTTCGCAGTGCCAGCACTCATGGGTGACGTCACTGCCGAGCTCGATGTCGAACTGCTGCTGGTCGAGCTTGGCGAGAGAGGTTCGATAAATTTGCTGTCAATGTTGCTGTCGTTTGTCGATGTCGAAGAGGACAACGATGACGACGAGAGAGACGATGATTTTGGTCGTTTGACAGCAGTGTTACGCGGACGCATGCATAAGCTGGTAGGGGTGCCGCCAGATATACAAGGAGTTGTACAGTTGCTCCCATTTGAATTGATGCTGCTGGCCATGCCACTAGTTTTTGTACTGCTCGTACTCTCTGGAGTACATTTTGAGGCTATATCATCCTTGGCAAAACAAGGAGTAAAGCTGAGTTTGTCCAATGAGGTAGTCGGGAATTTGTGTATCTGAAGATCATTTTCCACAGTTACAGTTTCTGCGACTTCCATACTTTCCCCAGGGTTCTGATTAAAGTTCAGCTTAGCCAGAGCTGCTGTCGGGGAGTACACCAGCTTGTGCACCCCAGGTGGGGTGGTGGGAGTCGTATGTGTAGACTTGAAAGGCAGGCTTGTGAATGTTTGTGGTCGTACAGGGGAGGGAACAATGTGGGTGGGGGTTTCAGTAGAGATGGTAGTGGCGGTGGTAGTATTAGTATTGGTGCTAGTTGAAGTGGTGGTAGTATTAGTAGTTGAAGAATTGGTAAAAGAGGATGAGGCAGAGGCAGATATGGAGGCTGCTGCTGCCTTTAAGGGACTTGAGCCAGACACTGTCGAATTGGTAACCGGTGATACCATCCTTGTGTGCCGAGTATCAACGTCTACAACGACAGCGGTAGCAGGCGGAGACAGTATGGTTGTTGAGGCTGTGGCCGCAACAGGGGGTCGCACGATAACTGTTGTTGCCGGGGTTGGCACAGGTTCTGCAGCCGGGGCTGCTGAGGGCACCACCACAGGGGTCAGCACTGTCAAGTGCTGGGGTCGATTCAGTGGGAGAAACATAGGAGGGGTTATCGAGGAACATGCCCGGTGACCCTTTGGTACAGGTGACACTGGGCTGCTACACAGGTCCATTCCAAACTGACCGCCACGACATGGGTCAACACTTTTTCCTGAGCTTTCAGCCAATTTTTTGGCTTTTTCCTGATCTATTTTCAACTGTTTTTCATATTCCAGCAATTGTCCCAAAAAATTGAAGTTTGGGGAAATGGTAGGACGTTTATCTTTTACATATCTGAAATGAGAAAACAATGCAGTTATAATACCACTTACAATACACTTGGACAGGATGTGGGGAATGCTAAACCTGTTTATGGGGGAGACAGTATTCAACAAATTTCTGTACATGCCAGACTATAAAACAAATGGTTTACGAGGGTATTTGGAGGTCTTCCACCCACTGCAAATCATCCAAATACCATAACTGTCAATATCAAACTTTGGTAAATAGCCCCTTAGTTGCAATACTAGCACATATCAATTTTTTATCATTAAATGTCCATCTCATATACCAGCATGTTTTTACAACAATTTTTTGTAATTTCTTCCTTTTTAATGATCCTGCAGATTTCTGGCCCATATAAAAGAATTTAAAGTTAAACCACAATACAATTAATTATAAAAATCAAAATGGAGGAGTTGGGGCTCAGAATTATCTGTTGCACAAAACAAATTGAACACTTTACCCCTCTGTCTGCAAACCAAATGGTCACAAATAATGACAATAGTTTGGGCCTAGAAAATGGTTGCTGGAAAGAATCAGGTAGCAAAGTTCCTGAAGTAAAAGAGACCTTGTTCAAATATAATTGCTTAAACCAGTGGTTTCGAAACTGGGGTCCAATAAATAATGTTTGGGGTCCACAGCAGTGTTCTCTCTTAGCCAGACACTGCAAATCTTGAGGCGGAGAAACGTCATCATTATTACACAGCTATCAAAAAAAACTTTCCAATACAGGTGTGTACCATATCTTAGAATTCAAATAAATGTAATCCATTCATAATACAAATATGATTTTTAATACTTTATCATTGTAGTTCAGTGATTATGGTCTAAAAAACTAAAGGCTAAAAATAGGGGTCTCCCAGAATATTTTCTTTAAAGAAAGAGCGCTTGAGTTTTCAAAGTATTGAAACCACTTACTCAAACCATTCAGCTCAAGATGACAAGGGTTAGAGTCCAATATTCGATAACACCTTAATAAGCAAGCCCAAACTATGAGAGTTAATCGATACATATACAGTTAAACAGACATCCTAGAGTTTGATAAGAAAGTTTCTTCCAAACACTAATGGTTACTGATCTGTAAGTACACAGAGAATCTGCTACTAAAGGTCACATAATAAGATAGAGAGAAATAACCTGCTTCACAACTTCACTGACCTGTATGCATCATCAGAAGACATTTTCAAATGCCTCATAACATAAGCTATTGCCAGTGTGGGTGAGCGAGAAATCCCGGCTAAGCAATGGATAAGTACACAGCCGTTAGCTTCTCGCACTTTATCTGAAATAAAAATTTGAAAAACGATAAGAAATTTTTAAAATACAAAGGAAAAATAAGTCTGGGGATATATGAAGAAAAAAAAAAATGACAAAAAAATAAGTAGAAATATATTTATTATTAATACGGTACTTTTGCGAACTCATTGAGATTTGGTAAGATTCTTGCTATTTTTTTCATTCTATTTCACATAATTCTCCAGTCCCTGCTTTCGTAGCTTCACATCCATCATGACAAACTCAGAGAGGAGGTGTTTTTGTTTCCTTCTAAGTTAGTTTTATTTAGTTCAATCGTCTTCTCCATGATTCTCATTGTAAGAAAAAGAATAATAGATAAGAAATTAGAAACCAAAATAATTCACAACTCTCAGTTGAATGAGCAAGCAATAGGAAATTAAAATACAATCAAGTTGCTTGAAAATATTCATTTAAGTATTCACAGTAAACCTTTGTGACAGTGAAGTAATTGGGGGAGAAGTGGTCATTAAGGCAAAAGTTTATTACAAGTACAAGTCATTTAGATTGAGAAACTTAGATGTAACATTGAATGTAGACAATATATTTTCAAAAAACGATATAGACAAATCAATATCTTTCACATCAAATGAATGAAATGGCTTCTTTTTCGAGATAAGTTTATGTGTGTGTGTGTACATATATATATATATATATATATATATATATATATATATATATATATATATATATATATATATACACTAACAAAGGAGGAAGATATCCAGCCATTTTGAATTCTCATGAACTGGTTACGCAGCCTTGATGTACCTAGGCAACCAATTGGAGGGTATCTTATCACATATGCAGAAATAGACATTCTCCAATGTGGTTAGTCAGTCAGAAGCAAGGTGCTATTGAGTGAGCTTGTGTACTCTGTGAAGGTCCCATTCACCATGATCTAGTGATTCATTCTTCATGTCTTGTACAGGATTTTTTGGCAAAACATCACCTCATGTCAGCACTCCCTACAGTCCAATGGGGTGTGGTGGTTTAAAACAGTGTTGCCAACTCAAAATTTTTTTGAGCTAATTCAAAAGCGGGAAAGCATCAAAAAATGCCAAAATGCACAATGAACATCGCTAGCCATTTTACGACCATTTAAATGGCCAAATTAGTCAAAAATAGCTTTAAAAAATGAAAATTGCTTAAGTAGGGGCACTATTTATTGGAACCCCCTTCCAGCCCTCTGCCAGTGGCTAACCCAAAAGAGATTTCAGACTGTGAACAAGATCAAGGGAAGAAAATATTTTTTTATCAGCAATTTTGTTACTCAAGTGGAGCAGTCCATTGCTATGGACAGAGAAATGAATAGAGAAAGTCACAGTGTTCCTTGTATGTAGCTTATCAGTCACCATTCCCTCAGTTTCTCTATTCAAATCAACTTCTGATACAGCTTCATGCGTTTCACAATTATTCTCGATGCGCTCACACATTGACATTCTACCTGCTGTCTGTATTTTTAAACTGTTTATTGTTCAATAAATAATGACAGCACAAGAATGGAGCTTAGCTTTTCATCCAACTGTGTTAGGAAATGCAATAAGGATGGTTTACTGCTAAGTCTAATTTCCTTCAAATTCATTTGCTTCAAGTTTTCCTTTCTTTTCTCCTGTTTTTTTTTTAATGAGAAAAAACAGATTACAGACAAGAAGGAGATAAAAGAACAAGGTTGCCAGAAACTAATAGAATAAAAAGATAGAATAGAAATTAAAAAAAGAATTTAAATTTTTTTTCTTTCAAGTTAAAGAATGTAGAACAGCACAGTAGGGAGAAGGAACAGCAGGTTGCTGTCAGCTCTTTTATAGAATTTGCTATTTTTAAAAAAAGTGTAAAGAAAGAGGGTACAAGAAACTGTGCATTTCTTTTGTTGGTTTACTTATAAATTATATCAATTTGAAAATAAAAGAAGCTGCAGATATCAAGCCAGATATTTTTAAGTCTTCGAAATTGTGGGGATGAGGTAATAACAAAGTAGGAGGCTTCAAGTTGGAGCACTGTGACATCCAACCCTCTGCTTGAAGAAAATAATCGTGTCTTTGTCAGTAGTTTATAAGGATGTATCTATCAATAAGTCTGCAGCCAGAGAGTTATTAGCTCAATTTTGATCTCAAATTTTCACTGTATAAAGTTCAATCAATGTATTTGATATAATACGTGTCTCTAAACAATACAGTCATGCAACTTTCTTTTTCTTTTTATTTTCAAGTGAAAATATAACATTGATATATTAATGTACTGGTATTATGACCGGAGGACCATTAGACTCTTGGATGTTGCAGTCAGCAGTACTCCTCCAAATATCCCTGTTTATCATTTGCATATACTGTAATCATTACCGAATTAAGTACACTGACAATTTACAAAAACAATCTCTCTTTCAACATGATCTCCTACTTTGTCAATGCACTTGATCTGAAGCTTCTGCTCCGATAACATAGCTCAAACATTATACAGTGAAAATTTCAGAAGAGAATCCAGCATTTCCAAAATCAAATTGGCAAGAAGTGTGTAAAATCTGTTGAAAGAATATTCAATTGCAAGATCGAAAAGAATCCCAAAATCAAAGATAAAAAGAAAATGTTCTTACCAAGAAACTGGAATGCATCATGGAAGTATGGCAGCATCTTATCAAAGTAGTTATCGTTTATTGGAATGCGGAGGAAGTGACTCTCTTGTATATATGGAGGTTGTTTACAAGTGGTCGTGACATTCAGAATGTAAGATATGCCATTAACCTAGAGTCATAAAATAGACAAAAAAAAAAAAAAATAGATAAGACAAACTTTTATTTTAGAACTGATTGAGAAACCAAATGTTTCATTTAGATCATCTTAGTTCATGCAGCAATTTAGGGAGCTAATTTGGGCCCTCAAAGAAATAAGTTTTAGAACATTGGTGATTATACTTGAAATCAAACTGATCCTTGCAAATCTATTTTTCTTAAACATTTATCTAAAAATTAATTAGGATGGGATTGATGAAAGTTCGTCGTTGATTTGAATTAAAAATATTCAAATAATTTATCAAATCAGCATAATAATTGGCTTTACTCAATTATTAAATTATATACAACAATTCATTTGAACTGTTGTCTTTATCTTGGTTGTTATGGTCACAACATTTTAGCTGCCGTACTCTCCAAGCCTTCTTCATGTGCCTGTCATATTTGGCAACATTCTAGGAATTTTGAACTGAACTCTTTATGCAAACCATGGAGGTAGACTGTTCCTGCTGTCAATGCAAGAGAACATCCATAAGTTTAATCTTTCTATCATTTTGTCTTTGTGATGTTGCTTTTGCTGGTTCCGATGGATTCCAATGCCTGACTCCTAACCATCAGATAAACTGCAACACTTGACCAATTTTTATATTCACTAGGCCATTGTCTCATAGCACAACATACAAAAAAATATTGTGTCACCTTAAAAAAAAAAAAAAACAATTAAAATTGTCTCCCTTTTTTTATTTTATTCATAGAAGAGTTTCACTATTTTCAAACTATTCATTGAAGAGGTCCAGTGTCAGTTTCAAGTGGTTTATGAATCAAAGAGTTCAAGAAATGTCTATTCTGAATTGGTGTATAACAATGATAATTCCATAATTCAAAAATTCAAACAGAAATGATCAATAATTGCCTGCATGAATTTGTAAAAAACACTCAATCTGTCAAAAGTTGTGGATTAAAAAATGTTGCTGGTTCCTTTTCAAAATGATACGAATAGAAGTTCTGTTCAGATTGTAACATATTTAATTTCTCAATCCATCAACAAGCTGCAATTAAAAATCAATAACAAAATACGAACCCAATAAAATTATTGACAATCAGAAATTTGCTTCAACATAATTTTAACCACCAGAAAACACCAGTCAGTACAATCAAATCGTGTTGGACACACCAGTAACATCAAGTCTGGTCAGTGTCTATGGGTAACTGTCAGGGAATGTAAGGTGCCTTAAACTGGTGTCGAGATCTCCTACCCACTCTGCCCAGCCAACATGGCGAGGTAAGGCTCATCAAGCCCCTATGTCTTACAACCTGGAGAGACAACATCTAAAAACGGTATGTTTAACTGATGACAGAATTCTGAAACAGTAGAGAAGATGAAGGATTCTGACTTCAAAGGCATCCCAGCAACATGTGAGTGGTACATGTAAGGGCTCACAGGGATACATCAAAAGGTAGTGACCAGCCATTTCGCCTATCATTTTGTAGATAGGCACACCAGATGACCACTGTGTCATCCTACGCTGACAGATATGAAACCTGAATAAGAATAAGAAAACACCAGCTAACTTACTAGTCTTGTCAGGTGAGTTTCAAGTCTTACCTGTATAATATCTTGGGACATAGCATCCCTCTGTGAACCTAAGTATAGAAAATGAAGAATCCTCGTTGGTCCTACGTTGCTGATCGGCAGACATGGCTGCGACAGAGATGTCAGGGAAGTACACTTGTTAGATTTACTCTCACAAAGAGACGGATGCATAGCTTGGAAAACCAAAAAGCCACCTGCAAATGAAAAGAGAAAAACAAACAATGATAATAATGACCAAAAAAAGTTTTTAAATAATACTAGACTTTGTTTAGAAATAATTCTCAAATAGACTGTCTACTTCCAAAGCATTCAGGAGAATAGAAATTTTCTGATTAGTCAAACTAGTAGTTCTGTTGAAAAAATAATCAAATAAAATTACAAAATTCCATTTCAGCAGAACAATTTTCAAGCACTTATTAAAATGACAATGTTGTTACCTCTGCCAATGAAGTTGTTCGATGGTTATGTACTCAGACATGTTTGTCTGTCTGCTTGTCCTCACAATATTTCCAAAATTTCTCCACAAAGTTCAATGACATTTTGGGTGAGTCTGGACCCTAGGCTAACAAATAATTGATTAGATTTGGTGGCACATCTGGGAATTTTTTCAATTTTATCAAAATTGTGAAATAGGACAATACTTCAGCTTTTTGTATGAATTAACACAAAGAATTTCCCAAGTCTGAAGGAAATTCTAAAATGAAAGAAAACCTATTACCTAGAAGAAATATATATAATAACCCTATTTTTTCAGTAACACTCGCTTTAATTTTGGCCCATTGACAATCTCCTTTTGACTTTCAATAGGATTGAAACTTACAAAATTTGGTATTTGATCATCAAATTTTTTTTCTATCATCAGAAACATTCAAGTTGTTTAGCAGAAGTGTATCTACTGAAGATTGAAATCATTACTACAGGAGTAATGGTTCTTGAGATTAACTTGTTGACCATCACATGGGAGTAGGTTCCAAAATATTGCTTGTCATTCAAAAAAAAAATATAAAGAAAAAGAATCATGAAAGTTTCCATCTCGTAGATCAAAAGAAGTCAAAATTCTTAAATCATTGAACCTAATAATTCCAAGATCATTCTCAGGTTAGTATTCACTGTGAACCATTTCATCAGACTCAAATACTTTGAACAACACTTTTCCAGGGTTCATGAAGCCTACCTGCCTCTTTATCACTCCCGAAAAGCCAAGTTGATCAGCATCTTAGTACATCTTCATACAGACACAGATGTTATAGAGTTATTTGCAGAAATATAATCAAAGGGTGCTGTGCTGCCATTAAATCCACCCTATTAAAGGTACAGAGCAGTCCTACGATGAATACTGTGTTTAAAGATATTTTACAGACTCTGAAAATTGAGGTGCATGCTACAACTGCCCTATCAGTACTGCAGTGATCAGATGCCACAGATTTGTACCAGTAAACCAGTATTATGGCTTCAACGGTTTAAAATGGACAAAAATACTTCATTTGATTGATCAAGTCCAAATTTTAGATTAAAGTAATTGCTTATCAATAAATCCAATCCTTTTTTTCAGAGGTAAGGATCAACCAGAAGTCTCGAATAGGAGTAAACAAGCTCATTTAATTTCATCGTCTTTTTTCGCAATCTAATTTTCAAATACTTTTTATTAATTTGAATTCATGCTCATGAGAAATAACAATTAAGCTAACACCTCTGACTAATGTGCCAACCATGTCAAATATCTACATTCTATTTATATATTCATGAGAAATGATATAAACTACATACTTACTCTTGACAAGTTGCCTATCAAAATAACTAGTTTACCTATGCTGTCAAAAAATGACAGCAATAAGTAATCTATCTGCCGACTTTACATATTGCCTTTTAACTGTGACGATCAATCTGGACTTTGGGGATACTAAGGATCAATTGCACAGACCTATACACTCTTCATTCTTTTAAAAATATAATTATTGGACAGAAATATATATATATATATATATATATATATATATATATATATAAATGCATAAACACATGTACATACATACACACAAATATGCATACATACATGCACACCAACATATATACATACATACACACATGAACATACATCTATATACATATATGCATGTATATATATATATATATACACACATAAATACCTATATGCACACACACGCATATATATATATGCACACACACACACACATGCATATCTATATATATATGCACACACACAAACATATATATATATATATATATATATATATATATATATATATATATATATATATATATATATATATACACAAACACACACACATATACGTATACATACATCCACACAAGCAGCTCAAACAAATACAGCATGTCCCCCACACCCCCCATGAGTCAGATTGAAACTATGTTACCATTAAAATAAGTGTGTGCAGGGGGAGGGGAGAACATATCGCCCCCTCCCCCTCATAACCTGCTCTTTGCTCTTGTTAGTACAGGCACACAAGCTTATACTTACATGTACAAAGTTTGTTTTTTTTTTTTTTTTTTCTACCAACCAAGGCAGGTTGACTGACTCATGAAGTGGAGAAACAAAAGAATGATATCAACGAGAGAGAGAGAGAGATAGAGAGATAGAGAGATAGAGAGAGAGAGATAGAGAGAGAGAGAGACATGTGTATTTCTTGAACATATCTTAGGTCAGTAGCCGTTTTTGATGGGGGGAGGGGGAGGGGGAGGGGAGAGGGGGGAGTGTACCCCTGGAATGTCAGAGATTTCAATGCCACTTGCAAAAATGACTGGCAGCAGCAAAATTTGGTCTTGGAACTCTTGAAGTAGACATCCTACCCCACACACTAGAGAAATATTTTTTGCTTTTGTTTTTTTTTTTTTTGTTTTTTTTTACTCTATTTCATCAAGAATAAAAGAAAGATAAATAACTCCAAAACCAAAATACTGAGGGGAGGGGAGGGGAAGGGTGTATATGCCTGATTTCATGAAATTACTTTTTCTCTAAAAATAACTTTGTTAATTAGAACAAAAATTTTCATGCTATTCGTATATCTGCATTAGGTGTGTATGCATATAAGTGAGCTTCTGTATATAATGTGACAGCTTTTTCAAGGCTGAAATTCAGTTTCTCAAGTGTTTCTACGGAGATCTACTGTTTTTGGCTGGTTCTACATCTTTTGTCAAGACTATGCGCATGTTTTCATATACATTCACATACATACATACGTATAGATAGACTGAGTGTTACCCACAAGTAAGAGCAATTTCAACAGTATGCATGAAACCTACGTTGTAAGAACTATTGCCATGACTACTTTGAAGTAGATAGTGGAAACAAGGTGTTAGGATAAGTATATTTTTTTTATAACAGATTTTTTTTTTCATCTTCTGGATAGTACCTCATTAAACACAATGAGAATCCTTATGTATATTTTTGTGTGCAACAAATACAATACTCTGATCCTAAGCAGAAGTGCCAATCCATACGTAAATAATCCCAGGGGTTTTTTTCCTATGCATGTGTGCGTGTATATATATATATATAATTTTAGTTGGTTGGTAAAAATAACTGAACATCTGACAGTACAGAGATAGAAAATGTTCTTTTCTAAACGTCTTCTTAAACAACTCAACCATGTGGGCAGAGTGGCTGGAGCAAAACAATTGTTCGAATATATTCAGTGTAGTAATTGTGTGATTGAATCATGGCATGGGTATCACACACCTTTGGACATGTTCATCCACTCTCCAGGGCCTACAGGTTAAGGTAGTATGTGCAGCTTTTCACCGGACGTGATCTTTATTTTTTGGCCCATTCCCTCATGATAGTCAGACAGGTCTTTCGTGCACACAAACATTGTTACAGACAACAAAATCTAGAGGTCAAGTAAAAGTTACCTGCAGGGAAAATGAAATGTGAATAGATTTCATCTGAGTCCACTAATGTTCACTTGCCTCCGTTTCTCATGGGAAAGGCATGATTCCAATTTCCCCTTTGCTCTTTCCCATCATCAGTCTCATGACTTGGCCTGTCATGATGTTTGATGGAGAAGAGAATGAGTGAGAAAGCCATTTTCACATGACTAAATTCCCCACCAATAAGTGACAGCAAAAACCTATTGTCAACCTTGTCAAGTCAATATTATTCATGAACAACAGCCATCAAAGATGCTGAAGGATTCTATCTTATATATTTTCGTATATATGTCACTATAATCTAGATGGGTTTCTTTTTACTCTATTTTAGATGTTTATGATCCCAATAATCCTAAAAAGAAGAGTACACAACCAATGCATTCTCCCGATAGTCACTTATGGAGCTGAAACATGGAGCCTAACCAAGAGACAGGCCTGCAAACTGAGAAGTATGCAACGTGCGCATGAGAGAATCATGCTCAACCTTACATGGAGAGATCACAAGACAGCACAGTATATAAGGAAGAAAACAGGTGTTCGTGACATCATAAAAAACTCAAATGGCAATGGGCGGGCCATGTTGCAAGAATGAAAGACAACCGATGGACATCACGTCTTACAACATGGATCCCTAGAGATCACATAAGACACAGAGGCTGACAGAACAGAAGATGGAGAGATGAACTTGATAAATTCAGGAAATACTGGCTCCGTGATGCCCATTATAGAGAATTGTGGCAAATCCGGGGGAAGGTGTATGTCCAACAACGGACATTAAAAGACTGATGATGAGATGTTTTCCAGTGGAAAAACACCAATGATGTCATAAACAGAATCTATTCTGACCATATTTATTCTTTGATGGAATTTCTTTTACATGACATCAGATTTGGATACTAAACTTGTTCAGTTATTGACTGTGATAGTGAGTTACTATCATCATTACGTAACAGTAGAAGGTTCAGTGCAAAAGCACACTGAGAATGACTAATCGTGTCACAAGTGGAATTGTAAAGTTTGGTGCTGGAGATTTCCCACCTAACAACAATCCATATTCGGGGGGGATTGGTTGAGGTGGATAGTTATCAAATCAAAACAAAACATTACAGTTGAGCATCAGAAACCCAGCTATTTTCAAGATGTAAATAATATCAAATTTTGTAAAGGTTTTCATTTATCAATAAATAAAATACTGATCTTTATAAATAGCAATGTTTTAGAATGTAGCATGAACATTATCAATTAAACAACCATTTTTCAAAGCCATTAGAAAAAATTTCCAGCAGATATTTTTTTTTGTAAAACCAATAAGTATAGGCTATAGTTTAGAAGCAGTACAAAGATATTATGTTGGGATTTCACAGAATTAAAAGGGTATTTTGTTAATATTCTGGTACTCTCAAATTCTGGGCTATTCACATAACTTCATGGTGTAAATGACCAGACCCTATAATACCTCAAAGTAGACTTAACCTATACTATACCAAAAGTCTTTGTATTTCAGAAACTCTGGTCACCCTCAGTCCCTAAGTTTGTGAAGCTCAATTGTACTATTATCAGCATCATACAGTGGAACTTCAAAAATCCAAATCAAGCATTGAAAATCATTTGCACCTGCATGGTTATGTTAGTCTTTTGGATGTGTGACTTCCATTTAAATTTAGGAAAGAAAACAAAACTAACAGACTAACTTAATGTTCCATTATTTTTTTTTTTTTATTCGACTAGTGATGAGAAAGGGATACTTTTCAATGTGGATTGTAAGAAATCGTGGGACAAGCAAAATGAATCACCACTAATGGTATCAAAATCCAGTCATCGAAAAGTGATGAAATGTTCACAGCACAATGAGATTGAAGGGCTATCCTCTGAGCTCCTTCCAAAACACCTAACTATTGATATGAACAAGTACGGTTCATAATTGAATCAAATGAAGACAGCAATTGATGAAAAGTGTCCATTAGGAATTAGTTTACAGGAAAGGCATGATATTCCAGTCAATGCAGTCACTGCGCTGTCTGTTCTAGTAAAGCATGATGATATAGTCATACATATCCCAGGGCATTATCCTTACATCACAGTACTGCAGTCAAAGCTCATATAAGTGGTTAGAGGTTTCACCATTCTTGCCATCCTTGATGACCACAGGAGGAATGTCATTGGTTTTTTGGAGCCTTCCTGCAGATCAATGGACTTTCCAAGCTCCTCTGCTAAGGGAGAAGCATCAAGCTCTTCCATGGCAGGTAGAAGATGGTGTATATCTCCATATAAGAAGCAACTGAAACCTCTTCAACTTGGTCTTTGCTCAGAGATGCACCGAGCTGTAGAAAATACTGATTAGGTAGATGCTATTTGCAACTGACACTGGCCTGACAGCACACACTGACTAAACTCTGCAGTTGCTTCACTAGTATCTCAAAAAGATCAACATCATCACTCAAATTGTCAGCAATAATCCCAGCATCTCCATCAATGTACTCCCTTGAGGTAGTGGAGGACTTCACTTATCTTGCTTTCACCACAGCCCCTCCTGAGCTGAACACATAGGTAGGCAAGGCAGCAATGGCCCACCTATCAAAAAGGAACTTGAACAACCAAATGCTGACCATCAGTACCAAAATGAGGGTGTACCAGGTCTGCATGCATAGCACACAGCTAAATGGTAGTCTAACATGGACTCTGAACACAGACTCAATGCTTTTCATCTTCACTTTCCCAAAAGGATTCTGGGGATCAACGAGCAAGATCAAGTTCCAAACAAGAACGTTCTGGCATGAGTGGGATTACCAAGCTTGTTAAACTTGCTCACCCGATGGCTCAAGGACATATTGTACCGAAAGCTTATGACTGGCTCCAACCGCATTTTGTACAAAGCAATGTACTCTTTCGAAAAACACTGGTACCCAAGGCATTGGACAGTTATGACAGGTTACAATAAAAATACTTGTATATAATATGGTATCATCCAAGTATTGACCTTTTGTTTTCAGCTTCCATCACATGATACAAAAAGCTGTGTGACAGTAAGGAGGATATTCAGCCAATTGACATAGTAAATATAAAAAGACAGAAAAGGCATGTGCCTTTTTGAGGGAAGGAGGAGTTGTGAGTCACAATCCTATGAGGAAAGTTGATTTCTGCCGATAATCTTCGTAACTCTTTTACAAGAAACTTGAGACAATGAGTCTATCTACAAACAAAACAACCAACACAACAACAAAAGAAAAAATATATCAAATTCATTTATTTTTTTTAAACTTTTGTCTTCAAAACAATTTATTGATATACCTATATGCGTGTTAATTTATAAACATACAGGTTCCCCATCCCATCATCCACAAGTAGAGCATTGCTATGAAACAAAGATACCGTTCAAAATTATGGCAGCTCGAAGTCTTTTGTAAAAGTAAAGTAGCATAAAGCAAACTTTCATAAAGCAAGGGATGGAAATATACATGTTATAAACACAGACACTCACACACATACATGCATGCATACATACAGGTACATAAATAAGCCTGTAGCCTAATGCAAAAAAGGTATTTATTTCTCAATATAATCTCTTTGTCAATGTACTTAATTCAGTGGTGAATCATATAGATCAAACAGGCACTTGTTAAGGAAAGGGGTCTCAGTTTATGGACTCTTGAAATTATTTAAAAAAAAGTAATTTTTTGCATTTTCAATCCATTTAACCCTGAGGTATACAGGTATTTTTTTTCTGTTTTGAAATGGAGGTTCTTTCTATCATCTAACAATGATGATGAAGTGAGCACATACTTTTCTTCATTTTCATGGAAGTACAGCTTGCATGGATAATCCTTCAATTTGAAAATTGGCACTAAAAAGAGATTCTAAAATCTTTGAATTTACAATTTGGGAGCATAAGGTAGGGAAAGTAGTAACAATTGTAAATAGTCAGGTTTTGCTCCATTAATACAAAAAACAGTACACAAATGAAAAAAGAAATAAGTGAAATAATGAAAGACAAACAGAAGTAACTACAAAAATCAGATTTTTATTGCTTTGAATGAATTTAACCTAAATTGTTTTCATTTGTGCACCATTTTTAACACCAAGTGAGCAGGGTTGTGAAACTTTACAATCAGGACAACCTTCCCTACATTGTATCCTGACCCTGAAAAATTTTTAATCATCAAAAGGATTAAAATTCTTCAAATGAGATGACATATGTAAGCTGTATCTCTATCCGTACTTCTGTAAAAATGGCTGAAAGTAGGAGCCAACTTCCACATTATAAACAAGAACTCTTTCTAAAACCTTTCAAAATCTTTTTTTTTTTTTCCAAAACAGACCAATTCCCTGGGTACCCCATAGTCTTATAGATTGAATGCTCAAAAAAAGTTCTTTTGATTTTTAATAGGCCTGAAACTGAGAGCCGTTCCCTTAACAAGTGCGGATCATACAGAGTGAAAATTCAAGAACAATATTCAACAAATAACTGTGTGTCAGATTACAGACTTATTGATATACTCTCATCCAAAAGTACTTTTTTTTTTTTTTTTAAAGAAAGATTTCAAATAAATACAAAAACAGGTCTGGTAAGTCACTCAATAGAAAGCGTCACGTGATAAATGTCTTTTAGGGTGGGATGATCAATTAAAAAATTGGGAAAAAGGAGTGAATAATGAATAGATTACTTCTCTTGCCTCTTGTTGGATTATAAGCAGAGACCGAATTTAAAAAAAAAAAAAAAAAAAAGTGGGTACAAAATTGGTGGTTTTGCACCAAACTAACACAAGCTTAGAATATACACATACACACACACACATATATATATATATATATATATATATATATATATATATATTACAAACAGAATGTTTTAAAAAAAAAAAATTTTAAATGCATATACACTATTTCAGCCTATAACACTTTCTGCAGGTGAAAATTTGTCTTAGATAATAATTGACTTACATTAGATGACAGATATTTCGACTGAAGTGCTACCATGAAAAATGAAAGCAAGCACAATAGTCCACAATCGGCAAAATTGCGGAGGCACTTTTCAGGGGTGTGACTGGGGTATGGGGTAGTCTGAAAACAGACATGACACTATAATACTTTCCCTTCACCCCACTAATCACCTACAAACATTTATGTACATACATTTGGGGACTCTTTTATAAGTCTATAATTTTAAAATATAGATGCAAGATGAAAAATAGAAATTTGAAAAAAAAAAAAAAATGATGAACTTGCATTTTTTCTTGCTCAACAATTAGAAACTCAATTCTTGGTGTTAGTTTGGGGTCAAATTTTAACATTTAAAAGCATCACAACTTTTCTCCTGGATGATTAGTCTCGGACACCTTTTTAATTACGTTTCAGATCAGTCAAGTGGTCAGATGTGTTCAGCCTTGAGGAGAAAAAGCTAGTGCTGTCAAGAGTTCGAAATAAGAAAAAACTAACAAATGTATTGTATTCTTGAACTTTGAACCAGTGGGAAGTGACATGGTAAGTTTATTTTATTAGTCACCCCACTCCCATCCCTGAGTTAGGGGTTAGGGTTTATAATGGAATTTTGGGTACCAGGTAAAGAAAATGCAATTTGATATACTTTTCTCTTTTGAGTCTTCTGTACTTCAAAATTATAGATGTTAGATTTTGTTGGGGACCAGAAAAGTCCCATATATATTTGTGTAAAGAGAAGAGTTCCGAGACTTTTTACATTAGTGTCAAGAATGATTAATGTCAACTTTTACTTGGAGAATTTTTTTTTTTTTCAGGGAGCCCCCCCCCCTCCGATAAAAATCAAAATATACCAACTTTTTTCTTTTTATTCATTCAGTATAGTCACCAATCAGGCACAAGGTCTTTGATAAATAAAGCATCTGTTACTTTCATTAATCATAAACAAATGAACAGTATACCGCAAAAGGATATAACTAATGAAAAACATACACTGCTAATATCACTTAATGTGAGTTCATTAAATTAATGGGGGTAACAATGTACATTCTCACAAGTCCAAGACATCCCTCCCAGTCTAGACATCAAGATATCCACTCTTAAATCTCGCCAAGAGTCATTAAAAATAAGAATTATCTTACTTACTGATACAGAAAAAATACCAATTATAGTTGATACCATCTTTTCTCCCAATCTACCACAATTATATCCAACCTTTCTAGGGAAAAGTTTATCGTAAATTTACAAATAATTAAAAGTCATGTTTGCAGATGGAAGGTAGGAAAGCAAACACACTGAGGATGGTCCAAAAGTCATTTCCTGATTGTTTTTGATTTCACTTTTTTCTAAAGATAAATTGAAACACCAGATTCAATTGGAGTATGATTTTTCAGTTCAAAAAGACTTTTCTTATTAATATGTATGGGAAATTATATACATTGAATGCCAAAATTTGCAAAACAGGTAACAAAATCTTTCAAAACAAAGTTGATATCTAGAAACATATACATGGATCATGAAAAATAACTTCCACATGCTGTATATGTCAGCATAAAAGTCAACTCTAGAAGTATGGTGTTAATTCAAGTTTGGTCGAATATTCGCCAGATGAGTTGACTCTCCAGCATAAAGCATAAATATTGTGTCCGTCAGAGTGTATAGTTCAGGCAGCCTTCTAGACCATCACATTCAGTCTCCTGTGGCCTTGTCAAAGAAATTCTGAATTTCTTTTATAAAAATTGATAGTTCACAACATCAGCAATTTTAAGTGAAAAATAGTGATTTAATGTTCTACATATATATTCATATACGGAATAAAATTTTTAAATTATTAATCGGTAACTTATCCTCTTCCAGGCGTGTCACACATGTTTATATGTGTGAAGTTCTTTATTTCTTTGGAGTAGAATTTACAAA
This sequence comes from Thysanoteuthis rhombus, assembly GCA_963457665.1. Lineage (NCBI taxonomy): Eukaryota > Metazoa > Mollusca > Cephalopoda > Oegopsida > Thysanoteuthidae > Thysanoteuthis > Thysanoteuthis major. Next base: position 14,418,240 of record OY735201.1, read on the forward strand.
TCAGATTAGGACAAGGGCTATAAACCAAATGTTCAGAACTTAAGATTTTGCTGTAAACATACGAATAACTTCTTGTGTGTTTTGCTTTATTAGAAGGAAAAAAAATTTCAATGCAGCCTTCAATCATTAAAATGTTCCACACCCCTGGTCTAAACAGACAAATATGATCCATTAGGGAGTATGCTTGTGGCTTAAAAAGCGGACTTATGCCAGCATATACAGTATTTCCCTTCATTCACTAAAGAAAAGACTCCTTAATTCAAAACTTTCTCAATCATTTTTTTTCTCTCTATTTCTCTTCAAATCATTTTCTATTTGTCAACTCCATCTCAGTGAGTGTCACTCATAACAAACTTAGGAAATCTTATAGGAGAAGCGAAAAGCCACCTGTACTAGTACCACTCACTGGCTGCAGTGGGAAGAGGGGGTGGTGAGGGATGATGAGAGACACCAGGTAGAACACCCACTAAGCTTGCAATGACTGACACACCCAGACTATAATCATAATAGTTACCGATGATTTAAGACCGGTTGGAAAATAGCAGCAGCAGCAGCAGCAGGCAATCGGATGAAGAGTCGTTCATCACAATATCACATAATTGTTTGTATTTATCTCTCAAACACGAACACACACACACACTCAAATACAAACACACAAATTCAACTTTCTTCTTAGACTCATTGCATGTCTGAGTCCATATGCATACATATATATATGTATACATACATATGCACAAATACGTACACACACATATCTACACATGTATATATCATATACATCTGCACACATCAAAACTGTATCAAGTACACTTAGAGATGCTTTTATGTATAATGTACATCGACAACATTAAGTATGTTTTCACACATTATGAAGTATTCTATGCATAGTCATCTTATTCTTTCCCATTATCTCATATATCGATAATAATAAAGATAATAATAATAATCATACCAATATTTCTACGTATATTCTCCGCATCTGATAAATTAACTTGACTTATAGTAATAGCCATCAAAATTCATCTCAACAGGAATATTTTTCACATCATTTCCCCATGAGAATTATATAATTTCTCTCTTGCCAATCACTTTCCCTCCTTCCTATTTGTAATACCTTTTCTCTGCATTCACCTGGGGATGTTAAGGGACAAAAGTTAGAGGGAGGGGTAGATCACAAGGCCTCATGAAGTGAGCAGCAGAGGCTGATGGGTGGGGGTGGGGTGTCAGAACCCCCCCACCCCCGCAAATCCCTTCACATCATTCACATGTGACTAATCTACAAACACTTTGCAGCTTTTCGCTTCTACAAATGGAGCATTTGCGTTATTAAGGCCAAACCACAAAAGGTTTCTGACAGTTTATAAAGCAATTGACAAAGTGAGTTACTCCGGTGGGAAAATTCTTATTATGGTGCGTGTTTTGGGAATAGTTTAAAACTTGGGAAATCGTAGTGAGTAAAGTGATGGAACAATCATAGTTATTTCATTTGTGAGCATGGTAACAAATGACTGAAATGAAAAATTAAATTGTATCTAAATATTTACTTCTGACTAAGACCTTGGCTCCACCAAAGAAGCGAGATATGTTAATGCAAAGTAATGATAAATTTATTTCGAGGATCCATGAATGGGGGGGACAAAAGTTAGAAGTGGCGATTCCTTTGGTTCTATGGCCCTAGTGTTTGGTTGAACATTTTTTCATGTAATGGTAATTTTAACTTTTCTTTTAACTAAGAGAGAAAACTGCTTCAAATAGAAAAGGGGTAAGGAGGTGAGTGCCACAAAATAACACCCATGAAAAGAATATATGCATAATTTAATTACAAGATGGGGATTCAAGCATTTATCGATCGATTGATTTCAGTTGTCAGAAATCCAAGTGACAGTTCAAGCCTTTTCACAAAAGTTTGTCTCATTTTCAAATGCAGATCAAGCTGAATATTTGAAGTTTAACCTTGAGAATACCATCAAAATCTTTATAACCAAGCATCAACTTGAACACGCAAATTAAGCTAAAAGATTTTTGAGAATGAACAACAGGCCAGAGTTGATCCCATGAAAATGGTGTAGTCCCTCTTACAGGGCTAGTAGTATTGCTTCATTTTCACATTCCAACTCTAATGACTTTGGTCCCGACTGACAAGCAGTAATTATTAATTTATTTCAATAAATTAAGGTTAGGGTTAGGGTTAGCATCTATTTAGCTGAACAGTTGACTGCTAAATGTATGTTCTGTAGCATAGACCACACAACTGAACATGAAAAGAAAGCAACTGATACTCAAATAAATAGTTACAACTTCTAGCTCCGTAGAAGGGAACATACATCTTTTGAGGTACCATATTACTTATATTGTACCCAAGCTGATATAACTCTGCCCTTTTAGTTCAAATGTTACAACAGTTGGTCCATGTTTTTAGGCATAACCAGATACATTTTTTGAATATTGGAGTTATGGAGGTACGATGTGACAACATTATCAAGTTTACATCTAAAAGCTACACTTTAGTGTGAACGAAGTATTTAACAAATAAATCAATAGAGTGGTAATGAAAATGGTGCACAACACACACTTCATTCCAACCCCACCCCTCTCAAAGGCTATAAACCATATACTTTGTCAGATAAGGCGACCTTCAGATAAGATGATACCCCATTTTCAGTCTGATTTTGGCTCACGGTTTAGTCATGGTTTTGTATCTGGACTGTTGGGTGTGTTTTTTTTTCATTCTCCACTACGCCGAAATATACAAAACATTCCAAGGGAATTCATGAATCAAAACCATCCATATAAGATGTATTGGGGGTAATCAACTAAAAAGGTGGGAAAAGTGGTTATCGATGGATGACTTACTTTTCCTGCTGTTGGGCTATGATCACTGAAAAAGGTCTGAATTTGATAAAAAAATTTTTTTTTTTAAATTGGGCACAACTTGCAACCAATACAGCATGAACTTATGTTGCATATCATAATGACCATGAACCATAAGGATTCAGTAAAGTCCAAATAGATACATATAAATGTCACAAGACATAAATAACTTGAAACCAGCAACAGAGTTTAAACTTGTCTGTTTTGTGTAGCAGAGGTCATCATACGGTATTCCTAATTCAGTACAGATCATTTAAGCAAAATAAGCTTTTGAATAATTTTACCCAGCATCACATTATGAACATGCCTTCTTTTAAAACTTTCAACATTAATCATCTAATCTTAGTCACATCCACAAGAAGAATCCACAGAAGTAAATATAGAAAAAGAAAAGCACTCCCTTTTTTCATATGATAGAATTACAAAATCATGGGAAGATGTTTCATCATGTGACAGCTTGTGTGCATTAGTGTATATTCACATGTCTATTACATTGGTTTTCAATATTTTGCAATATGTGGTAGGCTGGTAAATCAGTAATTTATATAACAAGTTGTACTTTTGATTATCTACGCATGAATGACCCGGCAATAAAGTGGCTTCGGAACTGAAAGCGCAAGGACCCCTTCTATAAAGGAAATATTCTTTACTTCTATTTTTTTAGACGGTAATCAAACAATTTTTGACTTTAAACAAGCTGTGAGATGAATGATGATATTTCTCTAGATTTGCAATGTCAGGGTTTAAGGTTACATTACTGTGGACCATTGAGTATTATTTGTCAGAACCCAGTTTCAAAATCACTGCAGGAATATATAAAGAGAAGCAAGCTCAAACTATAATCTAGCGAATGCGAGTCATAACTTGAGCTCTTTTTTTACTTATTGTCATCAATGTGTGTATGTATCTCAATATATTTCAAGCAGGAAAATATTAGATTAGTCAAGTCAAGCTATAGAGTCCCTCTGTGGCTTGAGATTTTATTCTGCGATCACTGTTTTTATATTATTGGGCTGTCTGGTATTATTCTTTACGTTACTATTAAGTATGAAAATCCATAATCAAACACTTGGTTGTCTGAGATCTTTTCCAAGATTTGATTTAAATGTTTATATTGAATTTTTTTTTCTTTCATCCCAGACATCAAATTTAGGTAAGTCGAGTTTTTTTTTTCTTAGCTGAAAATATGTGGTAAATGTGTATTGGATATGAAGATTTAAAAAGAGCCTACAATAGATATATGAGGGTTCAGAAAGCTAGTCTTGAAAAATGCTGTTAATCAGGGCTGTCTTATCACATGGGCATAATGAGCAATTGTCAGGGACCCTGAAATTCAATTTGAAAAATGAAAGCTTAATCTAATGAGTTGGGGGGGGGGGGTAAGAGGAGTTAGAGATCCTGGTACAATGCTCTGCTTGGGGGGTGGGGCTCTCGAATATTCTCAAAATGGTCCTGCTATTCACTGAGTTCAATCTTCATTGGATGCCCTTGTAGCCTTTTCAGACTAAATCAAAGATCATGGTTACTAAGTTCATCCAGAAGACTGCAGCGAGTTCAATTCTTACTGGATGACCCATAGGTTGTTAAGCTTGGAAAATATTGAAAAAAAAAGGGGGGGTTCTTTGTTCTAGGAAATGGCTGATGAAAACATTTTTAAAAATGATACACATAAAATTGGGAGAGTTTGAGTCATAGCCGGTGATACTACCGCCCCCTCGGGACCCGGAGGTGGGGGTTAGACCAGAAAGGGGTGGTAGAAGACAGGCAATAGTGACAGCAGCAAGGAGAAATAGAATACGTATCTATACTTCCCACCTCATAAACTTTTAGAGACTTCAGCACAATTTTATGTTTATGAAATAAATGATTGATCTTTTTTTTTTTTTTCAATGGATAAAATTCAATTTTCAAGGTATCATTTTTAACCGTCTTTACATGGTGGGAGTACTGATGAAATATATGCTCTAAAAAGGGGTGGTAGTCCTCGGAAGTTTGGGAAACATCAAATTAGATAAAGCATGCAGAAAATAGGCGTGGAAGGTGCGAGAAGGGGGACGAAGGAGAAGGAAATGAACAAATGGAATTTGATACGGCCAGAATAATTCAACTTGCACTGAAAAGGGAATCCACCGTATTTCCGGTCTCAAGGATGCACCCCGACTTCGAATAGCAAAATTGATGAACATGATAGTACGGGAATGAATTTTTGATTATATATATATATATATATATATATATATATATATATATATATATATATATATATATATTTACAATTTTTATAAATTTACTATCTTATACTAAGTATAATTAAGGAGTTCAGAGCACCGCCTGTCTAGCGTAGCTACCTTCACTTACGGTTAGAATCCGGGGCCTCAAAACTTAATAGATCATCGTCCCTTTCATGGAATCCTTGATCGACCCCCCCCCCCCCCCCCGGCTAGCGCAAAAAAATAAATAAACGTACCATTTCAGGCTTGGTTTCGGTTAGTTTGTTTTTCAATAAAAGAAAGAAAAAAACTTCTCGAAGTAAATACACCGTGCTCTGTTGCATTAGTAACACAACGGTTTGATCAAAGATCTTTTAGATAATCAAGACCAAATGATGTCAAGTTGGTCAACACGACACGAAGGAAAGAATGACGAAAAACGTCAAGAAAAATAACTTCATGTACGTAGTTAAAATTTCCTATCACTAACCCCCCAAAATGTTTAGACGAGATGACCCGACAAGCAGTGTGTGCACTGGTTGATTCGGGGCCCTTCCTCAATACCTATTTTTGCTTGGTCAACATAGACTGAAATATAATTTTTTTTATTAAATTTTGCCACGGATGTGTTACAAATAGGATGGTCTATGATTTGCTTTTGTTGAATTCAATGCATGTCAAGTGCCACTTAGTCAGAGAAATAATATTTCCACACCACATATGACATGGCTGCAGTTGAGCATATTTCGCATCAATTTATGACTCTTTAAAAAATGAAAATGCGGAGAAAAAAAAAATTAAAAACGAGCAAAAAGATAAAAAGATGAAAAGAAAAAAAAGCAACAAAAAGTCGTTTCATTTACCACCCCAACTTTCAGCGAACAGAATTCCTGGCACAAAGCAGAGAAAAGGTTGTCGCTATTGTTACATAATTGTTAAGTTTCACACCATCACTCGCTCAATGTTTAAAAAAAGTGGCGCAAAAATAGTAAGAAATAATTTCTTACGCATGGAAAAAACACTGAAACAGAAGTAAATAAATAAGTAATAATGCTATTGCTTTGAATAGATTGAATAGTTCAGTTGTTTTTATTTGTGCGCCGTTTTCAACATCAAGTGAGCGAGAAAGTGAAACTTCACAATATCAGGACCGCCTTCCCTACACAGCGTCGGGTCCCCTAGACTTGAAAAACTAACTCATTTTCTTCCCATGTAAATCTCTCAACACAGGTCCTTTCTTCTTCTTCTTCTTCTCAATCTTAAACCAAGATTTTTCTTATTAGAAATACGGAAGGCGGGGTGACCACATTTATCATCGGTTCGTGGACATTGAAAAGTGATTACGAATTGGGTTGTCCCACCACACTGACTCAGTTCACAGGGGAAAAATAAGGAAACAGATAGGTACAACAACAACAACAACAGCAGAAACGTGACGAAGAGAAACCACAGAAATAATACCCAATTCAAGGAAGACGGAAAAAGTGAAATAATTACACATACACTCGGGGAAAACACGCATCGTACAAATAAACGAGATTGTCAAATAAAGAAGAAAATAACAAGAGAGAAAAAAAGACTTCAAGCTAGAAAATAAAAACTGTTTACGTATAAACATAGACATTAATTACATTTTATATATATAATTAAATAATTGACTGAAGAAATCAGTTCCCCTGGCTTATAAAAAAAAATTCCTATTGGACATATGAGTACACGTCAGGGGGACAACGGGGCGAGTATCCACCCCACTCATCCAAATTCGGATAATACGTTTTAGATTTCGAGAAAATCAGTTTAATTCGAGCAAAACCGTGGAAATATATCGGAAAAATCAAGCCTTCTGCCCCTATCCTTATATAAAGAGTTCCCAAATGCCTATGCTATATAGGAAGAGAAAAAAAATCTCTTGACGTCATGAAAAATTGTATAAGTCCGACTTTTATAGAATTATCTTCTTTTTTTTTTTGAATTTTCGCATATCGAGTTAAACAATGAATTTTGATTTTCAAAATAGGTAACCAAAAATCTATCTTGGTTTTATCCAAATAATGAGCTTGTCCCCCACCAAATCTTTTAAATGATGCAACACTGGCGGATTTGACAATTTCATTTTGGTGAATTGAAATTTAGTAAAATGTTTTCATTCTGGATGAGATTTTGATATCAATTTCTTTTGATAACCATGATAGATAATTGTACGAAATTTGATACATCATACGTGTTTTGGTTTGGAATGACAAGTCAACTCTCCAGATCCCAGAGAATTTTCATCAGAAAAAATGTGTATGATAATTGAAAACTAGTTTCTAATTCTTAGCTTAGAGGCCAAAAATCAGTTATCTATTATAAATTTACTCTTGATTCCTAAAAATAATTCTAGATGAATAAATTATAACCAAAATAGTCAATAATAAATCATTAAATCTGATGAAAATTCTGAGATAAGAAGATCCTCTTCAGATAAACTGTCTCAAATATTGAGAACTATTCACTTGAGTTATTTTCCCCTATTTTCATTATAGAATTCAATATTTTGTTTTTTTTTTCTAAAGGATTCCTATAATCAATCGACGGAAGCAAGAAAGCAGAACAAAACCAAGGTAAAGTTCCCTCACAGAAGAAAAAAAATGGCTACATTCATTTCTCAAAAAGACAATGGTTATGATAATTCATCATCACCAGGAATATCTATAAGCAAGGAGGTAGTTCTTCAAGTAAAGGATTAACATTTGCCAAGAATTCTCTAATTCAGATGCTATTTGAGCATTCTGTGTAAAGGGATTAATAATCTTCAGTAATTCTTCTATCTATAACAATCATTTGGTTTTTAAAAAATGGCTTTCAATGCAAATAATATTTTTTTCAATATTCTCATTTCTGAATTTCCCTCCCAAAATATCAGTTTTAGGTGCAGAGAGATAGAGAGAAGAGATAGAGAGAGGGGGAAAGTGCAAAGAGAGAGAGAGAGAGAGAGAGAGAGAGGGGGAAAGTGCACAGAGAGAGAGAGGGGAGGAAAGTGCACAGAGAGAGAGAGAGAGGGAGAAAGTGCAGAGAGAGGGGGGGGGAGTGCACAGAGAGAGAGAGGGGGGAAAGTGCAGAGAGAGAGAGAGAGGGAGAAAGTGCACAGAGAGAGATGGGGAAGTGCACAGAGAGGGAGGGGGAAGTGCACAGAGAGGGAGGGGGAAGTGCACAGAGAGGGAGGGGGAAGTGCACAGAGAGGGAGGGGGAAGTGCACAGAGAGGGAGGGGGAAGTGCACAGAGAGGGAGGGGGGAAGTGCACAGAGAGGGAGAGACAAAAGAGAGGGAGAGACAAAAGAGAGGGAGACAAATGAGAGAGAGACAAATGAGAGAGAGACAAATGAGAGAGAGACAAATGAGAGAGAGACAAATGAGAGAGAGACAAATGAGAGAGAGACAAATGAGAGAGAGACAAATGAGAGAGATAAATGAGAGATCGAGAGAGAGAAAGAGATCAAAAGTGGGAGAGAGATTGAGAGAGAGAAAGAGATCAAAAGTGGGAGAGAGATTGAGAGAGAGAAAGAGATCAAAAGTGGGAGAGAGATTGAGAGAGAGAAAGAGATCAAAAGTGGGAGAGAGATTGAGAGAGAGAAAGAGATCAAAAGTGGGAGAGAGATTGAGAGAGAGAAAGAGATCAAGAGTGGCAGAGAGATTGAGAGAGAGAAAGAGATCAAGAGTGGCAGAGAGATTGAGAGAGAGAAAGAGATCAGAAGTGGCAGAGAGATTGAGAGAGAGAGAAAGAGATCAGAAGTGGGAGAGAGATTGAGAGAGAGAGAAAGAGATCAAGAGTGGCAGAGAGATTGAGAGAGAGAAAGAGATCAGAAGTGGCAGAGAGATTGAGAGAGTGAGAAAGAGATCAGAAGTGGGAGAGAGATTGAGAGAGAGAGAAAGAGATCAAGAGTGGCAGAGAGATTGAGAGAGAGAAAGAGATCAGAAGTGGCAGAGAGATTGAGAGAGAGAGAAAGAGATCAGAAGTGGGAGAGAGATTGAGAGAGAGAGAAAGAGATCAAGAGTGGCAGAGAGATTGAGAGAGAGAAAGAGATCAGAAGTGGCAGAGAGATTGAGAGAGTGAGAAAGAGATCAAAAGTGGCAGAGAGATTGAGAGAGAGAAAGAGATCAAAAGTGGCAGAGAGATTGAGAGAGAGAAAGAGATCAAAAGTGGCAGAGAGATTGAGAGAGAGAAAGAGATCAAAAGTGGGAGAGAGATTGAGAGAGAGAGAAAGAGATCAAGAGTGGCAGAGAGATTGAGAGAGAGAAAGAGATCAGAAGTGGCAGAGAGATTGAGAGAGTGAGAAAGAGATCAAAAGTGGGAGAGAGATTGAGAGAGAGAAAGAGATCAAAAGTGGCAGAGAGATTGAGAGAGAGAAAGAGATCAAAAGTGGCAGAGAGATTGAGAGAGAGAAAGAGATCAAAAGTGGGAGAGAGATTGAGAGAGAGAAAGAGATCAAAAGTGGGAGAGAGATTGAGAGAGAGAAAGAGATCAAAAGTGGGAGAGAGATTGAGAGAGAGAAAGAGATCAAAAGTGGGAGAGAGATTGAGAGAGAGAAAGAGATCAGAAGTGGGAGAGAGATTGAGAGAGAGAAAGAGATCAAAAGTGGCAGAGAGATTGAGATCAAGTGGAAGATAAAGATTGAGAGAGATAGAGATTTAGAAGTAGAGATATTGTGTTTCAACTATTATAAATGTAGAATGAGAAATCAAATAACTAAAATCCTATCCAGTTGAACCTCTCCAATATGTGCGAAGAAAGATTTACTTCAAGCTACATCCTTCACACTTGACACAGAGAGAGGGAGTGAGGGAAAAAGAGAGGGAGCGAGGGAAAAAGAGAGAAAGAGCGAGGGAAAATGAGAGAAAGAGCGAGGGAAAAAGAGAGGGAGCAAGGGAAAAAGAGAGGGAGCAAGGGAAAAAGAGAGGGAGTGAGGGAAAAAGAGAGGGAGTGAGGGAAAAAGAGAGAAAGAGCAAGAGTTTGTGCTTGTGTAATGTTTGAAGGTATTTATGTATATCATAATTAAAGCAAAAGTAAAAAAATATCTTCATAAAATGTTGACTTTTTAAATGCACTAAAAATAGTTAGATTTAAATCCCCATTCAAAAAGAGAATTAACAAATTTAATCACTCATCAATACAGATTATGACCAAAACAACAACAATAGCGGTGGGAGTGAAGAACAGTAATAGGAAAAAAAAAGTCATTTTCTATGGATAATCTTTGTTCAATGTTCATTAATCTGACAATTGCTTTAATTCTAGGTTGATTTATTGGATTAGTGCAATTAAACTCCAAGTTCTCAGTGTATTATTGATATTTTTTTACGAGATGATTCAACGGAATTAGGAACAATCCATTCAGTGGACTTGTCAAGTCTTTTTTTCCAACATCAACTTGGAAAGTAAGATAATTTCTCAGTATAAATAAATTATCTGTTAGATCTCCTGATGTGATATGTGAGGTAATATGACTGATATATAGGTATACCTAGTGCAGTGTATGGTTTCAAAATTTTCCGTACTGTTCAAGGTCTTATAATTTGATGTTTTTTTTTTGTTTATACTTAGTTAATTGAATTATACAGCAATACCTTAACCCTACTTAATGAAAAGCACACTAATCAAAATCTACTAGTCAAGAAATTCCTGTATATCTGAATTGAGATTAAGTCTTAGCTAAATATAAGACAATAAAGAAAATTGACCAAAAAAAAAATTTTTTAGAAAGGGTCCCTCTTTACTTGGTTGACGGGGATAATATTCAATCTTGACCATTTTTTTTCGAACAGTTTCTAAGTGGTAAATAAAATAACAAGGGGGATTTGCAGAAAAAAAATTAGATGTTTTTTTTTTCATTGATGTCTAAAAAAAAAATATTTCAAAAATCATTGCTGACTTGTTCCAAATGGACTAGTAACAATACAAACTTAAACCTTCAAAGCCTCCTCGGACATATGTATCTTGAGGATTATATTATAGCTGGGATATATACGTCCCATAGATCTTTTTAGAAGTCAACTGAGACATTATAATTCAGACATTGAGCATCCCAATAGATTAGTCTTGAAAGGAGTAAAATAGGAAAATGTCTTAGAGTCAGAACTATAGCCTGGGAATCAAAATAATAGTACATAGAAGTAAAGAGACATCAGTGTATACAAGAAACTGTTTTAAAACACTGCTTAGTGAGAGAGGAAAAAACTTGACGAAAATTAAGCTTGAATGTTTTTATGCAAGTTAACCATTGATCAGACAAGCCATTTTTGAAAAACAGATATCCCAGATAGACAGATTTTTTTTTATAGCTTTATGTACTATCTATCATGAGGTTGGAAGAAAAGAAAAAAAAGAAGCTATGATAAAGAAGTAAAAACTTACCTTACGCCAAAAGAACAAAGTGGGCAATTTGGATGTCTTTTTGTTTTGTTATTTCAAATTTGTGAATCCAGTGTTGACAACATATGGATTTAAAGAATATTTTTTTTCATGTTATAAAGTCAAGCATTGCCAATAGGGATGTAGTTTTTTTTTTATTTTTTTTTTCTATAAATTTCCGAATTCGAGAGCAACTTCCAGAATCAAAAAATTGAAAAACAACATCAAAATTGGCAACCCCACAAAAGAGGTTAAGGTTATGGAGTCAGATTCTCTTCCTCCTACCACTTCATTGAAGTTTCCTTGATTTGAGGCACAATGTCTGTACATCTTTTTAATATGACAGGCAAGCATGCGATAAAAATAGCAGACGGGCTCATTGATGGAGTTACTTTCACAATCAAAACTTTTCACAAGTTTTTTCTCAATTCCCCTCCCCTAGCGATGTCAAAAAATTGTTCCTGATACACATTGATGTCTCTTTATATATGTACGATTATTCTATTTTTCGAACCGACAAGACCATATTTTTCAACGCAAAGACATGGTCTCAAGAAGAAAAAAAAAAAAAGGATGACGGCTATATATCATATTCTTTGGGACTGCTTTGGGGCTGAGATAGTTGCATATTTCATAATGGTCACAAAGGTTTGTATTTGAGCCCAGGTAAAAAAAAAACAAGATCTTGAACGATACTTTTCAAGGGAGCAAGCAGACCTAACTTTGAAGATCAGCACAACATAATCTTCATATCCAACATTTCTAGTCATTTTCCACTGGTGTCGTACTGACTTTGAGAAATATCACTAAATATTAAGCAAATCATACTAAGCGAGACAATTTATTGAAAACGTGAACTTGAACTTTGAAAACTTAGAGACAGGAAACTCAACAGACCAACAAAATAATTGTTATATGAATTGAAATTTGTGTTTAAAAAACAATCATTGCTAAATAGCTAGTTTCATTAGCTGTAGCGTTTTTGTCTTCTTTTTTTAAATAGTTTTTTTTTTTTTGTAGTTTTCCCATTTACACAAGCATACGAAGAAGAGTTAAAAGTCACACACCTACAAATAGCTCAAAAAGTTTGGCTCAAATTTTGAGCCCCCAAAATATAGACACTTTTTTTTTCTTTATTATTATTTTCCCAATCTGAAGAACAGATTAAAAGGTTTGGCAGTAAATAGAATTTCACAAGAAAATGTGAATGATTAACAATTAAGAGTCAACCGTGATCCCTGCAGAAATACAAAGTTATGAACAACTAATCATTTTGAGGTCTACAGGTGGCAACTTAGTCTGATAAACAAGGTGTATTTATTGAAAGGGAGAAACAGGAGTTTTAAAAGGGCCGGGGAGCGCAGACGTTAAAGAATTATCTTCAGAGGCGCTTCAATTAGTTTTCCACTAACTTCACTTTATCTATTCAATCTAGCATGACACTTAGCATCCAGTTGAAGTTTTCTTTTTTCCTCACTAATCTTTCTCCGTATTTTCCAGCGTCATGTTGAGGGAGCTCCTGTCTCAAGAACGCACATAAAATTTGACTAGCAAAATTTTAATTATTACAATAATAATTAATTGATTATTAGATAGGATAGGCCTACGAAAAACAAAGTAACCTTCGGCACTTCGAATACAGGGTAAATTTCAGGAAAAGAAATGAGCATATTCGATGCCGAGAAATGCTATAAATCATTTTGGGGGGTAGATTTATCATGTTCTCATAACCAATCAATATATTTTTAAAGCAAGAAAATAAACTATAATGATAATATATGATTATTTCTACTACACATTGCTACAGAGGGTATAATTAATATCCTCTTGTCATAAAATCGTGATATAAAACACCTTCATTTATATATAGCGTATTGAGAGAGAGAGAAATACATAATCAACTGGTATTCAAATTTCGAAATAGTATTGATTGAAATTAAAATCGATACTTCTATGTATCAGATATATGTTGATATAATTTCACAGAGATAGTTTTAAGAACCAAGTCAGAATATAAAATTATGTTAAGTTACTAATGTATGTATATACATGTACACACATAAAAAAAAACATCTACTTTACAGTACTCGTATTCGTACATACGGGTAAACAATCTTCGCAATTTTTGACACACCGCGCACACATTTTTCAGTGCATCGATAGCCAGATCTAAGTTTAATTTTGAGGACATAATTCATGTAATCCTTCCCCTTATCTTTAGACACAAACAGTACACACCTGTACATACATCTCTAAAATCGATGTACATGGAAATAGAGTGTGTGTACTTATTTAAAGAATCGTGGGTTCGAATCTTGCCAAAAGTTAATAAGATTCCATATAACAAGTCCACAACCTACCAAGAATTATGATTTACACGTGTCTTTGAATGCTGTATCGTTGTAAGAGGTTAAAAACTATCTATAGGCATTCGTCCTTAATTCGAAGTATTTATTAAAGTTGCTTTTTCGTACGATGTTGTTTTAACTCCTAAGAGCATTTTGACTCCTCTCTAGAGACAGATTATCAGATTAAGTCATGTGTAGCTTACGAATGTAATGAAATATATAAATTGTTCAGTAGGAAAGTAAGTAGACATCATGTTAGGTACAAAAAAAAAACAGGAAAACTTTTAGAGCTGGCTGGATATATCTATATTTCTATAGATTAGCGTAGATAAAGTGTTAAGTAGACCACACTACTTTGAAGCATTTGGATAACACTTCCACCCGTAGACACGAGAGATAGGAAAAAGAGATTAGTGGGTTTGGATTAAGATTTTTTTTAATTCTGGGTAATGATTAAGAAGAATTAGTGAATGAATCTTAAAACTGGTGATCGAGATACCAATACACAAGGCAACTCGATTAATTATTCTCACTAGTTATTTTACTTTCTTTTCATAAATTTCATTAATGAAGAATAAGGTGAATTAGTGAACATCATTTCGGTGGCTTTTGAAGGTTTCAAGTTGAACTACAATATCTGTATCAAGCGTAGATGAATAACCATAGCTCACGCATGTACTCATAAAAAAATAATCAGAAATCAACTTGAAAAATAGATATTTTATTTGAAATTAAACAAGCACAAAATTTGGGCATTGTTGGTCCAAAATGACCACAGTGACCCCAAAAAGCCCTTTTGGGGGAAAAGATAAGTTCTTAGATAGTTCCTGATGGTGTGAATTTTCCAAGTTGCAATCCCCGAAATGTGACGGGGAGCGCCCTGGGATAGACACAGATACTTAATAAAAGAAGAATACTGTAGCTGGTTGGTGGGGTCATTTACGGGGTTTCGGTAATTCGATAAAAAAAAGTCGTATTTATAACAAATCCAAGAAACACGCACGTTGCTCACTTAATGTTCTGTTTGTTGTATAAAATCTGCATGGTTCATTTTAAATGTGTTGAAAGATGCATTGAAATCTACTGGATTTTAAGTGCTTATTTAAATTATTTGCCAACAAAAGGGCCAAGGATCATCTTCAACCGTTGAAAACTCCGTTCAAAAGCCAAAAAGCCTGGCGTAGAGGGTAAATTTCATTACTCACACCTAACACTTCCCTCACACGACACAGGTAGGTGACTTGAAAGTGACAACACCACACACAACCTGCATCAAAATTTTCCTAGGTTTCCAACAATAGCTATCTCACATGAAATAAAATATTAGTCGAGTAAGGTATATGAAATAAGTTTATGTGACGAGAATTTGCTTTTTTTTAAATGAGACTCTAAGAAAATAGCTCACAAGAGGAGATGACCACTCACTCTAAGGCCTTGAACTATTTGCATCTATAAATAAATATTCAAGTTGCACCTTGAACTACTACATTCATTTTTTATATCCTCTCCCCACCCAAAAGGTCTACAGACTTACGTTTAAAAATACTTTATCCTCTACAGAGATGGCTCAAAAATTATAGAAAAGGGGACTAATCGACAAGACTGGGGCACTGTTCATGGGGTGGGGAACTTCGCTATCACAAACTCAAGAAATTAGAAGCTAAATGAATGAAGAAAATTCGTGACACCCAAAGGATCTAACAAAAACGAACTCTGGTGGATCTTGAAATTTCTCTTTAAAAATGAATAAACATTCAAATAGCAGGAGTAAAATTTCGGGGAAAAAATTCCGTATTCCCTTACGTCGGGGACTATCAAGCCCCGAAGGTCGCACCCTAATAATTTTGACTGGCAAGATTTTGGAGAAAAAAAAATCACATAAAAGTAAGCTTCGGCCTATGTAAGATGCAAGGTAAATTGAATTTTTGAGATATCGGGGAGGGGGAGTAACGACTGTTGGGAAATATGGTGCGTACAAGTTTCAACTTTTAAAAAAAAAGAAAAGAATATTTCAACATGACAAGAGACAACACATAGACTACACAGAACTTACCTCACAGGTCGTTATATCTTATAATATTAGCATTTGAAAACAGAGACACCAACGACGTTCAACAATTGTTCTATCATCATTTGCCAAAGATAGCAACCCTTTTGGTCATTTGTAGCAGGAATAAGTGTTTTTTGTTACAGGTTGATACAGCTCCATAATTTGTTGTAAGGGAAGTTTGCATTGTAAGGTGCGTGCGGGCTCGCGCGTACATGTGTATGAATGAATCCAGGGACGAAATGCTGAATGAACGGAGTGAGGTTGGATGATAGGATGCATTACGTTATTGTTGTTCATTGACGACTACTCTACGAACAGTGTGTAAATAATAATAAATAAATAAATAAATACAGAATAAAAATGTCGAGGAAAGATAAAAATCCACAGGAGAGGGAGACAACGAAGTTTTCTTTCGTCAAAACCAAAAACAAACTTCACGTCGTAGAGAAAGAGAGAGGGAGGGAGGAGAGAGAGAGAGAGAGAAACTCAAGAAGCAAAAAAAGGGGGAAAAAATTAAAGCGACAAGATAGTCGATGCTGATAGAAGGTCCGAAAACGTTAATGACCCGTGTCTTTTTTCTTCTTCTTTTTTTTAGGTGGGGTGGTCACACTGGCTAAACAAGACATCCGGCCTTGGGGTAAAGGAAAACTCCCGTTCCGCTACTCCACAGATGTAAGAAGGCCTCCATAGTTTCAAAAGCGAGAGGCTAGTAATAACAAAACAGCTGGTAGCACCGCCGTCGCCGCCACCACCTTGAACACTAGCAGCAGCAGAGATGACTCATCAACGCACGCACACACATACATCTATAGATTGACATCAACAGGCACACACACACGAGTCTCAAATACAACTACAACGTTTATTTCTACTCTTCCCACTACTACTAGCGTAGTAAAGTGGTGACAAGCTTCCAGGAAGGAAGGAGGCGGGGAGAATTAAAACAGAAGAAGAAAGGAGGTTGGGGTGTGCTGTCAACTATGGACTGCGCAAAACTCAATAATTGATAAAAATTTTACAAGATCAAAAACAAAAACAACTTAAAATTGACAAACATGAAATTCCTAGTCGCAGGGAGGGGAAGGGAGGGAGAAGAGAACGAGGGGGGGTGATCAACAAGTTAAATCCAGTGACACGTAAAAGAGTGTTCGCGTGTGTGCGCGCACGCACGTACACACACATTGCAATGCATCTATCTATATTTCACAACACACACGCACATTCATATATATTTATATATATATATGTGTGTGTGTGTGTGTGGATGAACATATGGAAGACACACAAACAGAACAGGAGTACTAAAAATCATTTTATGTTATTTCTATAAATCCCTTCTCCTAGTTTAGATCTGTGGTCATCGTCGGGGCAAGATGAATACACACACACTCATACTTTATATATATATATATATATATATATATATATATATATATATATATATATATATATATATATATATATATATATATATATATATATATAAACACATATACACGCACACACACTAACACTTAACAGCAATGAACCTAAATGTAACCATTACCTTAAACCTCCAACTTTCCACTTCTGACCTCTTCCCCAACCAACGTGATCCCAACGTTGAGACCCCTGCTCCCTAGAGGACAAATTGGTAAACTTTGTACAGTTTATGTGTAAAGATGTAGTAAGTGGATTTTTTTTTCCAAATTGATTTTTCTCTCAAAGTGTATTTTGGGGAGGGGGTTCTCGATTGAGAGAAACGGTAAAGTTGGATGCAACATTATTGAAGGATCTTTCTTCAACCCTCAGCTACTTGACACTCCTCCCCCCGTACTGGAGGGTGTACGGCATTATAGAGATACGAGAATGACACTCGTTACATCCGAATGTGGCTAATCATAGAATGCAAAAAGGATCGATGTGTATTGATCATTGGAATTGCAAGGTAAAATCATAGGAGGGTGGCAGAACTGTTGCAAGATTATTATTTTTTGTTTTCAATAAACACTAAAGACATAGCACCCACACATTAAAAACACAGGTAGATTCACTACCCAATATTTAATAATGACAAATATATGAGAGTGAGGCGAAAAAAGTATGAATTATCAGAGAAATTCTTTAAAAACTACAAGAGAACATATGCATTTACAGGTAATTAAACAACATTCAAATCATAGATTGTGTCACCACTGGCATCAGGCTTACCTATTTATCAAACTGGGTTGTTTCAATTATACATTATATGTGTATGTACGTGTGTGTGTGTGTGTGTATATATATAAATATAGATTTACATATATACATATATGTGCATGTGTAGGTATGTATTTGTTCACACACACACACACATATATATATATATGTATATATATAATAAAAAGTACAATTAGGCAGCAATCCTTCATTTATACAATTCGCATTGAACATGACAGACAAGGGGTGTTGATTCATTTTTTTTTCTATTCTATTCTCTTGTTTTCCCACATGAGAACGTAAAGTCTGATCAAAGTGATGTCAAATTTAACCTAAACTTTTATTCAATCTTGCGCTTTCAACTGCTCTTCCAGTCATTATCAGTTGACTGCGTGCGATCAGATAAAAAACTCTTAACAACATTCCTTGTCTGTCATGTTTAATGCAATTTGTGCAAGTGTGTGTGTGTGTGTATATATATATTATATATATATATATATACATATATATATACGTGCACTGAAAGTTTAGAAGAGAACTCACTCAACACATGTTGCTCTATAGCATATAATGAATACATTGAGCACTTTTCATTTTAAATTTAATTCAATGAAAATAATCAAATTAAAAAATTCAACTGCTCTACTTTGTTTATCAAAATTATTCTTATAAAGCAGTATTTTTGATATTATACATACATACATTATATATATATATATATATATATATATATATATATATATAGTGTGTGTGTGTGTGTCTTATGAGGGAAGCTTAATTCAGTAACTGTTTTCTTTCCTGATATACAAGGCGCACATCGCTGGATTCAGATTTGATGAGCCCCTAAGCTTCGCAAAGCTGGGAGGGCCCCCCTTGCAGGTCTCAGAAAATTTGAATGGAAAGTAAAAACACATGCCTTTTCAATTTTTTTCAGCCCCTGCAGATTGTGGGGCCTCCAGCCACAGCTTATTCAACTCATGCCTAAATCCGGCACTGAAGGCACAAGCTAATAATTCTGTCTGTAAAGGGCTTTTCACAAACTTCTTACGTACAAAATCAAATGCAAATAATCCTATAACTCTACATGAGTTTTTCGAAGGTTTTTCTTTCCGTGCCCATGCAGGAACATATGTATACATGCACACACACACTTTGAGATTAAGAAAATGAAGTCAACTAAAATCTGAAGTAACTATCCAATTAATGTAGCCCCACAAATCGCCCAACTAACCAGCTCGTGTGTATTCTTCTCTTTTTACTTGTGTGTGTGTCTCCCAGGGAACTCCTAGTCACATCTCTGGGTCTACTACCTTGAAAATTTTCACTAGTACACCACACTAAGCACCATCTAAAATCGTCCTGTTTTTTTCAAATGAGTGCCTTTTTCCAGTTTCTATGGTCATTCGGAACCAGCAATGCCTAAATCTTGGGCTGGTAATTTTCAGATAATCATAGATAAAATGATTTTTTTTTTCTTTTTAAGATAATTTCAGATAAAAGATATAGTTTAGATAATTTTTTAGGTAAATGGTTCTGCTACACATGCACTGATTCATATATACGAGGTACAGATATCTTGAATGGTGTCTATAACTTTATGAAGACTTATTAACATTCCAAGCTTTTTTCAAGCCAAGTCAGTTGGTTGTGATTTCAGATCACATTAGCGGAATGTAGATTTCACATTATGGGACAGACAAACAGTGAAGAGTTCACTCCCTTGAATTAAGTGAGGATTGTTCTTCTTGTATCAATGATAGAAAAATAAAGTCAACTCTAGACTTGGACAGGAGTCTAACGAAGTTACAAATTAGAGTTATTAAAACATTTATGATACAGTAATCTTATAGGTGACTTTACAGTTAACAGGATGGAGAATGAAATAGATGAACTAAGTTCAGAGTCTGGCTGAGGTAGTTTGCTGCGTTCACTTCACAGTAATGTCCTTGGGAAAGGTATGAATCCTCTTCTCAAGCAATTGGAAAATGACAGAGCAGTTGGAGCCCTTAAACTCTATAAATCAATCTTGGGTCAGGTGAGGAATCCAGCCCATAAAAGCTACAAACAATGATTGGGTCTCCACAGATTGTTCAAGAAATGGAGACAAAACCAGAGGCTCAGGAGTCATGAGACAGAAGAGTGACTGAGCTGAATGTAAATCTTTAGAATATATCAACTAAAATCTTTGAAACATCATCACAAGAATAGTGATAAAGATATCTGTATCTCATAAATGAATCGCTGAGAAACCAGAATTAATTATCTAAAGAAAAAAAAAAAAAAAAAAAAGAGAGATCTTCCATCTAATATTATCTTTAAAAAAATAGATCTTTCAGCTAAAATTATCTGGGGGGGAAAAAAAAAAAAAAAAAAAATCTTTTATCTAAAATCTTTAAAAAATACCAGCACAAGATTTGGGTGTTGTTGGTCCCAAATAACCATGGAAAAACAAAAAGAAACTGTTTTTAGATGGTGCCTCCTGGTATACTCATGCAAATTTCCAAGGTTGTAGCCCCAAAAATGTGACTGGGAGCACCTGGAGAGATATACAGAGAGAGAGAGAGAAGAACCTGAAGCCCACTTGGCTGGTCGTTCGGTCAGGCACACAATCTGTGCGTCTCCGGTGATTCAATGTTATAAAAGGGGAAAAAACACATGTAAAGCAAAAGGATTATTTCTATTTGATATTTCAAAATTATTTACAAGAAGATATATTCTCAGTATATTTCCCAAGCAATTTTTTTTTAAATGATGAAAGTAACTTATCAGTTGAATTTACACACTCCATTTTATCAAGACTGCAAAATATCTGCTTTTTATGATCACTATTACTGAAATAACTAATGGTACTTGGCACAATGACATCTATACAAGTCATTCAACACAAGTAGCATTTTGATTTGTAGTAAAAATTATATCAAAGCTAGCAGTTCATTATTTCATTGTAAAACAATAGTCTTTCCGTCTACCCTCTCTCTTTCCTTTTTTATTTATTACAAGGCTCAAGATTACCTCTTTTTCTTTTTGCTCCGGACAGCAATTATAATGAAAGAAATCCTATTTGTACATCCTAAATCTGATTCCTTACAACAGTGATTTCAAAACTGTGGTCCATTAAATAATTTTGTGGCTGAGAAACAATATCAGCTACCAAAAAACAATTATTGTACATAGACCTCTACCATACATGAAAATTTGGATACAAGTAATTCTTTTTGAATAAATATGATTTTAAAGGTCAAAAATTACTTTCTATTGTTGTTCATATATTAGTCTAAAAAACTAAATATTGAAAACAGGGGTCCGTCAGAATATTTCCATTATAGAAGGGGTCCTTGAGTTTTCAAAGTTTTGAATTCACTGCCTTGAAATATGTTTGCATTTTCCCCTAAAACAAATATGCAAACACACTCGCATTTGTCAGTAGATATGCATTCCACACCTTTTCTTCGGAGTTTCTCAAGAAAATAGTTACCTTTTGGGTAGCATCTTATTTTTTATACATATATATATATATATATATATATATATATATATATATTTTGCAAATCAGACAAAACCCCAATTTTAGTCTAAATTTTATGTTTGTTTTTTTTTTTCTGAATTCCATGGTTTGTTTCAGGCCTATAGGAACAACCTCATTTTGAGGGTGTTTTCTTATGCTTCAAGTGTTGTCTTTTCTGTGGAAATATACGGGTGTGTTTATGTGTGCGTGTTTTTATATATATATATATATATTTGTCTGCACATCCATACACAAATGAGCATTATCTTTATTCTCTATGGAGAGAAATTATTCGTCAGATTACAAACTCACAATCCAAAATCAAGATAACAAAATGGAAGTATACATGACTACATAAAAAAGTTGGAAAATTTAATCATCAATCAATTTATTAAAAAGAATTTTTTTTTATACAACTATGAATTACTTGATATTTGAACATTTGATTTAATATCTATTTGAAAGTTTGAAAGCCAAGTTTGATAAACACACGTATTTACAAATTAATTATTTTTTCTACATGCACATTGATATCTTATGAATACATGGATGTACTGACAGTCAAGAGACTAAGATGACACTGAAATGTTAATAACTGTGTGGCTACTGGCCATGAAACTTGCTATTACAAGTTTGACCTTTAACTCAAAATAATCATAGCAACAACTAGAGGCAGAAACATGGCTGATGTTCGCATAGAATGAATTTTAGATTAAAATTTGGAAACACACAGTCATTTCAAAATTATTGAATAACAAATCACTATAGCCACACAAATGGCCTGACGAACCAGCCAAGTGGGCTACAGATTCTTCTTTTTTTCAGTGGCTGTGTCTATGTGTGTGAGTGAAAGAGACTCTAGGCACTCCTGGTCATATTTTTTAGGCTTCAACCTTGAATATTTATACAAGTACAACACTAAGCACCATTTATGAATCTTTTTTCTTTTTTTCGTTTCTCCAAGAAAGTACATTTTGAGATCTCTACGGTCATTTTCATATGATGCCTGGATCTTGAGCTGGATCTTTTTTTCCCGATAATTCTAGATAAAAGATCCATTTTGGCAAATAATTTTTCATACAAGATCCATTTTTTCAGATAATTTTAGAAACAAGATCTATCTTTTTCAGATAAATTTAGATGAAAGATCTATTTTTTTTAAAGATAATAATTACAGATAATCCTTTAGATAATAATTCTCATAGAGGCATGGGCTATGGTGATTCATTTATGTGAGATACAGATGTATATGTGAATGTTCAGTATATATGATGATGGCCTGGCTTCATGAATGAAGATCTGGGAGGGTTTCCCGTGTCTTTACAGGTCCTAAGTTGGCATGTCTGAACGTGAATAGCCAAAAGGCCTGCACAATGTAGTTTTAAGGGACCACCAATACCATCCTTTATACTAAGGGTTTGCATGCAATGTCCAGGAAGATGGAAAAATAGGAGAGTGAAATTGAAAATACACAGTAATCTTTTCACACATATATCCCCTGAAAGTTCACTTTATATAACTTTTTTAAAAAGTGAAAATAGCTTTCACACCCTCTTCCTCTTTCTTCTACACCCCTTTCTCCCATATCTTCAGTCACCCAAATCATTTGGGGGGTCTGGGAATGCTCAAAAATTTTCCTAACATAAATCAATGATAACTGCTCAACACTATTTCAGTTTATTTTATATGAATGCTCTTTTGAATATCAGAGAAAACCTGTATTAAAATATGGAAAAAAAAACTTTGGGCTTCAAAAAACTCAACTTTACGAAAGAAGGAAAATAAATTGTTTTTTTTTTTTTTTCAATTTTTTATTTTATCAATCAACTGATTCAACATCAAGTACTCGTCAGACAACTTTTTTTCCTTCCTTCGAATAAGCAACACAACTCAAAAGAATCAAAAGTGAAAACTCAGAACCACCACTTACAACTGAAAGTACTTATTTTACTCAAAAACCTATATAAGATTTTCTTTTTTTTTTTTGCTTCATTGAATGAATTTAAATTTATCTTTTTATAACATGAAAAGCATAAAAAAACAAAAACAAAAACGTAGAAACAAACTGAATTAACCAGTTCACATCTCAGAGTCTACTTCAACAGCAATGTAGCAGTAATGGGTGTGTGATTTGATGCTCTTAATTCTACACTATCAAAAAAAAATATATATATATATACATATATGTATATATATATATCCCATATTCATTTTTCTGGGCTGTTTTACTAAAGCTAAATTACACAAGGCAAAATGTTAGCCAAATAAAATTCAAAATTCTGTAAATATTCCATGATTTTCAACACCCAGAGAGAGAAATTCCCAAGTTCAGACGTAGCAGTCAGTAGGGTCTTTCATCTGCTTTGCTGCTTTCACTGTATTTCTCAGAGTTAACTCCCCTGGTACACAAATAGTTGAACTGTTCTCAAACACCAGGAGGATTACTTATCAAATGACTGAATGATAACATTTTGAAGGATTTGGTCAGTGGTTAGATTTGTTGACTAATGGTTAAAAGATCAAAGATTCATTGTTGACTTGTTGACTTGGTGAATCAGAGGTTGCAGAAAATGATTTCAAGATAAAAGGACTTTCTCATTAGTGAAAAGTCTAATACTCCTTTGTAATTACCTATCAATTACTCATTAACTAGTAAATGAATAATTGATTAACTGACCAAGTAGGTTTACCATGACAGTCAAACGACAACTTATGAGGTTTCATCATTCCTATGGTAGACATTTCATGATAAATAATATTAAAGTATACAGATCTCAGTATAGTTTTACAAAATGCTTAAACCTTACTGTCAAAAATTACTTCGTGACCAATATAGTCATAAGGGGCAATATTATACATTTTTGGGATTGAAGATAAAAAGCTTTAGAATATTTGAAAATTATCTTCTTTTTTTTTTTTCCTGAGTAATTTATAAATGAAAATTAGACAACTATCATTTCAACATTTTCTCCCTTTTATAATTTTCAAACATTGTTTTGACAAGAGATAGCTATCTTTTTAAGCTAGCTCTTTTTAAATTATGTTTATATACTTTATAGGATATCTATAAAGTTCTGCACCAGTTTTAAAATTGATAGATCAAATTATACAAAAGACAGATATATACAATATATACTGCATCAAGAATAAAATTTTGCGAGTTGAATCTTCAAATAATATATTCTAAATAGTTGTATGATTTGAGTTATTCAAATTAAAATTATTAAAACCGGTACAGAACTCTATGGACATCCAGTACATGCACAAAGAAATTCATAAAATATTAGTCTACACATAAAACATCTGCTTATACAAAACATATTGTGCATCATCCAAATAAATATGTGTGTGTGTGTGTGTGTATTCTAGTCAGAGTGCAACAATATTCTTATTTCAGACAGAAGTATTAATCCATACATATGTAATTCAGTTATTTCAAACAGATACTATGCAAGTTTACAAATAATATGTATTCGCTAAATGGTATCAACAATCAAGTATACCTACAATTTACTTAATTACGATTGAAATTTATGGTGCCGACCCGTAATTTTAGAATACTGTATCTCTGGCAGCATAAGTATAATCATCATAGAAAATAGGAAATATTACTCGAAAAATAAAGATGAGTTTTACAGTTCCAATGAATTTTTAGTACTCACTAAATGTAGACGGCACAGGTGTAAAGGTGATGATATTTTATATAAGCATTAAACGGATTTATGACTTGAATTTCAAAACTTTTTGAAATGTGTTAATTCATAAAATTCAGGCAATAAATAACGAACATCCCCAGAAATCAATGAGATTATCTCAGCCAGAAGTGTACACAAGCATCAAAGGCACACTCATTCATTCACAAATTAGTCCCCGAGTAATTCAATACTGCATCTCTGCAATTTGGCCACTCAGATGGTGTGATGGTTCGCATGTCTGCCTCACACACACAAGTGCCTGGCTTTGATTCCGATTATGAGCAAAGGGTGTGGAAAATTCATTTCATTCATTAGGACAAGTTTCCCAGCACACTCCACAGCTAACAGAGTACACTCTAAGCTGTGTGATGAGGGAGGAGGTATTCCTTCAGTGGACTTGCATCCTGCTAAGGGGGTGATCATAAAAACTTGACCAGATTTGAAACTTGAAACTTGCAAGGATCACTAAGCTGACATTTTGTATACTCCAATGAAAGCTGTCTCCAAAATTGACACCTTACCTCCCAGTATTATCCGTGCAATTTAGGAATAGAACATAACATAATTTGTGTACTTATTCATTCATTCTTCGTTATGTGTACGGCACTCATTACATACCTCCATTTTGTCAATTCTCACGTGTAGAAACACTTATTAATACTATCAAAGAGCATGATATAATTTTGTTGACTTAAAACGGGAGTTGAAACAAAAAAAAAAAAAAAAAAAAAAAAAGATGAATGAAGGTTGGGATCAGTAAAAATGGAGGTACAAGGTGCAATGAATGGAATAAAGATAACAGAAAAGAACAAAGTACTTTCATAATATCAAAAATAAATCATTCTTATATTCATTTATACTGGCTTATTCATTTACACAAATTTGTGAATGCTTGATCTAATTCCACTCTTATTTTTTTTTCATTTCTTTCCTATACAACTATCAGTTTAACTCTATTTCACAATGCTTTTGTTTTGGAAAAAGAGATCAAGTGTTTTTTCTTCCAGTAACTTGTGGTTACAGAATGTCATAAAAGTTACCTTTAGTTGCCCTCAAGTGCAGTGTGTGTGTGTGTGTGTGTGTGTGTGTGCATGACATTCACTAGAAGGAATAAAGAGAACACCTGGGTGATTTTGAAGATATACTGTATATTCCAAAAGATTGGTCTAAGATCTTTAGGGTCATTAAAAAGCATATACCCCCCCCCCCCAGTAAACACAGAGCCTTTCTTTTATTACTGATCCATGCTGCTTATTAAATGCTAAAGATTGATGGCCAGAGTTAAGTCGCCATAAAGGAACAGAAAATTAAGATGAAAGAGAAATATGAATGAAAATTTATTAATAATGGTTGACAATGCTTCATCTAATAAAAAAAAATAGATGGAGACAAAAAAAAAATGATGTAAAATCAGCTCAAGAAATAAACAAATAACAGGCTCCAAGTATCTACACACATACACACAGAGAGTTTCTTGAAGAATCTAGTCGTTTCTCCTTGGATGACAAAGTGAGCCATTTGATAGAGTGCTGCAGTGATGGCACAATAAAACGACCCTAAAGTGCAAAGAAGTATTGTGAGTGCAGGTAATTTCACCGTAGCCAACCTTCAATTCGGGTGGCAGAAGTCCAGTTGATTAGACAAGCCATGGTTTCGTTCACCAATCATCATCCAGATAAAGAATCTTCATTGTCAGTATTCACACATCAAATCCTAAGGGGGAATGGTGGATTCAAATGTCTACACAAAACTATACTTAGCAGTAAAATAGACACTATTGGTGATAAAAACAAAAACAAAGCAAGAAAAAGAATAAGTTCTGGTCATAAGGAATCAAGTTTAGCATAGATTATTTGCATAACTACCGCTCAAAAAAAAAAAAATTCAAATCATCAACTTTTCACGATTTTTGTTTGAATTTCTTTCAAGTCGATATCCTCACCTTTGTTGTCATTGTCACATCTTGGCCACTGCACGCCCCCAGCTTTCTTCTGCTGTCTGTTGCATCCAGAGGGCACATAGCTCTCAACATAATAAAGATCACATTAAAATCCTATCCCCAGACTGTTTTTTTTTTAGGGGGGGGGGGGGGTTAGTCACCAAAACTAAGGGGGAACAACCCATGGCTGACAGCATGTTCCAAGCTTTCACTCTTCCTCTGCTTATGGAGGAACTGTGGACAGCTATTCCCTGGTTGCAACAAAACAGCCTCTTTAAGTATGAAGCTAAATGTAATGAAACACTAAATAAGACTGGGTATGTAAAAAAGGCTGAACGGTATGTTTGGAACTGTCGAAACAAATACGGTGACAAAGCATTTGGAAATGTATGTATTTTATATGCCAGCATATAAGTCAATTTTTCAAGCATCAAGCATTTCTCCTAATAGATCATACTTGTCTGTTTCGACCCAACAAACTTGACAATCTAACAAGACACAATGCTTCTGTATGTTGGAGAGTCAAGTTATCTGGTGAATGAATACTGGACTAAACTTGCATCAACACCTTACTTCTAGGAGTCAACTTATACACCAACATATACAGTATTCATATGAGTGAAGAATATCAAACTTTTTCAATAGAATAGAGCATTTCTCTCCCTCAGACTACTTCAGGAGGGACAAACAGTGCAAGACGGATGAGATGGAGAGGGTAGAGAAAAGAGGGAAGGGGGTAAGGGATGGAAATCAAATGATGGTCACCATGGAAATGTCCAAATATCTACAGAGGTGATGGCTCACTGGTCAGGCCTAAAACCCCTTGAACACAGCACAAGGAAGCAGTTGAATCAAAGTAAATTACCAACATTTGTAACACAAGGTGAAGATATTCGAGGAGGCACAGAGAGAGAGAGAGAGTCAAAAGGTAGGAAAGAAAGAAATGAAGATGAATCAGAACAGGGATGTAACAAGATGAGGGTGGAGAGGGTGAGGTCATCCCCAGGCGCAGGTGTGAAGAGGCACAAAATTTTGTCTGACCTATAATGCTGTTAATCAAAAAATATTCCCTAACCTAGATTATAGCACAACTGCCACCCCGGCCCCCGCAACCCTGGCACTGAGAGACCTTGCCATGCCAGATCAATAGAAAGAGGAAAGAATAAGATTGATGAAGATGAAAGATGTGGACAAAAATGGAGGAGATTGAATCAAAGGTAAGGTAGATAAAGCATCCCTTTCTTTAGAGACAAATTCCAGTTTCCTTAGCGTGTGTCAGCTTAGTGATCCTTGCAAGTTTCAAGACTGATCAAGACCAAGAGGATACTCTTTCAATTTATGGCCATCCCCTTGGCAGAATGCAAGTCTATGGAAGAGATATTTCCACCCTATTCACAGCTTCAATTGGCTGCTGAGTGCACAGGGAAATTTGTCCTAATGAAGAGTTTTCCACACCAGGAATCAAACCTGGGACCGTCTGCGTGTGAGGCAGCCGTGCTAAACATCACACTATCCGAGCGGACTACACAGAATTAAAGAACAGGAGTAATGATATATCTGATAAAAAGAGAGATAGAGACACAGAGGGCAATAGGGGAAGACAGAATAAGAGAAAGAGAGGAGGGTGAGTGTACGGGATACGGAGCTGTCAGAAGTTTGATCCCAAACGTGGCAATTTGATCATTTGCATTCATTATTGATAACAAGCAGGGAGATACACGAGGAAGCAGAGGGCAAGAGGCCATTGGAGATAGAGGAACATCCAACCCTGAGAACAATATGGAAATGGTCAGCAACACATCTTGAACTTGCCCATTATGTCCTCTTCAGATGCTTTGCCAAAGTTTCACAAGATCTATGCCCCCCCCCCCCGGAATTTCTCCCCCAGGAAACCAAACAAAGTGCTTCCTGCTTCCAGTCCCTTCATTCTTGCTATCATAGTAATCAGCGTGACAAACCAACTAATGGATTAGCAGATTTATCCAGACTCTCAACCTTGGCTCTTGGCAGCTAAGGTACAATCCGTGGATGGTCGGATGATGGGAGGGGAACTTTGGTTGGCTGGCTGGCTGGCTGATAAACGGCCTGGGGGGGGGGGCAGGGAAGAGTAAAGCAAAACTCATTACACACCACAATGAAATAAGATATCTCTCTTTTTCTCCGTCTTATGACACCAGAACAAATAATCTAATAAGTGACAATATTCAGAAGAAATAGAGACATTTAGGGGTACTAAAGGGAACAGGGGGAGTTGTCAAGCTTTGCAAAAAAGTATAAGACAAAATGATACCCCCCCCCCCCCCCGGGCCTTCCAATAGTCTTTCAAGACCTTGTGCCTAACACTTTTACCTAAAGAAGGTTTGAGAATGGACTGAGTGAAAAGTTGTGTAGATGGTTGCTGTGGAGAGAATTATATCATGACTAGAATATATCCATCCAAAATGACGGGCTGATATATGTATGGATTGGCACAGAGAAACCTAAAGCTATTGGGTAATCTTTTTTTTAGTACTTCAAGTAACCTAATTTCGAGTTTTTTTTAAAGCATCAATTCAACTAGAACTGTTTTAATGTGTGATCAGATGTTCAAAGTCTATGACTCTCTATGACGTAATCTATAACGTAATTGTTACATCATAATAGTAAGGTGTACTAACCAATGAGATGCGTCAATGGCAAACAAACAAACAGAAAAATTTGAATACAAGCTGATATGGTTAGATCTCAACATACACTTTTGCTTTGAAATTATGAAAGGTTCAAGAGTTGTATTGTTCTTTTTTGTTACTGTTGAGGAAAGGTCTTTCTCTGTCTTTTTTTTTTCAGTAGTACAAATCAGAAAAAAGTATGGAGGTCTCCTTTATTTCCATGCAGATCGTACACACCTGAAGGCAGCCATCAAATTGATCAACTGAAACATTGAGGTGACAATAAAAACGAAAAATAAGAATGAGATCAATACTCTTAATAACTCTTCAAAAGATAATGACCCTTCCCAAAATTACAGAAAGTAATCCTAGAACCTTCCAATGAGATTAGGAACAAACCTTATTCAAAAAAGAGTAAGGAATAGAGCATTTCAATCAAGCTCTGTCATGATTATTATGGAATCAAGAATTCTATTATAGTATTAGTAATTACGTCTAAAGTTAGTTAGTCATCCATCACATGTTAAAAGACAACAATGCTAAATAAACGCAGTAAATACAACTTAAAACTGACAGCTACACAATAACTTAAATCGGATTTAAATTTTTGAACAGAATTTTGTAGTTGTCAGTTAGCTATAACCATCACAAAAGATACAAGCAGAATTAATAGAAGATTAATTTGAACAAAATCACAAAGAAAAGACAGTTAAGCGTGACATGTTCATCCTATAAAAATTTCAAGTTTTCAGAATGAAGGGGGGAAAAATGATTTCAACTCTACTAATTATGAAAAGTTTACCAAGTTTAACAGAGACATCATGAAAAACACTCGCTATTAGACTTTTCTGGAACTTCACTGCTATGATGCTCAGGAGTTTCAAAAAGTTATCAATAAATGATAAATTCGGAACAGATTTATTTTGGTCTAAATTTCTAAAATGAAGAATCATTATTATCATACATGGATTTGGTCTGACTAGTACCCTCATCTTGGTTGTTATAGTCGAAAATCTAGGCTGTTATACCTTCTAGCTTTCTTCATGTGTCTATCATAGTTGGTAACCTTCTACAGAATGAGAACATTATAAACACATGGATTGTATAATGGGTTTAGTTTGAAATTCCTAAATGGTTACCAATGATGACAAATACCTAAAAAAGACCGGAAGGTACAGCTGCTGCACTATGACCATAACAACAAAGAAAGGGACATTCTGAGTAAATCAGTGTATAATAAAGATTTTTGCAGGTGGATTATTTCAAGTACATTTCTAAAATTCAAGAAAGAGCTCCACTATCAACTTGGAGCATTGTTTCCCCTAAGCTGTATGCAGGTGCATGCATACACATTCTGCAAACAGTGCATAAAGGGAATTAATATGCACACAAAAGATTACAAATTCTGCAGATAGCTTCCAGAGTTTTCATTGAAAAAAGATATTGATTCACTATGTTGAATTCAAAAATGCATACATACTTTTGTCTCTGGAAAAGAATTGCACAACACAAGGTTTTTACATACTCTGTCTATTGAAAATTAGAGGGAACATCAACAGAGGGTAGAGGGAATGGGGTAAATATGAAGAGAATTTCTCAGCAGGTTTTACCTTAATCATGCAATGCAAATGCAGGGGAGATTAGGCAAACAGGTAGATGTTCCCCAGGTAGTTCTGACCCAGACAAGAAGACAAGGCAAAAAAGACATGGTCAAGCACCCGAAGTTCCAGAGTGAATAAGAAAATAATTTTGGGTAGCTGTTTTAGTTAAGTACAGAATGAAGGTAAGCAACAACCACCACTGCTACCACCACCACCATGACTATCACCTCCACCTCCGGTGTGCCAGAAAAGACTCAGAGGTCACACTGATTCATAGAGGCGAAAACCCAGGCACAAACTGGTTCAATAATGACTAAGCAACTGTCAATGAGTTGGTTTAGTCAAAACAAATCATTCCTAATATTAGTGGAACAATCCAAGGAAAATCTTTACAGTAAAAGCCAGAAAGTTACCGTATTTGACTGCATATAAGACCAAATTTTTCAATCCCCCCCCCCCCCCAAACGGCTCAAAAATACCCACCAGGTCTTATATTTAAAGTTGAGATATCTGATAGGTTAATATTTTCTTCTGTAAACTCCAGCAATATTCTTTAGTAAAACTTTCCTGCTGTTGTAGTAGTATGTTTTGTCCAATCTTTTTTCTGCAATACTGTAGTTAACAACATAGTTTGACAACATTAAATGCTTTGCTGTAAATACAATTAAAAACTTTTTTCCCTAATATTCCCTGCTGAAAGTCTTATATGACCCATGGGCCTCATATGCCATCAAGTATGATGTGTGAATTTATACAAATTGCCTAGACAGAAATATTATACTACAATTTAGTCTGATCAAATCTCCAACAGGTCTGGTTAGTCACTCAATAGGAACCATCCTATGACCAACAACTTTTGACAGCATTCTTTTCAGAGGATTATCAATCAAAATATTCGTAAAGGGGTGATCAACGAATCAGTTACTTTTCTTGCCTCATCTTAGACTATGACCACTAAAGAAGTCTGAATTTTCAATAAAAAACCATCATGAATGTCACAAGACACAAACCAAAGAACCAACTTATATTGTGAATTGAAATTCTCCTCTAAAAAAATCTATTCTAGGGTGGAATTTTCAAAAACAAAAAAAATTTTTTTCTGGACTTGATAAAGTTTAAATGTTTTTTTCAGCCCTCTAGCTCCGTTGATGCAGCCTGTCTACATGATACAAACACGGCTAGCCAGACTGAAGGAAGCTATATTGATAGTTTTGGTTCACAGTCTCTAATAGATTAATGTATCAGTAAATGTCTGTGTTAGCATAACTAAGAAACCAAGTAACATATCCTCATGAAATTACCAGCCTGCAGTAATGGAACCCAGGAGCATGTTTTTAGCAAGATATTTGTTGAAAATCCTAAAGCTCTTCCAGTTTTTAGTGAAGAGAGAGGGTTCCTATCTGCCTGAGATAATGTGCAGTCCCAAGGGGTGTACTTCGAAGGTGGCTAAGGTACCATTGCCCTAGGTAGAGCTAATTTTTTGTTGATATGAAATTGCTGGGTACTTTTTAAACAAACCTTATAGGTCTGCTTGACCAATTAGCTAGATTGACAAAAAAAATCAATTAAGCACGTCTCTTTAGCATTTAGTTGATATACACGATAGATGTCATTCAATTTTGGACACAAATGGAAATCAAATTTTACAGTAGCCAAGTCGAATGAAACAAGCTAGATAATACATGGACACTAATTCAAATATAGGAATACTTTGAATAGTGCCATTTCAATTAGTACAAGAATGGTTACAGTACTGCAGTATAAATTCATGTTATTAAGTATGAAATGAAAACAAAAACACATTAAATTATAATAAGACTTTTGACAGAGTACTCTGAACAGAACGGAAAATCTTGGAACGAATTAACCGCACTAATCAAGGTATACTTGTATGTGACATTTACAACATGATACTGTAATGACCATGAAGGTTTTAGGGAACAATACATTCATTTAAACAACAACGAAAACAAAAAAGATTCAAATTAACTCTGTCACTTCCGTGTCATGTGACACACAGGGCAATTATTTTGTCTCCATTCTTCAACCAATCCATAGAGACCCAATCACTGTTTCTGAAGCAATTGTGACTTTTTACAGGGGCTAGCTCAATGCCCAAAATAGACTGCCTTACAAGGCTTAAGAGCTCCGATTGCCTAGCTCTTTATACGTGGCTGGGAGCATATTCATGCGTTTCCCAAGGGCATTACTGCAAAGAGAATGCAAACAGTACCAATTGGTGTGTTGACTCAGTTTGCAGATTCCATCCTCCATACCATTAACTGTTAGGCCACCTGCACCTCCTATTTTTCCATCCAGAAACAATATTTAGAAAATAGCTAACAGTCTGGTTGTTATCAGTTCAGTTGTCAGGGACGAAGAATAGGACAAAGGGGGGGGATAAGGGGGAACAAAGAATGGGACAAAGGGGGAGGAGGTTTAAAAGGAAATAAATAACAAATGAGAAAGTTTGAGAGGATCATGAAAGATATCCAGAAATTTCTAAAATCTAATAAAGAAGGTCAAGAGAGAAA
Organism: Thysanoteuthis rhombus; assembly: GCA_963457665.1. Taxonomy (NCBI): domain Eukaryota; kingdom Metazoa; phylum Mollusca; class Cephalopoda; order Oegopsida; family Thysanoteuthidae; genus Thysanoteuthis; species Thysanoteuthis major. The sequence continues at coordinate 14,452,207 of OY735201.1, forward strand.
AGTAATGGAGAGGGGAGAGAATGGAGAAAGAGAGGGGAGAGAATGGAGAAAGAGAGGGGAGAGAATGGAGAAAGAGAGGGGAGAGAATGGAGAAAGAGAGGGGAGAGAATGGAGAAAGAGAGGGGAGAGAATGGAGAAAGAGAGGGGAGAGAATGGAGAAAGAGAGGGGAGAGAATGGAGAAAGAGAGGGGAGAGAATGGAGAAAGAGAGGGGAGAGAATGGAGAAAGAGAGGGGAGAGAATGGAGAAAGAGAGGGGAGAGAATGGAGAAAGAGAGGGGAGAGAATGGAGAAAGAGAGGGGAGAGAATGGAGAAAGAGAGGGGAGAGAATGGAGAAAGAGAGAAGAAGATGGAGAAAGAGAGAAGAAGATGGAGAAAGAGAGAAGAAGATGGAGAGGGAGGGAGGATTGAGAAAAAGAGAGAATTAAAAAAAGGGGGATTTTAAGATAAGAGAGAAAGGGGAATTTTAGAGAGAGAAAGAGAGTTGAAAAAAAAGAATTAACACGAGAAAACAAGTCTGAGGGAGAAAATGAAAAAGAGGAGAAAAAGATTGAAGAGAGAGAGAGAGGGGGGAAATATAAAGAGACAAAGGAAAGAGACGAAAAGGAGAAAAAAAGAAAAAAAGGCAAAAAAAAAAAAATTGGAGATAGAAGTGATAGAGAAAGAAGACAGAAAAACTAAAAAAGAAATAAAGTAGCAAAGAGAAAAAACCCGAAAAACAAAGAGAGAAACAAAAACCAATCGTAATTCATAATAATGACAGAAGGGTTGGTCAAGGAAGGAAATCAGACAGTAACATGGAGATTTAACTGTGCATTGCAACTGTCATTGTGACTGAAGAGAACGAGAAGAAGAAAGGGGTTGGAGATGATCAGATGGGGGACATTCCACTACGTTTCCTAGCAAAGAAGCTGGGGGGAAGCAGAAAAAAAAGATGTATTATTGCTGTAGAAGCAGGTGTCCTATTAGGTGACTGTGATTCTTAGGAAGAATTTTTTTTAAAAAGACTGACAAACATCTCTCTACTCTCATGGTACTTATTCACAAACTCCTGAAAGGAAGCCCCCAGTCTTTTTGAGACATCTTCAAAGATTTTAAAGAAAGAATGGTTTGCGCAACAAAACAGCATGTGAAATAAGCAAAACGCAGTTTAAGATGAGCGTAATGTTGAGCCATGAAAGAGAGATCATCAAGAAATAATGAGGTGTCGAGTGGTGCAGCAGTTACTGGCACACAAAATAGAATCAGCAAAGTTGGAGTTTCAGCTGATGCTGCTTATGTTCACTTCATACTAATGACCATGGGAAAGGAATGAATCCACTTCTCTCGCTGCTATGGGTAAACAGCAGGTCAGTTGGGTGCCTTCACCCCTGTAAGGCGGTCCATTTCAATCATGAAGGTAGCAACTCTACCTCATAAAACCTACTTGCAACTGAAACCATAATACAGCCCTACGCTCCAGAAGGAGTCTACAGGAACTTTTTTTCTTTCAAAGATATTAGAACCAGGGTAGGATCTTTCAGTTTGAAAAGAAAAAAAAATTAGCAGATAGTTTGGTAAGACCACAAGATATAAAATAAGCCAAGGTAAGAAAATATGGATCATCATAAAGGAGAAAATAATAAAAGAAAAAAAAAAAAAAATTAAGCTAAAGAATGACATTGGTCAATGGTAGGGTTGACGACAGTTTCTGGATCCAATTCATCCTTCAGTTTGCACACCAATCATCTTTATTGGGTGGGATTGCAGGTTCCACCAGCAACTGTTTTTGTTATTTTTTCCCCATAGCTGAAGGAAGAAGTGGATTCCACTCCTGGTTTTGAATTCAGAGGAGTCTTTCTCATGTTCAATAATTACTTATGTTGGTACCAACTTGTGACCACAAAGTTGATATCCATATCTTGGAGAAGTCTTTTACTGCCAACTCTAATTGTTGTCAGTCTGCAGATTCCATTAAGATACCAGTAACAGTTACACTGCCCAATGCTGACATCCTGTTTAGGTAACTGGTTTCTGAATCTTAACAAAAGTACAGTTTTTTTTCACAATAAAGCCAGCGAAATCATGGCGATACAAGCCTAAATATTTTTCTCAAGCTGATGTCAACATGATAGAAAAACTTCACAAAATAATCTAACCATTAGATACTTTCAACTAGCTGGATCTGAGGAAATTCCATGGATTTTGACAACAAAATCATTACTCTCACAATAATTATTTCTTCAATTAAAGTGTGTAACTGTATTTAAGTAATTTATTACCCATGGAATTTATCTAAATTATCTATGATAACAAGTGAAGGCAAATGAAACTAATATTAGCAACAAATTCTTTCTCTTACAAATCAGAGATTATAATAGAGGCCTTTAGCCATCTCTCTACCACTGAGTGTATCCTGCATACTAATGAATATAACAATGAATCCTGTTCTTGGGGAACAGGATTCTGAAAAAGAAAATAATTCACCAAACAGCTAAATCACTGTTACTTAAGATACAAGTTGTTATTGGGGCTTTTACAAAGCATTTTTAGCATAGAAAACAATTAATTCAATGCTGATATAAAAACAAATTCTAGGAATGGTTTCTGAAGAGTGCAAAAAAGGATAGCTAAGAAAATCTTATTGAACTTTCAGGTGAAAAAAAAATATTATAATAATCTTATTCTAATTTGAAAGATGAAAAGAAAGACAAGCTTGGCTGAACAAGACTAACTCCCTTGCTTTTTTATGTTCTAAAAGGTAAACAAAACAGAATTCATTTCTCCATACAATATATCAGAACTATGTATCCCATTTCAACTCTTTTAGTAGTAGTAGTTCCTTTCAAGTCAGCCTTAGTTGAAAGATTAAATTCTCCATCAGTTTTTTCCAAACATAACACTTATTCGAGCTATAATGATGTCACTAGATTTTGCTGAGGTCATTGTCCTTGTTGTGACAAATAAAAATTAAGTCAAAATTCAATAGTAGGAGTTTGACAATTTTTTTTTAAACAGAAATTCAATGTTTATATCACTCTTTCTACACCCCTCACTTTTATACAGGTCACAAATTCAAATTTCTTCAATTCCAATGTCTGAATTATTCACAATAATAAAGTCAACTCTACAAGTTTGACAGGACAACAGGAGTGTCTCCAATTTGAACTTTGATATGAACTGAGTTGAATTGCAAACTGACTATTACATCCTGTAGAACAACATTTTTAGCATTCATATATTACTACTACTACTACTACTACTTTATAATGTTCAAAAATTTCAATGCTGGTAGCTGTTATGCCACTCTGAATCACTTTACACACACACACATTTTGTGGCAAATGACAATTTTTCTATCCCAATATCTGGCCCTCAATATTATCCAGTATCTTAAACAGTGAAGGTCATGATCGCGGTCAAGTCTGGGATCTATGAATCTACCCCAGTGAAGTTTGGGACAGGTTCTAGAAAATGTTCAATTTTATTTCTCCAATATATTTCCTGCAAAAGTGTGTCTTATATACTGCAAAATATGGTGTGTGTTTAATGAATACAGCTTAATCAAAAAGGAATGCCAGTATTTTGGTGTGTAGAATTTTCATATCAAAGCTTGATACTTTTTGACCATAGAAAATCTTTCTCAACTCATTCCAGACTCCTGAGATATATATGTCCTGAGCTTTCGATGACTGCTGGGATATATATGTCCCATAAATCTCATTTAGAAGTCTACTGGGATATTTCAATTCAGGAATTTGTTTCAAAAACAGAAAAATATATTAAAAAAATGATGCTTCTCTTACTTCTCAGTTTCTGTGTATTTCACAATAACAATGAAATAATTAGCTTTTTTGTACAATGGAACAGAATGGTTACAATTAGTTCAAAATTTTATTATGTTTTTATATGGTTTCCCTAAGTCTTAATGAATTTATGCATACCTCACAAAAATGAATCAACATAGCCTACACAGGTACTAGAACTAATTACCTACAAAAATAAATATTTTATCTAAGATTATCTTATAAAAAATAAATAAATACTAGCATAAGATTTGGGCATTGCTGGTTCAAAATGACGATAGGGGCCTCAGAAGGCACTATTTTGAAAAAACAAACAAAAACATTTTAAGACAGTGCTTATCGGTGTACTTATGCAAATCTCCAAGGTCATGGCCTTGAAAATTTGACCAGGATCTCCCAGAAACAGGTGGTTTGTTGGGTAGGCCGTGATGATTCAATGCAGGAAAAATTATAATCCTAGTCTTTCATGCAAACTGATTGCAAGATATACTTTCACCTGGATTTCTGGAAGAGGCTATTTGCTTAAATTCATTTAAGTAGAGTCAGAAGTAATCACTTCACTTGGCTGAAATAAAATTCACAGCTTTTTCTCAAGCTGAAAGGAAATCATTTTCTGGTCCATAACAAGTGCACCAACATACAACATTGCAACAAATCATATGAAAAGATACGAGTCATCAAGAGGAATCAGTCATGTGAAAAAGACATTTATACAACTTGATTGTTGGTGTGTATATATATATATATATATATATATATATATATATATATATATATATATATATATATATACGCACACTCATGTTTCCCCCATTTTTTGAAACTGTACGTCATGCTACTTTTTGCTTTTATGAATAAAGGCAAAACATGAAAATAGCGTTCAGCATTTGTTTTGCTGCAAGCCATTACAGAAGCACCACACCCTCTTCTCTCTATCTTGGACCCCAGTCACTAGTGCCTTCCACCATCCCAATTTCCATCAACTACGGCTAAAGAAAAAACAATGATTAAACACTAATTTTTTTTCAGAAAATTTTGGCTTATTAATCTGTGCATGAAAAATCAAGAAAAGGATTGTCGGGTCAAGAATGAAGGCAAACATTACTTACAGGAAAGGGTTATCATATATCACTCATGGTTGAATTTGTGAATCTAACAACTGTACTTTATGGCATATAAGATCCGCCCTGAATCATTTTCTCTCCAAAAGGGAAACATAACTTGAGTTGTCCATCCCTACATTAGCCAGAACTTGAAGAGAAGTCCAGAAACATGCATTTTTTCTCTTAATATTCCCTACCTGTATAAGGAAAGTCTGTTTTATTTGCCATCAAATACATTCAAACATCCAAAATATTTGCATACAATGGCCTATGGTTAACTTTTTTTTTAAAAACTGACCCCTAAATTTGCTTACTACAGGAATACTTTGATCAGTGTGTTAATTTATTCCACAATTTATATACAGTTCAAAACCATACTGTTCAAGATCTTATTATGATTTAATATGGTTTTGTTTTGAGCTAATACTTAGTATCATCAATTTTAACTGTTTTGCATCAAAACTCGCACTAATCAAAACCGCATTATTTAAGGTATTTCTGTACTATGATTAATTGTTTGGGAACAGGTGAAACTGCAGTCATTTTAATTATACGAATGGATGCACATACACTAAAAAAAAACAAGTTTCAGCAAAATAACGTGCTTCAAGCCTTTCAAGCATTATTTTATTATAAAAATTTTCTAACAGTATTATGCAGTGTGTGTCATTTATGATAAATACATCAAAATGCTATGAATATTTATTTTGTTCTGTTTTTTCTTTTACATAACACATTGGCGATGACTAATAGGAAAGTTTACAAGGTTCCAGCTTTCACATTGATAGTCTTCTATGTGTGCTCAAACTGGCATAAAATTACTCGTTATGCATAAGAAATGAAGTACAGTTATTACTTCATGTACAGTTTAATGTACTCTTTACCACCGCCAAGAGTTACATCAAGCAAGTTTAATCTTGTCAACCAGAATAATATCTCACTAAATTATCATCTCTTTTTCAAAAGACAATTTCTAGATTTATCTTTCAAATTTGCTAAAATCAAAATTCAGCCAGGAGATGTGCACCAAATCCTTTACAGTGACACAAGGAATTCTAAAATGAATAAATAATTGGTTTATATGTGCGAGACAAAGGGATAGAAAGAGAGAGACCAGATTTTAGTATGAAATTCAATTTTGAAAATTTCAATTGGCTTATAAAATAAAGAGAAGAGGGGGAAGAAAGGTAAGAGGGCATGAGGAGGAGAGAAAACGCGAGGGGAGCAAGCAGGTGGGTGGGAGAGGAAGAGGGGACAAGAGAGAGGGAGTGATAACAGGACGAGGGGGAGAAAAAAAGCAAGAGAGAGGGACAAAAAGCAACAAGGGAGAGAGATAGAGAGAAGGAAAGAGAGAGAAGGAGAGAAGGAGAGAGAGAAGGAGAGAGGGGGGGAAATGGGAGAAAGAGAGAGGGGAAATGGGAGAAAGAGACAGAGAGGGGGAAATGGGAGGAAGAGACAGAGAGGGGGAAATGGGAGGAAGAGACAGAGAGGGGGAAATGGGAGGAAGAGACAGAGAGGGGGAAATGGGAGGAAGAGACAGAGAGGGGGAAATGGGAGGAAGAGACAGAGAGGGGGAAATGGGAGGAAGAGACAGAGAGGGGGAAATGGGAGGAAGAGACAGAGAGGGGGAAATGGGAGGAAGAGACAGAGAGGGGGAAATGGGAGGAAGAGACAGAGAGGGGGAAATGGGAGGAAGAGACAGAGAGGGGGAAATGGGAGGAAGAGACAGAGAGGGGGAAATGGGAGGAAGAGACAGAGAGGGGGAAATGGGAGGAAGAGACAGAGAGGGGGAAATGGGAGGAAGAGACAGAGAGGGGGAAATGGGAGGAAGAGACAGAGAGGGGGAAATGGGAGGAAGAGACAGAGAGGGGGAAATGGGAGGAAGAGACAGAGAGGGAGAAAAATGGAGGAAGAGACAGAGAGGGAGAAAAATGGAGAAAGAGAGTGATAGAAAGAGAAAGAATGAGAAAGAGAATGATAGAAAGAGAGAGAGTAAGAGAAAGAAAGAGAAAGAGAGTGAGAGAAAGAAAGAGAAAGAGAAAGAGAGTGAGAGAAAGAAAAGGATAGAGAGTGAGAGAAAGAAAGAGATAAAGAGTGAGAGAAAGAAAGAGATAGAGAGTGAGAGAAAGAAAGAGATAGAGAGTGAGAGAAAGAAAGAGATAGAGAGTGAGAGAAAGAAAGAGATAGAGAGTGAGAGAAAGAAAGAGATAGAGAGTGAGAGAAAGAAAGAGATAGAGAGTGAGAGAAAGAAAGAGATAGAGAGTGAGAGAAAGAAAGAGATAGAGAGTGAGAGAAAGAAAGAGATAGAGAGTGAGAGAAAGAAAGAGATAGAGAGTGAGAGAAAGAAAGAGATAGAGAGTGAGAGAAAGAAAGAGATAGAGAGTGAGAGAAAGAAAGAGATAGAGAGTGAGAGAAAGAAAGAGATAGAGAGTGAGAGAAAGAAAGAGATAGAGAGTGAGAGAAAGAAAGAGATAGAGAGTGAGAGAAAGAAAGAGATAGAGAGTAAGAGAAAGAGAGTAAAAGGAATGAGAGAAATAGCGAGAATTGTCAGGGATGAGACTACATGATTTTTATCTCAGTGAAATCTGATTTTGGTAAAAAAATTGAGTAATAGAAATACAGGTGGATAATGATATGGGATAAGAAAATTCTTTTGAAAAATCCTCATACCAAAATTAATAAAAATTGAATTATTTTTCCATCCTTACTGGACTAATCTATTAACATGCTCAATGTCTACATAAAAATGTACCATCTTTGGGACATATATATCCCAACAGTCATAGTAACTAGATATACGTCCCATGAGTCTCTGAAGGTTCAAGTTGGATAAGGTAAAAAAAGGTTGGTGTTGAGGGTTAAGTAACTCAAATAGCAATGGAGGTGATAAATGTTTGTTCACCCCATGCATATTGAAATAACAACAATTTAGCATGATCCCAATATGTCTCTCGCACTCCATAGGTCAAAAAGCATGTGTACCAAATTTCAGTTCTATTTACTAGTTTCACTGCCTGTACAGTCCGGACACACATGTACATATACACTTCTTTATTTATAAGATACAATACATATATGTATATGCAAATCAGATAAGTAAGCAAAGAGTGCTGGGACCAATGCGCTGTATTGGGGCGCAGGTTAAATGCGTCATCACATGCAAATACACAGAAGCAGTAGCTTACTGGCCAACCCGTGCACTTATTGCATGACTCACACTGCCAACCCACCCTGCTGCCACCAATCTTGCTAATGTACAATCTGTGCACTTGGTTCTGGACATCCTCAGCCTGACCCACAAGAGATCTTTGGAAACAAAGCAAAAACAAAAAAACAAATTCGATGAAAGTCAGCGTTTCCTTTGTGAGCCAGAGAAGAGAATAGATAAAAGACTATAAGTGACTTTTGAAGATAATCAAGTTATTACCATTTCTTTTCAATTTACTGAGGATTATAAAACATCCACGAATGTGCAGGCAGCCTGATGGTAAGCAGCACATAAAATAGAATTAACAATCTGAGCTCACACTTCAGCTGATGAAGTTTACGTTCACTTTGCACTAACGCCTTTGGGGAAGGCATGAATTCAACTCTTCTCCCTACAGCTACAAGTAAGTAGCAAGGAGGACAACTCTTCATCCTTGTTTGGCAACCAGTCCATGAGATGGACAACTGGGAAAGTCAAACCCCATCTCTAATGTTGTGAGTGACTGGCAACAGTCAGAGCGACAAAAGTTTCCGAAAATGTATGGTTAATGGGAATCATGCAAAGCTTTGCAAGCCGGAAGTACATAATAATAAATTGTTAAATAAAGGAGAAGTCTTTAAAAAATGACAGTTAAATAAACATTACCACTGTCTCCACTACCCTGTAATATCTCAAGTGCAAAGCTTTTTTTAAAATAAACACCCGCTTAAAATAATATGGGGTGGGGACCAGTTTCTTTACATTCCTTTAAAAAATAACTTGGCTACTTTCCATATAGTGATAAGTGAGCATGCTAGTTTCACAAGCAGTGAGTTCGATCTTCACTAGGTGCTCAATCAATCAGGCTTTGTGGCTAAATTGGTTTAATCAAGTAAATATTCTAAGGGATTTTCTGATAGTAGGTATTTAATTCTTATGTGTTTTGCAAGTACTTGATAGGATTGGCAACATTTTCTAAGTCCAGAGAGCCAACTCATGGGCTTGAATGATGTAAATATTAATCAATCCCTCTCTCCACGTGAGTCATGACACCAATCGTATCTAAGATAGTAGAATGAGACATAACTGTACTGATAAGGCACTTGATAAGGCCTGAAAGAAGAGAGCTCTCCTCTTCTATCTCAGGTATTACACTAATTAACAAAAATATCTAAACTAAGGAAAAACCAAGTTTGTTTTTTTAAAAAACAATAATCTTGTATATGTATTTATACCTTGATTAGTGAAATTAATTCATTCAGAAATTTAGAGCTCTGTTCAAGGTCTTATGATATGTGTTTGTTTTTTTTTTGCGGCTTATACTTACTTGCATCAATCTGTACAGCAGTATCTTCACCGCACTATTCAAGGTATTACTGATATATATATCATGCACATACAACTCATAATGATTCTAACAATTTGTGAGAATACAAAAACAGAAACAGATTTTTTCTGTTGTTGATGATATTTAATCATAACAAATTAATACATAAAGTAAAATTTACACGGATATCCACCTAATGAATGTCAACATTATGTACCTGGTACACTCTTTGCTGGTTACTGAAGAGTGTGTTATGTTGATATTCACCTGGTAAATATCCTAGTAAATTTTATTTTGTAAATATATATATATATATATATATATATATATATATGTTAACCACTCAGTCTAGCTCTTATAAAATTACATAATATTACCAAATACATAGAAAGTCCATCTAATCAAATAAAACGCACAATATACAACCACAAACAACTAATAATAAACTAGCATCCCAAGGGAAATTATGAATCATCACCACCACTATCCACATACACTGAGTGTGTATGTGTGGAAGGATCAATTAAAAAGTTGGGGAATGGGATGATTGATGAATTACTCACTTCCCTCACCTTTTGTTGGGTAGGGATCATTAAAAAAGGTCTAAATTTTCAAAAAAACAAAACAAAGTGTACCAACTAGTGACCAATTTAGCATTAACTTACATAGCATAGTGAAACCCCAACTCATTTGGGAGGGGAATTTCCAAAAACAAAAAAAAAAAAACAACAAAAAAAAATGCTTTTTCCCTACTTGTTTAAGAGGGTGTGAGAGAGCAAATCTTCAAGTTTCTGATATGAACAGTAAGGGCTGGATCTGAATAGATAGATACATGCATCCATATAAATGTCAGAATATATGAATAGCCCCAACCCAGCAACAGTGATTAAACTGGTTTTTTATGGGTAGTGATGATTAATCACCGTGTAACTTTTCAAAATGAAAACTGTCTTTGGCAGCTGCAATATGAGCACTGATGCTGGCAATCATTCACCTATTTCCTCACACTTGCAATAAATATAAATATATTAAATATATAAATATAGGAACCTAGCAATAAGATTTCACAGAAAATGACACTGCAATTTAGCGGGGGTGGTTATCATTTTACAGGTATAGACAAGTCTTACTTTTATTAGGTAAACTCTAAATCATGCACCAGCTGCAAAATTGCTACAATACATAATTGTTCCAGGACCTCAACACCTGTTCAAGTCATGCAATACCGGTCATTGCATACGACAACATTGGCAAATGTATTAGCAAAAACAGAGCTGTCCTTTTATCATTTCAAGTTACAGTTAAAACGCATTGAACACACCGATTCTCACACGATTAAAGTTAAGCAACATTGAACCTGGTCAGTGTCTAGAAGGGTGATCATCTGGGAATACCAAGTGCGATAAGCAGCTGGGGATCAAGTAAAAAGCCTCCCATGGCAATTGCGTTGATCACCCAAGACACATCTTTCGTCACCTCGAGAGAAACAAGGGAAATCAGAAGAGTGTATTATGATTTTGTCTCTCAGCCCATTAACAAGCATCAGTGAGGTGTACCAATAGTGACTTTCCTTATGAAGTAATTTCAAAATTATTTACCTTTTAAAAGTGTAACACTCTTGAAGGCCGAGGAAAGTTTGTGTAGTAATACAACCAGGAAATTGTCCCCGGTCAGCTGGGACGCCTCCTCCGTACACTGATCATAAACAATGATTTCAGCATTTTCATCTGCATCGATGTGGCACGTTTGAGTCAGTAAGTCTTTGATATGAACCTGAGAAATGAAAGAAAGAAGAAAAAATGAAATCAGTATGAGTAATAATGTGACTGGATGAATGATTTAATTGTACGGAACAGAAACATCAGATGTCAGAACAAATCAGGAAGAGAGCAAATCCTGAGGAAGATCTGGTAAGTTCATGAGAATCAGCTGCCATTTTGTGGGGAAAGGGAGAATTCATGGTGGGGGCGACATATTTACGTTGGGATGGGGGAGCAGGATACTTTTTTTTTGCAGAGGGAGAGACATAATCAAGGTGTGTGGGGGGATATATTCAGGATATATCTTAGCAGGCAACCCTTCAACAAGCAAAGAATAATACCATCTTTCTATATAGGCACTTCAAGTTATGATTACATTAAACAATTGTACAGCATCAGTATCCTTTATTGACTCTCAGACCCCAACTTTTAAACATCCCTTACCAAAAATGAGAAGGCCTGATCAGAGATTAAGGGGTTGTTGGTGGTCAACCACTCAATTGCACATTCCCCCTCCCCAGCCATGCTTATGGCCGAGTTCTTGTAAAGGTTATACAATTTCCCAACACTTACATTCTCTCCCCCATCTTTTTATAGAATTCTTTTTACCTATTGTTAAATGTTTACGAATGAACAAGAATGAAGAATAAAAAAGAAAGAAAAATTAGAAAATCTTCCATAATAGTCAATGAATATTCTATATCATAATGTTTTGATTTCTGTATATCTGTGGGATTGTTACCATATCATGGAAAAAAAGGTACTATTGTAGTAAAATTTTTGTTGAAGAATGTCAATGGCATTATACTAACTTAGAAAATGAAACAATTTTCAATCTAATTGGGTCACCGGTTACTGAGTGATTAAAATAAGTATTGATTGACATGAAAAAAAAAGTCTGTCCAGGAGAGATTGCTTCAGGTCTATTGATTACAATTCTCCATAAGTAAATGAAAATGAGAGAAATAAGTATATCATTATAATAAAAATTATATGAACAGGAAATGATTTTACATTGAGCATAAATAAAGAACACCGAAGGCAGCTTCCAAGCGCACCAAGCAGAAGGGTACTACTATGAAGTAATGAGCTAAAATCATACAATATTACAAGGCAATTTGATTCCAATTGAATGCCTCTCTATTGCAGTCCTGTACCAAACTAGGCTATGCTAAGTATGAGATAGCCTAAAATGTTTATTCAGTTTTGGTCATTAGTTCTCATTAGTAACATTTAGTTTGAACTAATTTCATCTCAGAACATCTCTTGATCGTGTCTTTGTATTTCAGCATACATTTTTAAAAAATTTTGTCAGAATTGGCATATTCTTGTTTGTAACAATGAAGGTGGAAAATAGGCATATTATGCTTTTTTTTATTTCAAGAAAAGTGAAAATGCAACTACCACATACGAAAAAAGGTGTAGATTATGGAGGAGGTATTCTGAATGATCAAACTGGTCAAGGGTGGTTCAAAAAATTTCATGCTAGAGATTTCTCATTGAATAATACTCCATGGTAAGTAATATCAGATCAAATGAAAATATGAATCAAGAATCTAACATTAAATGCTGCAGAAGATAGTCAGCATACTCAAAATATCTAGATCAACCCCTGAAAATCATTTGTACAAACTCAGTTATCTTAGTCATTTTGATGCGGGGTTCCACAGAAATAGAATTGAACCATATTCCCATGCACAATTTACTATTTAAACAATGAAAATGTTCCATTTTTTAAACAAATTCTGATGGGTGATGAGAAGAGAATACTTTACAACAATTTACAGCAAAAGATTGTTATGCATGCAAAATGAACACATACCCGAATGTGTGTGTGTAATGCCATTAAGTATGCATAACTGTAAGTCTTAGTTCTGAGAATACATGTAATCAAGTGTGTGTGTGTGCATATGTTTACAAGCATATTTACAAATATGTTTATGTATTCATATCTTGAAGCTCTATATATGCGCATTAGTGCTTCAATAAGTATTTACTAATGTGAAAGAATAATATAAGACTTGTATATGTACCTTCAACAAATAAAACCAGTGTAATAAAAGCCACAACAATACAATGATATTGTCTAATCTCAACAACCACTCCTACCCCTCTCAGCAACAACCCCCACTCCACATCCCCACCAATAACAACTAGTAGCTCCAAAAATCAACTGGTGACTCATCAGCTAGTCTATATGACCCAGTCCTTCAAACCTTGCTCTCAATACACAACCAGTCAATCAATCAGCTGATATAAAAAGAAAATAAATAAATGGTCGCCATCTACACAACCTATATCATTTAACACATTGTCCTAGGGAAGGGCTACTCTTTAAAATAAAATGAAAATCAGACTATATAAATCATTCATGTTTTAAGTATAAGAGCTGAATTCTGCTCTCTCATTTCAATGAGTTTTCCAACCCATACCGATTTGTCCACGCAATATCTCCAAAAGTTCTCAATGAATTTCAATGACATTTCATATAAGAGTGGTCCATGAATAAAAGAAGAATTGATCTAATTATAGGACAGATATGGAATTTTTTTTCTCAATTAAAAGATATTTTACACATATTAATACATTATTCCATTATATGCAAAATCAAAACAAAGTTATCTCCCTTGCATGGTGGCTATATATAATTTGTTTTTCATACTGTTTCTAGTTAGTGTAATGGTGTTGGCAGAGTTATAAACTCTCTCAATGTTTTTATAGTCTAAAAAGACATCCATTTGCAGTTATGGCATATTGTCCAATTGTGCCCCTACCCCCACAAATCATTTTTGAAGATTCTTTCAAGATTACTTTTCAAATTCTTTTGAGATTCTTTGCAGATTACTTTTTGTTTTTTCAGGACTCCTCAGGTATACTGCACTGCCAGAGCAATACCCCCCCCTACCCCTGCCAGTTGCAAGATCTGAAGGTCCCACACACCGCTTCTGCTATTTGTAATATGCGTCAGTGTTTACAACGGGAAAGGCATAGCACAAATTTTATAGACTATTAAAACTATAATGCGATGTAAGGAGGTGCTGCTGTTCATGTTCACCTGTTTCCATCATGCAAGCATTTAAAAACGTTTCAATTGGTTTTGATTAAATCTTGATGGATTCTATGTTTATCTTATGAGACAGGTAACAGGAAATTATCACAAAAATTATCAGGGACATTTAAAGCTCCCCTATTCCTTTTAAACTAATTAATTCAACACTACGTCACACTCACACACGAATATTTGCAGCTATAATCATTTGTGTAAATGCTGTAATATGTTAACTTTCATTATTGTCTCAGAAAGATACCTGCAAGGATAAATACAAATCTTATAATTTGCAATCTTTATCCACCTGAGTATTTGATTGATATGTATTCTAATTAGTTACGCAATCCAAGTCAAAAAGATCATCATTATGACATCAAACAACAGAGGTTTGTTTACTCTATTTCAGAAGTTTTTGATGGAAACCGTCAGTGATGTCATAAATAGAATTTATTCTGACCATGTTTATACCTCAATGCAATTTTTTTTATACGACTTCAAATTATGACACCATGGTGGTTCAATTATTGACTGTGTATTCTGGCTGTAATATATGCTGGATATTTCATTTTTCAAAAAGCTATGCATAAAATATTTTGGAATGTCTTTATGTACCAAATTCCATTAGATACCAGATAATAAAAGATGTGCACATAATTAAAGGAATGTCATGTACAACTAACACATTGAAGACAAAAGCACACCAATCGAAATTGAAATGCACAGCTGGAGAAAGTAGATCACTACATCTACCTAGGACAACGAATCTCAATGAAACCCTCAAAAGAAGAATAAAGTCAAGAATCACACTATGTTAGCAAGCTTTCGGTAGAGCAAGCTCAACTTTCAAGACCAAGAAAATTCCACTTAACCAATGCCTCCTTCCAATAGTCACCTACGGAGCTGAAACATGAAACTTAACCAAAAGATTGACCCTCACACTGAGAACCATGCAACGTGCACAATGAGAGAATCATGCTCAACCTCACATGGAGAGATCATGAGACAGCACAGTTTACTTGAGAAAAGACAGGAGTCCTAGATATAAAAATCATTGGAAAGTTCAAATGGCAAGGGGCTGGCCATGTTGCAAGAATGCCAGATAACCAGTGGACATCACAACTCACAACATGGATCCCCAGATATAAGCAAAATTGTGGCCTACAGAAAGTAAAATGGCGTGACAAGCTTGATAAATTCAGAAAGTATTGGCTCTGTGGTGCCCATGATAGAGAGGTCTGGCGAATCTTGGGAAAGGTATATGTCCAACAATCAATGCTAAAAGACTTATGATGTTGACAATATATATATATCTAAAACTGTTGTGTGAGCAGTGCCAGATCAAAATTTTTCTAGGCCCTTGGGCGACAGGTACTGCGAAGCCCCTGGGCTACATGTACTGTGCAAACCCCAGTGATGTTTCCAAAAGGAAAGATAGAAAGACAGATTGAATTTTATTCAATAAGGATAACAATCAAATTTTAAGCATTTGCTTGGCATGATTTATAAGAAACAAATTTCTCCAAAACAGGAATTGTGAGTTCTCCAAAACAAAGATCTGTTTAGTTGTTCCAAAACATCATAAACTGTCATACAATATACATTTATACAGAACAGCGGTTTTTTTTTGCCATGGTATATTTATTACGAATATATTAATTGATTGAAACCTTTTTTGAATAGATGGTT
The DNA here is from genome assembly GCA_963457665.1 of Thysanoteuthis rhombus. Lineage (NCBI taxonomy): Eukaryota > Metazoa > Mollusca > Cephalopoda > Oegopsida > Thysanoteuthidae > Thysanoteuthis > Thysanoteuthis major. Next base: position 14,468,103 of record OY735201.1, read on the forward strand.
TAGAGTCTGTGTACTTTGATTCAATATTCACAAATGGAATGTTTTCATTTAATCTCAGGAAGCCCATCAGTCCAAACAGCCTCTAAAGCCTGTGTCTTGGTCTGATATTGTGTGTGGAAGTGTTTCCATACAGCCATAAAATTCCTTCAGTATATGAACATAAAACCTAATTCAAGATGGCACTCAAAACTTCCTTTTTCAGAAATACCACCCTAGAAGTGTCATTGAGTGAGTGAAAAATTAAAAGTTCTGACTATAAAAGTTTAGGAATAAGCAATGTCCAGATACATAGATGAATACATATGAATGTCAGAAGACATGAATTACCTAAACCCGACAACAGTATTAAATCAGTCTGCTGGGGAGGGGGGGTGGGGATTAAAAAGTGAAGTGAACTGTATGGAGGTTTCAACCCAAAAGTTCAAGGAATCTGACTATGAGAAGAAAAACAATTTTTTTTAAAAATCACTGAATGTAGCCGCGTATAAGTCCTCTAAGCAAAAATTAGAGGTCAATCTGTACATGAGTACTAATTTTGCAAGTTGGAAATCAAAACATAATACAAAAGACTAGGAGCAACCCTTGAGTTCATGAAGGCATAAATAAATCAATGGTTTTCTGATCATAAATCAAGGGTTGACCTACATATGTGTGTATAAGGTACTTTGACACCTAGTTTTCACTATCTCCTTTAAAGTAATCCCCTTGCCTGCTGTTAATACACAGGCTCACTAAAGTAGCAAGCTTTTACTTCATGCCTACTTTACTTGCACTGCTCTAATTCTTCAAACATTTTGGCAGCATGTCATGATAGTTAAAATAGAACAAAAATTTTTTTTTTCAATTAAAAATAATAAGGTTCTTGAAATCATTATTTTTCATTATCAGTACTAAAACCATTCACTATGATCTCGGGTACCGTGACAAACCAAGTTCCTCTCAGGGCCACAGGGAAGAAATGGAGTCTAGTACATTGCCATAGTTATTCATACTGCCATAAAAAAATTGGAATGGATGAATATTTGTGTCAGCGACAATAGGTGACATGTCACAAGAAGAACAAGTGTGTGGCAGTGAACTTATTAAGTGAGAAAACTGAAATATGCTAAACTATATCTAGTTTCAGCTTATATGAATTACAAGAAATTCAAAGGTAACAAGATCTGATTTTTTTTCTCTTAGCATCGTATATCCAAGAAGAGTCATGTCATTCGAAAAGCATTAGTAGCAGTCATCAGACCCTTTCCCATCCTACCCTTGCATCAAACTATCCAACTTCTCCTCCATACTCCCTTCCTACCCTCTTATTAAACTATTTTTTTTCCTCCTCCCCTATTCAACCTTCATCAAACTACCTAACTTTTTTTACCTCCTTCTCCCTTCCTACCCACTCCCTTCCAACTTTCTTTTCGTACTACAAAAACTTTTTCTCCTGGCTCCCTTCCCACAGTCACACTTATAGCATCAGCAGCAGCCATCCACCAAGCCTATTGCAGTACACTCATGATAACAGTAAGGGAAGGGAAAGGGTCATGGGTTCACAGACAAAAGAGGGTGAAGAGCCGAAGGATCGTGGACTAGTGCAGATAAAAAAATAGGTGAAGAGCCCCGATTGGCTGAATGCAACCTATCAGTTAAACAAACCCCTTAGTCATTATGTCATAAACCAGGAAGCACTTTACACACAACCAATGGCCTACCAAGTGTCACTACTCGAATAAGGTTAAACAACAATGGCCCCAGACTCATTTCATATAGACATAAACCAGACCATGTCTTTTTTTTCTTTTTTTTAATCTCTGGTAGTAACTGTTATTATTTAGTGATGTGGAGTTGAGCTTGGTACCTTCCCCATCAAGGATGTTGCATACCAACCTTGAAGAGGTTAATCCTTACATGGACATTGCACATCAAGTGAAAAGCAGGAAATTTAAGGAAGGGACATTGTTATAGAACTACATCATCAGTAAAAGGAGGATGTATCCAGTATCTCAAGTGAGAAATACAAAGCACTACCCCCTTCCTCCTCTTATGATTTTGCAGTTCTCAATGAACAGACTGAGGTTTTATTTTTATATGTTGGGTAACTGCAAAGCAAATGCAAAATATGATGATCTGTGGGTGGCCAGTAGGTGTGTCTCCCTGATGAGAAGCCATGGTGGTACAGCTGTCCTTAGTCTCAGAAGAATATAAGGAAAACAAAGCCAACGTTAAATCTATATTGAGCTTAATCATTTGCCAGGAATTTATATGAAAAATTTTGTCATCATCAAAATAACCACTTTGAGAATCCAGCAACTATCTTATTTTTTATATTTGTAGATCATCCATATATATATATATATATATATATATATATATATATATATATATATATATATATATATGAATATAGATTGTGTTATATTATATGGAAACTTATTTGAAATGATCTCCCGTCATTATGTAGTCAATGTATCACTCACCTGTAGACAACATAAATGGAATAAACAATTAAAGAAAATAGGGCTGCTGCAGGAATCGAACCTGACACTAATAGGATAGCCGCTTCAACGTAGCGCTGCTCTTATCATTGAGCAAAACAGTCGCTGGTAATGCAGAGTCCAAAATAAGTGCATTATATATATGTATATATATATATATATATATATATATATATATATATATATATATATATATATATATATATATATATATATATATATCTATCTCAATTATGAATTGTGTTATACTGTAAAGAAACTTATTTGAAATGATTTCCCGTCATTACACGGTTAATGTATCATTCAAATTAAATAGAATTACCAATTAAAGAAAATGGGGCTGCTGCAGCAATTGAACCCGCCACCAATAAGTAGCTGCTTCAGAATGAATTTCTATTTACGTAGTCTAAATTGGATGATACATTAACCCTGTAACAACAGGAAATCATTTCAGATAAGTTTCTATATGATATAACGCAATTTATAATTAATTCTGTCAGACCAAATACGTCCATTCTTTCAATACATACAGTCGTGTTGAAAGAGACAAAAAAGACCAAGAATGAACAAGATGAGAATTTGGGTTGAAAGCAGTTATTTGGCCTTTGCATTGTTGATGGGCTGTTTAGCACAATGGTAAGTGTATAGCTACAGTGATGTAGCTACCTATCAGTAGCAGGTTCGATTCCTGCAGCAGCCCAATGTTCTTTAATTGTTTATTCTATTTATGTTGTCTAATTTGAATGACACATTAACCATGTAACAACGGGAAATCATTTCAGATAAGTTTCTACATTTTATAACACAATTTATAACTCATTTTGTCGGCCCAAATATGTCCATTTCTTGAAAATATATACATATACACATATATATATATATATATATATATATATATATATATATATATATATATATACACATATGATAAATACACACACAAAGGATAGAACTCATCAAAAAATGACGGACTTATTTATGTATGGATCAGCACTTCAGCTTAGAATTGAAGTATCAATGCTGTCTACCTCAGATGAAACATTTCTGCCTGGGATCAGACTGTAGTATCTCTGTGTACATTGAAAAATATTACTACTCATGTGCAAAAAATATGAATATATACATACGGATAAATACTGTATTTTATATATAGTTCATTTCATGTATATATATATTTTTTTTTCATACATATTCTATGTCACTAGCTATTCTAATTTTTGAAAATGATTGTATTGTAAGCAGAACTATAAAAAGAAATAAGACTCTTAGGAAAAATCGAATTATCTGAAGATGATTGGCAAAGAGACTGGTTGAAACATTACAAGTTTTGTGGATGGGTGAGGGTGAGGTATCTGGGGGGGTAAAAAAAAAGAAAATTCCTTACGAAACTTCTAAATATCTTGTTCCGAATCTATCAAGGAAATTGAGAAAGCAAACTCACATTGCTATTTGGAATAGTTGCCAAACTAGTACCCCCCCTCCACTCTAAATCCGTAATGGCCCTTAAAACTTGAACAATTTTTGCTTGTTCAAATACTTATGACAAGTACTGTATGTTGGGTTAACACTTGGGGCCAATTCTGTGACTTCTGGGTGATGCCCCAATTTACCAGGAACTGTTTGCAAGGCTGTCAAGCAGACCATTTCTCTACAGTAGTTGTTCCCTAAGTTAGCACGACAGGACACTTGGCCAAGTGTTTAGTGAAGTGTATCTAATAACCTTCCTGGCGGTCATAAGTACGATCACAGTGATTCAGTGGAACAAGCAGACAAGCAACAAGGACGAATTAACTGATACAGACTGAGGAATGAGAATAATCCACCCCCATGAATTGAGTAAGACATACACCTGAAGAAGGCAGGAGAGTACAACAGCCAAGACGTGACTGTAACTGCAAAGATGATCAGTATACAATAAGGATGAAAGAGTATGAGCGAAACATTCAACACTTCCAACAATGCATGGTCCATCCCAATTCTTATTTCTGTAAATTGATAGAAATACACTCACTTTATTTCAGGCTGAATCTTTGGGGAATGACTAACTTCCTACATTCTTTGCATAGTCCATGTTATGAACTGCCCTTTTTGCAAGTACAAATACCACCTACATCATACATCAGACATAAACACACACACACACACACACATACATGGCACTTTGGTAGACGTTACTTTCTTGTAGTACTCCAGGCAATTTCAAAATTTTTTTTTTTAGAAGCTTTCAACATTCAGTGAATCTCAAAGTAGAAACTAAACCTCATCATCGATTCATTTTTGTACATTTTCTCCCACTCTTCTCCAAAGCGAGAGAATTTGCCACACCTTCAAACATCTGTAAGTCATCATTTTAAGAATCCAAGTAAGAGATGGTCAGACTGACCACACCTCACCATTCTATGCCAATCCCATTCTATTATTAAACAAATAAGGACACTGCTTCATCTTTCCAACTATTCTAAAAGAATAGCAGCTCTCACAACAACCCATTTCTTTAGATTTTTCTGGACTCTTGTACTTATCTCAGTTCCTCTTTTGAACACAAGGTTTCCGTCATCGCACCCTACAGCCTCCTTCAGATGGGTGTCTTAAATAAGGATTGGAATATTGGGATGAGGGCCCCCTCTTCAAACCATTGGGGGCGGAATGTTCTCATTCCCTATTTTTGTGTGGGAAGTTACCCTCAGTCATAATCATGTTGATGCCCATCATTAGTGTTACAGAGTTGTTTTTCCAAAAAGTTATTTAAACTCCACAAATTCATTAATAAATTTCTGATAACATGTGTCAACGAATGGTGAGGGATAGTTAATCCTTCTCTTTTCCGGTGTTTTGAGGAAATGCTAAAGAGTACTTAATCCTTAATTTTTTATAGGGATTAACTTCCCCTTATAATTTTTTTGAAAAAAAGAAGGGAATTTTTTTGTTTCAGTCGAGACTTAATACATGGAAAAAATGCTTCATTTTGAATTATTTAAATATAAACCAAACCTATATTTCCTGAACTTATCTTCTTACTTTTCTCACTTTGACCTCATTTTGCATTAATCCGTTCTTAGATAATCATCATTAGCAATTATTTTTCATTTTATAAAGCATCAAGAGAGAACTATTTTGCTTATACCTCAAAGGATTGATCTCAATATATTTACACACAATTTTTTTTCAATGGCTGAAAGTATCATTTGAACATTCTACCTCTGTGGATTGAATGAAGGGTTCGGTTCAAAATTCCAAGAAAATTACCAACACCTGACAAAGGCCGAATGATACAATGGTAGAAATGTAACTATAAAACCCAGGTCAATAGGCTTAGTGAATTACACAATTCCTCCTTTCAGAAATTCAGACAAAAATCATTCAAGCATAAATTAAAGCACGAGTAAAACATCCGTCTCTTAAGGGACAACTAAAGGGCCAGTAACTAAGGCTCAGTTCCCTTTCCATGCATCAGCTAAGTGATCCTTGCAAGTTTCAAGCCTGATTGAGAACAGGAAAGTTTTTATGATCACCCCCTTGGTAGGATGCAAGTCCACCAAACGGATATCTCCAACCTCATAACACAGCTTAGAATGTACTCAATTAGGGAAATTTGTCCAACACTCTTTGCACACATCTGGATTTGAACCTAGGGACCATGTGTATGAGGCAGATGTGCTAACCGTTATGCTATCCAAGCAGACTCGAGCAGAAATTAATAACAAATAATTAATTGAACCTAAGCCCATGTTAAGAGCCAACATAGTCCTACTTTCTAATATCAAAGGCTTAAAACTAATGAGATTTTTCAGTGCCATTGACAACCATTAGATTACTATAATAGTCAGAGATCCAAAGATTAAATGTTTAACTCATATGTGAAGGAGGAAGAGACAAGATGGCTGGAAACAAGGAAGAAAGAATTAATCATGTGAAGAATGGGAATAAATTAGGGGAAAAAAAAAAGGAAAGAAAGAACGAAGAGGAAGAGAGAAAGATGTGTAAGGGAAGTAGGAAGTTGGTGGGGATGAAAGCTGAATTGACTTCATTAAGGGAGTATTATTGAGAAAACAAAGAGAGTGAACTCCAAAACAATCAACCTTTGTACAAATAAACTTACCAAAACATTGACCTCAGTGCACAGGTTATATATATACACACACACACACACACACACACACACACACATATATCTGGAAGATAAAAGAAGGGTTAGTCGACCCTTCCATAGTCCTTAATCCATTTTCTCTTTTCAGTTGGAGGCTAGATACTAAATATTGAGTAAATAAGTGTTATTGTGATAATTATAATTATTACAATGGGTACTGATTGGTCAAGCAAGTAGTCATCTGAATGACCGATTTAGCAGCCTGGGCGATTCACTGCTGGCATCAACAATGGCCAGCACCCAACAAACAGACAACACCCACATACCCATGAAGTACTGAAAAAAGAACCGATAATAACCAATACTACCAATGGACTCATCTTCATAGTACATTATGATCAGGTAGAAGGAAAAAAATTCGGTCATCTTTGCAGTTGGTTATTGTCACAGGTGATTTTTTTTATTAAGTTTCATAGCATGAATATGATTTATTCAAAGAGTAAGTAGTATCGATAGCTCTCTTTTGACCATAGTAGGATTTTCCTTATGAATTGAATCATCATAGCCCCACAAATCTTCTGCCCGACCAACCAGCTAAACAGGCTACCAATTCCTCTCTCTTTGCTCACGTGTCTGTCTGTCTGATCACATTTTTTGGCTACGACCTTGAAAATTTGCATCAATACACCATTAGCCATCATCTGAAAATGTTTTGTTTTTTGGGGTCTCTATGGTTGTTTTGGATCAACTAATCTTGTGCAGGTATTTCTCGAAGAAAGATTTTTTTTTTTCCAATTATTTTGGATAATCATTCAGATAATTAGCTCTGGTACACGTGCAGGTTAAGGTGATTCACATGTGCATGGTACAGATATAAAAGAAAGTTTATGAGTCATCATCACAAGACTGTCTGATTGAAGTTAACGTTATTACTACTTTACGCATTACGTAAAACTTTTGCTTTAATCACTTTTTATATTTCTCTAAATTCGGTATTTTCACTACGTCATCAGAACATGAAATTCTATTTTACTACATCAGTTGCTTCTCTCAGCATAACCGAGTACAAACACACATTGCTAATTATTATGTGTGAATGATTACAAGTTCTCCCCCCTGATGTCCAGAAGTAGAGCGTTCCTATAAAAACCTCTCAAAAGTCAAAATGGCGTTAAGCCAAGAAGCTATTACCATTAACTCATTAATTTCATGCGTAGGAAAAATGGGGGAGGGGATTTCCAGACCCCCAACACGGTGATGATGGTATGTTAGGTTGAGTAGTCAGTGACAGTGGGGAGGACAGGGGACTGAGGTGTAAGAGAAAGAAGATTCGCACTACCTTCATAACAATTCACAACAAAACAAACGCTGAATGCTATTTTTGCTTTTTACATAGAATCGAAAAAATGGCATGAAGCAAACTTTCAAGAAGTGGGTGAGACCTGTACAGGCATTTTCTGAGTTTTTTTACAAACAATCAAATAAAAAAACAAATCTACACATGATAATTAGCAATGGATGTTCATACTGTCATGCTGACCAACACAACTGAAGTAGTAAAATAAAATTTTATGTTCTGATGACATAATAAAAATGCTGAATTTAAAAGAATAAAAAATAAAGATAAAAAGGATTAAAAACAAAAAAAAAAAAGAAAATCCATCTATGGTCAACAAAACGATATTTTCCAAGCCGTATTATAACCACGTATATATACTGCAATGTATATCAATATATGCCGTAATTTTTGACAGCATGGGTAAAGTAGTACACAATTACTACCTTGTTACACCAGTATGTTGATTGTTACATTGTTACATTATATTTTTTTTTTTTTTTAAAAAGAAGATATTTTCATTGCTTCTCGTTCATTAAAAAACATTGCTATCAAATGTTTTTAACAATGCATTTCCACAACATAATCAGAAATCTTTTTAAAAATAACTGTTCAGAATTCAATTATGAATAATTACTAGTACAATATGAATAAGAAAATTAAAAGGCAGACATAGAAAAATGCAGTAATTTTTGAATGGAGATGATGAAGATGTGGTTGTTGAAAAGACCAGAGTTGGCACTGGGCGAATGGCAACTGCACTTGAAAGCAATGCTACTAATTCTACCACTACTGCAGAACCAAACCAAACCAGTAACACTATTTTAAGCACCAAAGTATCAGTCTTCTGCCAACACCATCCGCAATACAGAGGAAGCTGTTTATTATAATCAAGATAATGTTATCAAACAGTTGTTATCAAAATCAGTCGGTCCCAAATACTCATTTGAAAAGAATTAAATATACGTAATTATTTCATATCATTTTTTTTTCTGCAAAGTTGTTTACAAAATTAATTTATTACTATGAATATAAATTATTGCTCCAATTTTTATATCCTTTGGGTAATGTTATCAGTCGGTTATTGTCATCAAAAAGACTCATAGATCACAATAAGTGGCTTCCTCTGTAATAACAAAAGCCATAATAAGTGACTGTGGTTGCAACTGCTTTGATACTAGATGGTCTCCTGCTACACCAACAACTACTAGCAGTTGCAGGGCTGGCAATATGAATGCATCCAGAATTCAGGCTGAATCAATTGGTTTACACATGCGAATAGAAATAGTAGCTAGCAACAAGTGCAAACTCCAGCAAGAGTCAGGGTAGCAGTACAAGGGAATAGGAGGTCTCGTATTGCAAGTCATTTCTTCTTTAAAACTTAACAGCCAAAAATATGGAGGGAATACTTTTATTACTGTGCATTTTTGAAAACCTTTAAAAATTAGGATGGAATATTATTAGTAACATGCATTTCAACAGATAAGGCGACCTTTGAAAATTAGGATGGAATACTATTATTACCATACATTTCGTGAGATAAGACAACCTTCAAATGAGATGAGACCCTAATTTCAGTCTGAATTTCATGATTTTAGCTCACTAGTAGTTTTTGTATTTGGCTTATAAGACAACCCCATTTCAGGGAGTGCTTTTTGGATGCTTCAAGCGTTGTTTCATCCACCAAATATATACAGTGATTTTTTTTTTAAATTCTTTCCTTTTAGTTGCTTTTAATTGTACCTTACTCAGACCATTAGTCTACAACATTGAGTAAACAGTGCAGGTAGGAAATTCAAAAAAAATAAGAATAAGCTATACGGGAGACTAGAACTCACTTCCCATTCAACTCAGGAAGCTGCCTATATATGATAATGCTCTACCAACTAAGCTACAAGAGCACTTACAGCTGGCAAAAAATCAAATCTAACTCCTGAAATCATCCTTCCCTGATCAATTGGTAGAGAAGTACCATACATGAGTATTTTCCCCTAAATAAAAGGGATGCAAGTTCTAGTCTCGGCCAGAGCTTATTTTTCATTCTTTATTTTTCATCTAAGTTGACAGACTGTGTAGTTATGGTGGAAAGCAACTAAAAATAACAAATGAAGATGAAAGAAAATACTAGCCAAAAATTAATAGTGGTTGACGGTGCTTTAACCTAATGGAAAAAAATAAATCAGGAGAGGATAGAAAAATATGAATACAATAAAATTTTGGAGTTGAACGGGGCCCCCTACACCCCATCCATTAATATTCAAAGCAGACTTATTTTGAATAAAAGCACAAAATATAGCAAGAAATTATTAATATGGTACAGAAATAAAACATAACTCGAGGCAAAGAAAAAAATCATTTGGTAAGGTAAATAATAGAAAGATGAAAAAATAAAGAAGGGAATTTTTTTTCTATAAGCTCTTAAGTTGTCAACATATTTCCCGCTTTAAACAAATAATCTAATATGATTTTTTCTAGTGGCATAATTCTAAAAATGTGTACATTACTGTTGATACTATGTATCTCTGCATATCATATGGAGAAGAGATGAGCTATGCCAAATAATCCACATCGGCTTGGCCCAAGAAATACCATGAAGGACTCAGCAGCGGAACTCAACAATCTACTAGATCATAGGATAATTTGATTTTTTTGAAAATTCCTCAATGTAAGTAAGTCAATTTGATTGATTTACTTTCATTGAGGAATTTTCAAATTAAGTGAACAAATCCCAAGTAACATATTTCACTAAGCAGAACCCACATTTTTAAAGTGTTATACATGTTTGTAAACATAATATAGGATATTGCATTTTTCAATTGGGAGGGGTATCTATAGTAGTAGGTTATACATAGTAAAATATGATGATTATTCTTTGATAACAGTTATTAAGAGTAAAAAGCAAATTTCACAAGATTAGGAAGGAAGGCTTTTTACTCCTAACAGCAGTTTTCAAGCTTAACAAGCCAGTTTGACACTTGGCATATGAAAATAGATCACCATTAGTTGGAGTACTGCAAATAACACAAGTACATACATAAACTGAGCAATAGGATGTGATAAATCTACCCAAGTTTTAAAAAGCTGTTCAGATTCAAACTCGAACCTATTGATTTTTAATCAGTACTTGTTTCATTTTAATTTTAGTTGCTGCTGTGCTGTAGACTGACAGTCTGAATGGTTACGATGAAAGAGCCCCATTTTTCATAGCTAAAAATCAGAAACATATGTATACAGGTATACCTTGATTAGTGCAGTTTATCCATACCAAAATCTTCCGTACTGTTCAAGGTCTCTTTATAATTTATTGTTTTGTTTTTTTCAGCTCATGCTCAGTTATAATGATTTGAGCAGAAATACCTTAAATGTACTACATGAAAAAAAAAAAAAGAATTCAAAAAAAGAAAGAAAAGAAAATCGCACTATTCAAGGTAGTCCTGTATATGTTAGCATGGGTGTCCGCTACCACTTTTCCAGTGGGGTTGCAAATGCATATATTCCAAGCATATATTTCAGAGAGATGGGGCACAGGATATATCCAAAATATACCTTGATGGCCAGCGTGTTACATGATAGGCATTCTACCTCTCATTCTTAGTATAGGTACAACCCACTATATGATCTAAAATTTCAGATGGTGCACTTGGCCATTAACGGAGACACATAAATTGACCCCGGGGGAACACAATGGAGTAAGCACCAGTGAACAATTATAATCTTTTCATAAGGGAACATTAAGTTGGGGTTGTCTGAGACAACTGTACTACACCAATATCTTTTATTGACATTAAGGTTCCAACTTTTAAACCCCCTCATCCTCAGGTGAGAAGGCCTAATCCAAGGGGAGGGGAAAGGGTAAATGCCCCGTTTGACCAAACTGCCTACCCCCCAATTGCAGATACCTATATATCTTTCTTTTTCTTTTTTTTTTTTTTTTCCTAACATTCGAGTATAATGGTGCCACCCTCACACCCAATTTTGACCCCGATTTTTTATATTTAATACGAGTAGATACAGTAGTTATAAGCAGCAGCTTGTTTTTCAGTCATATTGTAATACAGAGAGAGAAAAAAATCAATGGGCGCAGCTTATATCATGAGGGTGGGCAGGTATGCATGGGGTGGGAGAATAAGAGAGAGAGAGACAGAGAGTACTACACACGCAGATTTGGTTAATTCCAGCTGCGCTAAGGAGAATGGTGAGTGACCTGTGCACAGTTAGGCCGTCAGAAAACATGGTCTTCTTCCATGGAACATTTTCTATGTGTGTGTGCAGGCGTGTGTGTTGGTATGTGGTAAGCTAGCATTTTCTAATAATGGGAGTCTTCCTTGGGCACACGGTTTGTGTTGATTCTAGATAGAGGTCCCAAAGATTATTTCAGGTATCACCAAAAGACATTTCTTTTCTTCAATTTTAAAAGGTTTTAAACACATCTTCTTTACGGCTATTGAGTTTGGCTCTAAAAACCACTTTTTGAACCTAAAGCAGGTTTTACACTGTTTTTAGTTCAGTAATAATTGTGTTGTTCTTGGTATTTATCATTCAATATTAAAGTCAAAATGTTTTATCAAATTTCATCATTCAAGTTGATTTTTTAAATACAAACAATTACTTGTCTCTGAAAATTTTCCAGTTGATTCATTGAGTTTTTTTATTGGTAAGTACAAATTTCAATAACAAACTAGCATTCGAAGGGAAATTATGAGTCCCCACAAGTCACATACAGTGTGTTCAGGGTGATTCTCATTGAATCATATATTTCTATAACAGCTACTTTATTTTTGGAAGATTTTTAATAATAGAGTTAGATTTTTTAGCCGGCAACCGTCAGTCATGACGTAATAAAAGTTGATATTAGGAGACAGAAAACGACAGTCTGAAAAGTTTGAAAAGGGGTAATAAATGAATAAATTACTTTTCTCACAGGGATCACTAAAACGGTTGGATTTACAGAAATACAAATGGGCACAAACTAGCGACCAACTAGCATAAACTTACATTGCATATTGACATATCTAAAACAAAAAAAAGTTTTTCCCTACTCATGGAGGGGTGCATGTGTGCAAAATTTCAAGTTTCAACAATAAGTAATTGAAATAAATAATTTGACTTAGCAAAAGCCATTACATCAAATGTCAAAAAAGTCCTTGAAATAGAAAGTTTTTATTTTCTCATTCATTTTTTTTTCTCTGTGATGGAACAGCATCTATTAAGTCAATATTCTTCTAAATGCTTCAACTGCATTTTGAAGAACGTCAGGGGAATACTGCAGATTTCAATGGTTAGTTAGGGCTGGGTGAGCTCTGGGTAGATATATATCATTGTGAGAACACATGAATGACCTAAACTCAGCAGTGTTCAAACCAGTCGGTTGTGGAAAGCAGTGATTATTAACTGTTTCCATATAATAGAAGAAAATCATTTCCATATCAGATTCTCCAATTCTTCCCTCACCAACCAAGTATAATTCTTCATTGCCTATTCATTCAGAGATTTGAGGAATTTTCTTTATCATCCAGTGTTCAAAACAGACAAGCTTCAATTAATATGAGAATCAATCAAATTATCCATTGACTTTGTAGATTGTCGGGCTGAATCTTTCATGGCATTTCTCTGGGCAATGGGGGTTACTAATCAGGTTTCAATAGCAAATAAAAATGTCAAAAATTTCATTTACTACAACACACAATATCTACAAATGTACAGTCCTGGGGGTGGGTGGAAATTGTTTACTATTGTTAAGGCATTAAGGCAACAAATTGAAGTATTGTTTTTGTTTTCAGCCATACTGGACTTATAAACCCATTTTATATAAAACAAGATGATAAAAATTCAATTCAGTAATTCAACATGTTGAATAATTCAAATTTCAATTGAATTTGCACACCACAGCCTGAAAATCCTGAGAGTGACCACCATCATTTAAATATTTGCAGACAGAGCAATAATATTTCATCATACAGCCATCAAGCAGTGAAATAAGTTTGAAATCTCTATATATAATAGACAATATTGCTTTTTGATGTGCAAAGCATGTCACATTATGTTTTTGCTCATATCTAACTTAGAGTATAGATTCACATCTCACAGTCACACATAACTCTAAAATACATCCACATAGAACAATTTATACACTGCTTATCCCAACTATGTAGGCTCCCAAAACATTACAAATTGTAGCACTGATAACAGCATATACCTTTCTAAAAAATTTTAAAAAGTAATACAATATCCGTACCTTGCATATGAATAACTGTACCCCACAAGCGCACCACAACTAATTATCTAAAAATGGCAGATCTTATATCTGTAAAACACCAGCAGAAGATTTGGGCATAGTTGGCTCAAAATGACCATAGAGACCCTAACAAAGTACTTCTTTAGAAAAAAACAAAAAAAAGCATTTTTAGTTGGTACCAAGATGTGTACTCGTACAATTTTCCAAGGTTGTGGCCCCCAAAAATGTGACCTAAAGCAACTGGTAACACACACTGGCCGATAAGTAAAGAGAGAAGAATCAGTTGGCCACTTGGCTGGTTAGTTATGAGGGCCATTTGGGGGGCAACAGTGATTCAATAATTTGAATATTTCAAGTTTTAATTTTAGTTTCAATTGAAAGAAAATGGCTCAAATTCAGTCATAAAAAATTAGAAATTATATTTGCATACTTAAAACGAGCAAGGGATTACAAATTAAATTGGATCAAATTGAATTGTTTTGTTTTTTTTAGACACAACTCATAGTATCCCTTCTAGCAGTCCCCCTTACCTGTGGTTTCTCTTCCGAGCCACCTCCTGTTATTCGTGGTTTACCTTTCAGAGCTGCCCCCCCCCTCCACACAAACACACTTATCCACAATTTCCCTTTCAGTGGCACTGGGATACATCATTAGAATTCTTTTCTTGTTAGTGTAATCGAACGTATTCATCTGTGTATTTTTTAAACGGAGGATATCACATTTTGGAACAACACTCTAGAAATATATTAGTTTTTAGACTTTTTGAGAAGAGTTATTAAAATCATTTTTAGACATTCTTTTAAGCTACAAGAAGAGAGATCTTGCTTTGAGTAGAGCCCACCCAAGATGGAGGGAGATAGTTATGTAACCCTAGGGTACTGTAGATAGAATAACTGCAGGTGATGAGGGAAATGTTATGGTAACCTTAAACTGTCAATGTTCCATGAAAATAATGGAGAAGGAAAGTGCCAAGAGGAATAGATAAAACAGATTCTAAAACATTGAGAGTCGAGAGAGATGAGCATGGCATGACCTCTAAATAAACTAAACAAACATTCTTCCAGAGCAGTGGTTCCTAAATTTTTTCAAATCACTTCATCCTTAGTGGATAATTATTTTCCTCACTGTCACCCCAAGTCAGAAAGTACTGAACAATTGCATTCACATATGTTTGATACTTTTCGGTCTTTCGTCTTCATCTTGGTTTATCTTTTGAACATGTTTCGGCTGTTGTACCCAACGACCTTCTTCAAGTGAGTATCGTAAATGGGGAGGGCTCAGAATGCTGAGACATGAAATTCAGCCCCCTCTCGTCAAAGAAAGGGGGGGGGCAGAATTTCATTCCACTGACTATTTTTGGGGTGAGAGAGATCCTTAGGTTGTAATCATGTCTCAGCATTATGAACTCACCCTATTTACTTAACTGCCTAGAATAGTGTGCTTTTATTTTTTCCAAACTGGGGTCCATGGACGGGGGGGGGGCACTGAACCTGATATTGCAGACAGAGAAACATCATCATCCATCACACTGTAAAATATCATTATGTACACAAACCTGTACCATATTTTAGAATTCTAATAAATAGAATTGATTTTAAATAAAAATGATTTTTAAAAGGTCAAATATTGCTTTTTATTGTAATTCATAAATTAATCAAAAATCCAGATGCCAAAAATAGAAATATGCCAGAATATTTCTTTATGGAGGACCCTGGTCCTTGAGTTTCGAAAAGTTTCAAAAGCACAAACCTGGAATTATTAACATATTTCAATGTCTTTTGGCTCCCTTGGGAACTAACCATGATGCCCAAGAAAGCCGTGGTGCACACTTTATCAATCACTGTTTTAAAGGATTTTCGAATTCTGCTGAATAAATGAATTGTTAAAAAAATTGTGGTCTGTTTTTGTTTTTTTCTAACATTCAAAGATCCAATGCAATTAAATCTCATCAAGTTTATTTGTTATTTATTTCCGTGACTCTCACACAACCCAGACTAATTTCTGATTCAAATTTTTTCCTTCCTTACATATCTTTGTTATTTCTTTCTCATTTTTTATCTTTCTTTTTTAAGTCACTCTCATCATTTCTTCCTTCTTTTTTCAATCCCTCTTTCTTAACTCTTTAGCTTTTCTTCCTCATTTCCTAATCTCCTTTTAACTTCATCCTTTTCTCTTTCACCCTTCCCTGCTATCAAATCACTGTAGCCCAACCAACCAGCCAAGTAGGGTACAGATTTTCCTCTCTTTCAGAGTCTATCCACGTGTGTGTGCATGCATGTGTACCCGAGTGCTCGTGGTTACAATTTCAGGGGCTTCAACCTTGAAAATTTGCATGAGTACCCCACTAGGCACAATCTAGAAATCCTTCCACCGAAAGAAAGAAAAAAAAAAAAAAAAAGAAAGTGCTTTTGGGGTCTCTTTAGTCATTTTGGACCAACAATGCCAAAATCTAGTGCAAGTATGTTTTTTTAGGGTATTTTTTAGATTGTTAGTTCTGGTACCTATATGGTGATTCATTAATGCGAGATGTGCATATTTTTATCTTTTTTTTCTTCATCCCATCAACACTTTTTCTTGACATCCTTCCATTAGTTCCTCTCTCTTCTTATCGATTTCACTTTTTAATTGCAAATTTTTTTTTTTTCCCCCCTTAAACTCCATCCCACAGCCTTCATTCTCTCCTAACAGGGGAACATCCTAACACAAGTTGAAATGATAAACACTTCAGGAATCAAGATTACAATAAGAGCTACAAGATGGATTCTGTAGAGAAACAAGTGAATAGAGCCACAGCCATTAAGTTTCAGCTCTTGATCAATTCTACTCCAGGATATTTGGGGGATGGTTAGTATCTTGTGGTACTTGACCTCACTCTCTACTATGCATCCTAAAAACTAATTTCCACAGGTTATCACATCTTTTTAGCAGTTAGCTACTTGCGATCATTGTCCTTTAACAATCTATTAGGTGTATGCAGAAGTTTCTGGCAGAAAAATGGTGTTCAGCTGTGTATTTAGTCTGTAGTTTTCAATAAGGAGTGCTAGGAACTTCTGCACACACATAAGTCCGTTTTTTTTGTTTTTTTTCAATTCTTTTGGGGGGGGGGAATTTGAACAATAGACCCAGTTCAAGACAACCTCAAATGCTACGTTCACTTGGAAAAGGCAGGAGAAATGACCAGCTGAAACAGTGGGAAAAAAAATAAGAGGATAAAACTCTAGAAATGAATTGAAAAGATGTTTTTGTTTATTCTTAATCATTATTCCAATGACTCCTCAAAAAAAAAATAAAATTGAATTGTGTTAAGGAGAGGAAAAAAAACTTGATAAAAATCCTCTTTCTTTACAAATGCATTAACAGGAGGCTATTGGCAAGGAAAACAGAATAGGCAAATGGAGTTAGAATTTCAGCCAAAGCTGTTTTCAATCACTTTATAGATGTGTCCTTAAGACAGGCATGAATCCACTTCTCACCCTAGTCTAACTATGAAGCATCAGGGCAGTTATAGCCCTTTACTCCTGTATGGCAGTCCATCTTGGTCATTTGACTAGCAACTCAATTTCATAAGACCCACTGAAACCGCAACGTGGACCTACGCTCTACACAGAATCTATGAGGGCTTGGGGGGGGGGGGGTATCAAATATTCATACGAGAGAAACAGCCATAATTTGAGTGAGATTTCAAACAAGAGAGGTATTTGGAATCAGAAAAATCAAATTGGAACACCATTTAAAGAAACTCCCCCAGTGAATAGAATTACTGAATTATGACGCCAGCTAGGGTTCCAATGGGGTGACCACACACCACCAGACCTTTCTCCATGGGTCACTGTTAATTGCCTGTTTTCCTGAGTGGCATGTTGATATGGCCAAGGCATGGGTAATGGTGTTCAGCCAGCCTTTCCAACACGAGCTTCTCCAGTGAATGTGAAGACTAAATGTCATTGTAGAGGGTTTGAGGCTTTGGTGATAAAATACCTGTTGGAAAATCTGAGAAATCCTGAGAATACAAAATTGTCAGAAGCTCTGATGCAGATATACAAATCAAAATCTAGAAATCACAATTGAACATTTGTTAATCACGCAGAGTCTGTGAGGAACAAAATACATTGACTGGATCCTTAAATCAAGATGCATCATTAGTACCACTGCCATCAATCACTGACAAGACAAACAGAGAACCGATGACTGTCATTGACAGACAGGTTGACATACCAAAGCTAAACTTGCCAATTTAGTTCTTTCGGTGCTTGATCTAGTTCCTCTTAGGTGCAAGCGAAAGAACTTGCACATCTATGGTCTGACTTGCAGCTCCCTCTCTCCATAAAGGCTAATTTGGTCCGATGAGAATGTCTTCTAAAATAGCTGGGATCATGAACAAGAAAACATCTCATGAAATGTATAGGCTCATTTTTGTAAGCCCACCACCACCACCACTATGCAAAATAATTATAGCTATTACAGTTCACTGTATGTTCCTTTGCAGAAAAATACAAGAAAAAAAAAAAAAGAAAAATTGAAAGCCCCTTACCCTCAATTCAAGTAATCTTTGCCCTGACTGACAGACTATCTCTAGACCTAGGTTGTTATCTCCATAAGATAATAACAGATGGAGTTGCCCTAAAATGTCCCTTACTTTTTTTTTTTTTTTTAAAATTTTCATTTAGCAAACAAAAATACGCTGAGCTGTAACAGCTATAATTACAGTGTGGTGGGGACAAACAAAAAAATCCAAAGTTTTCAAATCTCTTAGATCAGAGGTTCCCAACCAGGAGGGAATCCCCCATTGGAGGGATTTTAGGGGGGAGGGTGGAAGGTGATTAAGACCACAGATTAGCAGATTCAAATTGTTGTAATATTGATCGTTCCAAAAAACAACATTTCTGGAATGCATGTTTCGAGCCAGACAAACTTGGAAGTGGGGGATTATATTTTGAAAACTGGTGGAAAAAGTGCATTGGCAAAAAAGGTTGAGAAGCACTGTCCTCAGTACTTATTTATCATGATAAATGGAGCCACCATAGCTTATTTTATTGATTACAGTATCCAGTTCCAAAATTGAGACAGCATCACAATAAAAAAAAAAATTAAAAAAAAAAAAAAATCAGGAAAATATGATGGTCATTAGAAACATCATGTATGCTAATAAACAAAAATGCTCAAATTTAGTCCCTAAAACTGACAGGTTAAACAGTCTTACAATTATTGAATTCAATTCAAACAAGAGAAAATATTAAACAACCATAGTCACAAAAAGTAGCGAAGGGTTCTATTCTATTTTCATATGTGCGTGTGTCAGGCGCTCCTGGCCGTACCATTGTGTTTACAGACTTGAAAAAAATGGCATCAGTACTCCACCAGACCTGTTTGGGAAAAAATCCCTTTTGACCTTTTGAGAGCCTTATTTTAATGGGATTATGGATAAAATCTTGACTCTCAATAATCTAGATTATTTTTCACTCCCTTCTGGCCATATTTATTAAAATGAATTTTAAGATTGGACATTACATCAAGAATTTGTTTATCAAATCCTACCTGTGATATCATGCACTGAATAAACAGCTTGTTAGTAATCTGTTATATACAGACAGTGACACAAAATGTTTTTCAACTCGAGTTATGGTGAAACGCTTAAATATGGCTGGTTTCATACTTGACACTATTTGGGGTTTACATTCTTAAAGATTAAGCTAAATTACAGAAATAAAAATATTGTGAGTTTTATCATAAAGCTTATATATATATATATATATATGAATATTTTTTATTCATCGGGCCCTGTCCTAAATTGCTTCATAACCCTACAAACATACAGAGAATGCGTAATGCAAATACCTGAAAATTAAGTTAAAATATCTGTTTGTATACTGAGCAGGGTAAAATGAGATGCTGATATCACATTGGCAAAAAAGCCCAAAAGTTGTCAACATATATATATCAATAGCTGAAATGTATTCGTTCTGAAAAACAAGTGTTTCAAGTATTTTTTCCCAGCACTAGAATGAGCTGGGTCATTGATGAAATCAGAGCCTGATTTAGACTAGGTGAGGCCAGAAAACAGCGTTTCTCAAACTTTTTCAGATCCCCGCCCCTTTTTAAAAAACATATTACCACTACCTTGTTTTGCATTCCATCCCCAGTATTGCCAACCCCACAATTTTCAATGATGCCCCTCACTTTAGTTTTCCAACACCCATATTGGGATTCACAAACCCAAGCCATATAGACATTGGATGCTCCATGTTAAAAAGATCATGCCAGAAAATCTCACAAAACTTAAATATACACTTTTTTTTTTTTTTGTGAGGCCCTAAGCTGGGGCATATTTAGCTCATGCCTAAATCTGGCACAGAATAAAATCCTACTCATGATATAATGGGCTGCATTTCATTTTCAGGTTTGTGTTTTCATACACAGAATGATGTAAAATATTTTTCATCTTGAGTTAAGGTAGAACTCAGATAGTTTCCAGGAAAACTTGACTTTATGGTGGCTTTACATTTTTAAGAATTAAGCTAAATTACAAAGATAGCCATTATCAGTACCATTAGAACTTGGCATCCATCATTGGACATAGACTTTTCCCAAGATTCACCCGGCTTCTCTATCATGAGCGTCACAGAGCCAATACTTTCTGAACTTGTGTAGTTCGTCATGCCATCTTACATTTCATCATCCACAGTTTTAGATATGATCTCTGGAGATCCATGTTGTGAGTCATAGAGTCTAGCAGCTAGATGACATTCTTGCAACATGGCCAGCTCATTGCCATGTGAGTTTTCTACTAGTTTCTATGATATCTCTGACTCGTGTTTCTCTAATATATTGTGCAGTCTTGTGATCTCTCCATGTTATGTTGCACATGATTCTCCATGCACGTAGTATGGTTCCCAGTTTGATGGTCAATTTTTTGGATAGGCTCCTTAAGGGATATCAATGCAGTGGTATATATTGTGCTGTGAGATATGGATGCACAACAATTTGTTAGTGTCTGTAAAAAGCAATGGACAGTAAAAAGCCTTTTTAGTACTATGTAGGGAAGGTGTTTCCAATTGTAAATAGTAAAGTTTCATATTCAAGCTCATTTGATTAACAAATGTGAACAAACTAAAAGAAATAAGAGGATTAATGAAAGGAAAACAATTTTCTGGACCACCTACTCTACTTTTTACATTTTTGTGCATTGTAACACATCCAAGGTTTGTCACTGCATCAACGTGTGCCATAACTGTTTTATAAAATCATTCAGAGAAAAAAAATTATCTTATGAAAGTTTTCAAAATTGTGCACATCAGTCGCCAAGCCAGTCTGGGATTTTTATAGCATAATACTACATTAGATCAAAGAAACGTGACCATGTTCATTGCCAACTGAATAGTGCAACTAAGTAAGCATAGCCAGTGTCACAAGGCAGAAACTGAGTCTAGCATGTCACCGTAGCTATTTATATTAACTTAAATAAAACCATAGAATGGTTATATATTTACATCAGAGGCAATACACGTCACAAGACGCACACGTGCATTGTGTGCCAGTGAACGTGTTATTTTGAAATTTAAAAAAAAAAAAGACAACATACACCATTAATCTCTTTTGCCATTAGGGAAGTTTTTACTAATTTATCATAGCTTTCTCATTTTATGATAACTAAAAAAAAAAAACGTAATAGAAACTTGTTGATATCTGTTTCTCGAAAAATGCTGGACTGACTTTGGGATTGACTTGGTCTCATTACAATATATTTTTCATATGATGATTATTTCTTCTCGGCCTCAGAGGGTGGCATTGTGTCATTTTACTCAGAGCTGGACTTTTACAGATAATTTTTTTTTCTTCAAAGTTTTGCCTGTAGAAGAAGAAAAAAAGTACCGAAAAGTGTGTTGTGGTTTAGAGGTGAGTCAAGACGAAGAAAAGAAAAGATTTAAAAAAGAAATAAACTAGAGTGACTGACAGTACACCTTCTTCTCCCCCCCCCACATGCACACATCCCTTCATTACCTCAGAGCACCCCCTCCCTTACACCCACAACTCCCATTACCCCAAGTGAAGGCACGAGACAGATCCAGGGGGCATGGTTACCTGTCTCAGACCCGTCTGACAGCATAACCATGTCTTCTTGATGACTAATTTTTCGACCTTGGGATTAACTCAACGACATAGAAAAGCAAAGGACATTTTTAAAACAACTGAACCAGGAAGCCATGTTACTTACACAGCAGGAGAATGCCTATCTTCCTTCTAGGTACAATTAGGAGACACAATAGACCTAGTATTCCAAGGGAATTTATGAATCACCACTGCCCACATATGCTACGTTGCGTGTGATTAATTAAAAAGTTGGAGAAGGGAATGATCAATGAATAAGTTACTTCTCTCACCTTTTGTTGGGCTCTGATCACAAAAAAAAGTTTTGAATTTTCCAAAAACTAGCAGGTACAAATTAGTGATTGATGTAACAAAAACTCATATTGCATTGTGAACCCCCGAAAAACATATTTTGAAGAAAACAAGAAAAAAAAACAAAACATTTTCCCACCTCATTTAGAAGAAGTGAGTTCTTCTATGAACGGCAAATAAGTCCGGATAGATATGTCAGAACACATAATTAACCTAAACCCAGCAACAGTGATTAAACCGGTCTGTTGTGGGTAGCAATGATTAATAGACCAGGGGAAAGCTCAACAAAACTTGGTGCAAATGAATGAGCACACATTCACATACACAAATGCAGTCTTTTTCAATACTCATCATTCAGAACATCTTATTTAAAATTCTCAAAGCATTATGAGTTATAAGTAAGGGTTTTTGCATGCAGATTAACAACAATGATTTCCAGCTACTGTCGCAGTAGAGTAGTAGTTAGCAAGGAAGTATCATAGACTATCATCACAGGATGCCCCATACTTATGGTCTAGTAAGTTTAGTAAATATCATCAGAGAGGATAACGATGTCTTTGATTTCCACCCCCAACACAGATTTATAGCTACCCAGAAAAAACTTGATGCAAAATGTATTTAAACATCCGTAACTCACATATAAGAATCAATGTATCTCATGTACGTGCCAGAAAAAAAAAACACCTAAAATTATCTTTTTAAAAAAAAAATTGAAAAAAAAAAGGTCTTTTAGCTAAAATTATCTGACCATACTGGTCTGTTTAGAGTCTAAACCAGGGGTGGGGAACTAGAAGAACAAAATAATGGCTTATGTTGGAGGGTTGATCTAGCCAGTGAATATTGGACTAAACTTGAATTTACACCTTAGTTTTGAGGGTGGTATATACAGTAACAATTACATATATCTGCACTTGAGCACTTGTCTAAGAGCAATGGTTAGTTAAGTAGTCTGTAGGTCAATGGTACAGAGTTCAATTTTTACAGGGTACCTCACTGTTGTTGCCTTGTACTGACATTGGATTTATAAAATATCTAAAGGATTGCTCATTTAAGGCATTAAATCTCCTAACTAATGCTAGGGTTGAAAATGTTATAAATATATATACATAGATGAGTCACTATGAAAGATGTTCTCAAAAGACCTCGAGAAAGTTTACATCCTTTTCCCTTTACACATGACATAAACCCCTCTAAAGATCCTGAGCAAGTTTATCACACATTTGTTCTGCATCCAATAAAAGGTTTTAGAAAGAGAATCAAAGAACATTTGATCATTTAATAAACAGGCATATATATCTCTTTCCTCTATTATATACACATGTGAATATCAAGACATTATCTATATTTGATCTGTTTATATACATATAATACAATTCTGTTATACGTCTACATAAGGTATATTCACATAATATGTAGATATATATTATATGGAAAAATACATGCACAATATCTGCGATGAGACTTACAAGCTACTATTGCAAATCGAACAAAATTCATTCAAATTATTTGATG